>CM053790.1:818701145-819936145 GCA_028749045.1 Cupressus sempervirens
TTTGCTTGGATCAAAAAATCCTTTAGGTTGTTCAATGTAGACTTTTTCCTCCATAATTTCATTTAGAAATATATATTTAACATCCATTTGGTAAACTTTGAATCCTTTTTAAGAAGGATATGTAAGAAAAGTTCTCACTCCTTCCAACCTTACAACTAGGGTGATATTTTAAGCATAGTCAACTCCTTCTTATGCATATCCCTTACAAACTAGTCTTTCCTTATTTCTTCCAGCTTCACCTTTTTCATTCAGATTGTTTCTAAAAACCCACTTAGTTCTAATCACATTCTTATTTTTTGGTCTTTGTACCAATGTCCATATCTTTTTCTTCTCATTTTTTTCAATTTCTTCATTCATTACCTTGATCCAATCTTTATCTCCAATGATTTGATCTAGTGAATGATGTTTCCTCACATAATTTTCCAATACAGGTTCAATATCTTCTTTCTTTTTGTTGTTGTTGTTCACTAGATACTACATGCTCAACTTCTTCCATTATCCCTGGAAAAAACTCTAGTTCCTCTACTTGATGGTTGGTAGTCTATATATGTGTCTCAACTCCTATAACATGATACTTGGTATAACTCTAGTGTAGAACCTCAACAATGCTTGGCTGGTGATGCTCGAAAACCACCTTCTCTAGCCCATGTAAGGTGCTAGGTTCACCTTAATAGATATAGATAAACTTTCTATAGTCTTCAAATTATTTCTTTCATTCTTCTTCATTCCTTTCTATAATTTCATCAACTCTAACATTTGCACTTTCCATAATCTTGTTAGTGTTAGAATTCAAACACCTATAAGCTTTTCTCTTAGTGGAATAGCATAGAAATATACTTTCATCACTTTTTGCATCAAGTTTTCCTTTTCTTTTATCTTTCAATATGCAACACTTGCTTCCAAAAAATTTAAAATAATTTACATTTGGTGCATATCCATACTAGAGTTCAAAAGGTGTTTTATTTGTACCTTTCTTCACTTGCACTTCATTAAGGGTATCGGTTGTAGTACTTACAACTTCTCTATAGTATTTATGTGAAACATCCTTCTCCATGATCAATGTTCTTGCACAATCCACAATTGATCTATTCCTTGTTTCAACTATATCTTAATGTGATGGAGTCCTTGGTGCACTCATTTGTCTCTCAATACCTTTTTCATTGTAGAATATGTTGAATTCATTTGAGATGAATCCACCACCTCTACCTGATCTCAATTATCTCAGACTCTTTCATATTTCTTTCTCAAATCTAGCTAGATGCCACTTAAACATTTGAAATGCATTAGTTTTTTCTTTGAGAAACATCACAATCATCATTCTAGAAAAGTCATCAATAAACAGAATGAAATATTTTTCACCATAATAGCTTTGTACTCAAATAGGGCTACATAAGTTAGTATGAACAAATCCAAAAATATAATCAAAAGAATAGGTCTTTATCTTGAAACTAGACTTTTTCATTTTACCCATCTAACATTGTTTGCACATCACTTTATTAGGCATGCTTAATCTTGGTAACCCTCAAACTCTTTTCATCTTACTAATGCTTACCAAATTATAAAAATTCACATGACATAGCCTTGTATTCCATAATGAGACATCTTCACATTGTGAAAATAGACAAGTATCTTCAGGTAGGTCTAGATAGAATAAGTTCTCTTCTTTTCTCTCCACTTCCAACTAGTTCACTAGTAGCATCGTAGATCATTGCCTTCTTGTTCTAGAAATCAACTCTGTAACCTAAACTTATCAGCTATGTCACATTCAACAAGTTATATTTCAAACCATCAACCAAATATGCATTATCACATTTGATCTTATCATTCAATTTTAATGGTCCTTTACCTTTAACATAACATGGTGCATCACTACAAAACTTAACACTACTTCCATTATAATGTTCTAGCTTCTCAAACTTACTTGTATCACCAGTTAGATGATGTGAGAAATCACTATCAGCTATTCATCTATCATTCTTAAAGATGTTAAATCAATTTAGTTTTCTCATCTTCATCAGAATCATCTTTCATTGCAACATAAACAACTTCTTCATCATGATCACTAGAATTACTATCAAAATTATCCTCTTTAGCAATGTAATAGGATTTTTTACCTTTATCCTTATAGTCTTTTTATCTCTTTTATCTCTATTATATCTCCTTACTTTAGACTTAAAATATTTCCTTTCCTCTTTCTCATTTCTATTAGCACATCTAACAAAAATATGACCAACTTTGTTACATGTAAAATAAATGATAATTAGTTTAATTTTTGTGCTTTTATTTTCCTATAGGAAGTATTCTAGCCAACAATGCTTCAATCACATCAAGGTCATCATCAGATCCATTGTCACTTTCTACATAGTTTCTCTTTTTTTTCTTCTTAGATCCATCAAGGCTTAGTTGTACATTGAATATAGATTCAATACTAGCAAGGGAATAATTTTCAAAATTTGATAATTTGAATGCGATAAGTCTATCAATTAGACTCATATGTACATCTCAGTTCTTGAATTGTAGCTACTCTAATTGCATAGATAGGATGTAAAGTCCTCAATACCTTACTTATAACAATCTCATCAATTATGTCTCATTCGTCTCTTTCGATAGAATTCACTTCTTCTTTGATTCATCCATAGTACTGTGCAATAGTCTCAGCTTCTTTCTTTTAGAGTAAATAATTAATTTATTAATTATTTATTCTATTTACTTAAGCTTACTTAGGTAAATACATTTATTTATTATTTGTAGTCTAGGAGTTTGTTATAAGTTGTTGACAATATGGGAGTTTATTCTCTCCTAAGTCATACTTATCCTCTCACATTGTTCGAGGACTTTCCACCTTATGTGGATGTATGCTAAGTTGTCACACTTATCTCCTAGCATCTTCTAGCTCATTCTAGAAGATTCCTAGAGCTCTTTATATTCAGGCTCCCTCATTGTAACAACAAGACATTTAGCATATTGTAAATACATATTTTCTTGTGTTGCAATAGCTTCTTCTCTCTTATGTCCATTTAGGGTTTTTCCCTTGCTCCACGCTCTTCTCTCCTTGGCTTCTCTTTGATAGGTTTTCACATGCAGGTGATTTTGGGTGTCTTCATAGTTGGATTTTATCAACTCCAACATGGTATCAGAGCCTCCCTGCTGCTACTTCATTGAAGAATTTTTAAAGCTGTGATTTGAAATCACAAACCCTAGTTTGTTTATGCATTTTTCCTTCAAATCAAGGGAACAAAAAAAATTTGGAGCACTTTCAGCCCAAATGGACACTTCCATTGGATCTGGAAGGTTGTTTGCAGTCACAATTCATATAAAACTTGCTAATTTTGGAGACAGAGCTCCAGGAGGCAAAATTTTTTGTTCACAAGCCCTTCTGTATGGTCATATGGATGATCTATAGTTAAATTTATTTTTTTTAAAAAAATTTTGGGCTGCACCACCACAACACTACCCAGAAGCCACCACAGGGCCACCCACGCACAACCTGCATTCCTCCAAAATAGGAAGCGTCGCCCGAACTCCTCCCAACCTCACCACGACCTGAGTGCCACTCGTTCTGCCATCTCCACTAGCGACAATGCTAGTTCTCCACCTCTCCCCCTAGCTCCTCCTCATTCAACACTCTACCTTTTCTTGAACACAGTCAGTAGATCCAACTCATCAGGCGACATCAATAGCTTCTACAACCCATTCTGCATGTGACACGTGGTAGGGTTGCCACGTTGTCCCTGCCACGTCATTTTCTCTGCCAGGCGGCAGTGCCATGTGGCCTCTTTTTTGCAGTGATGGGCCCTTAGCCATCAAATTTAATCATGCAGATTGCTGATGTCAGCATTGCATCAGCACCTTGCTTGCACTTCTCCTCCTAGGTCATTTTGGACCTACCTCAATTTTTTGGCCATAACTTGAGCATACAAAGGTTTTTTTATGATCTGAAAGAAGTGCCGAAAAGTTGGTTTTGAGACAGAGACATTAGTGTAGGTATTTTTAGGTTTTGATGCATTTTTACTATCCATTTTTTCAGTTTAAGTCCAAAGTTATGTTTTTAAATTGGGCAAGCATATCCTTTGCATCCCATGTTAGTTTTTTGAAAACTTTATATTTCTGGAAAGCTGGTTCTGTCACTTTTTTAGAAATGTGGTCCTTTTTCTTAGTTTTTTGCCCATGGTCTTTCTATCATGTTTTTTACATTTTTTCTATATGGTGGATATCTTGAGTGTTTTAGGCCTGAGGACCATTTTCCTGGTATGGTTTCCTTTGTTTTGAGCTGTACTTTGTTTTGTTTCAGCTTATTTTTAGTTTTGATCATTGTAGCTATCATTTTCAAGCACTTTTATGTATCGCACTGAGCTAAAGTGTCACTCTTGCATTTTGAGGGACATGAACATTGTTTTTGAGTCAGTTGTACATGCACTATTTTCATAAAGCACCATGGGGGGGATAGTTGTTTGCTATTTTAGGCATTCTCCCTTTGTCAAGTGAGTGTCCCTTCCATGACATTAACCCCATGTAGAGTCAGCTTGATCATGTCTTTATAGGTGTCTATACCTCTTTCTCACTCATCATTCTTGGTTCATCTGTAGGAGACTTTGGCCCACCTTCTTAGTTTCTTAACATCTCACCCCATCTATATTAAGGGGGGGTTATTTTATTGTTCTAATGCATCCTTGGTTCGATGGTTTGATAGTGTGAACTATGTATTTAGTGGTTGATTCTATACACAAGGCGATTGCAGTGGCTAGCTACCTATGCATTTCGGTGAGATGGATCATCTACCATATAGACACACTCCATTCATGCCTTCTTCTTCCATGGAGGTTCTTTAGATCAGCAGTTTGGCAGATTTGTAGCTTCTACATGCTTCAGTGATGCTCTTCATGATCACTTCTTGTTCCTATTTTGGGGAACATTTCCCTAGTTGGAGGCTTCTTTAGTTCTTCACTAGGTTACTCTTTTTGAGGGAGGGTTTTTCCCACGTGATTTTCTCTCTTTCCCCATTTTCAAAGGTTGCATCTTTTTGCATTGTACATGGGTACCTAACATGGCCTCATTGTCGAGACCCATTCTGCTTTATGCATTTCTTAGTTTTGTGAGCTTAAGGCATTTTCCTAAGTTTCACTTAAGAGGGGGTGTTAGAGTAAATAATTAATTTATTAATTATTTATTCTATTTACTTAAGCTTACTGAGGTAAATGCATTTATTTATTAGTTGTAGTCTAGCAGTTTGTTATAAGTTGTTGACAATACAAGAGTTTGTTCTCTCCTAAGTCATACTTGTCCTCTCACATTGTTCGAGGACTTTCCACCTTATGTGTATGTATGCTTAGTTGTCACACTTATCTCTTAGCACCTTCTAGCTCATTTTGGAAGATTCCTAGAGCTGTTTATATTTAGGCTCCCTCATTGTAACAACAAGACATTTAGCATATTGTAAATACATATTTTCTTGTGTTGCAATATCTTCTTCTCTCTCATGTTAATTTAGGGTTTTTCCCTTGCTCCATGCTCTTCTCTCCTTGGCTTCTCTTTAACAAATTTTCACATGCAGGTGATCTTGGGCATCTTCAGAGTTGGATTTTGTCAACTCCAACACTTTCATCCTCATGTCATCAAATTTTCCTCTCAATATTTTTTCCTTTTCCTTCAACATATTTTTATCTCCTCCATGGATTTTCATCAAATTCTACATAACTTAGGGTTACTTCAACTTCATTCATCATTTGATTATGGGCATGATTATCTTTCATTTGTTCAACTATCATAGGTCTAGGCACCTCAATGTATTTATTGTCTAAGTAGTATGATGTAGCATCTCCAATACTAGATAAATACAATCTCATCAATCTTTTCCATGCTATGAATTTCTCCTTGTTTAGCTTAGGTATCTCTCTCGTGTACATCTTGAACTTTGGCTTGAGTCCCTTCAAACTTTCCTTACAAGAAACTAAGCTCTTATACCAATTGCTATAATGATTTAGAATAATTGACAGGGGAGGGTGAATCAGTTATCCTCAAGTCCAGATGTATCAATTCCACTTTCATTAATTTCAAACAAATCAATCAATCTCATAAAATAACTATGTCCATAGAGAATATCATTAACAATTTAACTTTTCATGCAATTTCTTAGCTCTTTGTTTCCTATATGTGTCAACTTCTAGTAAATAAGCCACTGTAAAAATATAGAATACATAAAAATAAAATCCTCTCATGAAAATAACACTTTGAGACCAAAATTTAACATAGAAATGCAATATGGAAAAATCCACCAAGTAACATGCTACAAATTTTTCACTCTTCTAAAGTGAACTCAGTTTAGAGTCAGCCCTATTAAAGGTTATACAAGATACTATTAAATGTGACCCTATTAAAGGATTTCATCACTCTATTAGGAGTGGCCTTGTTAGAGGGCTTTGAATCATTCCATTAGAATGTCACCTTGATTAAAGGATTTATAAAATGACTATTAGGTCAACTTTGATTAAAGGATTTTGACTAATATAATGGTTAGAATGTAATAGTAGGTTTGATCTATAAAGTACAACTCACTTTACAAATCCAAATCTCCATTTTTTCATTTGTTAGTTCATTGACTGGCCTCCACTCACATATCCATCAATGATATGCTTGGCATCTCTTCAAGTAATCACTCTTCACCAGACTCTTCAATCTTCACCTTTTTTGTTCTATTCTTCACAACTTCTCCTTAGGTTTGGCAATCAATAATGAACCAACCTTACAAAACATCTCTTATGCCTCCTTAAATAGGTAATTTTGATCTTTGTTTGCTTAAACATCACCATTTATCTTATTGTTAGGCTAGATTCATTGAATCCTTCCATAATTTTGTTGATGTTATCCTTCTCCTTCTAGAAACTTCTAATCAAATCCTTTCCTTTGATTTCTTAACAAACTCTCCTCATGCACTAAATACACCAGGTCATCAATCCTTATCTTCCATGTGCTTTGACTAATTCAATATTCCAATTGTGTTGTATTCAAATTTAAATCATTCTCAAACTATATCTATTTTTGTCACTTGGAAATTATTATTTTCTTCTACTTTGTCATCACTATGTAGGTCAACATACACTCTACTATCTCACTCAAAATCAATTGGCTCACTTAGCCATTATTATGCTTAGTCATTACTAACACTTCTTCATACATTTTCTCAACAATAACTATCACTCGGATGGAACTATTTTTTTTAGCTTCTTCTTAAGTTCCTTAATCTTCTACTTCATCTCCTTAATCAAGATCAAATAAAAGACCCTTGATAGTTGTTTCAGTATTTGGTATTGCTATTGATTTTATTGTTCTCATTTTCATTATTGTGAAGCCTTTGATAGGTTGGCTATCTTGTAAAATCATTAGCAATGACTATGTCCATAAAATCCATGTATGCATCATATTTATTGGAGTACTATTTTTTGGATTTTCAATAGATGTAATAAATACATGTTGTATACAATATTTGGTACATTTATCTTTCATCTTATTATTCCAAGGAATGGCTAGTTTCCTAGAATACTCATAGAGGGGATAAAAGAATTCATCTCTATTTTAATGTTATCATTATACTTTGTTCTCAATGGCTTATAAACCAATATTATTGGTAAATTGCATGGTGGTATACTTATCAACACATTTTTTTTTGCATGAAGGCTAGTGCAACTTATTGTGCTGAATATTAGCAAAGATAGAAATGTTTGTAAATATTTATCTATATGATTATGAGACATTCACTCAACTTAAATTTCAATGAAATACATTTAGCAATTATTGAGAAAAATTATTCTTCATGATATGCTCTCTCAAGTGACAAAACTCGGGATTTAACTTTTTACACCTGTTTTAGATTGAAAATGAATGTGACTTATTTGATCTTTTCATATTTATTTGAATATGAACCAAACCATGTTAACCTTATAAGAATGTTGTACAAAAGCATGCATGTGACTCTTAAAATGTATGCACCCATTGATGAGAGTTTTGTAAATTTGGTTATGAGTGAGCGTGATTCAAGTTGCATTTCTTTGTGTTGTAGTAAATCTATATTACATAATATGATACATTATTGAGTTTTATATTCAATGGTAAACATAAAAGAAAAATATATATACATTCATATATTAATTTAAAACTTAGTTCTTAATTAATTTAAATTTTATTAGATAATGACAACAAATGAATAAAATTAAAATTAAAAAAAAAACAAGATTGTGAAAACAATCTTTCACTATTTTAGAAAAAAGAACAGTTGTTATCCTTAAAAGAAAACTTTAAGTTTTTGAGGAATAAATCAAATTGTTTTCTTTGTTGAGAATTTTTTTCTTATCTTCAAGAGGTTATATCTTTCTTCTCCCTAAAGGTAGATCATAATATTTTCAAGAATTTTATTGCAGCAACAACATTGAAGTTGGAGATGTAATAGAGTTTCTTCTGAGAAATAAGATTACTGATACATGTCCCATGGATGTGTCCTTGACATATTGTCAAGGTTTTACCATGCATATATGTGTATTGTCAATTATGTTGTTATAGTTCATTATTTGTCTTATCATTTCTTTGCATTTAGTTTTTGTTGTAAGTTTATTGGTTCTACTTAATTCTTCCACTTTCATAACAAGTGGTATCAAAGCAATTCCTTTTTGTAGTAGTTGTGCTAGAATTTGGTGTTGAGTTTTTTGCAACATCAAATGGCAAAGCTTTAAAATGTAAGATTCGAGGTGGAGAAATTTAATGGACAAAATAAATTTGAGCTATGGAAATTCAAGACATGTGGTTTTTTAGTGCAACATGGATTGCATAAGGCATTAGCTAGAAAGTCAAAGAAACTAATAAATATGATAGACAATGATTGAGAAGATTAGAGTATGAGATCCTTAAGAAAAATTTGATTGTGTTTGGAAGATGACATTCTCTTTAATATTATTGAAGAAGATACAACTATAGGTTTATGTGGTCAAATGGAGAGTCTTTATATGACAAAACCCTTAGCAAATAGAATCTACTTGAAGAGGCAACTATATAATCTGTGAATGAAGGAAGGTATAAATTTTTTTGATCATTTAAATGTTTTCAAAACTCTAATTTTTCAATTGGATAATATGGATTAAAAATCAAAGATGAAGAGAAAAAAATTACATTGTTATGTTCTTTGCCCAAATCTTGGACTCAATTAGTTACTTCTATTCATTTTAGTACAACCAACTCCCTTGAATTTAATTCTATCATGGGATTTTTTTGTTTGAAGAGGTGCGAAAGAAGTCTAATGTAGAAAACTCCACATCAGAAGAAATGGTGGCTAGAGTTCATTCCACAAAAAAAGGGTAAGGTTTGAGAGATAAATCTAGATCCATGTCAAGAGGCAAAAAGAGTAAGGGAAATGTTGGTATTACAATAAAGCGAGGTATCTCAAGAAAGATTGTTGGAAAAGAAAAGAAGTGAATGATGAATCAAAAAAGGAAACAAGTCCAACTAAGGTAAATTCAGGTATAGTTTGTGAAGTGTTATCTATTTTTAATATCTTAAAAAATCAAGATGGATTTAGATTTTGGTGCTTTTGATCAAATTTTTCCACATAGGAGTTGGTTTTCATTTTTCCTACCTATTGATGGAGGTATTTTTTAATGATAAATAATGCTTCTTGTAAGACTATTGAGATTGGAAGTATTAGAATCAAGATGTGTGATGGTATTATAAAGACATTTACAGGGGTAAGATGTGCCAAGACTGAAAAATAATTTAATTTCCTTGGGTGTTTTGGATTTTTGTAGTTATAAATTCTCTTTTCAAGGTGGAGTTCTTAAAGTGTCCAAGGGAATTCTAGTGGTGATAAAAGCTACAAAAGTCAAAAATATTTATAGGTTGGAAGGAAGTATAGATGTAAGTAATGTGATAGTGGTATCTAAGGAAAGTGATGAATCTACTCTTTTATGGCATCAATGATTGGTTCATATAAGTGAGAAAGGGATAAAGGTACTGGTAATTTGTAAGGTGCTTCCAAACTTAATGTATTTGAATTTTAACTTTTGCAAGCATTGTGTCTTTGAAAAGCAATGTAGACATAAGTTTAAATTTGCAAGTCATACAAGAAAAGGTATTTTAGACTCTATCCATTTAGATGTCTGGCACCCATCCCCTCTAGAGCTCTTTTGGATAATCATCAATAAACGTTTGGGTATTTTTTATTAAAAGTAAAGTTGATGTGTTCAGTGTATTCAAACAAGTTAGATTTTTGTTGAAAAGAGTGTAGGAAGGTTAATCAAGTATTGGAGAATGGATAATGGAGGTGAGTTCACATTTTTGGAGTTTGAAAATTATTGTAAGGAAGCTTGGATCACAAGGAATAAAACCATAGTTTACACTTGTCAAAAAAATGGTGTTGTTGAACACATGAATATGAATCTTCTAGAGAGAACAAGAAGTATGCTCAATAATGCCAAATTGCAACAAGAGTTGTGAGTAGAAGGAGTTAATACAACATGCTATTTGCTAAATTGGGCACCACCAAGTTTAATAGACTACAAGATTCCTGAAGAGGTATTTGTAGGTCATTCATGCAATTTTTCAAATCTGAAATATTTGGTTGTGATGCTTATGCTCTTGTTTCTAAAAATCAACATTCTAAGTTAGACCCCAAATTAAGGAAATACTCCTTTGTTGGATATGGTGATAGAGTTAAGGGATACAGATTGCAGGATCCTACTACCCATGAAATCATTATTAGAAAAGATGTAGTATTTGATGAATCCCCTTTAAAATATTAGATTTTGTAGAAAATAATTTGGAATAGGAACAAGTACCACAATATCAACAAGTTTAGTTGGAAACTTATCCTTCTACAAAAGTAAAAGAGCAAGAAGATCTCTCTGAAGAAGAAGGTGCAAATTTAGAAAATATACAAGAAACTATGGAATTACCACAACCATCTCATAGGAGATCTACATGAGTCAAGAATCCTCCTAAAAGGTATGATGATTATGTTTCATCAGTTGCTTTAATTTCTAATGATGTGGAACCAAGTTTTTATCAAGAGGCAATGAGTAATGCTAAATGGAAAATAGAAATGAAAGTATAAATGGACTCCTTAGAGAAGAATAAGACATAAAACTTGGTAGAACATCCAAAGGATAGAAAGGTTGTTGGTTGCAAGTGGGTCTACAAAATGAAGAAGGGTGTTGATGATAAAATTGGAAGGTACTAGGAAAGGCTGGTAGAAAAAGGATATTCTCAAAAAGAAGGTATTGATTTTCATGATGTTTTCTCACCAGTTGTTAAGCTTGTTTCTATTCAGATTGTATTAGCATTAGTTGCATTACTTAATATTAAGTTAGAGAAACTAGATGTTAAAATGGCATTTCTTCATGGTCATTTGGATGAGGATATATATATATATATATATGTGGAAAAATTAGAAGGGTTTGTTCAAGATTATAATAGAAAGTTTGTTTGCAAACTCAAGAAATCATTGCATGGCCTAAAATAGTCACCTAGGAAATAGTACAAGAAGTTTGATTCCTTCATGGCAAGCCAAAACTTTGTAAGAGGTGAGTATGACTATTTTGTTTGCTTTAAAAGTTAAGAAAATGGCTTATTCATTATCTTTGTATTATATGTTGATGATATACTTGTAACAAGGAGGTTTTATAATGATTTAGAATAATTTAGTTCGGGGACAGGTGAATCAATTATTCTTACATCCATATGTACCAATTAAACTTTTAGACACTTCAACTAAATTAGATCAAATCATTAAGTAGCTTAGCCTCTATAAAAACTTATCAATAACATAAAACTTGTAATCAACTATCCCATTAATAACAAACTTGTCGAATGTAAAGAATTAAAAATAAAACATCTCAAATAAAATCCACACAAGTAAGACATCAAGATTTAATGTGGAAACCCAATTTAGGAAAAACCACTAGTAATATGCTAGCAATATTTTCACTCTTCTAAAGTAAGCTTTGTTAGGAGCCAATCCTATTAAAGGTTACAATACATATTGTTAGGTGTGACCCTATTAAAAGATTTAATCACCTTATTAGGAGTTACCTTGTTAAAGGACATAAGAGCATTCCATTACAATGTCATCTTGATTAAAGGATATAAAAATGACTATTAGGTCAACCCTAATTAAAGGATTTCAAAATGATTCAATGGTCAAAAAGTAACATCAGGTTGATCTGATTAAATACAAATCACTTTGTAAATACAGATCACAATGTAGCTCATATGCTTATCCACTAACTAGCCTTCGTTATCATTTATGTTTCTAATCTACTTGGCAACCCTTCAAGGAAACACACTTCACTTCTTCATAACTCTTCTTATCCTCTTGCTCAGATTTTCCAATCAATAGAATCAACACTGCTCCAACCTTGTTAATGTCTCCTTAACCTCTTACAACCTTTTTAGATTAGCCCTTATACCTCCTTAAATAGTTAGCTTGATCTTTATATACTTAAACATCATTGTAGTTCTTAGGGTTAGGTTAGATTCATTGAATTCTTCCATCTTTTCTTTTCCCCCTTCTTCTTCTAGAAACTTTTCCAAAATTCTCTTTGAATCCATGTATAGAAACACTCAAGAATAGTTTCCCTTGCATTAAATTTTCTAGCTCATTAATTATTATCTTCAACACACTTTTCATATTCCACAAATTCAACTATGTCGGCCAGGAATTAAGATTCCTACACAAACTATAAAATGTTGTCACTTGGCCAATATTGTTTTCCTCGGCCTCAATCATCACTAGACCACTCAGTCATCACTATCTTCTCTCATTTAGTTTGAATTATCTTCACTCAATCCATTTACTGGTGCTTAGTCCAACTTTTTCATTACTTGGTCTTTTACTAATGCTCGGTCGACACTAAATTTTCTCTACTTCTACTATGTGTTCAGTTCACACTAGCATTGTAGACACCTACATCTAATAACATCCTTAAGTAATCCTATTTAGTCATCTTCTAGGACATTATTGATTAAGTATTTAATATTTAATTAATTAATTTTCATCCCCTAGTTAATTAATGAATTTGGTTAACTATAGCCTAATTGATAAAATCAAATGACAACCCAAAGTCTAAATTATCAATTAAATCCCTATTCTTCTATTAGATTAAATAATTGCATTATACCTATTTAATTTAATCCCACATCCCCTTTATTAAAATAAATCATTAAATAAATCAATTCCCAACCCCTAACAATTCCTAAACCCTATCATTATCCAATCCAACCCATCACCCATGCTAACCTCATTTAGCTAGCTAAGTAGTGTATCTCATTAATACTAACCCACATGCATCCTAATCGCCTCCTAAGGTAAACCTAATCCCATTCCTAAACATGTGCATAACTTTAAACAAGGGTTAAGACTTCCTAACCAAAACCAAAGTCAAACTCCCATCCCATCCTTCTTACATTCCTATCCAAATGATTTTAAGGCTCTTACATGCCTTAAAGGCTCTTCAAGGCCTCTTATATCCCTCCTCCAAAATCCTTCCCCCTCATAAATCCTTTTGACCCCCCCATTTTGACCCTTTTCCCTCATCCAATCCCCTTTTGACATTTGTCTCAAGGATATGGATTTGAAGAAGCACAATCCATGTGCTCCCCTTTCCTTCAATCCTAGCCCTCCATCATCCTTTTTCCATCCTTGCATCATAGTTTTCCATCTCACCACCCCTTGGCATATAAATTGAACCCATCCCCTCTCACAAATCATCCACATTTGAAACTAAAGTCATAATTTCCCTTTGAAGAACACATCACTAAATTGCACCATTACCATGCAGAAATCCCCAATCACCCTACACACCATGTTTACCCTTTTGAAATCTCCTCTTCCTCTTGAAGCTAGAGCACATTTGAGCACACATCCATCCATTATCATGAACAAATATAAGCATGAAGGTCACACTTGGGGAGCTTACTATACTTGGTTTGCATTCCTCTTCTATGTCTCCTTTGTCCTCTCATAAAGTTTGTCATATTTCTTTAGTCTATGAATATTAGATTAGTTTCAATGTTCTTTATATACTAGGATTTCATTGCATACAAGCATAACTTGACTTCAACTATGAGTTCCTTAATCTTCTACTTTGAAGCTTGGTTAAGCCTAAGTATTTATCTTCATTGATCATCTATTCTAGGATTTAACTCAACTAACTTCTTTATTTAATGTTATGGTTGAACAATACATTATCTTTCCAAAGCTAAATTGATCAAGTGCCCATTGTAATTCCACATAACTCAACCTTTCAACTAGGTTTTCTTGTTATCTCTTCTTCTCAAATCCTCTTGATATGACACTCTACTTAGATAGCAACTATCTCACCAATAAGGTTTAAGATCAATGACAACATAACAATTATTCCAATTGTAGTCCCAAAAATCTCCCTCTTTGGTATTGATGGCAACACCTGTAGTTACCATGTAATCCAAAACATTTACTTGCTTTACAAAGCTCCCTCTATATTCAGTATCATATCTTCATTAATATCATTAGTTTCATTCTGATTCTCATCTCAGTGTCCAACAATCACTACAACATTTGGGGCCAAATTACGATGATAATTTGTGATGACCATGTAATTTGAGGTGATTTTCATTTTTTTTTGCAATTATCCCTGATGTCATCGTAATTGTGATGCTTGTGTAAAAGTGTGTGTGTGTGTATGTGTGTAACATAAACCATTCCCCATTTGTGGAGATCTCTGAATGTTGTTGTGCCCCTATGATCGGTGCATTTCGTTGATGCGCCCTTGTGATCTTCATGCCCTTGCTCTATGATTTTGTTCAAGGGTAGGAAGAGGTACCTATTTAAATGTTCTTCTATTTTCCTTCTAAAGATGTATGTCTTTATGTTTTCTTCTAAACATGTATATCTTTATATATAGAGAGAGATATTTTTTAAGGTGCTTATTACATATTATCTCACAAAAAAATTTGATCTAGCTACATACATATTCTAGAATCTAAATAATAAAACAATAAAACCCACTCAACTTTTGTTGGGTGTCTTACCTCAAGATCCTACGCAAAAATAATGTAGACCACAAAACATGGGTAGAGTTTGCAAGAAATTTTACAAAAACATATCATAGAAAATATTTTTAGAAAGAAACGAGCCATAACCTAGTTAAATTGGTATAGTTTTTTATTATCTAGGTTGATTGCAAATTCTTGTAGAACTATCATCAGATTAGGTACAATAAAAAACAAATAATCAACTATTCCCAACTAGTAGGATCAAATACTATTTTTCAAGGTGATAAAATTGCATATGTAGATGCATCACTTGCATACTAGGCATGAAGTGCATTCCCCAACTTATAACAAATAGTTGAATATAAAGGCTCCATATGTTGGTCCAACAATGGAAACCAAGGATGTAACCATGCATGTATTATCACAATCTCCTTGTGAGGATCCCAAGTATCTATTGCTCCTATTAATTTGGGCATCGCTATATGATTTAGAATGTAATGAAGTACTGAAGCTTGTAGTAACTTCTCTCATGTCTCTAGAAAATGTAGCATAGATTTAGGATCCCTTCGCTCCTAGGAATTTGTGGTAGCTATTCTCACTGTTGAAAGAATAACTTCAATGAAGAATTGAGTGTAAGGAGTTGAAGAAGCAAGTTCTGCTTATGTGTATAAATGTTAAAATCATGAGGCTCATTCCCTTGTAGAAGCATCTTACACAATGACATCACCTCTAAACCATGCAAATGATGTTGAAGTGGTTTCCAACCATCAAACACTCTTATAAGCAATGAAAAAGAAAATGTAGATGCAATACATGATAAATTGTACAACTTGTAGTCTTTATATATATATATATATATATATATATATATATATATATATATATATATATATATATATATATGTAGAGAGAGAGAGAGAGAGAGAGAGAGAGAGATTTTAATGTGCTTATTACAAATTAGCACAATTGAAAAATTGATCCAGCTACATACATTTTCCATAATCCAAATAATAAAACAATAAAAATCAATCAACCTATGCTAAGTAACTTAGTTCAAGATACTGCACAAAAAAAATGCAGACTAAGAAAATATTGTAAATAATTATGCAATTGTGTATTGTCTTTGATCTTACACAAATGTCAAGTCTTTCATCAAGAAATCAGTGTTAGCCGAGCTCACTTAGGCATTCAAGGAAGCTTCATGTGTATCTCGAGTATTTTAGAAAAAGACATCACAAAACTACTATTAACCAAGTTCACTTGGTTACCAAAGGAAGTTGGCACCGAACCAATGTTAACTGAGTCCACTCAGTTACCAAAGGAAGTTGGCATAGAACTAGTGTTAAACAAGCTCACTCAATTACCAAAGGAAGTTTGAAGGAAAGTCTTTTTTGAGTTAGTGTTGACCAAGTTGGGTTGACTAACAAAGGATTTTCTTGTATCAACATATTGGATCTAATAGTTTTGTTGGTTAGTTATATGCAACTCAAGGGATGAATATTATTTTTTTGAAAGTGTATTCAAGCCAACTTGACAATGTAAATCATATAAATATAAGATCAATTTCATTATTGAAGTGTGGAACATGTGGAAGAGAAGATGAATAGAAAGAGTGAATTTGAAGTATAACAGAGTATCCAAAGTTGACTGAGATGCAAAGACATTCTAATCAAGGAGGATCAATTATTCAATCTAGAACAAAGATCTAAAATCAGAAAATATAATTGCATCAACAATCAAATCAAGTCATTGTTACTCTCTAATAACTGTAGTAGTGAATCAAATCTCTTAACAAAGTTATCCTAATAACTATTTTCCAAATCCTCTAACAAGGTGGCATTTCTAGATTAAAGTGTCTAAAGACCTTTAACAAGGCCTATCCTAGCAGGGTGAACTAAATCCTTTAATAGGGTCACACCTAACAATGTGTTTTGTAACCTTTAATAGGGTTAGCTCCTAACTAGGCTCACTTCAAAAGAGTGAAAAATAGTAACCAGTTGCAATTGGTGGCTTTCCCAAATTGGGTTTCCACATTAAATCTTGGTGTCTCTTGTGTTCATCTTATTTTCTTTATGATTATGTAACTAAGTTAATTAAGGTTAAACACACTAAACATCATAAGGGATGTTGGATTTATTATTTGTGGTAATTGATTCACCCCTCCCATCTCAATTACTCCTCTTATATTTCCAATAATTGGTATTAGAGTTTTTGGTGCTTGCAGAGAAGGTTTCAAGTACCTAAGATAATTTTTAAATCAAGATGTCTTATAGAAGGGAGATTCCTAAGCTAAATAGAGATAACTTCCAAGCATGTTAGGAACTCATGAAGCTCCATTTGGTAACCATTGGTGACACAGGTCTAAAGTATCTAGAGAACAAATATGTGGCACCTACTAGAACTTTGACTATAGATTAGATTATGGAAAAGAAGAAACATAACATAATGATGACTAACATTACTTCTACTATCAATTATGTTGAATTTGATGAAGTCAAAAATTGTACTACTACTCATGAAATGTGGAACAAGCTAAAAGATATCTATGGAGGTGATGATAATGTGAGGAGAGCGAGGGTAGAAAGTCTTAGAGGTTAGTTTGATCAAATGAAGATGAGAATATTGTACTGTACAGTGAAAGAATCAAAGCTAGTGTGAGTACAATCAGAGCCTTAGATGGCAAAATTGATGATGTGACAATGGTCAGCAAGGTATTTAGAACTCTTCTTCTTGTTTATGCAATTAGAGTATCAACTATTCAAGAAATGAGATGTGATCCTAAAAAGGATATAACTTTGGATGCACTAGTGGGAAGGTTGACAACCTTTGAGTTACATAACTTTGATAATTATGTTCCTAACTCTAGTAACATTGAGTCTTCATTTCAAGCCAAGCTATCACTCAAGAAGAAAGCTGCAAAGTCTAAAAGAAAGAAGTCTGATAGCGAAGATGAAGATGGTTTTGATGATGATCTTGAAGTAATTGAAGCATTGCTTGCAAGAAGATTTCCTAAAGGCAAAGGAAAGTACAAAGGAAAAATTACTTTGACCTATTTTTCTTGTGAAGAAGTTGGTCACATTGCTGGAAGGTGTCCAAACAAAGAAAGAAAAGAAGAAAAGATGCATGACAAGGAAAAGGGGAAAAAAATAATTTAAAAGCTACAAAGACTAAAAGGATAAAGGTAAGAAATCTTGTTACATGGCTAAAGATCATGATAGTAGTAATGAAGATGAAATGGTTTACATTGTTATTAAGGATGAATTAGATGATGAGAATGATAAGATGGCCCTCATTTGACATGTTGGTAAGAATGATACTTGGATCATAGATAGTGGTTATTCTCACCACATGAGTAGTGATAAATCTAAATTTGAGCACTTGGAACACTATGATGGTGGGAGTGTTTGATTTGGAAATGATGAACCTTGTTATGTGAAAGGAAAAGGTTGTATTACACTAACAAATGAACTTAAATGTGACAATTCTTATTGGGCTGAAGAACTGAAACATAATATTCTTAGTGTGGCACAACTAAATAACATTGGATTCAAGGTAGAATTCATGAATAGGAAAGCCAAGTTGCTAGATGGAAAAGGAAATCTAGTTGGGACTAGCAATCAAACAAGAGGTAATCTATTCTACCTAGATCTAACTGAAAATTCATGTTTTATAGCTCAAGTAGAAGAAAGTTGGTTATTGCATAAAAGGTTGTATCATGTAAATTTTGATAACCTAGTTAATATAAGAAAGAATAAAAGGGTTAGAGGCATTCTTAGCCTAAAGAAACATGATATGGGCATGTGAAAAAATTGTTAAATTGCAAAGATGGGAAAGAAAAGTTTTAAAAGAGAGAATTATTATTCTAAAGAAGTCCTAGAGTTGGTTCATACAAACCTTTGTGGACCTATTGGCATACAAAGCTATTGTGGAGATAAGTACTTTATTTTTTTTGTTGATGATTATTCTAGGATGATGAAAGTTATATATTTAAAGGATAAATCAAAGGCTTTTCAAAAGTTCAAGTGGTATCTGGATAGAGTTGAGAAAGAAAAAGGAAAGAAACTAAAATATTTAAGGTTAGATAGAGGAAGTGAATTCATCCAAAATTAATTCAATGAATTCTGCAATGAAAGATGAATCAAAAGGTAGGTATTTGCACCTGGTACACCTTAGCAGAATGTTATAGTAGAAAGAAGAAATAGATCAATTATGGATTGTGCAAGGACACTGATCATAGTGAAGAATGTTGCTATTAAATGATAGAAGGAAGAAATCAACACAACAATTCATACGTTCAACTAAGTTCAGCTGAAGAAGGACTCAGATCAAACTCCTTATGAATTATGGTATGGCTATAAACCTAATGTTTGTTATTTCAGAGTATTTGGAAGCAAATGTTATATCTTGAAGGAGTCAAGAAAAGGAAAATTTGATGTGAAAAGTGATGAAGGCATATTCTTGGGATACTCCAATAAGAGAAAAGCATACAAATGTTTGAATCTATCTACTCACAAATTTAAGGAAAGTGCACATGTAAAGATTGATGAATTTGTAGAAGAGTGTAGAGAAAAAAGGAAAAAGGAACTTCAAGACTATATAAAATTTGTTTACTATAAACCTAATACTTTACCTAAAGTTCAAAAAAATCAATAGTCTTCATCATCTGAGTCCCTAAAATCCCCAGTTCAACCCTAGTTGCAACTAGTGCAACCCAAGTCATAGTTTGAAGGACTCGAGTCTTATTTAGAACAAAATGAGTTTTAAGAAGTGCAAATCAAGTCATCTGATGGACCGGAGTCACAGACAGTGGGACCTAAGCATTATTCAGAAGATCTAGGGAAACTTAATGAATTTAGAAAGGAGCCTAGACTTATTGGATATGTCAAAAGGCAACATGCACCAAAGAAAAATCATTGCAGATCAGTCAAAAGGCACAATGACAAGGAACAAATTAAAAGGTGCATGTTTGCTTACTGATTTTGAACCTAGAACTGTTAAAGATGAATTAGAAAATGAAAGTTGGATTGAAGCAATGAATGAAGAGATTGATCATATTGAAAGGAACAAAACTTGGACTCTTGTTCCTAGACCCAAGGACAAAAATGTAATTGGCACAAAATGGGTATTTGGAAATAAGTTGAATGAGAATGGAGAAGTTTCAAGAAACAAAGCAAGGTTACTATGCAAGGGTTATGCTCAAGAAGAAGGTATTGATTATGGAGAGAAAAATGCTCTTGTTGCTAGACTAGAAGGTGTTAGAACACTACTTACATATGCAGTACACAAAGGATTCAAAGTATATTAGATGGATGTTAAATCAACATTCTTGAATGGAATCTTAGAAGAGGAAGTCTACATTGAGCAACCAGAAGGTTCATTGATCCTAGCAAAAGGGATATGGTTTTTAGATTACACAAAGCCTTGTATGGTCTCAAACAAGCCTCCAGAGCTTGGTATAAAATATTACATAATTATCTCATAAAAATTGATTTTCAAAGGACTAATGATAATAGTAGCCTATACATCAAAGAAGGACCAGATTAGAAGATAGTGTTGGTAGAAATATTTGTGGATGATACATTATTTAAATGGAAATGATGACTTGTGTAAATCTTTTTTTGTGGAAACAAGTAAAGAATTTGAAATTTCAATGTTTGGAGAGATTAAATTCTTTGTTGGCTTGCAAATTTGGAATGGAGGATTCTAGACCAGTTGGAACACCTATGTCTACTAGACATAAGCTTTCCAAAAATCATGATTCCAATGAGATATACCAAACTACATACATATCAATGATTGCAAAACTTAAATATGTGGTGAACACAAGAGCTAATATTGCATTAGTAGTTGGTATGGTGGCTAGATTCTCTGTTAATCCTAAAGAAAATTATATGATGGAAATAAAAAGAATCATGAGATATCTAAAAGGTACTAAAAATTATGGTTTATGGTATAAGAAAGGAGGAAACTTTGAATTGAAAGCATTCATTGATGTTGATTGGGAAGAAAGTGTTGATGAAATGAATTACACTAGTGGTGGACCATTATTTCTTGGAAAGAGGTTAGTATCTTGGACAAGAAATAAGAAAAAATGCATCTCTCAGTCTACAATAGAAGAAGAATATGTTGCAATAGTAGTCAATTATTCTAGCATTGTTTGGTTCAAACAACTATTGTCAGGTATGAAGGAACAGATCAAGAACCCATTTGTTATCTTCTATAATAATACTAGCATGATCAATATATCCAAGAATCTAGTGATGCATACCAAGACCAAGCACATTGCAATAAAATATCATTTCTTGAGAGAATTGGTGCAAGACAAGGAGGTAAGATTGGAATATGTAAGTACAAAAGAACATATTGTAGACATATTCACCAAGCCATTACCTAAGAATGCAATTTTGTATCTAGGAGGTAACCTAGGGGTCATTCTGATATTTGAAGCTCACTAATTATATTTTAGTGATGCATCAACTGAGCACTTTGAAGAACTAACAAATTGATGCAGTATTGAGAGAGCATATTGCATGTGAATTAGTACATCAAGTACATAGAAAATATATTGATTTTTTCTTTGGCATAAGATGTCAAAGAATTTTTCATATTAGACAAATGTTTATATCAGTAAAGAGGGAGAGTTTGTCATATCAAAAATTAGAAATTTTGAGTTTGATGTCAAAGAAGAGAGTTTGTTGTCAGAGGGAGAAATTGCAGTCATTGCAATTAGAGAATTTAGAGAGATTGATGTCAGAGTAAGTTCACACTAATAGAGGGAGTTCTCATGGATGAGAATTAGAATGAAACTAAGGATATTATCCTTCTACTTCTTCTCTAAAAATTTCTTTGTATCATGACATGTTGTGATGACATCAATGCCAAAGAGGGAGATTATTGAAAACAATTATGTAATTGTATGTTTTCTTTGATGTTGCACATATGTCGAGTCTTTTACCAAGAAATTAGTGTCATCTAAGCTCACTTGTTCATTGAAGGAAGCTTCCTGTGTATGTTGAGCATTCCATAGAAGACAACATAGAACCAGTGTTAACTGAGTTCACTTAGTGATGAGGCATATTAATGTCTTAATTTTGATATAGTTTTCATAGTTTGGACTTACTCTTTGTGCTTTGTCAAAAACATTTCCAAAACATTTGTCTAAATATCTTGTGAACTTATGCTAGAGAGTGCTAGAACTTACAAAACCTATGGGTAGTGTGTATGATATGCTTTGCGTAATATTATACATAGAATGCAATATTTCATATAAATATCTTAAGCTATGTTCTAATATTTGAATAAGAGTAGGCATTTTATCATGCATATATGTTTTGGATGTTTCTAAATTTTAGGGAAATGAAGAGCAATGTAAAGGGTAGTGATTACTGCATTAAAGGAAGAGGATGATGGAGATCGACCGTCGCAAGGAAAGCACAATTCAGTTCCTATGGATAAGTTATGCTTGCAGAGGAGTTACTATTCCAGAAAATCTAGGAGTCACAACTTGCTATATTTCCTACAAGTTGTTATTCTATTGCTTAGTAATAAATGTACTATGTCATGTTTGATCTTCCACCTTCTTTTCTGGTGATGTTTGTTCAAGACTTTTATGTCAAATTTTTAATAAGTATCTAATCCTCTATATAATGGATTTGGATCATCTTAGTAAGCTAATGAGAAAATAGACAATGCTAGTTTAAGATTTAGAAGTTATTGTTTTTCTATTCTTCATGAATTATTCCATCGATGTAATCAAAGAAGGATTTTAATGAAAGAGTGATTTTGGAATATTTGTTGTGTTCATAGTTATTTGAAACCAACCAAGGGGACCACTTGGGAGGTGGAATAGATTTAGGTAGAGTAGATTCATTCTTTGCAATTTCCTATTTTCAAGATAGATTTATTGTATTAGTCCTGCAATATTGTTATTGTGAAAGTTCCTACAACACTTGTAGAAAATGATCATGGTAGATGTTTTGAGTTGTTAACTAGTTTAGGTTCATTTTCCAAAGATTTCTACAGTTATTTGTTGTTAGCCCAAGTGTGTTTACTAATTTATAGTAGTAGTATAGATTCTTTTCATGCATTTTACTTTCCTGTAGCGTAGGTGTTAAGACTCTTAAAGGAACCTAGTGCACATACCATGCTGACCCATTTCAAGTCCTACATCCCTGGGTTGACATTTCAAGTGTATTTCATGATGGAATAGGTAGTCTTAAAAATAGATATAGTATCCTTGAGAGAGACAATGGTGTGATTCTCTTCATCTATTATTAAAATGTACACTTGGTTACTAAAGGAAGTTGGCACAAAACCAGTGTTAACCAAGTTCACTCAGTTACCAAAGGAAGTTGGCATAGAACCAATGCTAACCGAATCACTTGGTTACCAAAGGAAGTATGAAGAAAATTATTTTTTGAGTTAGTGTTGATTGAGTTGGGTCTGACAATGAAGGATTTTCCTATATCAACATATTGGATCTAATGGTTTTGTTGGTAAGTTCTAGCTGGCTCAAGGGATGGATATTATTTGTTTGAAAGTGTAGTAAAGCTGAATTGACAAGGTTAATCATATAAATATAAGATCAATTTGAGGATTAAAGTGTGGAACATGTGGAAGAGAAGAGGATGAATAAAGAAAGCAAATTTGAATGATAATAGAGTATCAAAAGTTGACCAAGGTGCAAAGAAAATTTTGATCAAGGAGGATCAAATATTCAAGCCAAAACAAAGATCTAAAATCATAAAAAAATAGTTGCATCAAAAATTAGGTCAAATAATTGTTACTCTCTAATAATTGTAGTAGTGAATCAAATCTCTTGATAGAGTTAGTCTAGCAGTTATTTGCCTTTCCTCTAACAAGGTGGCATTTCTAGATTGAAGTGTCTAAAGAACTCTAACAAGGCTACTCATAATAAGGTGAACTAAATTCTTTAATAGGGTCACACCTAACAATGTGTTTTTTAACCTTTAACATGGTTGGCTCCTAATAGGGCTCACTTTAGAAGAGTGAAAAAAAGTAACTAGTTGCAATTGGTGGTTTTCCCAATTTGTATTTCCACATTAAATCTTACTGTCTCTTGTGCTAGTGTTATTTTATTTATAATTCTACAACTAAGTTAATTAGGGTAAAAACACTAAACATCTTAAGAAGTGATTATTTTAGTGTTTATTGAGTGACAGTAATTCTTAGTGTAAACTGAGTGTCCCTATGTTAATCGAGTTACAAAAGTATTTTAGTTTCAAAAGAGTTTTGGTTTTGTATTGTATTGACATCTTAAGGGATTTTGGATTTATTTTTGTGATAACTAATTAAACCATCCCCACTTAGTTACTCCTCTTATTTTTCCAACAAAAAAATAGGCAGAGTTTGCAAGAAATTCTACAAAAAACATATCATAGTAGATATTTTTATAAAGAAACAAGCCATAACCTAGTTAAATTGGTCTAGTTACTTATTAGTTGGGTTGATTGAAAATTCCTATACAACTATCATCATATTAGGTACAATAAAATGAAAAATTAGTTATTCCCATCTAGTAGGATCAAATATAGTTCTTCAAGGTGATGAAATTGCATATGTAGATGCATCATTTTCATGCTAGGCATGAAGTGCATTCCCCAAATTAAAACATATTAAGAAACATTTTTGGTCGACATTTGGGACCTTTCAAATGATGATCAAATAGGGCCCTAAGGTGAAAATGTCTTGGACATTAATTTGAGCACCCAAGATCATGATTAAGGAATTCAAAATCATGAGGATGAACTGGGTGAGATCCCCTCCCTAACATGGCTATCAAAGAGAATGTGATGAGGATAAATAATAATAGCCCAATCCAATAGGAGTTAGCAAGGTAGATCTAATATTTACCTATGGATTTGGTTTTCATCATGAAATCTTATTTATTGCAACACTTTCCTAGATTATATCTAGTGCTTCCATAATATCCTCTATGTTGTCTAGTTTTTTATTCTACTATGCAATCTCTTTCTGAAACTATCCCCTCTCCTTCTGGTATATTTCCATAGACTCTCTCTTGTGCCTTAAATTTTGGTGAAACTTCTAAATATCTGCCTCTGCCATATCTAAAATCAACTTCACACTATGTTTGTAACTCTAGCATAGGTGGTTGATCCTTGATATCTTTCATTTCAGCATTCAAGATTTTAAGATTGGTCAACACCTCACTTGTAGATCTCTCATGTCAAGCACTTTTTGTACTATTTCAACACCGTATTCTTGCTTCTGAGCTAATAGTACTTCAGGTGAATTTTCTTGTAAAACATTAATTTGGTTGAACAATTATAAATTCTTAGAAAATGAATTCTTTCTTTCTATTACCATTGGCAGGCTTCCATGGAACAAAATAAAAATGAAGAGGCATAAATACACCAAATTTTTCTTTCAAAACCATATGTGTAGATATAAACATAAATTACAATATGTCCAATATCTTTGCAGATATACACATTAATTACACCAGTTTTTTCTTTCAAAACCATATACAGTGCAGACATAAACATTCAGTACAACATGTCTAATATTTTTGTAGATATACACATTAATTACACCATTTTTTTCTTTCAAAACCATATGTATAGATATAAAAATTAAGTACAACATGTTCAATATTTTTATAGATATACACATTAATTACACCAAATTTTTCTTTCAAAACTATATGTGCAGATATAAACATTAAGTACATGTCCAATATTTTTGTAGATATGCACATTAATTACCCTAATTTTATTTTTTCAAAACCATATGTGTAGATATAAATGTTAGGTACAACCAACTAAATAAGGGTATAGGAATAAGTTATTCTTGTGAAGAAGGATCATGTCAAATAATACAAGGGAATTTGATCAAAATAGGAAGACAATCGCTAGATTGATGTCTAACTTTCAAAGAGAAGGCGATGAAAAATGTTATTGTCCTTGCAAGAGTTGTAACGGCTTAAAGACAAGAAGAACAAAAATAAAAACAACTAAGAGACATTGTAGGGAGAATTTTCACACTGAAGGGAGGTTTGATTATCATCCATTAGTAAGTTGTTTGTTATATTGCTTTTACAATTAATATACATATGAACCATTGAATGGTAGTTTAATTATCATCATTTTTATATAGGTTGATCTCCCTAGGGTATTATGTAATATGAAACAACACATCTCAGAGGAACATGGAGGTGTGAATATGGAGGAACATGGAGGTGTGAGTATTGAAGGAGAAGATCATGTTCCCATGTAAGATGATGATCATGCCCCAAAAAACACATTTGAAGATGATGGTATGAATGTATTGATCCACGAGACATTTGGTAGTGGTGGTTGTGGTGCTAATGATGATGATGATTATGATGAGGATGGAATTGAGGTCATGCATGATTTAGCTCTACTTGAGAACGAAAAAATGACCCTTTATGAACGATCCCAATTAACTCTTCTCTCTATTATATTGTTTTTTGTGAATTTTAAGGGTATGAATGATTTATCCAACATAACATTGACACGCATGCTAACTTTTGTGATATACATCATTATAGTTTTAAAAGGATAAAATATGTACCATTAAGATTATTTATACTAATGACTTAATTTTTTGTTGTAGATTGATAGGTGTCTATTTTTTACCACCATCAAATGTTCTCCCTTGCTTGTACCAAAAATTATGTGTCACTATGAAATATATTGGAATGGAGTATCAATTAATAGATGGTTGTCCTAAAGATCATGTAATTTATCATAAAGAACATGAAAATACAATAGAATGCCCCCATACAGGTAGATATCAAGATGATCAAGTGACAAAAGAGGTTCCTTTCTATTGGAAATATTCAAGACAAGATAGGTTACTGAGAGGGGAGGGGTGAATCAGTAACTTTAAAACTTTAGAACATTTCAGTACTTTTAACCATATATACTATTCACCATTCATTCATCTAATCTACTGCATAAATGAGAGATCAAACATTCATAACACATATACACAGTGATTTGGTGACCCAAAAACCTTCCAAATAGAAAGTAAAACTGGGGTGGGGATGATACCCACAAAACTTCATTACTACAGTATGAAGTTGGCCTGTTAAGGCTTACATTGACCACTTCTTGTGATTTGCCCTGTTAGGAGCACAAAGGACTGCTAGGTCCACCTTGTTAGAGGATTTACAAACATGCACTGAAGTATGCACTTTGTTAGGAGATTTATACAAAGACTGTTAAGTCTACCCTATTAAAGGATTTACAAAACTGATTCACCTGTTAGGATGAAATAGTGGATCTACTTAAAAACTTGATTTTCTGATTAGATCCTTGAAATATAGATCACCTTCTTATGACTGATGAATCTTTACTACTCCTTGTAGACCTTGCTAAATATTTTGCTCTTCTGCTGATTCGCATTTTTACTTCTCATAACATTACATGTCTCTCCCTTTTTTTCATCATATATCATACTTCTTACAAATGATATAATACATTACATATATACCATTCCAATAATTACAATTGTAAGGTCGGCTAAAAAACAAGTGAACAAAATATTATTGAGTCAGCCAAACAATAAATAACTTGGGTTCACTGAATTGACTCGGTGACCTTCTGATACTTGGCATCCACTACATTACTCAGCATCATCATGCACTCAGTAGAAGTGAAGGCTTAGTCCATACTAATCACTTGACATAGTTTTGAACTGGGTAACCATTGGAGACTTTGTGGATATAGTATTACTCAGTAAAAACTAATTCCTTCATTTACCTTGCTTTCACTCGGTAAACATTATACTTTCATTACTCAGTAAACATTGCTCTTCCATCACTTGGTAAACACTATGCTTCCATCACTCAGTAAATACTATGCTTCCATTACTCGGTAAACATTGTGAAGCTCGATGAACACTGTAAACTCGGTTGACACTGCTGGACTGCACATTCCCTCGATAGCTATACTCAGCTCGGTTAACACTAGAATGCTTGGTGTGAATTGCGAAGCTCGGTGTAAACTGCTTAAGTGATGAATGTACAAGGTAACCACTGAATGTTGGTATACATTGTAGACTGACTGATGAGCTTGGTAGCTATACTGATATAGATAAGTGTTGTCACTAATTGAAATAATAACTTAATGCCAACAATCTCCCCCTTTGGCATTAGTGACAAAACACTTATAAGTCAAAACATATGTACACAACCTGACTTTACTGAATTTTGGTTTTTCAAAATTGATCTTTGTAGAACTGCTGCATATAAAAATATACTTATGTACACATGCAAACTTTATTGAGTGCTAACTCCGCCTATCACTTATAGTGATGACTCTCCTTTGAATCTCTCCCCCTTTTTGACAATAATGCCAAAGGACTGCATATATACAATTTATATGGCTACACCAAAGTGAGATAGAAATTCTTGATATACCTTAAGGATGGTTGCAAAAGTACTATCCCAAGTCTGCTACAAAATTTGACAGGTGGAGAGGGCAATTTGAACTTCTGCTGATAATTGGATCAAGTGATCAGCCACTAAGAAGTTCTGATCTTGGACCAATGTTTTGCAGTGAATAATATATTTCTGCATTATGTCCATGATAGGCAAGATCATGTTCTGGATGTCTATGAGTGTAGACCAGATCCTTGCTTCCTCTCTCAATAGTTTTGCCTGTACATCTGCCAAATATCTGATTTTGGTGTGATGGGAGGTTGTGGAGGAGGATTCCACCTTCAACTTTGATGCACTTGATTGCATATTAATGTTAATCTTATTTAACTTATCCTTTATTTCTTTGGTGAAGCCAAAAACATCACAAAGTTTAGTAAAAAGTGATGCTGCATTATTAAAATAATTTTCAAAATTTCTCAAAAATGTTGACAACTCAACTTGTTTTATTGCTATCTTTTGAGAAATGTGCTCTAGCACCTTATTATGAATTTTTTTTTCAGCTTTCTCAATAAGTTTCTCTTTTCCGGAAGAATCCTCATAAAATTTATGTACAACCTCTTCTAACTGGATCAAAATGTGTTGATTAGAATCTACTTCAATGCCTATAGCATCTATAATTATATTCTTGGCAATCTCAATTATTCTGTATTCCTTATCCCTTTCAAACCTTAACTGCTTCTATGTAGCTTTCATCTCTATGAGTTGACTGGCTAACCTCATGTCTTCAATGGTTGCATTGTCATAGTCAATCTTAGGAATCACTATATTGATGTCTAGGTCAAAGTCTTCATCAATTTCTTTTCCAGTGATCAGAAGTTTTAATGGATGCTTTTGTTTGACTTTTGTGATGACTGGTTTGACCTTAGGAATAGACACAATAGTGGAGATGGAAGGGCTAGCAGTGAAAACTAGGATAAGACTTGAGGATTGAATGCAAATAAGAGTATTAACCAAATCAAAAATTAAAACACTTCCCAAAAATGGTATCATACTCATTAGAGTACCCATAGTAGAACTGATTTGAGTGGAAGTGGATATAGATGATGCTAATGGAAACAAAACTGTAGAACTTGCTGGAATTGATGAAGACAAAAGTGTGGAACTTATTGATACACTTATTCTTGATGAAGGAGCTGAGGAGGTTGACTCTGTGGCTAAAGAAGTGACAAATATCTTGGTAGATGAAGTGCTTGGCACCTCTATTTTAGATACCTAGCACTGGGAGGAGGTTGGTTAAGATTGAGCAATTGATGTGACTATTATGCTCAAAATCTCACTTGCAAAAGTTGTCTCCATAGTGGATGTAACAGTCTTTGGTGGAGAGTGAGGAAGGGATGCAATCACTTCTATTGCAATTTTAACTAGATCTTCTTCTTCCTCATGTGCTTCTTCCTCCTTGTCTTCTTCCTCTTTCTCTTCCATAAGTGCATGCAGTTCTCCTGGAGTAACTATGATGGGTGGAGTGCTATCAAAATCATCATTGTCACTGCTATCATCATCCTTGATCTCAACTAAATCTTCACTGGCCTTTTGCAAATGATAGATGTTCTTCCACATGTTTTTTGAATCATTTACAAAATGCTCAATGTCTTTAATTAAAATCAAACATGTGTGAAATCTAATCATCATTTTACCTTCATGGTTCTTCATTGCTGCCTTTATTTTCACTCTAGTGAGACTTGGTAGAAGATTCTTCAGAGATTTCTCATATATGTCTTTGGCCATTTGGGTGGCTGACTCCCATCTCGGTTGCAATCTCTCCAATAGTTCTTTGGAGATTTGAGAGGCAAGCTGGTCCGGGGAGTATTTCCATTTACCCATATTATTGAGTACCAGTTCTTCAATCTGCATTTTCTCAGCATCAGTTCTTGTTTCAAATTTCAATGCCTTGAAATTTGTGATGCCAGTTCCCTCTTCCAATTATTTAAGCCTTTCCTTGAATGTGGGTGGAGGCTTGACCAGTATAGGTTCCTGCTTTCCTTTTATGGTTCTTCTGGAGAATATTGCAATAGGCTTTTTCTTAGGTTTGGTAATAGTTACCTTTCCTTTCTTCTTTTCCTATTCCTCTTTAGATTCATGTTCTTCTTTTTCTTCTTCATCATCTTCTTCATCCTCACCTTTTCCCTCGGTAAGCATAAGAGAATCAGTTACAATTTTCAATTTGGCTATCTTCCTCTTGCCTTAGCTTATGGCATGGGGTAGCTTGATTTCAAGCTCAATTCTGGCCTTTGCCTCATCATATGTTCCAAAAATTGGTTGCCTTAGGTCTACTGGCTCATTCACCAGTGCTTCAATAATATCCCTAGCCTCATCAATATTTAGCTCATAAGGAAGAGGTTTCACCCATGCAACTCGGGGTCTGACTACCTGAATGTATACCTTATCACAGTCAACCATAAAGTATACATCATCTCTATAGTCTTCAACTAATTTTGGTGGAATCTAGAACCTGTTATTCATTCTTTTCTTGAAATCTTCAAAATAATTATCCATGATGCTATCAAAATTTTTACCCATTTCTGCTACAAACTCATTTATGGGTAAAATCACAAATCTGTGTCACCTTTTATGAAGAAACATGATATCAGAATGTGACAGTTCAACATTAATGACAAAAAAATTGGTATTTATGTTTAGAATTTGAAAATGATGTAAACTGATGAAATGTGTAGAATTGGATGAAATTTATGCCTATCATTTTTTAAAAAAATTTTGAGTAAGAATTTATTCATTTCTTTTATTTTGAAGTCCCTTTTTTAACTATAAAAAATATAGGGTGTAGTTCCCGTCAAAAAAAAAAATGCAAATCATCTTTTCTTGTTTTGATTTGAAAATATCTTATAGATGACATGTATATCTAGTGCACAAAAAAAGAAATAATTATTTTTGATCTATATTTTCTTTGTTATAAGTACTCAAGCTCGACCTTCTCAGAAGCCAACAGTTTTTTCCTCCCGTCAAAATGTCCCAACCAAATCTACACCTTCTTGAGAAAAAATTACATATTCATGAAGAGGACTCTCTCCTCTAGAGATAAATATAATTTTTTTGTTTTTTTGGTATGATTTACTATTTTTTTCCCTTTTTTAAGTGAGCATCTTCTGAAATGTTGAAATATTGACTTATAATATTTTGAAATTCTAACATATTATAACTAATCAAAACACTAAAAAATTGATATAATGATGATATTGAGTCTAAGATCTATAAAAGGGTATTTTTAGTTTTTGAATAAAATTGAGTTTTCATAGAGAAATGAAATTTAACCAAAACAGGTTTTGATATCACAAACGGTGACACAGATTTGTGCTTTTACCCTTATCTGATACAAAATTGGAATGTCTTTTCTCCATACAACTATTCCTTTTGATGGAAAGAATTTTTGAACATAGAAAAATAAATAGATCAATAGAGAGCCAAATTTACAAGGATTATTCTTTGAAGTCCTTATACTATCCATATTTTTATTCAATTGTCTCAACAATAATTTTGAGAGATCAAATTCAAGGTTTTTCTTTACAATTTTAAAGGCCAAATCCAAAGCCTCACAAGGTACACTATTCAGTCAACTAGAGATATAGATTTTGTGGGCAATGACATGAATGCCAAATCTTAGTTTGATATTTGATAGAGTGTTGACCTTGAAACCTCTACCATCCCACTTGGCTAGGGTTTGCTTCTGTAACTCCTCCCGACCTAGGGTTTTGGTGGTTTTTCTTTGCTGAGCATAGGGAGACGTGTGATTTTGTAAATCATATTCTTTGTAATTAACACTAGTTACTCTAACCATATTTGCCCATTGTGCACCCAACTCAAAATATACCTAATCCATTTGGTTTGGAAGCTTCTAGGCATATGCAACATATGAGTCAAGCCTTTTTTTTAAAGATGCTTATGCTTGGGTTTCAAAGAGCCATCAATACTCATTTCTCCTAGGGCATTATCCACCTCTAGGTTTCCAATTTGTTGAACAGAACATTTAAAATGTGTATGAATATCGTTTATAAGGAGTACCTTTGGTGGAATTTGAGATTGAGCACCATTAGGGTTTAGTGATTTTGCAATGGCCAGAACAATTTTGAAGTTGGGCAAATTCAATTCTGTACCCTTTACCAGCATTTTTTAACCTCGTTTTGCCTTGGTGCCACTGCTACTCCCCGATGCAATTGCTACTCAGTAAGTGTAAGAAAATTCTAAACATATTTTTTGCTTTTAAAAATTACTTGGAATCACTCAAAATTGCTTGAATTTCACCTGAAAATTTCTTAGCTCTGAAATCACAATGAAGAATGAAATCAAATTCTACTCTTTTGATGAAAATTTTGTCATTAATGCTTGGTACGAAGGTAGCTAAGATGACATAGTACATGACAAGTTGTCATTCTCTTGCTCGGTAGAAGCTCGCAACTCGGTGATTAAATAGAACTTTTAGTTACTCTTGACCTAGCTCGGTAAGCTCTTCAACCGACCTTCCTCGATAGATGCAACTTGGTGAAAGATGCACTTTCTTTGATCTTTGTGTATCTAGAATACTGATTTGATCGTGATGCTTTCTTTTATTTTGGAACTGCTTGAGATATTACCAGATGATGCAGTTCCATATCCTCTTTTATAAATCTAATTTGAAATGGTGGAGTCACTCACTTCTTGAGTGACATTTCCATCATTTGAACTCTCTTGCTTGGTAGATTTTGGAATCCACTATTGCCTCATTTGCTTTCAAATGTTTTTGGCTTTAGCTTTCTTTGCATCTTCAACTCTTCCTATATTCATGCAGTTTTTAGCTATATGACCAAGTTTTGTACATGTATAACATCTTACTATTGTATCTCTTTTTCTCAAGTGATGCCTTGAGTAGTCTTTGCCAATGTGTCCATATTCTCCACAATAATGACATCTGCACTAGGTATTGTAGTCCCATCCAAAGATTGCCTTGACAAGTTTTTCAGCTGGATTAAATGATTTGGATCTGCATTGGAATGCCTTGTGACCATGCTTCTTGCATTTGTGACAATTGCCTTCAAATTTTGGTTTCTCCTTGCATTCGTTAGCTTTATGACCATGCTAATTGCAATTGTAGCATTTACCATTGAATTTTCCTTTTCAATTGCTCCAACACTTGTTTGATGTGTGACCTAGCTTACCACAGTGATTGCAAGTAGGTCTTTGATTCCTTTGGGTACCTTGTTTGGAGGTTTCACCTTCTCCCTTGTAACCAAGTCCAGCTTTACCTTTTTGTCTATGAAGATTCTGCTCACTTTGTTGATTTAATTAAGTCATGTCTATTTGAGATTTCATCATTCTTTCATTGATTTTTTTTTCAGTGATCAAGTCATTTTCCAAACTTTCATTGATTTGTCTTTCAGATCTCAAGTTACTTTTTAAGCTTTCATTGATTTGTATTTCAGTGATTAAATCATTCATCTAGCTTTCATTCTCAGATCTCAAATTCATAATTTCTTCATTTGCATTAGATAGTTGATTTACAAGATCTTCATGCTAAAGGGATTGATTATTTCTTACCTCTAAGTCTTCATTTGCCTTGTCTCTCTGTTCTAAAACTTCACATAGCTTGATTGATTGAATTTCTTGTTCTCTTTTAAGCTTTTTTACTTCTTCCTACAGGGAACCATTCTTTGCTAGGAGTTCCTTGATTGCCTCATTAGCTTCATTTGAACTACTTGATGGTAAAAGGTCTTCAATCTTTTCTTCAACATACTGATGATCATTCATTTGTCTTGCAAGTTCCTTCCTTCTCTTTAGGGATTGAGAAAGATGCTCTTTAGCTTCTTTGAGTTGAGTCATGGCCATTTCTAGATCTAGCTTTTCATTTTCAATAGCTTTCTCAAGTCTAAATATCTCCATTGTCCTTGATCTTTTCTCAAGCTGTCAAGCTTTGTCCTGAGAACCAAAAAGCTCTGATACCAATTGTTGGAAATATTCAAGATAAGATAGGTTACTGAGAGGGGAGGGGTGAATTAGTAACTTTAAAATTTTAGAACATTTCAGTACTTTTAACCATATATACTATTCACCATTCATTCATCTAATCTACTACATAAATGAGAGATCAAAAATCCATAACACATATACATAGTGATTTGGTGACCCAAAAACCTTCCAAATAGAAAGTAAAATTGGGGTGGGGATGATAACCATAAAAATTCGTTACTGCAGTATGAAGTTGGCTTGTTAAGGCTTACATTGACCACTTATGGTGATTTTCCTTGTTAGGAGCACAAAGGACTGGTAGGTCCACCTTGTTAGAGGATTTACAAACATACACTGAAGTATGCACTCTGTTAGGAGATTTATACAAAGATTGTTAAGTCTACCTTGTTAAAGGATTTACAAAACTGATTCACCTGTTAGGATGAAATAGTGGATCTTCTTACAAACTTGATTTTCTGATTAGATCCCTGAAATATAGATCACCTTCTTGTGACTGATGAATCTTTACTACTCCTTGTAGACCTTGCTAAATATTCTGCTCTTTTGCTAATTTGCATTTTTACTTCTCAAAACATTACATGTCTATCCCTTTTTTTCATCATATATCATACTTCTTGCAAATGATATAATACATTACATATATACCATTCCAATAATTACAATTGCAAGGTTGTCTAAAACACAAGTGAACAAAATATTACTGAGTCGTCCAAATACTAAATAACTTGAGTTCACTAAACTGACTCGGTGACCTTCTGATACTCGACATCCACTGCATTACTCAGCATCGTCATGCACTCAGTAGAAGTGAAGGCTCAATCCATACTAATCACCCGACGTAGTTCTAAACTCGGTAACCATTGGAGACTCAGTGGATATAGTATCACTCGGTAAAAATTGAATCCTTCATTTACCTTACTTTCACTCGGTAAACATTATACTTTCATTACTTGGTAAACATTTCTCTTCCATCACTCGGTAAACACTGCGCTTCCATCACTCGATAAATACTGTGCTTCCATTACTCGATAAACATTGTGAAGCTCGGTGAACACTATAAGCTTGGTAGACACTGCTAGATTGCACATTCACTTGGTAGCTATACTCAGCTCGGTTAACACTAGAATGCTCAGTGTGAACTACGAAGCTCAGTGTAAACTACTTAAGTGATGAATGTACAAGGTAACCACTAAATGCTCGGTATACATTGCAGACTGAGTGATGAGCTTGATAGCTATACTGATACAAATATGTGTTGTCACTAATGGAAATAATAACTTAATGCCAACACTTTCAAGGTTCTTCATTACATCCCCATTATTCCACATCTTAAACAATTATTTAGGTGCAATAGCTTGGCACAAATTATGGGTTAACATTTATGCAATAGAAGTCAAGATGACATTATTCGAATGCCTATAGATGGTTCAAAATTTATGGGCATAGAGGAAAAGTGGCCACACTTTAAAGAAGAACCTCAAAATCTCAGGCTTTCTCTGGCAACTGGTGGTGTCAATCTATCTGGAGAGATGAGATCTTTTTACTTGGCATGGCCTATTTTTGTTATCAACAATAAGCTTCCTCCATGGATGTCAATAAGGAGAGAGCACATTATGTTGGCAATGATTGTTCTAGGAATTATATATTTTATTGTTACCTACATATAATTATCTAATGTTGTTCATTCAACTAGGTAAGAACTGAGTGAAAGATATGAATGGATATATTTCACCTCGTATCGATGACTTGGTGTTATGGAATGGTTTCACTATTTATGATATCTCTAGACTAATTGGGCTAAAAAAATTCCAATTCCATGCAATGCTTGTGTAGACAATTCATGATGCCCCAGGGTTGACACATTTCTATGGTATGCTATGTTGAAATCTAGTTGCATGTGATAGTACTAATTCCAAAAATGAACATATTTAATCCAATTATATTTTCATCTTGTAGGACTTCAAACATAGGGAAAATTTGATGTCTAATGTGTGGTCCAAAGATAAAATCTCTTCATTCCAAAATTTTAAGAAAGAAGGTGTTTGATGAGAATAGACACTTCCTCCACAGAAATCAAAAGTATCGAAGTGCTAAAAAACATCTTTTCAATGGGAAAAAAGAGACTACATCAAAGCCACGAGGAATGACACCTTACCTATGGTAGTTGGAATATAATAGAATTTGAGGCATTATCACTCCAGCTAATGGTTTTCGTTTGGAAATTATACATTTTGATTTTTTTTTTTTTGGCTAATTATGTAATTTGATGATCATGAAGGTCCTCAAGGCATCACTAACCATCTTCCAAAGGGACTAAAATGTTATCCCATAGGATTTAGTAGGCTGCCCTACTATGAGCAACTACAAATTTTAGATTTGTTTGATACTATGAATATTGGAAAGAACATAATAGAGACACTATGGAAAACATTGGATGGAAGGCATGACAAAGAAAACCTTACCAAAATTCATGCAATGAAAAATATCATTGAATTAAATAGAAATGGAGACTAGATTAATGAAAGTGCCCTTCCTTGGTTATCAACAATGCATCAAAGTACTGCCATAATAGAAGTCATACAAAAAAATTGATTTCCTACAGGATTTTCTCCTAATATAGGCAGTCTCATATCAAAGAAAATTGAATTTAGGCTAGGGCTAAAAATGTATGATTGGCATACTTTCATCAAGGTAAGTCACGATCTTTCGTATTTACAATATATTTGTCGAACTACATTCAATTTTCATTAATTTATATTAGAAAAGAATGAAATGTTATTCTTTATGAGTCTCTAACTCTTTTCACCATTGCATTGATAAAGTTTGTGCTAGTAGACAAAGTGACACTTCTAAACCAAGTGTTTGCTTAACACTTAAAATACTCCCACTTCTAACCTCTCCTAAGGAAATTTTTTTAATATCAGAGGAATTGAAGGATCATTAGGAACTAAATTTCTCCCAACTTCACAGGATCATCTACTATTAACTTTGATAATATTGATCTCAACTATTCTTTAAAATTTTTTACAATACTTAAATTTTTGTATTCAAATTTTAGTATGTTGGATACTGAATTTATGCTTGATTTCTGATGAAGATTTATTGTGATAGTTACATTAAAATGATTGAACTATTTTTTAAATATTATCAATTACAAATTTTCTCTTAAAAAAGCTATATCACTAAGCATACATATTTTGAATATTTAAATTTATTTATTTCTACATGCCCAAAGTGTAATACACAACATATATGATTTATACACCACTATATTAAATAATATACAATAAGTACAATAGTTTAGTATACATTTAAGTAATGTCATTCGAAGTTGTATACAAAATATGCCTCATGTCAACACTCCTATCTAACTAAATATATGTGTACATGGCCAATTCCTCCAAACAACACAAAAATGTGTGCACTTGATCATAGTTTCAAAGTTGTCTACAAAATAAGGCTCATTTCAGCAACCTCTATTTGGCCAGCAATATGTCTAGGTGGCCATTTCTTCACAAAGGTACAAAAAGGCAGACACTCAATTAGGTATACTATTGTACAATGTCAGATATTCTATATTCATAGGTAAATTTTGTATACACTACACATTATTGAGGTAATTCTCAAATGTAACTTTGATACTAGGAGCACAACCAAGAGCATAATAATCATTCACATGCATGTCACATAGGAAGTTACAATAACTAGCTAACATGTCGTACATTGCATGGAACTCTAGGACTCTTACCTCCATCAACATTGCATTGGTATCTTGCATAGACTGGATTGTTGAGCACATTTCTTTTGCATGTACTATTATGTTAATGTAACTAAGTGCAACTCCAATTGAAAACTCTAGAATATTGTTCATAGGGAAACCCATTTGGTTAATTGAGGATGGTGACTGATTCAGTAATACAAGGGGGACATTTGTACTATTAATCTAAATAAAATCCATAGAGTTGAGTGTATTTTCCATATCCAACTAAAAAAATTCAATAAAATGTTAGAGTTCTAGAACTATGTGTCTATTATGATGCAAAAAATTGAATTTTTAATTCTAGATCAGAGCAACTAAAAAAATCTATCAAACTTAACAAAGTTCTAATTCAATAACATGATATTGTAGAAATATTTCATAATAAAAGAGAGTAAAAACATTGATAGGGGAGATGATAATTATGATAGGAAGCCAAGTCAAAAGTTTAGACACTAATATCTAACTGAGATATTCAATAAAATATTAAAGTTTAACTAGTTGTAAGGTATCTGAAACTACAAAGGAAAAAAATTGCTTTTAGCACTTGTTGGAAGCAAAGGTTTAGAAAGTGATAGTAATTTTTTTTAATAAATTATTTTATTTTTATCCTCCTCAACAAAATATATGCTACAACAAGCATATCTCATTTAGACGTATAAGTAGTTTTTATATAATAGTGAACGATGGCCACTTTTTCTAATAGAGAAACACAAGCTTGAACCATTCATGGATGCAGTCATCAATAACCATTTCAATGAGTGGTTCATGAAGAATAGTATGAAAGAAGAGGCTACCCCTACATTCCATAGGCAATACCTGCTATAAGGAGGTATTTGTAATGGTTGTTCATGGTTTTCATTTTAACTGCAATCTAGTAATGGTATGAATACTCTGATGTCTTCAATTATTTTTTAAATGAAGTCTTCTTAATTCTTAATGGTTTTCATAACTTATACCATTATATCAAGTGGTAGAGGCCTGCTTCATGAAGAAGGCATGTGTATCCCCCTATGGAGAATTGCTTTCCTATAGATTGGAACTCATGGTGTACCATTAGAAGTCTTGACTATTTGAACCTTTAGCCTTAGCCTCTCAAACTTGGATAAGGAGGCACCTGTAATGGTTGTTAATGGTATGAATGTATGATGTATGCAAAGTTGTTCTAAATGAAATAGTCTTAATTCTTGTGAACTCTTTGGTAAATTAAATGGTTGAATTAAAGAGTGTTCATAATGATTGAGGATATTAGGAGTAAGCCAAAGATTTGAATCTTTGGACAATAATTAGCATGGTGATTCTGAACATAATTCTGAAAAATGTTAGTTCATGCTCAACTTATAGTAAGGAATCATTCAAAAAATGTTAGTTCATGCTCAATTTATAGTTAGGAATCATGGTATGCAATCTTGTTCAATATCTACTCTCTTTTACATTCATTAGATGGATATAATCATCCATTTGTTCTAGAATTAAAAAAATATTCTAGTCATTCAAATAAAACTTTGAAAAAAAAAGTTTTAGCAACCAATGAATTCTCCAAATCTCTTGATTACATCTTCATTCGAATAATCAAAAATCCAAAACTTAAAAACAAAATTTTTAGAAAGCAAGATATTCTCCAATAATGAACAAACAATAGTGAGTGTGAGCAAGATCATAGAATCTCTCATCTTCTCTATAATCTAGAGGACATTGGTTGGTACTAAATTTTCTAAAGATGATGATTTGATAGGCAAGAAGATCAACCAAATGTGGAAAGAGGTCAAAAAGATTATTAGGGCTTTCAACATTGGAGACTCCATTACTTTCATTTCTTGGATTAATGACTTGAGTGATGTGAAGGGGGAAATAAAGAAAGCCCACAACTTCTTTGATGTAGTTATTGAGAAGATTATTGATCAACACTTAGAAAGGAGTCAAGAAAACAAAAATTATACTAAGGACCTAGTAGATGTTCTTTTGGAGATGGCACAGAACAAAAATGGAATGAAAATCACCTGAGAATGCATTAAAGAAACAATCCTTGTGTGCTCACATCCCTCTCTCTTTGCCTAATGATATTGACATTTACTTGAGATTTTGGTGTCAGTTACTACAGACTATGAATATTATTAAGTTATCTTGTAGACTAAATTGTTTCAATCTTTTTTCAAATCACTTTGTGATCCATCATTAGAAAGAAGGAAAAAATTTCTTGAATTTTCTTTGAATTATTTACCTTCTTTAATTCAGTGCCAGGGTTTGAAGGAAATACTGAATATTTGTTTTTTAGCTTTTAATAGGACATGTTTCTTGGTAGTTTGGAGACAACAATCAATGCCTTAGAATAGGAAATGAGTGAGATGGTGAGAAACCCACATGTTGCCAAGAAGTTACAAGGAGAAATTGAATGTATAGCTTGTAAACAATGATACATAGAGGATATGGGTAGGTGCACTTTGATGACCAAAATAAACGAAAAAATAAAAATAATCTTTATTAAGTTAAACAAATAGCTACACAGTTAATATACTAAATAATATGTTAAAAATATCAAACACTAAATAAATAGAGGCATCAATGGTAATTGCACCTAACTACTAAAGATTTGTGAACTTACTTGGATGAAAAAGATAGCTCACAAACAACTCTGATTCTCAAGATTCCAGCTCTTGTTCAAAATGGTTACATTGTTCATAAATATTTTTTACACCATTCATGGAGGTTATTTATAGAATATTTAAGAGCCTTGAGACATATACCATGAAGTAATTTAATGGAATATCTTCCCAAAAGCAATCCATTTAAAAATTCTATATATCATCAAAAGACATGTTCAGATATATAAAGATCTACGGCTATAATATTTTCAAATAAATATGGTTGGTAAAGAAAATTTAAAGGAGATTTGCATTGATTGATCATTGAATAGTATTCAATAGAAAAGCCACCAATGGTATATGATTTGATGAATGAACAAGTTTGGACTGACATGTCCACCTATAATAGCCTATCGACTAATTGTTCTTCTCTTTTTTCCATTAGTACTACCACAAAAAAATATTTTCATTAGACACAATTTTTTAATTTTTACAATAAAAATGTTTCAATATTCTAAAATTTCAATTTTTTATATTTTTATACATTAATTTCTATTTTTTTATTGGTTACTACTAATTTTTCTAGAATTTTAATTATTATTTTAATTATAAAATAATTTTCCTAATACTTCTAGCACTTAGCTTCATTATTGAAATGTCCCACCAAGATTCTTCCCTTTGACACATCAACAAGAAAGCCACAACACAATTTATTCAATCACTCGTCTCTTGAATTGGATTGCCTCCTCCTCTTTGAAGAAACAACAAATCCATCTACTTCTATAGAATTGGAAAACCCACTTACGACTCTAATTATATGCTTCACAATGAGGACTTAGGTGTTTTTCTTTCTCCTTTCCATTGCAGAGTTGTTAAAGAAGGACAATAAATTTGTTCTACAAGCTAAGGCATATAACCAAGATAAGAGAAGGTAGAAGATGAGAAAATTATACAAGTAAAGGGTAGAACATGTCTAGTGTATATAGAAGTGAAAATGCAAATCAACAGTTCATCCAATCACAAAATCTAACTAAAGGTGAAAATATCATGATAAGAATTATGGGGCTCTTATTGAAAGAATAGAAGTTGTACCAAATGTCCTCATAGATTTTGTGCATAGATGATTTTTGTAGTGGACATCACATTTGTTCTAACTTCAATCAAATAATCAAATCTTGCTTAGGATGTCTAGGTTTGAAACAAAAAGGTCGGCAACTTTCTTCCTATAGTTGAATAATGTCCTCCTAGCTAACCCCATAGGCATCCTACCCTACTTGGCTAATGGCAGAGTCCTAGTCCTCAACATTTATTAATTCTTGTTTTCAAAGTAAACTTATCAATCTATTTGATCCATAATTTTTCATTTGACTAAGTCAATCAACCAATAAAAATAAAGGTATTAAATTTTAGTACAACCAAACATAATACTTAAAGACTAACATTTACTTTTAATAATTTAAAACATAATTTTTCTATTTTCTCATTGGTGTAAGCAATGAGAAAAATAATTTTTGTTGAAAAGAAATACAAATTTTATAATACAATAACAATAAAATTTTATATTCTCTCGAAACTTCCTCTAAATGTTCTAGAACATGTTGTGCTTACTAGTGCAAAGAAGTGTTTTTAACTTTCTATAGGTGTTTCTGATTTTAGAATTAGATGGATGGTAATATTTTCCCCCATTTTAAAATAATTTTCAAGATTTTTCTCCACTTCTTTCTTCCCTATGAGTGTTTTGATTTTCTAGAGGTGTTTTTTATGCATGCTAATGTGATGTAGGAGCATCCAGAGGTATAAGGGTAATCCTGTGTCACTCAAAAAAAATGTACTTAAACTTAGTTCTATTTCATGTGTTTTCATTTCTCGACACCAATTTGGGTCAAATAAAGGTTCCAACCCTCACAGTTCCACTATCAATGTTCTAGGTCAGAGTATTTGAGCCCCTTGGGGATACATGAAAAAGCCAAAAAAATAGGAGCATGTAATTAAGCCATCATTTTGGTGAACTAGGAGGTGTAAATTGGCCAAATGAATGTAAATGTAATTTAGAGCATTCTTGAAAAAGAATCAGGTCAAAAGGCCCCACGGTTTGAAAGTTATTGCAGCTTTTTGGGTTTTAGAGACCTCCAAAGAATGTTTCAAAGTCAGGTTATGGGAATTAAATGAACTCAAAAAAGGGAAAAAATTGGGGGATGAGCTAGGCTCCTCCATAGGGCTATAGAGCGCTTCGAGAGCTTTTTGGAAATTTAAACAGTTCGTCAATCAAAGCTACAATTCAAAAGTTATGCCTCTCGGAAGTTCGGTTACCATTTTTGGATTCTTCTCGATTTGCACCGACTTCTAACGCAGCTTCTAGAGCCTTCTATTTGGCTAGTGGATGCCTACTAGCACTTTCTAGAATGTATTCCTAGTCCTTAACCCTTTGAGGTCTATTTAAGGAGATTTTTGGCATTGTAAAAGACAGTTCGGAGTGGAGTTTGAGAGGAGGTATTGAAAGGAGAAAATTATCTCTAGATTTATGCTATTGTAAGCCCTTAGGGCATGTTTTGAAGTTTATTTTCTCTGTACTATTTGTACTAGCTTATTTTTTTAGTTAATATAATTTTTCCTTTTCTGGTGTGTCTATTCTGTGTGTGGGTTGTGTCCCCATCAAGTGGTATCAGAGTGGGTTTTCTTGAGTGTGTAGACAGAGCGTCGACTGTGAGCCAGTTTGCACCAGGACTGTGTGGTTGTGGGTTCAAGTTAAAAGATGCCTCCATCAAGAGAGCATGGTAGAAGGGCCAAAGCTATTAATCCCGAGGAGGTTAGAGCCCTCCAAAGGAAGGTACAAGCATTGTAGGAGGAGCTCTGTAGATGAAAAAATGTGGCCACAGGTGATGAAAGTGAGGATGGCAATGAAGAAGAAAAAATTGGACCAGAAGGGGAATTTGATGGGGAAGTTCTGAATTAGGCAGAGGAAAGGCTTTTTAGGGCCATTACTAAGTATGAGAAAAGACCTACAATTGAAGTGGGTGTATTTTTAGGAAATCTAAAACCAGATGAGTTGATCGATTAGATCAATGAACTGGAAGAATACTTTGAGTATGAGGATATCAGGGACCTAAATAGGGTTAAGTTTGCAAAGGCCATGCCAAAATCTGGTGGCAAGAGGTTCAATTGGAATGAAATAGAAGAGCAAAGGAGAAGATGACAAGGTCGGATCGCATGGTGGAAAAATTGAAGAAGCAGTTCATTCCTGTAGACTACGAGCTTGATTTGTTTAAGAAGATGCATGGGTTAAAAAAAGCAGGAAGATCAGTCCAAGAATATATAGAGGAGTTTTACCGACTCTTGATTAGTGCAGGGCATGTAGAAGAAAATAAGGAGAAGGTTACTCATTATATCAATGGGTTGCGACCTAGCATCTAGGAGGAATTAAGTCTGGCAAGAATGACCAGCGTTGAAGAGGCATACCAGTTTTCCCTACAAGTTGAAGAAAAGCTGAATAAAAGGTTTGAACGAAGATAAAGAAGGCACAGTCAAGGAGGAAGGGGAAGTGGTAGGTCATCTTGAGGCCACAATGAAACCCAAAAGAAAAATAAAGATGTGGGTACTAGCAGGAACCAGAGCAATGAGGGTTTCAACCACTCCCGTGATCAAGACTTTGGAAATGGAGAGGAAGAGGTAGACGATGTGGACAAGGAAGAGGAGGCTTCCGTGGTACCTATTTCCATTGCAATGAAGAAGGTCATCGTGCCTTTGAATGCCCTACACAATAAGGAAGGATAGATAGGAGGGCTGAGGGTCAAGCTAGGGTTGCTCATGTGGATGAAGATGCATAATTATCACATTCAAAAGATGCAGAAAGAGGAGAGACCTTGGTAAATGAAAGAGTCCCACTAAGTGATGAGATTGAACTAGGACAATAGAGGAGTTTGTTCCATACCAGATGCAAGTGTGAGGATAAATATTGTGACGTGATCATTGATGGTGGTAGCACAGATAACTTGGTGTCAGAGGAGATGGTCTCTAAGCTGAAGCTCAAGAGGGAGAGACATCCCTAGCCCTATCAGATTTCTTGGGTGAAGGACGATCATAAAGTCCTTGTAAGTGAACAATGTTTAGTGAAATTCAAAATTAGGAGTTACAATGATGAAGTTCTCTATGATGTCATTTGGATGGATGTTTGTGATCTATTGTTGGGTAGACCATGGCAGTTTGATAGACATATAGTACATGATGGACATGCAAACACATACTCTCTGACAAAGGATGGAGTTTGCCACACATTGAAGCCCATGAAAAAGGAAGGTCAAAAGGTATGTAGCAGTGCTAGGATTTGTCTTGTTGATGGAAGAAATTTTTTAGATGGCATGAAACATCAGCGTATGTGCTATGCTTTGATTCCTAGGAAAGATAAAGAAGGTAGTAGTAAAATACCACTTCAAGTTTCAGATTTACAAGGTGAGTTTGGAGATATTATCTCTAATAATGTTCCAGAAGGATTGCCACCAGTAAGGCAAATCAGTCATCGGATAGATATGATTCCAGGAGCTAGTTTTCCTAACAAGGCTGCTCACAGGATGACTCCTACCAAAACAGAGGAGCTAAATAGACAGTTTCAAGAGCTGTTAAGGAAGGGCTTGATTCGGGAGAGCCTAAGTCCATGTCCAGTACCTACAGTACTCACACCAAAAAAGGATGGAGAGTAGAGGATGTGTACAGACTCTTGAGCTATAAATAGGATAACTATCAAGTACTGGTTTCCTTTGCCAAGAATGGATGATCTTATGGATTGCTTAAGTGGAGCTCAGTACTTCACAAAGATAGATCTCAAGAGTGGTTATCACCAAATATGGATTTTAGAATGAGATGAGTGGAAAACAGCCTTCAAGACCAAGTAGGGTCTTTATGAGTGGTTAGTCATGCCTTTTGGATTGACGAACACCCCAAGCACCTTCATGCAACTCATGAATGAGGTACTCAAGAAGTTCTTGGGAAAATTTGTTATTGTCTATTTGGATGATATTTTAATTTTTAGCAAGACTTTGGAAGAAAATTTATTGCATATTCATATTGTTCTTGAGAGGTTGAGGGAAGAGAAACTATTAATTAATTTGAAGAAGTGTATCGTTGCAAAAAGGGAGTTAGTTTACTTGGGGTTTGTTATATCACCTGAAGGTCTCAAAATGGATCCAGAGAAGGTAAAAGCCATCTTGGAATGGCCTACTCCAAGGTCTGCTACTGAGGGAAGATAATTTCATGGTCTGGTTAGTTTTTACAGGAAGTTTATTAAGAATTTCAGTGGCATATGTGCACCCCTAATTGATACAATAAGAGGGAATAGAAAAGAGTTCAAGTGGACTAAAGTAGCTGCGAGAAGTTTTGAATTGCTGAAGAAGAAAGTGACAGAAGAACCTGTGTTGGCACTTACAGATTTTAGAAAAGTTTTCCAGGAGGATTGTGATGCTAGTGGCAGTGCTATTGGGGCTGTATTAAGCCAAGAAGGTAAGCCTATTGTATATTTTAGTGAAAAATTGAATGATGCAAAGGAGAAGTATTATGTTTATGATCAAGAGTTCTATGCAATAGTTCAGGCCTTAAAGAAATAGAGGCATTATTTATTGTCAAAGGAATTTGTTTTGTATATTGATCACCAGGCATTACAGTACCTAAATAGCCAAGGTAAATTGAATCAGAGACATATGAAGTGGGTAGAGTTCTTGTAGAGCTATACATTTTTGTTGAAGCATAGAAGCGGAAAATCTAACAGGGTTGCAGATGCACTAAGTAGGAGATAGTTGTTTCTTACAATAATACAAGTTGTAGTAGTTGGGTATGATGTACGTAAGAATTTGTACCCTGATGATCCTGATTTTGTTGAAGCATGGAAAGCTTGTAAAGAACCTGTTGCTGTAGATAGAACCAAGTGGTTAGACTATCTGATTCAGGATGATATGTTATTCAATGGCAATCAATTATGCATTCCAAGGAGTTCCAAGAGGGAAAATCTGATTAAGGAGAAACATAGTGGAGGGATGGTAGGAAATTTTGGTCGAGATAAGACCATTGCCATTCTGAAAGAACATTATTTTTGGCCTCAAATGTCACAGGATGTGAAAAAGTTTGTATAGAGTTGTCAAGTTTGTCAAGTTGCTAAGGGATTTAGCCACAATACTGGACTATATCAGCCATTTCCTATTCCATCAAAGCCATTGGAGGACATAAGTATGGATTTTGTTCTTCGATTGCCGAGGACATAAAGGGATAATGACTCAGTATTTGTGGTGGTTGATAGGTTCTCCAAATGGAACATTTCATTCCATGCCACAAAACTCATGATGCTATCCAAATTGTAGACTTGTTTTTCAGAGAGGTGGTGAGACTACATGGTCTCCCAAGGAGTATAGTTTCTGACAGAGATATTAAATTTGTGGGGTATTTCTAGAGGACATTGTGGAAGAAGTTGAGAATAGACTTGAAATTCAGTTCCACACATCACCCGCAGACTGACGGCCAAGCAGAAGTGGTAAACAAAAGTCTGGGCAATTTGTTGAGATGTTTAGTTGGGGATAAGCCCAAGGGATGGGATTTGATTCTACCACAGGCAGACTTTGCTTACAATAACTCTATAAATAGGAGTATAAGTAAATCACCATTCCAAATTGTCTATGGAAGTAGCCCAAGGACTGCACCAGAATTGAGGAAGATAGAACAAGGGGAGAGGACAAGTGCTGAAGCTAAAAAATTTGCTGAATATATCAAGTGTCTACATGAGGAGGATCAAGCACACATTACCAAGATGAATCAAGAGTATAAAACTAGGGCTGATCAAAGGAGAAGACATAAGGAATTTCAAGTAGGGGATCTAGTCATGGTACACTTACAAAAATAAAGATTTCTAGCCGGTACTTACAACAAGATGAAAATGAAGAAATTTGGCCCCTGCAAAATTCTGAAGAAACATGACTCAGGAAATGCATATGAGGTGGAGCTGCCAGATGGTATTCACATTTTTTCTATTTTCAACATTGTAGACTTAACAAAGTATCATGACAATGGTGTTGATGAGGAGCTGGTGTTAGAGACATGTCTGATTCCTGCTTCTAACAAGGAGGAGATAGAAGACATTCTAGATCATCATGTGGGTAGGAGTACCAGAAATAGGCAGTATGAAGAGTATTTAGTCAAGTGGAAAGGAATACTGATCAAGGACTCAACTTGGATTTCAACAGCTGAGGTTTCCCATTTGGAATTTCCTCTACCATTCATAAAGTGACAGGGTCACTTTTCAATCTACACTAGGTGTCTGATGCAGGAGCATCCAGAGGTATAAGGGTAATCTTGTGTCACCCAAAAAAAATGTACTTAAACTTAGTTCTATTTCATGTGTTTTCATTTTTGGATACCCATTTGGGTCAAATAAAGGTTCCAACCCTCACAGGTCCACTATCACTGTTCTAGGTCAGAGTATTTGAGCCCCTTGGGGATACTTGAAAAAGTCAAAAAAATAGGAGCATGTAATTAAGCCATTTTGGTGAACTAGGAGGTGTAAATTGGCCAGATGAATGTAATTTTAATTTAGAGCATTCCAGAAAAAGAATCAGGTCAAAAGGCCCCATGGTTTGAAAGTTATTGCATTTTTCAAGTTTTGGAGACCTCCTAAGAATGCTTCAAAGTCAGCTTAGGGGCATTAAGTGACCTCAAAAAGGGCTGAAAATGGGGGACAAGTGAAGCTTTTCCCTAGGGCTATAGAGTGCTTCAAGAGCTTTTCAAAAAATGTAAACGGTTCGTCAATCGGAGCTACGGTTCAAAAGTTATGCCTCCCGAAAGTTCGATTACTGTTTTTGGATTCTTCTTGATTTGCGCTGACTTCTAACACAGCTTCTAGAGCCTTCGATTTGGCTAGTGGATGCCTACTAGCACTTTCTAGAATGTATTCCTAGTCCTTAACCCTTCGGGGTCTATTTATGGAGATTTTTGGCATTGTAAAAGGCAATTTGGAGTGGAGTTTGAGAGGAGGTATTGAAAGGAGAGAATTATCTCCAGATTTATGCTATTGTAAGCCCTTAGGGCATGTTTTGAAATTTATTTTCTCTATATTATTTGTACTAGCTTATTTTCTCAGTTAATATAATTTCCCCTTTTTTGTTGTGTCCATTCTGTGCATGGGTTGTGTCCCCATCAAGTGGTATCAAAGCGAGTTTTCCTGAGTGTGTAGACAGAGCACCAACTGTGAGGTAGTTTGCGCCAGGACTATGTAGTTGTGGGTTTGAGTTAAAAGATGCCTCCATGAAGAGAGCATGGCAGAAGGTCCAGAGCTATTAATCTTGAGGAGGTTAGAGCCCTCCAAAGGTAGGTACAAGCATTGCAGGAGGAGCTCGGTAGAGGAACAAATGTGGTCGCAGGTGATAAAAGTGATGATGACAATGAAGAAGATGAAATTGGACCAGAAGGGGAATTTGATGGGAAAGTTCTAAATCAAGTAGACTAAAGGCTTTTTAGGGCCATTACTAAGTTTGGGAAAAGACCTACAATTGAAGTAGGTGTATTTTTAGGAAATCTGAAACCAGATGAGTTGATCGATTAGATCAATGAACTGGAAGAATACTTTGAGTATGAGGATATCAAGGAATGAGATAGGGTTAAGTTTGTAAAGGAAAAATTGAAAGGCCATGCCAAAATCTTGTGGCAAGAGGTTCAATTGGAAAGGAACAGAAGAGGAAAGGAGAAGATCATAAGGTGGGATCGCATGGTGGACAAATTGAAGAAGCAGTTCATTCCTGTGGACTATGAGCTTGATTTGTTTAAGAAGATGCATGGGTTAAAGCAAGAAAGAAGATCAGTCCAAGAATATACAGAGGAGTTTTACTGACTCTTGATTAGAGAAGGGCATGAAGAAGCAAATAAGGAGAAGGTTGCTCCTTATATTATTGGGTTGCGACTTAGCATCCAAGAGGAATTAAGTCTGGTAAGAATGATCAGCGTTGAAGAGGCATACCAGTTTGCCCTACGAGTTGAAGAGAAGCTGAATAAAAGGTTTGAAGGAAGACAAAGAGGGTGCAGTCAAGGAGGAAGGGGAAGCAGTAGGTCATTTGGAGGCCACAATGAAACCCAGAAGAAAAATAAAGATGTGGGTACTAGCAGGAACCAGAGGAATGAGGGTTTCAACCACTCTCATGATCAAGACTTTGGAAATTAGAGAGGAAGAGGTAGAGGATGTGGACAAGGAAGAGGAGGCTTTAGTGGTACCTATTTCCATTGCAATGAAGAAGGTCATCATGCCTTTGAATGCCCTTAACAACAAGGAAGGACAGATAGGAGGGCTGAGGTTCAAGCTAGGGTTTCTCATGTGGATGATAATGCACAATCATCACATTCAAAAGATGTAGAAAGAGGAGAGACCTTGGTAAATGAAAGAGTCCTACTAAGTGGTAAGATTGAACCAAGACAATGGAGGACTTTGTTCTGTACCAGATGCAAGTGTGACAATAAATTTTGTGATGTGATCGTTGATGGTGGTAGCACAGATAGCTTGGTGTCAGAGGAGATGGTCTCTAAGCTAAAGCTCAAGAGGGAGAGACATCCCTAGCCCTATGGGATTGCTTGGGTGAAGGATGATCATAAAGTCATGGTAAGTGAACAATGTTTAGTGAAATTCAAAATTGGGAGTTACCATGATGAAGTTCTCTGTGATGTTATTTTGATAGATGTTTGCCATCTATTGTTGGGTAGACCATTGTAGTTTGATAGACATGCAGTACATGATAGACATGCAAACACATACTCTCTGACAAAGGATGGAGTTTGCCACAAATTGAAGCCCATGAAAAAGGAAGGTGAAAAGGTATCTAGCAGTGCTAGGTTTTTTCATGTTGATGGAAGAAAATTTTTAGATGGCATGAAACATCAGCGTATGTGCTATGCTTTGATTCCTAGGAAAGATAAAGAAGGTACTAGTGAAATACCAGTTGAAGTTTTAGATTTACTAGGTGAGTTTGGAGATATTATCTCTGATAATGTTCCAGAAGGATTGCCACCAGTAAGGCAAATCAGTTATCAGATAGATCTAATTCTAGGAGCTAGTCTGTATAACAAGGCTGCTCACAGGATGACTCCTACTGAAACAGAGGAGCTAAATAGACAGGTTCAGAAGCTGTTGAGGAAGGGCTTGATTTGAGAGAGCCTAAGTCCATGTGTAGTACCTATAGTACTCACACCAAAGAAGGATGGAGAGTGGAGGATGTGTACAGACTCTCGAGCTATAAATAGGATAACTATCAAGTACCAGTTTCCTTTGCCAAGAATGGATGATCTTATGGACTGCTTGAGTGGAGCTCAGTACTTCACAAAGATAGATCTCAAGATTGGTCATCACCAAATATAGATTCAAGAATGAGATGAGTGAAAAATAGCCTTCAAGACCAAGGAGGTTCTTTATGAGTGGTTAGTCATGCCTTTTGGATATACGAACGCCCCAAGCACCTTCATCCGGCTCATGAATGAGGTACTTAAATAGTTCTTGGAAAATTTTGTTGTTGTCTATTTGGATGATCTTTTAATTTTTAGCAAGACTTTGGAAGAGAATTTATTGCATATTCGTAGTGTTCTTGAGAGGTTGAGGGAAGAGAAACTGTTAATTAATTTGAAGAAGTGTATCTTTGCAAAAAGGGAGTTAGTCTACTTGGGGTTTGTTATATCACCTGAAGGTCTCAAAATGGATCCAGAGAAGGTAAAAGCCATCTTGGAATGGCCTACTCCAGGGTTTGCTACTGAAGTAAGATCATTTCATGGTTTGGTTAGTTTTTACAGGAAGTTTATTAAGAATTTTAGTGGCATATGTGCACCCCTAACTGATACAATAAGAGGGGATAGAAAAGAGTTCAAGTGGACTACAGTAACTGCGAGAAGTTTTGAATTGTTGAAGAAGAACGTGAAATAACAACCTATGTTGGCACTTCTAGATTTTAGAAATGTGTTTCAGGTGGACTGTGATGCTAGTAGCAATGCTATTGGTTCTGTATTAAGCCAAGAAGGTAAGCCTATTGCATATTTTAGTGAAAAATTGAATGATACAAAGAAGAAGTATTATGTTTATGATCAAGAGTTCTATGCAATAGTTCAAGCCTTAAAGAAATGGAGGCATTATTTATTGCCAAAGGAATTTGTTTTGTATACTGATCACCAGGCATTACAGTACCTAAATAGCCAAGGTAAATTGAATTAGAGGCATATGAAGTGGGTAGAGTTCTTGCAGAGCTATACATTTGTGTTGAAGCATAGAAGCGAAAAATGTAACAGGGTTGTAGATGTACTAAGTAGGAGACAAATGTTGCTTACAGTAATGCAGGTTGAAGTAGTTGGGTTTGATGAACTCAAGAATTTGTACCCTGATGATCTTGATTTTGCTGAAGCATGGAAAGGTTGTAAAGAACCTGTTGCTATAGATAGAACCAAGTGGTTAGACTATCTGATTCGGGATGGTATGTTATTCAAGGGAAATCAATTATGCATTCCAAGGAGTTCCATGAGGGAAAATCTGATTAAGGAGAAACACAGTGGAGGGATGGCAGGATATTTTAGTCGAGATTAGACCATTGCCATTCTAAGAGAACATTTTTTTTGGTCTCAAATGTCACAAGATGTGAAAAAGTTTGTACAGAGTTGTCAAGTTTGTCAAGTTGCTAAGGGATTTAGCCACAATACTGGACTATATTAGCCATTGCATGTTTCGTCAAAGCCATGGGAGGACATAAGTATGGATTTTGTTCTTGGATTGTCGAGGACAAAAAGGGGTAATGACTCAGTATTTATGGTGGTTGATAGGTTCTCCAAAATGGCACATTTCATTCCATGCCACAAACTCATGATGTTGTCCCAATTGCAGACTTATTTTTCAGAGAGGTGGTGAGACTACATGGTCTCCCAAGGAGTATAGTTTCTGATAGAGATACTAAATTTGTGGGATATTTCTGGAGGACATTGTGGAAGAAGTTGAGAATAGACTTGAAATTCAGATCCACACATGAACCGCATACTAACGGCCAAACAGAAGTGGTAAACAAAAGTCTGGGCAATTTGCTGAGATGTTTAGTTGGGGATAAGCCCAAGGGATGGGATTTGATTCTGCCATAGGCAGAGTTTGCTTACAATAACTCTAAAAATAGGATTACAGGTAAATCACCATTCCAAATTGTATAAGGAAGTAGCCCAAGGACTGTACTAGAATTGAGGAAGATAGAACAAGGGGAGAGGACAAGTGTTGAAGCTTAAAAATTTGCTGAACATATCAAGCGTCTACATGAGGAGGTTCAAGCACACATTACCAAGATGAATCAAGAATATAAAACTAGGGCTGATCAAAGGAGAAGACATAAGGAATTCCAAGTAGGGGATCTAGTCATGGTACACTTACAAAAAGAAAGATTTCCAGCCGGTACTTACAACAAGCTAAAACTGAAGAAATTTGGCCCCTACAAAATTCTGAAGAAACATGACTTAGGAAATTCATATGAGGTGGAGCTGCCAAATAGTATTCACATTTCTCCTATTTTCAACATTGTAGACTTAACAGAGTATCATGATAATGGTGCAGGTGAGGAGTTGGTGTTGGAGCCATCTCTGATTCTTGCATCTAAGAAGGAGGAGATAGAAGACATTCTAAATCATCGTGTGGGTAGGAGTACAAGAAATAGGTAGTATGAAGAGTATTTAGTCAAGTGGAAAGGATGGCCGATCGAGGACTCAACTTGGATTTCAGCAGCTGAGGTTTCCCATTTGGGATTTCCTCTACCATTCATAAAGTGATAGGGTCTCTTTTCAATCTACCCTAGGTGTCTAATGCAGGAGCATCCAGAGGTATAAGGGTAATCCTGTGCCACCCAAAGAAAATGTACTTAAACTTAGTTCTATTTCACGTGTTTTCATTTCTGGATACCCATTTGGGTCAAATAAAGGTTCCAACCCTCATAGTTCCACTATCACTATTCTAGCCAAGAGTATTTGAGCCCCTTGGGGATTCTTAAAAAAGCCAAAAAAATAGGAGCATGTAATTAAGCCATCATTTTGGTGAACAAGGAGGTGGAAATTGCCCATATGAATGTAATTGTAATTTAGAGCATTCCAGAAAAAGAATCAGGTCAAAAGGCCCCACGGTTTGAAAGTTATTGTAGTTTTTCAAGTTTTCGAGACCTCCTACAAATGCTTCAAAGTCAAGTTAGGAGCATTAAATGACCTCAAGAAGGGCCAAAAATTGGGGGATGAGTGAAGCTCATCCACAGGGCTATAGAGCATTTCAAGAGCTTTCCAAAAATGTAAACAGTTTATCAATCAGAGCTATGGTTCAAAAGTTATGCATCCCGAAAGTTCAGTTACTATTTTTGGATTCTTCTCAATTTGTGACGACTTCTAATGCAGCTTTTGGAGCCTTCTATTTGGTTGGTGGATGCCTACTAGCACATTCTAGAATGTATTCCTAGTCCTTAACCCTCCAAGGTCTATTTAAGGAGCTTTTTAGCATTGTAAAAGGCAGTTCAGAATGGAGTTTGAGAGGAGGTATTGAAAGGAGAAAATTATCTCTAGATTTATGCTATTGTAAGACCTTAGGGCATGTTTTGAAGTTTATTTTCTTTGTACTGTTTATACTAGCTTATTTTCCCAGTTAATATAATTTCCCCTTTTCTGTTGTGTCCATTTTGTGCGTGGGTTGTGTCCCCATCAAGTGGTATCAGAGCAAGTTTTCCTGAGTGTGTAGATAGAGCGCTGACTGTGAGGTAGTTTTCCCCAGGACTATGTGGTTGTGGGTTTGAGTTAAAAGATGCCTCCACGAAGAGAATGTGGTAGAAGGGCCAGAGCTAAAAATTTTGAGGATGTTAGAGCCCTCCAAAGGTAGGTACAAGCATTGCGGGAGGAGCTCCATAGAGGAACAAATGTGGCTGTAGGTGATGAAAGTGAGGATGAAAATGAAGAAGACGAAATTGGACCAGAAGGGGAATTTGATGGTGATGTCCTGAATCTGGTAGAGGAAAGGCTTTTTAGGGCCATTAATAAGTTTGGGAAAAGACCTATAAGTGGGTTTATTTTTAGGAAATCTGAAACCAGATGAGTTGATTGATTGGATCAATGAACTGGAAGAATACTTTAAGTATGAGGATATCAGGGACCCAGATAGGGTTAAGTTTGCAAAGGCCAAACTAAAAGGCCATGCCAAAATCTAGTGGCAAGAGGTTCAATTGGAAAGAAATAGAAGAGGAAAGGAGAAGATCACAAGGTGGGATCGCATGGTGGACAAATTGAAGAAGCAGTTCATTCCTATGGACTACGAGCTTGATTTGTTTAAGAAGATGCATGGGTTAAAGCAAGTAGGAAGATCAATCCAAGAATATAAAGAGGAGTTTTACTGACTCTTGATTAGAGTAGGGAATGCAGAAGAAAATCAGGAGAAGGTTGCTCGTTATATCAGTGGGTTGCGACCTAGCATCCAAGAGGAATTAAGTCTGGTAAGAATGACTACTGTTGAAGAGGCATACCACTTTACCCTATGAGTTGAAGAGAAGCTGAATAAAACATTTGAAGGAAGACAAAGAGGGCATGGTCAAGGATGAAGGGGAAGCAGTAGGTCATCTAGAGGCTGCAATGAAACCCAAAAGAAAAATGAAGATGTGTGTACTATCAGGAACCAAAGGAATGAGGGTTTCAACTACTCCCGTGATCAAGACTTTGGAAATTAGTTAGGAAGAGGTAGAGGATGTGGACAAGGAAGAGGAGGCTTCTGTGGTACCTATTTCCATTGCAATGAAGAAGGTCATCGTGTCTTTGAATGCCCTCAATGAAAAGGAATGAAAGATAGGAGGGCTGAGGGTCAAGCTAGGGTGGCTCATGTGGATGAGGATACACAATCATCACATTTAGAAGATGCAGAAAGAGGAGAGACCTTGGTAAATGAAAGAGTCCTACTAAGTGGTGAGATTGAACTAGGACAACGGAGGAGTTTGTTCCATACCAGATGCAAGTGTGAGGATAAATGTTGTGATGTGATCATTGATGGCGGTAGCATAGATAACTTGGTGTCAAAGGAGATGGTCTCTAAGTTGAAGCTCAAGAGGGAGAGACATCCCCAGCCCTATCGGATTGCTTGGGTGAAGGACGATCATAAACTCCTGGTAAGTGAACAATGTTTAGTGAAATTAAAAATTGGGAGTTACCATGATGAAGTTCTCTGTGATGTTATTTCGATGGATGTTTTCCATCTATTGTTGGGTAGACCATGGCAGTTTGATAGACATGCAATACATGATGAACAACTCTGAAAAAGGATGGAGTTCACCACAAATTGAAGCCTATGAAAAAGGAAGGTGAAAAGGTATGTAGCAGTGCTAGGATTTGTCTTGTTGATGGAAGAAAGTTTTTAGATGGCATGAAATATTAGCGTATGTGCTATGCTTTGATACATAGGAAAGATAAAGAAGGTAGTAGTGAAATACCACTTGAAGTTTCAAATTTACTAGGTAAGTTTGGAGATATTATCTCTCATAATGTTCCAGAAGGATTGCCACTAGTAAGGTAAATCAGTCATCAGATAGATCCGATTCCAGGAGCTAGTCTGCCTAACAAAGTTTCTCATAGGATGACTCCTACTGAAATAGAGGAGCTAAATAGACAGGTTTAGGAGCTATTGAGGAAGGGCTTGATTCGGGAGAGCCTAAGTCCATGTGCAGTACCTACAATACTTGCACCAAAGAAGGATGGAGAGTGGAGGATGTGTACAGACTCTCAAGCTATAAATAGGATAACTATCAAGTACTAGTTTCCTTTGCCTAGAATTGATGATCTTATGGACTACTTGAGTTGAGCTCAGAACTTCACAAAGATAGATCTCAAGAGTGGTTATCACTAGATATGGATTCAAGAAGGAGATGAGTGGAAAATAGCCTTCAAGACCAAGGAGGGTCTTTATGAGTGGTTAGTCTTGCCTTTTGGATTGACGAATGCCCCCAAGCACCTTCATGCGGCTGATGAATGAGGTACTTAAGAAGTTCTTGGAAAAATTTGTTATTGTCTATTTGGATGATATTTTAATTTTTAGCAAGACTTTGGAAGAACATTTATTGCATATTTGTAGTGTTCTTGAGAGGTTGAGGGAAGAGAAATTGTTAATTAATTTGAAGAAGTGTATCTTTGCGAAAAGGGAGTTAGTCTACTTGGGGTTTGTTATATCACCTAAAGGCCTCAAAATGGATCCAGAGAAGGTAAAAGCCATCTTGGAATGGCCTACTCCAAGGTCTGCTACTGAGGTAAGATCATTTCATGGTCTGGTTAGTTTTTACAAGAAGTTTATTAAGAATTTTAGTGGCATATGTGCACCCCTAACTGATATAATAAGAGCAGATAGAAAAGAGTTCAAGTGGACTGCAACAGCTGCGAGAAGTTTTGAATTTTTGAAGAAGAAGGTGACAGGACAACCTATGTTGGCACTTCCAAATTTTAGAAAAGTGTTCCATGTGGATTGTGATGCTAGTCACAGTGCTATTGGGGTTGTATTAAGCAAAGAAGGTAAGCCTATTGCATATTTTAGGGAAAAATTGAATGAAGCAAAGAATAAGTATTCTGTTTATGATCAAGAGTTCTATGCAATAGTTCAGGCCTTAAAGAAATGGAGGCATTACTTATTGCCAAAGGAATTTGTTTTGTATACTAAGCACCAGGCATTACAGTACCTAAATAGCCAAGGTACATTAAATCAGAGGCATATGAAGTTGGTAGAGTTCTTTCAGAGCTATACATTTGTGTTGAAGCATAGAAGCAAAAAATCTAACAGGGTTGCAGATGCACTAAGTAGGAGACAATTGTTGCTTAAAGTAATGCAGGTTGAAGTAGTTGGGTTTGATGAACTCAAGAATTTGTACCCTGATGATCCTGATTTTGCTGAAGCATGGAAAGCTTGTAAAGAACCTAATGCTATAGATAGAACCAAGTGGTTATACTATCTGATTCAGGATGGTATGTTATTCAAGGGCAATCAATTATGCATTCCAAGGAGTTACATGAGGAAAAATCTGATTAACGAGAAACACAGTGGAGGGATGGTAGGAAATTTTGGTCGAGATAAGACCATTGCCATTCTGAGAGAACATTATTTTTGGCCTCAAATGTCACAGGATGTGAAAATGTTTGCACAAAGTTGTCAAGTTTGTCAAGTTGCTAAGGGATTTAGCCACAATACTAGACTATATCAGCCATTGCCTATTCCGTCAAAGCCATGGGAGGACATAAGTATGGATTTTGTTCTTGGATTGCGGAGGACACAAAGTGGTAATGACACAATATTTTTGGTGGTTGCTAAGCTCTCCAAAATTACACATTTCATTCCATGCCACAAAATTCATGATGTTGTCCAAATTGTAGACTTGTTTTTCAGAGAGGTGGTGAGACTACATGGTCTCCCAAGGAGTATAGTTTCTAATAGAGATACTAAATTTGTGGGGTATTTCTAGAGGACATTGTGGAACAAGATGAGAATGGACTTGAAATTCAATTCCACACATCACCTGCAGACTAACGGCCAAACAGAAGTCTGGGCAATTTGCTGAGATGTTTAGTTGGGGATAAGCCCAAGGGATGGGATTTGATTCTACCACAGTTAGAGTTTGCTTACAATAACTCTGTTAATAGGAGTACAGGTAAATCACTATTCCAAATTGTATATGGAAGTAGCCCAAGGATTGCACTAGAATTGAGGAAGATAGAACAAGGGGAGAGGACAAGTGCTGAAGCTGAAAAATTTGCTAAACATATCAAGTGTCTACATGAGGAGGTTCAAGCACACATTACCAAGATGAATCTGTATATGAGCAATGTTAGTATGCTAATAGAAACCAAATTTAAATAAATCTTCTACAAACTAAACAAAATTCATAAACTTCAAGATAGACTAATATGAGCTCTCAATTGAGAATATGAGCCATTAATGGGCTCTCTCAATGAGAAGCTCTCTTGTTGCGTAGCTTTGTCTAAATAGATAGGATGTATGCTCAAGCTTATGCTTCAAAAATGGCTTCAAATGGAGTTGGAATTTGGGTGTGAGTGTATGGTTTTGATGTAAAATGGCTTCTCAAAATTGCATTATGACTTTACTTCATGGATTGTGTTATTTTGCAAAGGGGAAGGATCCAATTTATAGGCAAGAGGCTTGAGGGATTGAGGGCTAAGATGCAAGGATGGGAAAAAGCTCATGGAGGGCTCAAATTGCATGAGAGGAGAGCACATGGATTGTGCTTCCTTACAGCCAATCAGGGACAGGGTGAGAGGATGGAGGAAAGGGCAAGGATGAGTCAACAAAAGAGGCTCAAGAGATAAAATCTTCATAAAGACCCTTCATAAGTGCTTTGTAAGAACATTTATGACTTTGTGGGCTTTATAAAGTTTTGTGGTTGAGAATATTTGTGAGAGATACCATGAAATTTGAATTTGAGGGTTTAGGGGGGTTTTAAGCTTGCTTAGGGTTGTAAAAATGATTAGAGGAAGGGTTAGAGATGGCTTAGGACTAGGAAAGTGGATGACAAGTGGATTGCAATTAATGAGGGTGGCTGAAGGAGGAGATATTTGTTAACTTTGGCTTTAGTTAGCAAGTCTTAACCCATGTTTAGGGAATGTGACAAGGTTAGGAGGGGATTAGGATTAGGGTTAAAGACATCTTCTAGAAGAGTCTAGGCTTTGGATGAGGATGAAGACTTTCTAGAAGAGTCTAGAACTTCTTAGGATAAGATTTTATGAAATAAATAAAATTTTATTTATTTCAAGGGTTTGGGTTGAGGAGATATTTATTAAAATATTTTTAATAAACATGAAGATTAATATTTAATCTTGATTAAATATTTTGAGTTGGGATTAGGGGTAGGAAATGATGGGATTAGCCTTTAATCGAAATTAAAGAAGGATTAGAAGATTTTGGAAGAGGTTATTGGTCTTAAGGAAATTGGCCAACTTTTGGGCAAAAATTTTTTTAATATTTTTTTTTAGGATTTTTGGTCAATTTATTAATTAAATAATTAATAAATAAGGAAATAATGATTAAATAAGGTTTAAACATTTTTGGGAGGGATTCCTTAATTAAATATTTTTAATTAAGATAAAGGGATTTAATGTCATAAAAATTAATTAAGTAATTAATTAAATAATTAATTAATAAATGATGATGTCATCAGAGATTTTTCCAAAAAATAAAAATATTATTTTCTAGAGGATTTTTAGGTGTCTACATTTTGCCCCTCTTTGATGTGATGCCACAAGTGGCATGGCATCAAAGATAAGAAAATAAGATGCCCAAGGCTAGAGCAGAAGAGGAGAGAATGGACTGTGAGATGCCCCCTCAAGAAGGTAGTGGGGAGAGAAAGTGAGGCTCGATGGCTTCTTGAAAAGTACAAGAATTCGAGATGAGAAAGAAGAATTAGATTGGCTTAAGAGAAGAGGTTTAGTTAACTCAAACTCTCACTATGGGAGAATGATAAAGGAGAATCGGAGGCACAAGGGGAAGCAAGCTTAAGATCTCAGGGATTGTAGAGGATGACAGAGCAGAGTGCTATAAAAGGAATCCAGGATGGGGAGATGGATGAGGGGATTAAAAAGCTGATGCAATAGGATTTCAAAGAGTCAGATTGGTGGAAGATGGGTTTCAGAGATCCCTAGAACTAGGATTGTGGATCTCGAAAGATGAGGCTTGGTGGATTGATTTGGATTAGTGGATCCCTAAGACTAGGATTGTGGATCCCTAAAGCTAAAGGTGAGGAGTGATTCAAAGAGATACTGATGCATAAACTAGGGTAGGAGAGATGGATGTTGGATATGGATAGGGGATAATGGAGATGAAGGAAAACCATTGAAGCTTTTTAAGCGGGGGAATACTTCAAAGAGAAGTACCACCATGTAGTTGAGCACTAGATTTGCTATAGGACTATTGGTTAATTGCCAAGGTTACCAAGAACATCAAGGCCTTTTCACCAACTATCCAGAGGACTGACAAACCGGCTCAAAACAAACACACAAGGATTGCCCCAGTATCACACATGAATCCAGAGGAAGCAGTGTGGAAACGACACTGGGTAACCCACAAGCAGAAAAGAAAACAAGCAAAAGACATGATCAAGACCTTACACCCAAATTGCCCCATTCGTAGTATACCATGATATGGAAGATCGTGGCAACTGTGAGGAGGGAACAAAAAGATTGTTTGGAAAAGATATTTCAAGACCCAAAAGGGAAGATTCCAAATCAAAAGAAAGTGAAAATCCAAAAGAGAACCGTTTGCCAATGAGATGGGTAGGACAAGGTACTAACAGACCAAGATCATACATGAGGAAAGCTATATCCTGGAAGGATCTATTGGAGAGCACCTAAGCTGATGGATCTAGATGAGTGATGCATCTGGCAAGCTGAACTAATAAAGATAACACTTTGGTGATAGGAAATCTAGCGAAAGGATGCATTGGAATAGCTAACCAAGATGTGCGATGGGTGCAAGATGCTGATCAAGGAAAAACTGATACGAACGCTAGATAGATACAATGATACTAAGCTAAAGAGGATGTACAAGCTGACGGACCAAGATATTTACAAGTGGGCTAATCAAGATATGCTACAAGCTAACAGACCAATGATAGGTATGATACAGATGGATAAAAAGCTCAGGATGAGAGGATAGCGAGATGGCTAAATTTGGTGCAAGAGGCAAAAGCTAAGGATGAGGTGATATTGAAAGATATGGATTTGAAAAGATGCATCCAATGATGATGATGGGGACAATGCTAATGTTGGTGGTAGTTGAATGGATAGATGGCGCTAGAGTGAATGGCGAATGAGAGGATGACATTGGATTTGCATGAGGATAGCCTAGAGTGGGATACTAATGACAAGGGAGGAAGGACAAGACAAGATCTCCAAGGAATATAGTGCCCCCAATCAGAAGATAACATGCGGAAGGAGGTCTTATGATGGATGTGATAGGATTGAAGCTAGGATGAAAAAAGCTGAAGGGGCTAGGGAGATGGATGACAGCTAGGATGATGGGATGAGGTTGCAAAAGATAAGTAGATAGTGATAGATAAAAGCTGGAGGATGAAAGATAGGTGGATAAATTGGAAGATGGAGCTGGATGGCAAGATGTGACCAAAAGCATGAGGATGATAGGCTAAGCTAGGGATGGCTGGATTACGCATGACGCTTGTTTGCCAAGTTTTTATCATGGTACTTGTCCAAGGCGCTTGAATTGCTAAGTTTTCACCAGTGGATGCTTTATTTCTCTTCACTTTGTTTTTTTTTTTTTTTTTTTTTTTGACTTTTTGACTTTTTGACTTTGGACTTAGTTGGAATGATTTTGGCTTTCTTCAACTATTTTTGGCTCATAGATGTTGGTAGGATGGATGAAAAAGGATTGGATTGAACAAGTGGAATGGTGGGTGGGAGTTTGATAGATAATGGATGCAAAGACATAAGGCTTGTGGGTAAATGGATGAGGAAAGTGGAAAGATCATCATTGGCACACACCTTGAGAGGTGATAAAGTAGTGGGAAAGATGGTTTTGAGCGAGGTTGAGGAGAAAATGGAGGAAGAGAAAGATAAGGACTAAAAGTAGATTTGGAAGATGGAGGATGGGAAATTTAGGATTAGAAGCATATGGACTAAAAGTGGATTGGGGGGATGAAGGATGCTTATATGGGGATTTGGATGAAGGATGGATGGATGAGGCTTTTTGAGTAGCATGAATGGATGCCAATTGAGATTTTTCTTTGAGATGCATTTCTGTTATGAGCATCTTGGGTATCCACATGATTCTTGACTTTTTTAGCTTGGGCTTTTGTGGCCTCTTGACTTTTTCTTTGATTGGGATTAAATGTTTCTTGTTTTGAACATGTATTTTAGAAGGGACATGTTGAGACTTGGATTTTTGTGGATTTTTGGATTTATGCTTTTGTATTTTGGCATCCAATATGCTTCTATTAACCATGGGATGGGAACAAGAGCATGGAGGAGATGGAGGGATAATTGATGGAGTGATAGGGTTTAAAGGTTGGAAGGGATTTAGGGGTGAGTGGCTTTGATGATCTAGCGGGTGGATTTGAGGGGATGGAAGGATAGATTGGAACATAGGATATGGATGGATATAATTGCCCAAACTGGATGGAGGGAAGGAAGGATATGGGCCCAAAATAGATGGAAACAGGGAAGGTGTAGGTCCCAAAATAGATGGAGGGGATAAAGGATTCATATTAGGTATGTAAGGACCCAAAATGGATGGAAAGGGTGTGGGATTTAGATAAGGGATATATGGATCCAAAATGGAGGGTTGGAGATAAGGAGTAGGATGAGGGCCCAAAATAGATGTGGAATAAGATGGATGGGAAATTTGGGGTGGAGATGGAAGGACTTGGGACCATGCAGGAATAGCGGGGATACCAACATTTAGAAATACATTTTAATTTCTTTTTTCAATATGATGTTCATTATTTGGAACACAAGATGTGAGTCCATTACTAGCTGAAGGAGTTGGAGCTTCGGATATGATAATTAGTTCTTTTTCAATGGATCTATCATCATGGATTATGGGAGATGTATGATCATGAAGCAGAGGAGATGGGAGGATAGTATCTTGAGTTGGGTGGGCTGAGGGAAAGGGATCTTGAGATGGAGTGAGTAAGATGGTAGGATTTAGATATGGAGGGGATGGTAAAAGTGGATCATGTAGGGGAATAAGTGGGATGGCTAGATCTGTTGTTCTATTGGAGGATATTTCAACATGCTTTTGGACAAGATCTTGATAGGAATGGATGGGAGTGGATGCATGAGGTTCATTATATGGTATTTGGATAATGCTTAGAGAAGGAGATGTGGATGGGATTTGGAGCGATTTGATGGGTGGTGGGAATTTGATGCTTGCGGGAAGTGGAAGGATTTTAAGCAACTTGATGGATGGTATGGGGATGATATCTATGTGAGATGGGGGTGATATTATAGATGGGGAAGCTTCATCACTAACTACTTCACATGGTTGGATTAGATGACATGGCTTATCGACTATTGGAGGCGGCTTTTGTTGTATTTCCTCTAGGAGATTCCTTGGAGACTCATGTGTTAGAGGTGGAGGTGGTGGATTGATAGGAATAGCTGGTGTGATGAGGGTGGAAGATTGGAAGCTTGGTTGATTGGGTGATGGAGGAGAAGTTGGGATATCAGATGGCATGACTAGATAGTTTGGAACAACTCTTGAATTTTTGGGGATGGTTGGTGCAATGTTTCTAAAGCTTTCAATATACCCGTCATAATCAACAAGATTTTCATCATCATTGGAATAGGAGGTGGCGGGAGCAAGGAAAATGCAACCAAACACATCACAATAAGATTGGAACTTCATGCTTTGATGGTGAGTTTGATTGGGATGGGGTCTTGCATATGGATGAACACGAAAGCTCATGGTTGGATTTGGATTAAGCACAAATTTTGGATTGGCTGATGAAAGATTTCCTAGGGAGAGTCAAAGCTGCATGACAGACCTAAGGAGGATTGGCTGGAGATTTTTGGCTTTCCTGTGGATGGAAGACTTCAAGGGCATGCTGTCAAAAGGTGATAGTTTTTCTTTCCTATGCGCTAGATTTGGTGGTGGCTGTGTCAACTTGAGGATAGACTAATGATCCTATGGGCATGACACGAGATTGACCACTTGTGGATCCCAACCTTTAGCTCAAGGTGATGAGGGATGCAAGTGACAAAGCTAGATTACCCTAGACAATCCTCTATTAGAGGGATAACCTTGGTGAGATTGGTTGATTGGTAGGATAGATTGATTGGATAGCAAATTTTGGCAAAGTGACAACAACTCTTTAAAGGCTTGGGTGATTTTGGATTGGGTTGCTAGCTGGCTGGGGGGATGATTTGGATGGACTTTGGATTTGGGATTGTTCTAAGGAAAAGAACTAGATAGATTCGGTTGCAGCGGGGGAGCTTGGATGATTTTTTGATGAGGCAGTGACTACGCTAAGTATGCCTTGAGCTGGGAGATTTCTGCTTTTTTGGGATTTTGACCAAAGTTGGCAAACATTCATTCAAAAGCCATGAACAAACAAGCAGACAAAATTTTGGAGCAAGCACGTCAAACACACCAACATCCTAGAAAGCTTTCTACAAGGATGAAATTTTTTATAGCTAGGGAGTCCTCGATATACACAAGGTACATGAGGCCCAAATACGTAGATGAAACCAAAAAGATGTCACACAGCCGAGAGGAGTGGTAAACCACTTCTCCTCTTTCACTTCTCAAGGGTATAAAGCTCCTTGAGGCTTAGCTCGAGTGTCAAAATCTTGATTCCAAGAGAGGTGTCTTTGGATTCACCTCCCAATTTTTGTACTCTGTCAGAACGCTGGAGTTGAGGTCGTCCCAAGGGGTGATGAAATCCCCAAGCAGGCCTCCTAAAAAGTGTAAAACAAGACCACATACATGATCTTGGGCTTTAAAAGACACACGTTTATTCCAATTGATGATTTAGATTTTGTAAGCTATGATTGAAGACACTTGTGATTATTGCATACAATGTTCATTCCAATTTGACAACATCGTCAGCATAATGAATGTCGAGAGATCGTCAACATAAGAAATGCAAGCGCCATTGAAAATGCGCCCAAACCATGCAATGTTCATTGATTTTCAGGCATTCAAGATTGAGTGTGAGTTTTTTTTAAGCCCAAAACAAGGATGTGTGAAACTCAATTGCCAAGCGCGTGCCTGGAGGCCCTCCACGTCAAGATTTGTCCAATTTTTATGCCCAAATGAATTGTGAGCGAGATTAATGTGCATTCAAAGAATTTTCTAACTTAGAAAAACCACTAAAGACCCAAGTGAGTGGAGTTTGATTTTTGTGGAGCACTTAACACCCTCTTAGGTAGACCCATCTCCATAGATGGCACTGAGATTGCAACCAATGGTTAAATTGATGGCTGATTAAAGAGCGTGAGTCCAACTATAAACTTACTCAAAGCGTCTTTATTAGTTTTTATAACTTAGAAGATTTCAAAAATGTGGATTCTTTTTATGCCCCAAAAGATGATTATTTGATCTATGGCATTCAAGATTGGATTTTTTGTTTTAATCATGCATTCATAAAAAAAACAAACTTGATTTTAATCCATGGCACTCAAGAGTGATTTTAGCAACATGCATTCAAAGACAAGTGATTAAACATTCAAGTTTTTTCCTTTGAGCATTCAAGATTGTTTTAGACTCAAAAGTGAAAATGACTCTTTGGACTTTGGTTTTCATTCAAGATTTTGTGTTCTAGTTTGCATATTTTAAGCCCAAAAATGATATTCCTAGATTGTTTTGATGCATGAAAAACCTAAGAAACATTCAAGATTTTGCAACAAGACATTTGTTTGGAACAAATAACAAAGCTTTTAGGACAATTTTTGGCAACCATTTAGGACTCTTAGTTATCATGAGATTTTTAAAAGAACTTTAAAATATTTGCAAATGAGGTTCATTTAATTCTTGATTGATGCTTTGAGTTTGATTTAGATTTTACTGTGCACTTAGTGTTGATTTTGAACCTTTTGAAATGGAAAATTGAAGTTCTTTTTAAATTTCCAAAAATGAAGTGTTCCTAACTTTGCATGAATGCATCTAAAACCATGATGTTGCAAGGATGCAAATGATTGGATTGGTTTAGTTTCACTTGTTAAAAGATTTTTTCTTTTTTGCAAATTTTTAATTTTTAATGGATTCAAGTATGATTTGGGGGTTCATTTTAAGAACTAAAAAGAAGTGTGTATGATTTTGCTTCCTAAAAAAAAAAAATGGTTAAGATCTCCCACAAGAAGAAGAAGAAGAAGTAGATGGAATAAGAAGAATATAGACAAGAAGAGGAAGAAGAATTTCAAGTGCTTTGTCCACCTATAAGCTTGAAAAATCTGCAAATACTATGAGATAGACTATGAGTTCTTTTGTCTTCTTCATGCTCATTTGGACCTACAAAACCAATTTATACAATCCTACCAATCACAAAAACAAGCAAAATTAGCCAAAATTAGCAAATGACATACAAAACTTGACTAAAAAAGCTAATGAAGATGACCCATGCGGGGTCCCACCAGGCGTGCCAAAATGTATATGAGCAACGTTAGTATGCTAATAGAAACCAAATTTAAATAAAGCTTCTACAAACTTAAAAAAATTCATAAACTTCAAGATAGACTAAGATGAGCTCTCAATTGAGAATATGAGCCATTAATGGGCTCTCTCAATGAGACGCTCTCTTGTTGAGTAGCTTTGTCTAAATAGATAGGATGTATGCTCAAGCTTATGCTTCAAAAATGGCTTCAAATGGAGTTGGAATTTGGGTGTGAGTGTATGGTTTTGATGTAAAATGGCTTATCAAAATGGCATTATGACTTTACTTCATGGATTGTGTTATTTTGCAAAGGGGAAGGATCCAATTTATAGGCAAGAGGCTTGAGGGATTGAGGGCTAAGATGCAAGGATGGGAAAAAGCTCATGGAGGGCTCAAATTCCATGAGAGGAGTGCATGTGGATTGTGCTTCCTTACAACCAGTCAGGGAGTGACACATGTCACAGGGTGAGAGGATGGAGGAAAGGGCAAGGATGAGTCAACAAAGGACGGTCAAGAGATAAAATCTTCATAAAGACCCTTCATAAGTGCTTTGTAAGAACATTTATGACTTTGTGGGCTTTATAAATTTTTTTGGTTGAGAATATTTGTGAGAGATACCATGAAATTTGAATTTGAGGGTTTAGGGGGGTTTTAAGCTTGCTTAGGGTTGTAAAAATGATTAGAGGAAGGGTTGGAGATGGCTTAGGACTAGGCAAGTGGATGGCAAGTGGATTGCAATTAATGAGGGTGGGTGAAGGAGGAGATATTTGTTAACTTTGGCTTGAGTTAGCAAGTCTTAACCCATGTTTAGGGAATGTGACAAGGTTAGGAGGGGATTAGGATTAGGGTTAAAGACATCTTCTAGAAGAGTCTAGGCTTTGGATGAGGATGAAGACTTTCTAGAAGAGTCTAGAACTTCTTAGGATAAGATTTTATGAAATAAATAAAATTTTATTTATTTCAAGGGTTTGGGTTGAGGAGATATTTATTAAAATATTTTTAATAAACATGAAGATTAATATTTAATCTTGATTAAATATTTTGAGTTGGGATTAGGGGTAGGAAATGATGGGATTAGCCTCTAATCGAAATTAAAGAAGGATTAGAAGATTTTTGAAGAGGTTATTGGTCTTAAGGAAATTGGCCAACTTTTTGGCAAAAAATAAATTTTTTATTTATTTTAGGATTTTTGGTCAATTTATTAATTAAATAATTAATAAATAAGGAAATAATGTTTAAATAAGATTTAAACATTTTTGGGACGGATTCCTTAATTAAATATTTTTAATTAAGATAAAGGGATTTAATGGCATAAAAATTAATAAATGATGATGTCATCAAAGATTTTTTCAAAAAATAAATATATTATTTTCTAAAGGATTTTTAGGGGTCTACAGAATCAAGAGTATAAAAATAGGGCTGATCAAAGGAGAAGACATAAGGAATTCCAAGTAGGGGATCTAGTCATGGTACACTTACGAAAAGAAAAATTTCCAACTGATGCTTACAACAAGCTGAAAATGAAGAAATTTGGCCCCTACAAAATTCTAAAGAAACATGACTCAGGAAATGCATATAAGGTGCAGCTGCTAGATGGTACTCACATTTCTCCTATTTTCAACATTGTAGAATTAATAGAGTATCATGATGATGGTGCAGATGAGGAGCTGGTGTTAGAGCCATGTCCGATTCTTGCTTCTAAGAAGGAGGAGATAGAAGACATTCTAGATCATTGTGTGGGTAGGAGTACCAGAAATAGGCAGTATGAAGAGTATTTAGTCAAGTGGAAAGGATGGTTGATCGAGGACTCAACTTGGATTTCAGCAGCCAAGGTTTCCCATTTGGGATTTCTTCTACCATTCATAAAGTGACAGGGTCACTTTTCAATCTACCCTAGGTGTCTGATGCAAGAGCATCCAGAGGTATCAGGGTAATCCTGTGTCACCCAAAAAAAATGTACTTAAACTTAGTTCTCTTTCATGTGTTTTCATTTTTGGATACCCATTTGGGTCAAATAAAGGTTCCAACCCTCACAGTTCCACTATCACTGTTCTAGGTCAGAGTATTTGAGCCCCTTGGGGATACTTGAAAAAGCCAAAAAAATAGGAGCATGTAATTAAGCCATCATTTTGGTGAACTAGGAGGTGTAAATTGGCCAGATGAATGTAATTTTAATTTAGAGCATTCCAGAAAAAGAATCAGGTCAAAATGGCCCACGGTTTGAAAGTTATTGCAATTTTTTGAGTTTTGGAGACCTCCTAAGAATACTTCAAAGTCAGATTGGGGGCATAAATGACCTCAAAAAGTGCCAAAAAATGGGGAATGAGTGGAGCTCATCCATAGGTCTATACAGTGGTTTGAGAGCTTTTCGAAAATGTAAACGGTTCATCAATCAGAGCTACAATTCAAAAGTTATGCCTCCCGAAAGTTCGGTTACCATTTTTGGATTCTTTTTGATTTGTGCTGACTTCTAACGTAGCTTCTGGAGCCTTCTATTTTTTCATTGGATGCCTACTAGCACTTTCTAAAATGTATTCCTAGTCCTTAACCCTCCGGGGTCTATTTAAGGATATTTCTGGCATTGTAAAAGGCAGTTCGGAGTGGAGTTTGAGAGGAGGTACTGAAAGGAGAAAATTATCTCCAGATTTATTCTATTGTAAGCCCTTAGGGCATGTTTTGAAGTTTATTTTCTCTGTACTATTTGTACTAGCTTATTTTCCTAGTTAATATAATTTCCCCTTTTCTGTTGTGTCCATTCTGTGTGTGGGTTGTGTCCCCATCATAATGTTTAGTGAAAATAAAGTAGATATTCTAGTAAGAATTCAAAATCCTTCTTTGATAAGAATTTTGAATGCTTCCAACATATGTCCCCAAGTCCTAATTCTTTATTTTTCTATTTATTTTAGGCATTTAAAATGAAATACGAGCACATATGTTCACAAAGGGATTTCATAGTTAAAATCTATTTGGGTGCTAAAAAAAATTATGCCTAAATTTCTTGAAGAAACAAGGATTTCTTGAGCTCAAATTTCTATAGCATGAAAGAACCTTTTATTTTCAGCTCAACCAACTAGGGATAGTCTGTTGTCAAGCATTTGATAGAAGAAATTCCTAAGCTCAAGTAGATGGGATTGGGTGCACATATTTGAAAATTAAACAAGTTGACACAATGCTTGATTACCAAGATTTTAAGTAGTGGGCATAAAGCTATGAGCTTTTGTAATCTCCTATCAATCAAATCACCTTTGTAATCTCCCACCAATCAAATTACCAACCCCTAAAAGAAAACAAAGCCTTAAAAGATAGAAAACCCTTAAAATCACTGGGTATATTATGTAATCCAAAAACCATAATTTTTGAAAACACTAATAATCTCACAAGAAAAATGAGAAGATGTACTTTCCTTCTTCCCATTCCTCTATAGTGAAGAAGAACTTCCCTTTGATGTCACAAATTGACTCTTTAAACTATTAATGCCAAACTGCATTAAAATGATACTTTTTGTTAGAATATATAGTCCACTAATATAACTAAAGGGGGGTGGGTGCATCAATTATCCAACTATTATCATAAACATCAATCTTAAGAAAATTTAACCATATGAGTAATATAAACTAAAACCACAACAAGATACTCATACACAATTAACGCCAAATATGTTAACTAGGGAAACCCTTGATCAGAGGGAAAACCTCGGTGGGGATAGTACCCACAAGATGATGTACTAATATAAATATTCCTTGAGAGGGGATAAACCCTATTAGGAGATTTAGTATATATGAGTTCCTGTTAGGAGTTGTGGAACACAGTTGGACCCACTGCTCAAATAGCTTCAAGGTTAAGACTAATGAACCCACTGTCCAAATGATCTTTGTATTATTCCTTGTATAATAATAGAACTATAATATACATCATTTCTCTATCTTTGTCCTATCAACCAGACTTCTACTCCTTCAAATATTGTAACCAAATCTCATACTACATCCAATAATCCCTTGGATTTCTTACTTGCATTCAGCAAGCATTTTTCTCCTTTCTGCACTTCATAATTATTTCACACAATACTTGATCCTTTTGATCCAAGATACATTAGAAATAAGGAAAACAACTTACCTTCATACCATATCTTCATAATAATTCCTTGAGTCACCCTTGAGGCTTTCCCAATTAATTATAATAATATAATTAATTAAATTACAATTACAATAGCACTATCGGTTCATAGTCTATACAAAACTTCACATGTGCAATACCAAGGCTTGTGCACTCATTGACATCACCACATGACTATCATCTTTCACTGTGTGACTGTGCACTTCTTCATTACATCTTAGATGTAAGATAGTAATCAAACATCATAACATTTTTTTCCAATACTCTATTTATGCACTACTCTTGGTAAATTAGGTACAATTATTGTACACCATCAACTTAGACTTTATACACTTAACCATGTCATCAGGATGTAGTCTATTCATAATAATTCCTTGAGTCAGCCTTGAGACTTTTCCAATTAATTATAATAAGATAATTAATTAAATTACAATTACAATAGCACTATCATTTCATAGTCTATACAAAACTTCATATGTGCAATACTAGGGCTTGTGCACTCACTGATGTCACCACATGATTATCCTCTTTCATTGTGTGACTATGCACTTTTGCATTACATCTTAGATTTAAGATAGTAATCAAAAATCATAACATTTCTTCCCAATACTCTATTTATGCATTTCTCTTGGTAATTTAGGTACAACTATTGTACACCATCAACTTAGACTCTACACACTTAACCATGTCATCAAGATGTAGTCTGGAACATGTCCTTAACTGTGCATCACCAGAAAATCAAACCATTATTCATACAAGTAAGAGCTCTAATTTTTGTTCTCCCAGTCTTCACAAAAACCATACTATGTTGACATCAATGACAAACACAGTCATGAGTGCAACATAAAAATTGATACTCTTTAATTCTTAGGATACTACCCCAATGTAGTATCACCAACATGCATGCTAATAATATCCCCCTTTGGCATTGATGGCAACATAGATGAAAAATATCTAAGTTCTAAGAATACCAAACTATACTCTATTGTTGCTGACAATATCTCAAATCCTTTTCATCAATCTAAAATCCTCTGGTTGCTAGAACTAGCATTAGTTATTCACATGCTAAAATATATCAACACAAAAGATGCAAATCCTCTCTCTTGATAAACATCAATTTTTCACTTCACACTAAAAGCACAAAATACATCATATGCACATTAGGTGCATACTCTTGCTTCCTTTATGTGAATCTTTCTAAATTTGCCTAAAGAGATATCTCTTCCTCATACACAGTTATGAGTTCTTCTACCCCATTTCTTAGGAGATGTTTTTCATGCATATATTCTCCCCCATTGACAACAATGTCAAAAGCCTCCAAACAAATACAAAATACCAATTGTTACATACGAATTGTTATAACTACATAGTCAACTCTTCAATCATCTCAAGTGTCAAAAGGCATTGTTCAATACCAAATACCAAATACCAAGAGTCCTTAATGACTAAGTACATACCAGATACTCTCAGCCCATATAGGAAGCATCAACATTCCATCTATTCTAACCATAGTTCTTTGTACCACTAGACTGATGCACTTTCTGTATCATCTACTCAAAAATTGATAGGGGCATAACCCCAAGCATACCTCTCAGGTACTCGAAAGTAACTTTAGGCAAGGTTTCGTAAAGATATCTTCAATCTGATCTTTAGTACTTACATACTCCAATATTATCTCCTTTTCTATTGCCTTCTCTCTTCAAACATGATACTTGATAGATATATTCTTTTTTGTATAATGCAATATAGGATTCTTAGAAATACTCATTATACTTGTGTTATCATAGTAAGTGATAATAGGTTTTATAAACTCAATCCCAATATTCTTCAACATTTTCTTCATCTACATAACTTAATTATAGTTATTTGTTGCTGCAATATATTCAGCTTCAGCTATAGTCTGAGGAATATAGTATTGTTTCTTTCTTTGCCAAGAAACCAATCTTCCTCCAAGAAAGAATGCTCCACCACTGGTGCTCTTTCTATCATCAATAGTACCTGCCCAATCTACATTAGTATATGCACAAAAAGTGAAATCACTTGATCTATCATACCAAATCCCATAATCAGATGTTCCTTTCAACTATTTGAATATCCTCTTTATTGTTGCATAATGATACTCTTTAGGATCAGCTTGGAATTTAGCTACAATCCCAACTGCATTTGTTATATCTAGTCTAGTGTGAGTCAGATATTGCAATCCTTCAATCATAGATCTATACTTCTTCTACTCAACTGTAGGTGTCTCATCTTTGCTAGATAACTTATGACCAATTATCATAGGCATGCCAATAGGTTTGCAACTCTCTAATCAAAATATTTTTAAAAAATCTTTAAGATACTTGGCTGAGAAATGAATGTCCAATCTTTTATCTACATAATTTGCAATCCTATGAAGAACTTCACCTCTCCTATCATGCTCATTTCAAATTCATTTTTCATTTCTTCAGAAAACTTATCACTTTCTTTATCATTTCCTCCAAATATTATGTCATCCACAAATATTAAAATGATAAACAAACCATTATCAACTTTTCTCAAATAGAAATTACCATCTATTGTACCTTTCCAAGCTTAGTCAAATACATGTCCAACCTTGCATAGCAGGTTCTAGGTGCTTGCTTTAGACCATGCTTTCTTTAGTCTACATACCATCTCTTTTTCTTCTATCAAAGGGAATCCATTAGGCTACTTAAATGTAGACTTCTTCTTCAAGTTCTCCATTTAGAAAAGCTAACTTGACATCCATCTAATAAACCTTTAAATTCTTACTTGCTACATAAGCCAAGAACATTTGTACTACTTCCATTTTGGCTACAAGTGCATATGTTTCCTTTTAACCTATACTTTCTTGTTGTGAGTAACCTTTGCAAACAATTCTAGCCTTGGTTCTCACAACTTCTCCTTGTTCATTCATCTTATTCTTGAATACACACTTGGTTCCTATCACATTATTATCTTTAGGTCTAGGAACTAATTCCCATGTCTTAGTCTTCTCAACCTGATCTAGTTCTTCTTTCCTTTCTTGAATTGAACGATCATACTTACAAGATTCATCTACATTTTAAGGTTCTACTTGAGAAATTAGACATAATTCCTCATTCGCTATGTTCCTTGTAATCACACCTTTATCTTTGCTCACAATTATCTTCTATAGAGGGTGATTCTTTGCCATATTTCTATTGGAGGTAAGATTTGACATCTCAACTCTTATCTCATCTCTAGCTTCAGACCTCTACTCTTCTCTATGATCAACATATAGCACATCATTCTGCAAGTCATTGTTAGTCTCAAAGAAAACTTCAACATTCTATCTAACAATTCAAGAATTATCATCATCTTCATTAGAATTATAATCTACCATCTTTTCTTTAGTACCAAACTTTTCATCAATTCTTACATTTGCGCATTCAACTATTGTCTTAGTTCTATAGTTGAAATATTTTTATGGCTTTATCTTTAATGAGTAGCCAAGAAATACCTCCATTGCTTCCAGGATCAAACTTACCAATGTCATCATATCTCTTAATGTAACATTTTCTCCCAAATATTCTAAAATATTTTCTTGATGGTGAATGACCAAACCATAACTCATAAGGTGTCTTTCTCATAACTTATCTAATTTGTACTCTATTTAGAGTGTACACTACTATGTTAACTACTTCTCTCTAGAATGTCTTTGAGACATCATTCTCAAATAACATCACACTAGTTGTTTCTGCTACTGATTTATTTCTCCTCTCAACAATCACATTTTTCTCAGGTGTTCTAGGTGTAGATGGTTGTCTTTTGATTCCATTCTCGTCACAAAATATGTTAAACTCTCTAGATGTAAACTCTCCTCCTCTATCTAATCTCAAACATTTTATCTTAACACGAAATTCATTCTCAACACTGTTCTTAAATATCTTATACTTCTTAAAAGCTTCAGATTTGTCTTGAAGATATGTTACCCATATCATTCTAGTGAAATCATCAACAAAAATCATAAAGTACCTTTCAGCATAGAATCCTCTTGTTCTTGAAGGACCACTCAAATATGTGTGAATGATCTCCAACTTTTCTATGGTAGTGAAATTCTTGCTAGGAAAAGATACTTTATTCCACTTAGCCAAACTACATTATTTTCACACAACATTTGTAGACTTTGTTATCTTAGGCAAGTCTCTAACTACAAACATTCTACTAACCTTCACAATATTGTCAAAGTTTATATGAAAAAATATCTTATGCCATAACCAACTATTATCAACTTTTGCAACCAAACATGTCATTTTAGCAGGATTCAACTAAAATATATTACCTCTAGATCTAGTTCCAGTTCCAATCATCTTACCATCCTTATCCTTGATAATGCAAGTCTTCTATGTGAATTGCAGTTGATATCCCTTGTCTACCAATTGTCCAAAGAGTCAACAAATTATGCTTCGAACCATCAACAAAATAAACATTGTTAGAATTATTCGTTCCATCTAAACTAATGGATCCAATCCATGTAATATGATAGGTTACATTGTTACCAACCCTAACAATACCTCCATCATAGTTTTTGAGTTTAACAAATTTATTCATATCACTAGTCATGTGATGTGAACAACCACTGCCAATTATCCAATATTCTGACTTTTTTTCAACTTGGAAAACTAAAACTCTTTCTTCTCTAATTTCTCTATCTAGATAATCTTCCTTGATAGGCACAAATCCTAATTCATTATCACTTTCAATCTGACCTCTTTCATCAAATTCTTCATCCTCATTAGCATACAAACAATTTCTATCTTTATCTCTTCTAGGCTTAAACTTTCCCTTAAACTTTTTCTCTTTTGGAACACTTAGATGCATAATGGCCAAATTCATCACAAGTCCAACATTTAAAGATCTTCTTACCATCTTTTTCTCTTCTTACCAGAAGGGCTATTCCTTCTTCAATCTTCTTATGTTAATTAGATCTATTGCTACCAGTAAATCTTCTCTTGTGCTTTCACTTCTTGATAGATTACCTTGAATGTTCAGAGCACTGAAAGTTGTCTCAACTTTGGCTAGTTCTCCAGACTGTCTTAGTTCTACTTTTGCAAACTCTAATCTTCCAAGAAACATTTCCTTTGTGAAATATTTGGTGTAGGGAATTATTAGTTGAATTATCTACGCTATTTTCTTGAATGGTGGCATCAAAATTTTCAAGATCTTCCATATAACCTCATCATCTTATTTAGTTCTACCAAGAGATTGAATACCTATAACAATTTCTAATATTCTACTAACTTCTTATAGATTCATCTTCCATCATCTTAGCCTCTTGAAATGTGCAAATCTAATTTTGCAATTTCATTCTTTTTTCATGATCATCACCTTCAAATGTAACTTGTAATGCTTTCCAAGTTTCATTAGAAGTTTGAAATGTTTTTACCTGATTGTATTCATTCTCTGGAAGAGTTGATAGTAGCGCTTCTCTGGCTCCCACATTACACATGAATAGATCTCTTTCTCCCTCACTACATTCCTCTAGCTTTCCTTCATCGACAATTATCTTGTTAGTTTTTGTCAAGAGCCAATATCTAGGACCCATGCACAATAGATGAGTCTTCACCTTTTCCTTCCAACTATCAGAGTTGGCCTCATTAAATCTTGGACTATTTTTCCTAAACATATTCCCCATTGATCTCCCAAAGCTATTAAGATTATTCTTCAAGGATTTGGTGCTTTGATGCTAATTGTTAGAATATATAGTCCACTAATATAACTGAGACGAGGGGTGTGAATCACTTAGCCAACTATTATCATAAATATCAATCTTAAAGAAACTTAACCATATGAGTTATATAAACAAAAACCGCAACAAGATACTCATACACAATTAATACTAGATATGTTAACCAGGGAAACCCTTGATCAGAGGGAAAACCCTAGTGGGGATGGTACCCACAAGATGATGTACTACTATAAATATTCCTTGTTGGAGGATAGACCCTATTAGGAGTCTATTACAACATTCAGTACATATGAGTCCATGTTAGGAGACTTTGAATCCCTATTGAGAGATTCCAACCCTATTAGGAGTTTTGGAAGATAGCTAGATCCACTGCCCAAATACCTTCAAGTTTAGGACCAATGAACTCATTGTCCAAATTATCTCTATATTATTTCTTGTAGAATAATAAAACTCAATTGCACAAGTCCTTCATCTATCTCTGTCCTATTAACTAGACTTCTTCTCCTTCAGATCTTGTAACTAGATCTCATACTACACACACAATAATCCCTTGGATCTCTTACTTGCATTTAGTAAGCATTCTGCCCCTTTTTGCACTTCACAATTACTTTGCACAATAATTGATCCTTTTGATCCAAGATACATTACAAATAAGGAAAACAACTTTCTTTATACCATATCTTCATAATAATTCCTTGAGTTGGCCTTGAGGCATTCCCAATTAATTATAATAAGATAATTAATTGTTGGTGTAAATAAGCATTTACTCATTACACTTTACTTAAGTTTACTTAGGTCGATGAATTATTTTATTATGATGCATTATTTTATTATTTCTTAGCTGAGACACTTAGGAGTTTGCATACTCTTATGAGTTGTCATGTTGAGAACACTGGAGTAAGCAACTCTAATTCAATACATGGTGTCTACAACATCATTTTGTGTGTTACACCTTTTTAGGCTTATCCTCTCATCATTGCACTTGCTGCTATCCTTAATGGAGGATAACCCACACCTAGTGGACATGTACCTAGTTGTATGACATATCATGTTGTTGATTCCTAGGCATTCTAGAAGCATTCCAAAGGCCTTTATATACAAGTACTCCTTGTGCTTGTACTTGAGTTCCTTGATATTGGGTGAATTGTGCCCTAAAGAAATTTTTTACATGGTATTAGAGCTTGGAGAAGTTCTCTTTACATAGTCATTCGAGACCATCTTGTTGCTTCAACAACTTGACCCAAATCTAGAGTATTGCAGTCATTGGGAGTGTCTAGAGCCAGAATGGACCTTGCCATTGTGTCTAGAAAGTTGATTCAGTGAAAATCAATTATAAATATTCCTAACATAGGCCAAAGTTGATTTTGAGGCAAATTGTTTTGCAAACTAGAATCCAAAGGTCCAATTTGTAAGTTCAAAACTAGGCAGTGGCACCCTGGCCCCTATAGGTAATATTTGAAGAATACTCCTTTATATCAATGGCAGTCTGCATATTACATTGGTGGTTAACATAATTTGGCATCAACTTAACAAATTCGATGAATAGCCCTTAATAACTAGCCGAGCACCAACAAACCCCAGTCAACAATACCTGGTGGTAGTTCTTTGTTTATCACCCATGGTGGAGAGTATTTAAAGACTAAAAAGATTTTACCCCATAGCAATGTGGGATATTACCCATGAGTCCACCAACACCATTTTTAAAATCCTCTATAGGCATTTTTTAACCGATCACCACATTTTCAAGTCTCAATAGACGTTAAAATAGCAGCCACCGGTATATACTTCTGCCACTATTTTTTCCCTCTGGCAATGCAATATTCCTAGCAACAGTTCATTCCATCCACATAGAATTCTCACAAAAGAGCCACACATCAGCTCAAGCCCTGCTAACCTAGCAATGTGGCTCCTCTCCCCACGTGACACATCGACTATAGTTAAACCTTGCAGACTCACCTTGCCACTCAACCAAAGTAGATATGTCAACAAGTTGATTCTTTTCTCCATACACCATGTCAAGTTTCCATACTTCCACATCATTTATTTTACGTTATTGTATAGTTTTGACATCATCATGATGTCCCTTCCACATCACTGAGAGCCTGAGTTTCTACTAACATTAGTAGTTCACTATACTAAATTTGATAGTCATCTCACCATCATTTCTAGGCCAAATAGAACTTCTACAATGGCCATTTGATTGTAAAATTTAACCTCACAATTTGGTGCCTAGATCCCTCTCCAAATGTAGTTTTGATTTGACAATTCGACTTTGGGAGGCCATTACTCATTGATTTGAACTCCAAATCAGGTGCAATTTTTATTTTTTTTGGGTAGAATTTCTTGAACTTTTTAGTGGTGCTATTCTTTTTTGGTTTATGTGTAGGGATTTGTTATAAATTTCATTTTTTGTGACTATACCTATCCAATCCTATATTTTACAACTTGAAATGCTCTGTACGGGCTTATCTGGACATATTTTCATGTTATATTTTTTTTCAAAGTGCACAATTTCTCATCTACTTTCCAAATCTACAATCAGATTATAGGGTTGTGTGGACAAAAATATCACTTTCAAGCTTAGGGCCTTTTCTACATTTTAATGCTTTGATTACTTTCAAAAATTTTTGTACATCTGAGCTATAGTGCTTAGCCATAGATTAAGCCTCAAGAGGTAGTTGTATATAGAAAAATTAGAATTCCACTTTGTACATTTTGACAAGTGACCTATTGTACACACACTACATATAAAGTGCCAAAAGCATCTTTTTTGGGGAGGTTCTTTGATTGATTTAATAGGGGTGTGTGTATTGTATTTTTTTGTCTCTCTTTTATGCTCCTTTACTTTTTTGCATCATGGATTTACCTAAATATCCACTTCTAACTTCACACAATTATTCTACATGGAAAGATATTGTATGGAGTAGATTAATTTCAAAAGGTTTAAATCTTTATGTTGATGGTACAATCCTTAAACCCACTAATGCTACAACACTCTCTGATTGGCAAATTAAAGACCAAAAGGCTTTAGGAATTATTAGGACTTGTGTACATAGAGATCTCTTCTTCCACATTTCCAATTTCAAGGAAGTTAAACCTACTTGGGACAAACTTGAATCATTGTATGGTAAGGTGAATGAGGAAAAGGGATACCAGATTGAGGCTATTCTTCTTCCAATAAGAAGGGAAGTAATGAAAAGAAGGAAAAAAAATTGTGCATATTGCAAAAAACCGAATCATGATGAGCATCATTGCAAGACTAAGAGAATCAATGAGATGGAAAGCCTACTCGAGAAGAACAAAATTCAAGTGTCAAATGCTTCCAAGGATTCAACTCCAACCACTTCAAAGGGAAAAGAGAAAGAACTTATGGGTGGTTCAAGTTCTTCATTAGAATAGATTTGTTGACTTAGGTGCCTCATATCATATGGGTTCTTCAAAGGGAGACTTTTCTTCATTGAAGTAGTCATAAGTACTACACATCTTTGTAGGAGATGATAAAAAATGGAAGTTGAAGGGAAAGGACAAGTGGAGATGGAAAATGGGGAATTCAAAGATGTTCTCTATGTTCCAAACCTTAGTTCTAATCTCCTCTCAATTTACCAAATCATTCACCATGGAGATGGCAACAAAGTTGAGTTCCTTCCAAATTTAGTAATGGTGTGAAGTCTCAAAGATGATTCATTAGTTGTAGTGGGGAAAATAAATCATGACAAGAGGCTTTATTCCTTCTCCCACTTTGTGCCTAAGTCTCCTTCACATGCCTTGTTAACTTAATCTCATCCATAAATGAAATTATGACATGAGCATTATGGTCATCTTTCCTTCCACTATCATCAACAACTTTGCTCCAAGAATATGGTCAAAGGTCTACCAATAATCAACTTTTCTAAGGGTGAATGTTTAACATATTCAATGAATATGCATCTTAAGGATAAGTTTGATAAAGGAAAGTCTTTAAGAGCACTAGTTGTTCTTTAGTTGGTTCACATGGTTTTAACAGATCCATTTGCAGTGACATTAGTCAACCAGGGTTGCTAGATCCTTACTTTCATTGATGACTTTTCTCACTACACATGAGTCTACTTTCTTCATCACAAGAATGAAGTGGTTAAATAGCTTCAAGCCTTTAAGATTCATGTTGAACAAAAAACAAGGAAAGCCATCAAGGTTCTTTGGATGGAAAATGAAAGCATATATGTGAACATAAGACTTAAAGACTTCTACAAACTTGAGGGTATTGATCTTCAGAATCTACAACCTATTGGAGTTTTAAAACTACTGAGCAACAAAATGCTCAATACTAGAATGAAAGTGCTCAAATAATCTAAAGATTAGCTAATTCTCATAATCAATGACACAACTAGATCATCTAGACCCAACTTCAATGAAATTGAGGATGGTTTCCTAGTCTTTAGCCTCTGCTAAACCAAGGTGGGTATACCTAGGGATGATTCTAAAGAAAACTGTTGTATGAAATTATCTTAGTTTCATTATGATTCTCATCTTCTATCCTTAGGCACATACATAGTTTGTCAATTTCTTTGAAACTCTCAAATCTATATGCATCCCCTATAAGAAAATATGGTCTTAATTCTCCTAGAGTTTACAAGTGTTCTTGGGAATAGTAGCTACCTATCACTTAGAAAACTAGATGTAAGTGAGTGGTGACCAGCATTACAACCTTGAACAAAATAAAATATGAATGATTTTGAATTTATAATAGTTTTAACATGTAGAGGCAAAATTTACTCTTGATCATTTCTGATTTATAAGACCAATACCTTATCCAGTGGGCAACAGAGTTGATTATTGGCAAGAGACCTTATTCAATTAGCTTGTAATTGAATCTATCAACAATAATCACCTATTTTCATTTTTACATGATATCCTCTTCATAAACTCATGAATTCTAACGATTTATTGAAGCATTTACATAACTTGTTGAATTAAAAGAAACAATATAGTCAATACACACCCCATCCAAAATGCATTCAATCACATGAACATTATTCAAATGATCTCAAAACTAATAAACTCATGAAAAGGAGATAGAAAAATAGTAACACAAGTTTTGGTGTAAATATCCCTTTGTATTATCCTTCTTGCTAACTAATGCAATAACCAATAGGAACTCAATAAGGACCCAAAGAATCATACTGACTCTGCATTACTATTCATTATTAGAAATATATCTCTAAAAATAAACTCAGAACAACTACATATGACTGGACCGAATGTACTTTCTTGGAATAACTGAAGACATACAAAAAAAATTTGACCATCACAATGCCCTAAAAACTCACTTATACAGGCATGAGTTGCAACAAGTAACAAGAAAATGCGATTTACAGGTGTCCTTTACATAAGAGACTTGAAACACCTATTAGAAAAGACAAAATTGCAAACAATAGAAATATATGTAGATCAAATATTCCTTTGCATGTCCCTTTCTATTAAATTTTGTTATTTTGATTTGGCTGCAATTCTGATTCCTTCATGTATACAGCTGCTAAGCCCACCAATGATGAAATCTGTTCTGAAGATTGGAAACTTATCTCAACCCATGGGTTTCATCATCATTGTACTATACTACGAGAGTCACTCTTACCTGTCACTATTCCTTTCTTATACTAGTATCCTAGGGTAATGAGATTGTCACTTAATATGAAGCATCAAAGCTTTAGAGGCAATGTGGCTATCAAATATAACAAAATGAGCATTTTCTACTTCCTCGAACTTATCTGCATTCAAAATCATTCCTCTACCAAAATATGTCCCGCTTTTAAAAAGAAAGATGTGTGTCAAAAAAAAGTAAGAGTAATTATACACATGAAACCCATGAGTATAAAATCTTCTTCACCCTCTCCAAAAACTCTACACAGGGCTCTATATATCCCTACTACCCTAGTATTGAAGTATACTTTCTTGAAAAAGTCTTTAGAGAATGGTGTTATTGCTGATAGGATTCTAATTTAGCCAAGTTCACCCTTTGCTCTTTACCACAATCTCAAGGAGATCATAATCCACAAAAACACCTGGGATTACTATTCTTACTCAATCAAAATTCCATATACTGGCAAGTGGAGTAAACAGCTTCCTCTTTGTAAACCATCTTTTGAGAAAATTTAAATCAGTTTGCGAGGTATCAGCATCCTAGACCCAATTTCCTTCATTAAGAAATCCCCCTGCTATCCACAACCTAAGATTTAATCAGTCCATTAGAGGCATTTGTTGACTATACTTGTAGGACTGGAGCACAATAGAAATTATATTATAGCTACTTAATTGAAGTTCTTTCTTATTCCTTTCTACAATTCTGTAACCTTTTCATCAACAAATTACTTCACACACTTGCCAAATAAAATCTTCTCATTAATTGCTTCTGCTCAGAAAAGGCTTGAAATCTTTATTAGCATAAGGTGGGACTAAGAAAATTTTCTATGTTATACTAGTTTTTTTAACACATGCAAAGCTTTCATATCAAATAAATACATAGAGAGGCACCACCTTTTGTTTTTAAAATCTATGCCATCGATCTTAAAAAATCCTATGATCAAAGGATGTGGAAAAAGGTGACAAGTATTCCACTTGATAAGTTGGTCAGTCAATCCCATGAGAACGGACCACATATATAGCTCCCTTCCTGGTGGCATCTCCATTTGGACCCACTGGCAACTGAGGACATGTGTCAACAAGTCGCTACCTCGCTATACATAATAGAATGAACACCTTGCCATAGCAAAGTAACGACAGTCGTTGACTTGATCTTGATAGCGGTGGGCCCCATATTTGCTATCTCGTTGTACATATCCTCTGAGTAACTCTTCATAGCAAGATAGTAATGGTCATTGATCTAAGATCAATCCAAGGGTAAAGAAACTGCATGAACTTCTTAAGGTGAGGTGGGTGCCATACTCACTATCTCGCATGGAGTAAACCATGCACATCTTTTTAATGGTGAGATAGCGAGAATCATTGATCTTACCTTGATCTGATGATAAAAATCCCTCCTGCATTTTATGAATGGGAGGCAGGTCCAGAAGAATGATGACATGATAAATTTTGCACAATTGGCAAAAGAAAAAATAATATTCTAATTCTAGTCATCTTTCCATGTTGATTGGGTTCCACCATATGTTCATTTCATGGCAACTCACTATACCACCAATGGCAAGAGGCCTAGATTTTTTGATTAGCTAGGTAGTGAGTTTTGGTGACTTAACAAAACTTATGGCTAGAAAACAAAAGCATGTCACATCATAGTTACCCACTTAGTAGTTCTAACATGGAATTGATATCATCATTTATTATGCCACTTGGGACTCTTAATGACCACCAGGAAGTTTGACGACTACCGTGACATGGGTTTCCAAGTTGATTGCTACCTCGCTATTGGCAAGAAACTTGAACTTCCCAATGGTAAAGACACAAGTACCAGAGCCTAAAATATTTTTGGGATCCTCGGTTACTTTTATAGCTCTGGGAGAAAAACAAAGTTCACATGATTAAAAACCAACGCAAAAAAATTTCGGTCACTACCTCCATTTATCTGAGCATCGCAACTTTGTTTGATGGTAGTCACTATGTCGTAATGGTCACTTAACTCACATCTTATCATAATGACAAAGTGATAGCCCTCGATCTTGTCATGATTAGGCAGTGCTCCTTAAAAGGAAAAGAGACGCAGGGTGCGAAATCAAAAGAACATAAGGGAATATTCAAAAACTTTTTAAAAAGTTCATGCCTAAGTTTTTTTTTAAAAAAACATAGGAGACCTAGGGTTCATTTAAGTTATTATAATAGTCGTGCTAAGAGATAAACTTTGAGAATTCAAAAGATTTTGACAACACATGAATTAGGGCACGACTAGGGTAACCTAAGATTATGAAAATTTTGAGAATTGAAAACCTTGGTCTACAAAATGCAAAGACCTAAACTATTTTTTACCAAAATTTCAAACTTTTTCTATATTGTGAAAAATTAGACCAACACAACCATTCAATTTGCACAAGATAAATGTTGCAGCACTGAGGATATGAACTCTTAAGTCCATGGCAAGTTGTATGATACAAGCCAAGCCTCTTGATCCTACACTTGAAGTCGAAGCTATTAGTAGTGCCACTCACATACTTAATAGGTATCCTCATAATAACTTAGATGGCAAGACTCCTTTTAAGGTATGGTGCAGTAGAAAACTAGTTGTGAAACACTTTAGATTCTTTGGTTGTCCAGCATGGGCAAACATTCTTTTAGGGGATGCAAGGCACCACCACCTAGGCCTTCTACTTTTATTTGATATAAAGATGGTGTTAAGGCACCATGTATGTGGCTATCAAATATAACAAAATGAGCATTTTCTGCTTCCTTAGCCTTATCTGCATTCAAAACCATTCCTCTACCAAAATATGTCCCTGTTTTAGAAAGAAATATGTGTGTCAACAAAAAGTAATAGTAATTATATGCATGAAACCCATGAGTATAAAATCTTCTTCACCCTCTCCAAAAACTCTACACAGGGCTCTATATATCCCTACTACCTTAGTATTGAAGTATACTTTCTTGAAACATTCTTTAGAGAATGATGTTATTGCTGACAGGATTCTAATTTTGCCAAGTTCACCCTTTGCTCTTTTCACTACCTTAGTGGCTTGATCATAGCTCTTTACCACAACGTCAAGGAGATCATAATCCAAAAAAACACCTGGGATTACTATTCTTCCTCGGTCAAAATTCCATATACTAGCAAGTGGAGTAAACAACTTCCTCTCTATAAACCATCTTTTGAGCAAATTTAAATCAGTTTGTGAGGTATTAGCATCCCGGACCCAATTTCCTTCATTGAGAAATCCCCCTGCTATCCACAACCTAAGATTTGATGAGTCTATTGGAGGCATTTATTGACTATACTTGTAGGACTGGAGCACAATAGAAATTATATTATAGCTACTTAATTGAAGTTCTTTCTTATTCCTTTCTGAAATTCTGTAACCTTTTCATGAACAAATTACTTCACACACTTGCCAAATAAAATCTTCTCATTAATTGCATCTGCGCAAAAAAGGCTTGAAATATTTATTAGCATAAGGTGGGACTAAGAAAATTTTCTATGTGAGACTATTTTTTTTAACACATGCGAAGCTTTCATATCAAATAAATACATAGAGAGGCACCACCTTTTGTTTTTAAAATTTGTGCCATCGATCTTAACAAATCCTATGATCAAGGGATGTGGAAATAGGTGACAAGTATTCCACTTGATAAGTTGGTCATTCAATCCAATGAGAATGGACCACATATATAGCTCCCTTCCTGGTGGCATCTCTATTTGGACCCACTGGCAATTGAGGACATGTGTTGACAAGTCGCTACCTCACTATATGTAATAGAATGAGCACCTTGCCATAGCAAAGTAACAATAGCTATTGACTTGATCTTGATCATGTGGATGACACACAACTACGTTGCTTCAAAGAATAGTGGTCGGACCAATATTTTTTATCTCATTGTACGTATCCTCTGAGCAACTCTTCATAGCAAGATAGTGATGGTCATTGATCTGAGATCAATCCAAGGGTAAAGAAACTACACAAACTTCTTAAGGTGAGATGGGTGCCATATTCACTATCTCCCATGGAGTAAACCATGCACATCTTTTTTATGATGAGATAGGGAGAATCATTGATCTTTTCTTGATCTAATTATCAAAATCCCTCCTATATTTTATGAATGGGGGGCAGGTCCAGAAGACTGATGACATGATAAATTCTACACAAATTGCAAAAGAAAAAATAATATACTAATTATAGTCATCTTTCCATGTTGACTGGGTTCCACCATATGCTCATTTCATGGCAACTCGCTATATCACCAATGGCAAGAGGCCTAGATTTTTTGATTAGCAAGGTAGCAAGCTTTGGTGACTTAACAAAACTCGAGGCTAGAAAAGAAAAGCATGTCACATCATAGTTCCCCACTTAGTAGTTCTAACACAACAATGATATCATCATTTCTTATGCCACTTGGGACTCTTAATGACCACCAAGAAGTTTGATGACTGCTATGACATGGGTTTCCAAGTTGATTGCTACCTCGCTATTGGAAAGAAACTTGAACTTCCCAATTGTGAAGACATGAGTACCAGAGCTTGAAATATTTTTGGGATCCTCAATTACTTTTCTATCTCTGGGAGAAAAACAAAGCTCACATGATTAAAAACCAATGCAATTTTTTTTTGATCACTACCTCCATTTATCTGGGCACCACAGCTTAGTTTGATGGCAGTCACTATGTTGTAATGGTCACTTAACTCACATCTTATCATAACGACAAAGTGATAGCCCTTGATCTTGTCACGATTAGGCAATGCTCCTTAAAAAAAAAAGAGATGCAAGGCATGAAATCAAAAGAACATAAGGGAATATTCGAAAACTTTTTAAAAAGTTTGTGCTTAAGTTTAAAAAAAAAAAAACACAGGAGACCTAGGATTCATTTAAGGTATTATAATAGTCGTGCTAAAAGACAAACTTTGAGAATTCAAAAGATTTTGACAACACATGAATTAGGGCATGACTAGGGTAACCTAAGATTATGAAAATTATGAGGAATGAAAACCCTAGTCTACAAAATGCAAAGACCTAAACTGATTTTTTACCAAAATTTCAGACTTTTTCTATACTGTGAAAAATTAGACCAACACAACCATTCAATTTGCACAAGATAAATGTTGCAGCATTGAGGATATGAACTCTTAAGTCCATGGCACGTTGTATGATACAAGCCAAGTCTCTTGATCCTACACTTGAAGTCGAAGCTATCAGTAGTGCCACTCACATACTTAATAGGTATCCTCATAATACCTTAGATGGCAAGACTCCTTTTAAGGTATGGTGTAGTAGAAAACTAGTTGTGAAACACTTTAGAGTCTTTGGTTGTCCAACATGGAAAAACATATCTTCTAGGGGATGCAAGGCACCACCACCTAGGCCTTCTACTTTTATTTGATATAAAGATGGTGTTAAGGCATACAAACTTATGGATCTTGAGACTCATCATATTTTTGTAGAGAGGGATATACACTTTGAGGAAATTTCACCTAACTTATCCTCTAATCCTCTCCGCACTTCATACTTTGTGGAAATTGATAATGACACCAGCGATAGTGATTCAACAAACTCAAATTTTTTGGATCCTATTGATAGATGTAGAGGTAGGTCACATCATTGTTACATTACACATGCATACATTTCTGTGGTGATAGGTCCATCATAATAGGGTACATGTTGTCTTCCAACTCTAGCACTAGGGGATGACTACATAGCAGATATTTCAAATTTGTTTATGGAGTCATACATAGTAGACTTGGGAGACATAATTGATGATATACATCTTTTCTTTGATCAAGAAGGTCCTTCTCTAATTGTTGTAAGGGCTCACTCTGACCCTCATATCCATTCACTACATGATTAGTCTTCATAGGTTGATATGATTGTGTATCCTTATGTACAACAGTCGTAAGAAGTCCCTTTATCATTTGAGGAGATAGTGAGTTCTTTGGGACAAGTTATGCATCCATCCTTGTCAGATATACATTCATTCTTTTCATAAATCTTGGAAGAGGTGACCACCAAAATTGACATAGGGATAGTTGAGCAGGTTTTAGAGGCATCATTCATCATTGGGATTCTTTCTACACATAGTGGAAGCATCTCACTTATACCTTTTCCATTGTTTCTTCCAAAGGGGAGGAACATTATTCAACACTCATGGACTAGCTTCTACCTTGGAGTAGCTATCACTGATCGGTAGGCACTCTTCATTGGGGGAGGGAATATCTTGTCTCCCTCCTTCTTCTCTCTTATGTGGGGGATTTTTTCCACTTATGGGGTTTTTTCCTTCTCATTCTTCACTGTTGTATATACTTGATGTATGTCGTAATAGGGGGGTCTTGATTACTCCATTCATCCATGCATCTTGTTTTTTCATCTCTCTTTTTGGGGCAGGGTTTTTCCCATGAGGTTTTCCTCTTTCTCTGCTTTATGAGAGATTTCATTTCATTATGTACATGGGTACCTAACATGGCCTAGTATTGAAGATCCATCTTCCATGTCATCCTAGTTTTCATGAGATTAAGTGTATTCCCCTAAGTTGCACTTAAAGGGGGGTGTTGGTGTAAATGAGTATTTATTTATTAAACTTTACTTAAGTTTCCTTAGGTCAATGTATTATTTTATTATTTCTTAGGTGAGAAACTTAGGAGATTGTGTACTCTTATGAGTTGTCATGTTGACAACATTGGAGTAAGCAACTATAATTCAGCACATGCTGTCTGCAACACTAGAGTTTGCATAATTAATTGAGTTGTCATGTATACTACACACTTATTTGCACTTCTATTATAGCACATGGTTTCTACAACATTATTTTCCATGCTACATCTTTTTAGGCTTATCCTCTCATCATTGCACTTACTCCTATGCTTAATGGAGGAGAGCCCACATGTGGTGGACATGTGTCTAGTTGTATGACTTATCATGTTGTTGATTCCTAGGTTTTCTAGAAGCATTCTAGAAGCCTTTATATATAGGCACTCCTAGTGTACTTGGACATTGAATTGAATACATATTTCTATTCTAATCATACTCTTTTTGGTCTACTATTGTGCTTGTGCTTAAGTTCCTTGATCTTGGGTGAATTTTTTCATAAGGCCAATCCTTACATTAATTAAATTATAATTACAATAGTGTTGTCGGCTCACAATCTATAAAAAACTTCACACATCAATACCAAGGCTTGCACACTCATTGGCATCACCACACAAATATCCTCTATCACTATGTGACTGCACACTTCTTCATTACATCTTAGATGTAAGGTAGAAATCAAGCATCAGAACATTGTTTTCTAGTACTTTGTTTCTACATTGGTCTTAGTAAATCAGGTACAACTATCATACACCATTGACTTAGACTCTGCACACTTAACCACACCATTAGGACATAGTCTAGAACATGTTCTTAAATGCTCATCACCAAAAAATGAAACCATTGTTTGTACTAGTAAGATCTCTAACTATTGTTCTCCCAATCTTTATAGAAACCATGTGATGTTGACATCAGTGACAAACACAGTCATGAATGCAACATATCAATGCTCTCCAATGCTTAGGATACTTCCCTAATGTAGTATTATCAGCATTCATGTTAACACTTTCAACTTCACGTGTAAATGAAAAATACGTGAAGTCCTTTCCATATGACCAATATGTCAAAATCAAATAGACTAATAGAATGTTTGACATACTAGAAAATGAAAACATGATATTCATACTCGATTCTAAGACTTCTCAGATTTTGAGTTCAATTATGAAAACATTGAAGGTCCTAGGGCTTAAACATTTTGTTGGCCCTTATAGTGCCCCATTTAAAAAATTTATCCAACTCATTTACTTGCATATTGTGCTTCAATATCTATTTTCCCTTCAAATTTGCATCTTAAAAATCTAGCTAAATGAAAGTACATGTCATTGAACCCCTTAAACCAACTCATACAGGCTTACGAGTTTGAGGTGGTTTAAGAGGTTAAAGATTCAAAATTTTCAACACTAAGGAAAATAAAAGGGGAATGACCATTAATGAAGGAAAATAATTTTGGGAGAATTCTATAATTTTGAAATTCAAGTTCAACAAGTTCAAAAATGTTCCTCCTTTTGAATCTCCTCACCCTCCTAGCTCACCCTAAACCTCATGGCCAAGTCATTTGTTTTTATTGTTGTTATTGTTTCTCCCCTATTTCTTCTCTACTTCTACAACAAATGTCTTGGTAGGGAGTAGGAATCCCTTCTTCAATTCAAGGTAGGCCTTAATCATTCCTCTAATCTACACACCAATCTAAGATTGTGGGAGAAGGGATTTGATTACAACCATTGGGATGGCATCATCTATAGTAACACCACCCATCATGTAATCATTGTTCTAATTATGCTAGATAGAAATGGAAGTTCTCTATCTAAGTGATTGTGCACCCTCACTTCTGTTGAAGACATATACCTCCCTTTCATTGGGTTAATACATATTTTTCCTAACTATCTAGCTAAAATCTCTTCCCTTAGTGGAAGCATTTCTTCTCTCACTATGTTGGATCTTTTCCATAATCAACTCTGATGTAGCGCAAGGTACGAGAATCCCCAGAGGAGATGTCATAGCCCCAAAAAAATAAACATACAACCAAAACAATACAAAAATGTAAGATCTGATACGAATTCACAAATCTCTATTCATAAAATAACTAATTACATGCAATGTGTTCGGCTATAGGGCCTTCTCAATTATGGCCAAATACAAACCAATTATGCAAGATCCCTCAAGATCCAACTCAAATCCTAGCTAGCATAGATCTATAACATAACATCAATCTAGTAGAAACCTCCATCAAGATCTCAACTTGTGCTCACAAGCCACCAAGTAACCTCCTTTTTTCTCAACTTCAGCCACTAGCTATTCTCAAAATTTACCCAAGATCCAGGTGTAAACTACCTCACATTCGACACTCTATCCACACACTAGGAAAACTATTCTCACTTAGCTACTCCACCTTCTCCATGCTAGATCAATATCATGATGACTTAAATCTCCACCTAGACCCCTACTTATACCAAACTAAGCCACAAGTTGGCCTAACAAGCTATAAATAAAATAAACCCTTTGCATTAAGAGCATATTTAAGCAATAAGTCAGCTTACAACAAATATTAAATACAAAATTTTAACCCTTACATTTGTCGCATTTAACACATGATACAACCACATGAAATAACTAAATACATAGGACATGTCCCAAGTTTACAATGCATAACTAACTCAAATGGCCACATAAGATTATGCACAGTTAGATATAGGTCCATGTGCCATCCAACATCCAAGAGTGCACACTCCCACTCCCTTAGATCAAATCTCACAAATGCAATCTCCAAAGTCTTCTAGTAAATAGGAACACATTATGAGAAACTAGCAAAATATCTCTAATCACACACATTGGATAAGATCTAGGAATATGCCTTGAACTCATCCCCAATCACACAAACTATAACTCCATCAAAATCCAAGCTCAATGCTCCTACATCAAAATCACAAGAAATATTCCCTCCTCTCTCTCTAATATCTCTTCATTAGAATTCTTAGATCTTTTGGTGCATTAGTTAAGTGGTTGAATTCCTAAATCCTTAGGTGATCTAACAATCAACTAAATGGAACTCTTCCCCAAAATTTTTGAAAGGCATCCTCCCTTGTACTATTCTATGTTCAAGGGAATGCACTCAGTTTGACAAACTTTTTAACATAGTGACCCTCTTACCTTGAATCACTCTCTCCCACTTTAAATGGTGGTGAAATTATTTCAGAGGCTTTCTTTACCAACCTTAGCAAATTAGAGTCTTTGAGTTTGTACAATTGGGTATTTAATTCCACCCCCACCTAGATTTCCTTGTTTCAATTGAAGATCTTACATTTGAAATCATGCAAGATGGACAATCAAATTCCATCATGGATTTATACTCAGTTCTCTTGAATGGTTGACATTAGCTAAGAATAATATTGGAGGAGAAATTCCAGCTTGGCTAATGGATACAAGTCTTAAGTACACTAATCTCACAACAAATCATCTCCAATGTCACCTTTTATTAAAAAATTTCACTTGGACAACTTGTCAATCTTGGATATGTCAAGCAATGCCTTGAAAGGAAAGATGCCATCAACTTGGTTATCTGGTATACAACTTTGTTTCTCAATGATAATTTCAATGATGAAGATATTCCTCCAATTTTGTAGGGTGGTTTTCCACCAGAAATATTAAATTTGGAAAATAACCATAAATGAATGGAATCACCCCTCCAAGTATAGCTCGTTGTTCACAAATTGGAGTCTTGAATTTAGGAAATAATAATTTGACAGGAAGGATGTCATTCAAATTTGGTAATCTAAGTCAGTTGAAGTCACTGTTGATAAGGAGTAACAAGGTGAGTGGATCACTCCTCCCGTCCATATCAAATTTTTTAGTATTAATTATTTTGGATATTGGCCATAACTTACTGACATGTCAGATAGGAAACCCAATAGGAAATCATTTGAAGCTACAAATGCTAGCAATGAGGAGGAATAATTTTGAAGGTAATATTCCTATAGAAACTGCATGGCTAAAATACCTTCAAATTTTGGACTTTTCCTCAAATTACTTATCAGGACTCCTACCACATGACATTTTCAATTTTCAAGCAATGATGATAGAGCTACATCAGGAATTAAGCTTAGCTCAAGTGGTCTAAATAACACACAACTAGCTAATCTATACAATAGTTTAGTACCATACACATAGTACATACATAGGAATGGATTGCAATGCAGAGTGGGGAGTATGCATATGTCTTTTCCAACATGGTATATATTGACCTCTCAAACAATCAATTGAAGGGGGTTGTACCTTATTCTTTGGGAAATTTTAAGGGCTTCAAGGTGTTCAACATTACTATCAATAATCTAAATAACACCATTCCAAATAATATCGTACAACTAAGTTGGTTGGAATCATTAGACTTTTCAAGAAATAACTTTTTAGGAGACATTCCAAATCTTGGTCCTTGAACTATTTGGGAGCCCTCAAATTTTCCAACAATAATATTTCAAGGAATATACCATGATGAGGACACATGATGATAAAATTCACTATTCTTTTATATTATAGTTTTTTTGAAGGAATTCAGATGATTATTCTAAATTATATACTTTTAATATCTATTTATTTTATAGTTTTAAAAAATATTGTAAGGATTGTTCATGTATATGAATAATTCATGGATTAAGTCTAGAGTATTTCACTCCCTCGTGATTGTGGTTGTCGTATGCTCTTATAGTTAGATTGTCTTTGCTATATATTTCCCTGTGGTCAAGGATTGAATCTTCCATGTACCTATCAACATGTTTGGCTATAGCTATTGGTGGTTTGTAATGGAAGTGCAAGGGCTATGAAATTAATACAAATGTAACATACTAAATTTACATAGTAATTTAAGAAGTATATTTTAAAGTTAAAAAGAAACATATTCATAGTGGGATGACAAAGTGAAAGTTATAACTAAATCTAATTCACACGATCATAATATTCAACTGACTAACCGACCAATTGATATTCACATGAAAATTATGTGTTAGTGCATCAAAATTGTTGGTTTCATCTCGTTGTGGATCCCCTCATCTTTTTTAATCTCTTCCCCTCTCATTCCCCTCCCAATTCACTCTCACCCCCATGGGCAAGTTATTTGTCATTTGAGAGTTGGACATCTCTACTATTTAATAAGTCATCACTCCTTTGTTGTGGGTATAGATTTGATGACCCAATATTTTCTTGTTGTCCCAAATACTTTGAAGTTTGCACCACATTAAATGCAAATAAAACCAAAAAATTGGGGGAAAAAACATTCAAACATTTGAAAACTTCCTAAGAGAGGCTCAACAAGACTTTGAATCTCAAAAGTATTTCTAAAATCCACACCCATGAAACAGAGGAGGAATGATTTTCCAAATATCAATTGGATGATGAGTTTAATTTCTAAATATAAATCATAAATCATATTGTGCCTATGATTATTGGTTAACAAATTGATAGTAAAATTAATGAAGTGGTAGTTTAGATTATTTTGGCTTGTCTACATTATTTTTGGTATATTTAGTTCATTTTATATAAGTATAAAAATATTTAAATCTTAAATATTATTTTAATAGACATCTTTATGCTCTCTGAATTAGGTAATAGGTCTTTAATAGTCCATTTTTGGTACTTTTTGGCACATTGTGGTTGTGGTTGTACCTTTGATGTTCTAAATTTCATTTTCAACAACTTCAAGGTTTATGCCACATCAAATGCACAAAAGCATAGAAAAAAATTTAACATTTTGGAAAGCTATAAGAAAGAAGTTTGACAGTGACTTCCAATCCATTAAATGCTTCTAAAATCCACAATCATAAAATAGAAGAGGAATGGTTTCCCACTTCCATTTCTAAGCTTGTTGCTCAATTTACTAAAGTATTATAGTATGCATAATGAGTAAATCATGTATCATTTTATGTCTATAATGATTGGTCAATTAGATTGGCAATATAATTCATCAATAGGTACTAGAAATTTTAGAATTTCAACATTTTTGACTTGTTTACACTATTTTTTATATTTGTGACTATCACACCAAAATTGAAGGAAATGGCGAGGAACATGAATGTTGATCCTGCACCAAAGTAGAAGTCTTCTTTTCACACATCTTATTAAGTGCTCCCATTTTTCCCTTAAACATCTTGATAATGCTCAATTCACATTTGTTGCTTAGTAATCTAGCCACAAGGGAAGATGTGTCTATTGCTAAACTTGATTCATTTTTTCACCAATCTTTGATTCAATATTTGGCACCATTAAATCATCTATAGTTTCAACAACATGCTATATGTAAGAGATGTTTGTTTTTATTTGAAGGAGTTATGCTAAATGACCACTATTTATAACTACCTCTATAATCACAAGCTCTTTAACTATTAGTATTAAAAGTAACACAAAACATAATTCCCTCATTAACATGCCTATTAGTATTAAAAGCAACGCCTTAATTTCCAAAATATGAAAACCAATCAACCCTAACTCTATAATCACAACCTCTTTAACTATAAATGGTATGGAAAATTTTGTGAATCACTGAGAGTTTGCAACGATTACATCTAGTCAATTGAATTTAAATTTTTGTTCAATCCTTTTTTAATCATCTGGTCCAGTCAATACACATTGCATCAAAATTTCTAAGAAGTCTTCATGAGTGCAATTGCATTGGAACATCAGCTTGTGTTTCCACGATCTATAGTAGTGCCTGTAACATCAACGTGTATTTTCATACTTGATAACAAAGAAAAATATCGATTTTCAAGTCTCGGGGTCTGTACTCGACAAAGCGTCCACCAATTATGAGATTGAAAGAAAGAAATTTCTACTTAGAAATGTACAATTTTGATGGTGATTTATTGTCTTTCATGGACTAACTTGACTTTCATGTCTCTACGAAAATTTGGTGTTAGTGCTTCGAAGTTGTTGGTTGCCTTGAAATTCATGAATCTTCATCACAAGGTAAATCTTGACAACCTGGTCGTAAGAATAAAAAAGCCAAAAAATTAAGATCAAACGATTTTTAAGATATAATTCATCTGGAAACATATCATGATGCAAACCTAGACATAGGAAGTCCATCATGCCTAGATCATTTCATAAGGATAACATAACAAAACAAGCCAACTAGATAAATTACATACTAAAATAATAGGAAATTGTCCTAGTGAAAAATAAAATAGATAAATAAAAAGGAAATATTTTTGGGTGATACAAGATTGCAAATCACTTAATGATGATCTTGCATTAGACACCCTAGGCAAATAGAAGATGTTCCATAAAATGAATTTATGAACATCTAACAAGGTTAGGAATGTATATTCCATAAACATTCTTCAGCCACATACCTTCCTCGTTTGAAGAACCAATGTTATCTCAATTATGCACATGATCCCTCCTCCAAGTGTTCATTAGTTCTCTAGTAGAATAACCTCCTCCATTTATTATCCCACCATAGTTGATGCTACAAAAATCCCTCCTATAATGAATCTCACCATCCCACTTACCAATGCCTCTACCATCATCACAATTGTCAATAATTACCTACTCCATCTTTTGATGCTTGACTTTGCCTCTAAAATTATGTAACTTATGTAACAAATGATCTTCAATCCACTCTCAAGATTATGTTTCCTATCTAATTGTTAGCACCAACTGATAATGTTGTTAATGTATGTGAAGGAGTCATATCAATTTTTATGTTGTCATTGACGTCAAGCCTTAATTGGTTAGACATTATGCTAATTCTGTAGAGTGCCATATCATTTGATTAATGAAGAGGATTTGAAGAAAGTATGATGATGTAAGTTTTGATAAGTATATAGTATTCAAAAGGCACATGAATGATTTAGACTCCGATAGTATAATGTTCACTATTTTACATTATTTGATTAAGTAGTAAAAATTGTGTATAAGAAAGCTAGTTTGGTCAATGAATGAAAGAATTAAAGTATTAATCAAGATACAACAATTTTCACCAAGAACCTAATAAAGAATTGAAGAATACATAGAGTTATCTGAGCAATTTCAATGTTAACCAAGTCTTGTAATGTTCATCGAACATGAACAACAAGAAAAAGTTTAGAAAATATTTAATTTGAGGCTAACATTTGATGAAAATTAAGATTGTTCAAGAAGTTTTAAGGATGAGGATAAAGTTAGTTATGAGATCAATGCCAGAATTCTTTAGAATAACTGAGAGGGGGGGTGAATCAGTTATTCAAGGTCCAAATGCCCTATTAATACCTTTTTACTACTTTTAATGAATCCATATACTTTTCATTCATCCAATACTTAAATCAGTCATATAAGAAAATTACTGTAAATCAACATGCAAAGCTAAAACATTCAAGATCAACACATGACACAATGATTTATGTGGAAACCCAATTTGGGAAAAACCACCAGTAATATGCTACTTGATTCTCACTCTTCTAAAGTGATGCCCTATTAAGAGCCTGCCCAGTTAAAGGCTTACAACACACTGTTAAATGTGACCTTGTTAGAGGATTTCACCAAACTGTTAGGAATGGGCCTGGTTAAAGGTCTTTAGAACATCCACTTGGAATGTCACCCCGTCAAAGGATTTATCTAATGGCTGTTAAACCAACCTAAGTCCATAGGATTTATCTTACTGTTACAATTGCTAGAAAGTAATGATAATGGTCTTTTGATCTGACATAAATTACAACATACTTTGCAGATTTTAGATCACTCTTTCAGTTCAATCCTTATGCTTGGCTTCAATCACTTCAGCTCTGACTTGCTTGTCTCCCTCTCAAGCTTCATCTCCTTGAGTCTTCTTACTCATTCTGCCAATGCAATCATCCTTGTGGTCGTCTATCCAAACAGAGTTCTTGTGCTATCTTCTCCTTAGCACATTCTTCAGCATTTCATGCTTTTGTGCTTGACCACGGCTCTCTCTTTTACTATTTCCTTCCTTCTTTTCATTAACTTATGTCTTCTTATATAGAAGTCTGATTTTCCTTTGCCGCTCAATTCTCCCTTTCTAATTGTAGGGTTTCAAAATGGATTAGGTAGGATACAATGTATCTACCCCATATCTTGTTCTCTTCTAGAAACTTCTCTAGTTGTATCTTAAAAATGTTCTACATGGTGTTCTGTGTCACCAGCTCATCATTCTTATCTTGCTTTTAATTCATAGATTTCTAGATAATGACTTTGTCAGCTTAAATCTGCCAAATCTTCAATTTTCTAAATAATGTAGCAACTCGGCATTATTGAGTTACTGGTGCTCTGCACCTTTGTGTTACTCGGCATCATTGAGTTACTGGTGCTCAGCACTTGGTTCTTACTCGACACATGAACTTGCTTGGCACTTGAACTTTCTCGGCACTTGAACTTGCTTGGCACTTGAACTTTCTCAGTACCTTCTCTCTAATAAACTTAGTTTGAGCTTTACAAAAGACTTAGCTATAACCTTAGATCTTTGATATGTTTCAGTGTGCTTATTCTTTGTATCTTTTAATATGTCATCCAATACACTATTTCATTAATGGCTTGACTGATCCTTGTACTTCATTACAACATCATAACTTCAACCTTTCTCTAGGTGTTCTAGTTACATCTTATTGATTGCCTCCACCTTGAAAATCAACTAATTGATAGTATTTGGATCATTAAAGCAATTGTCATCCCTGCAAGTAGCAAGTTTGACATCAATGACAAAAGAATGATTGAGGACATTCTTTACCAGTTCCATATATTATTCCAACAATTTTTATTATGATTGTTTCAATCATTTCTAACAATCTCCCTCTTTGGCATTGATGGCAAACCATACTGATCAAGTAATCAATTCAGTTACCACCAAGATTGTATATATTGGTTTGCTGCATTTTCACTACTGATCACATATATCTCCCTCTTCCATATATATCTTCCTCTTTCTTTGCATTGATCAATTTTCTGCATATTTCTCCCTCTTTGACATAAATGCCAAAGATGTAGCATCTTTATCATGCAAAATATAAGCTTTGGCTTCTTGTTGTCTTTATCCCTCTATCACCATGCTTGTGACTGATTTGGAGTTTCTATTCCTAATGTCATCCTTTGCATCAGCCTATTAATATTTCAATGATTTATTCCTATTGATGCAAGGCAGCTTCCTTGTTGCCTTAAACTACTTGATTTAGGGTTATAATGCCCAGCTTGCCTCTAAGATATTCATAGGCATCCTTGGGCAATGGTTTGGTGAAGATATCTCCGGTTTGTTCCTTTGTGTGAATGTATTCCAACTTCACGTGTTTGTCTTCTACCGATTCTCTGACATAATGATACTTGATTGCAATATGCTTGATTTTTGCATGCATCACTGAATTTTTGGATATGTTTATAGCACTTGTATTATCACAATACAATATCACCAGTTTTGTTACTTCTTTTTTCATTCCATTCAATAGATGAGTGAGCCATACAATGTTTGTACAATTGACTGAAGCTGCCACATATTCTGATTCTACAGTGGACTGGGATATACATGTTTGTTTCTTGCTAGTCCAGGTAACCGGCCTTTTGCCTAAAAATAATGCACCTCCACTTGTGCTTTTTCTGTCATCAATGTTTCCTCCCCAGTCTACATCTGTATATGCATTGAGTTCAAATTTTCCATTCTTTTTGTAGTATAGACCAAAGTCATCAGTCCCTTTGAGATATCTCATTATTCTTTTTACCGCTATGAGATGATTTTCTTTAGGATTAGCAAAGAACCTAGCCACTATTCCAACTGCTAATGCTATGTCTAGTCTACTGTGTACAACATATTGTAATTTTCCAATCATGGATCTGTACATTGTTTGATTGAATTCGATTGACTCATCATTTTTGGATAGCTTATTCCCTATGGCCATTGGTGTGCTGACTGGTTTGGATTCCTCCAATCTAAATATTTTAAGAATTTCTTTGATATACTTTGATTGTGTAACAAATATTCCATGTTTGAGTTGATGAACTTGTAATCCAACAAAAAATTTGATATCTCCAAACATAGACATTTCGAATTCATGTTTCATTTTGTTAGCAAAGCCTTTGTAAAGTACTTCCTTACCACCAAATACTATGTCATCCACAAAGATTTCAGATATAATAATGTCTTTACCTTCTTCTGCTTTGATGTACATGTTGCTATTATCATCAGTTCTTTCAAATCCAATTTGCACTAGCTACTTGTGAAGTCTCTCATACCATGCTCTAGGTGCTTGTTTCAAACCATAGAGTGCTTTATGTAACTTACACACTATATCCCTGTTGTTTTCATCAACAAATCCTTCTGGTTGTTCAATGTAGACTTCTTCTTCTAGTATACCATTTAAGAAGGAAGATTTTACATCCATCTAATAAACTTTAAAATCTTTTTAGGTAGCATATGCAAGTAAAGTTCTTACTTCTTCCATTCTTGATATAGGAGTGAATGTTTCTCCATAGTCTATTACTTCTGCTTGAGCATAACCCTTGCATACTAATCTGACTTTATTTTTGGTAATCTCACCATTCTCATCTAGTTTATTTTTGAATACCCATTTGGTGCCAATCACATTCTTTTCAGTTGGTCTGGGAACCAAACTCTAGGTTTTATTTTTTCTTATTTGATAAATTTCTTCTTCCATGGCTTTATACCAGTCACCATCTTGTAATGCACCATATACTATCTCGGGTTCAGATTTGTTGGTCAGACATGATTCATGTCTTAGTTTGTTCCTTGTCATTGGTTTTGCATCTTTGTCACCAATTATTTGTTCAACAAGGTGATGTCTTTTTACATATTTGGATAATCTTGGCTCTGTCCTTGTTTCCATGTTTGATCTTTCAAATTCAGGATCACTATGCTCTTCATTGTCAGGTTGTTCTTCACCATGTATGCTGTCTTCAAAATTGGATTGTGCATTTTCTTCATTCTGTAACTCGGCTTGTGAATGCAACTCAGCATTCACTGGTTGTGAATCGGCTGAAACTGACACTTGTTGTTGATTTTCAATTTGATTGTCATCATCCTCATCAGCAGTCATTCCTTCATAAGGATACACAAAGGTTCTGTATTCTTCCATTTTCTTTGGTTCTTCATCTTGGACTCCTTTCTTGACTTGTACTCAGTTCAATGTATGAACAACTACACTTATAGCTTCTCTCTAGTATTTTAGAGCAACTTTCTTTTCCAACATTAATGTCCTAGCACAGTCAATTACAAACCTGTTTCTTCTTTCAAAAACTCCATTCTGTGGGGGAGTTCTAGGTGCTAATGTTTGTCTTTTGATTCCATTGTCATTGCAGAATATCTCAAATTCATTTGATGTAAATTCACCACCTTTATCTGATCTTAGACATTTCAAGCTTTTTCCAATTTCCTTTTCAACTCTGGCCACATACCACTTAAACATTTGAAAAGCATCAAATTTTTGTTTTAAGAACATAATAGTCATCATCCTGGAATAGTCATCAACAAATAACATTATGTATTTATCTCTTCTATAGCTTTGTATTTCCATTGGACCACATAAGTCAGTGTGAACTAACTCAAGTATCCCTTTAGATGTATAGTTTTTGCTTTTGAAACTTGACTTTGTCATCTTTCTTAGCTAACATTGTTTACACATGACATTATCAGGCTTCTTCAGCTTTGGTAGACCTCTAACTTTCTTCATTTTACTGATGTTGACTAGATCGTCAAAGTTGACATGACATAATCTTCTATGCCATAACCACTCATCATCAAATTTTGCAAATAGACAAGAAACATCATCCATATCAAGGTAAAACAAATTACTCTTTGTTTGATCTCCTTTTCCTATTAGTTTACCATCATTGTCATAGATTTTTGCAGTTTTGTTTTCAAATTCCACTTTGCAACCTATATTGCCTAATTGTGAGACACTCAGTAAATTTTAGTTTAATCCTTCAACATAGTATGCATTTTCACATGAAATTTGGTCTGTAAGCTTAATGGAACCTTTTCCTCTGATTTGACATGGAGCATCATTACCAAATCTAACACTATTTCCATCATACTAAGTAAAGTTAACAAACTTACTTTTGTCTCCAGTCATGTGATGTGAGCATCCACTGTCTATGATCCATCTATCATTCTTGTTTATACATGTCACCAGTGCTGTGGCTTCTTCTTCATCAGATTGGTCCTTCATGGCTACATAAACAACTTCATCATCATTGTCATCAGAATTTTCTTCAACAATACAACATTTCTTACCTTTTTCTTTGTAATCTCTCTTGTCATCATCTCTTCTGTTCTTGTATTTGTTGCCTTCCTTGGAATCCTTTTTCTGTGGACACCTTGCAGCAATATGACCTAATTCATTGCAATTGAAACAAATGATAGACATCTTACCTTTGAATTTTCCTTTGCCCCTATGAAATCTTCTAGCGAGCAATGCTTCCAATTGTTCCACATCTTCCTCATCAGTGCTACTGTCACTAGATACATACTTCATTTTTTTTCCTTTCCTTGATTTCACCTGTTCGACATCTTTTAGTGATAGCTTGGCCTTAAAAGCAGATTCAATATTTTTAGGTTTGTAGTTGTCAAAGTTAGATAACTCAAATGCAGTGAGTCTACCCATTATACCTTCAAAGCTTAGGTTATTTCTTGGTATACATCTTAGCTCTTGTATTGTTGATACTCTAATAGCATAGATAGGAAGCAAGGTTCTTAAGAACTTACTATTAATAGTATCTTCATCCAGTTGACCATTCAAGCATCTTATTGCACTTACCACGTCCTTTATTCTTGCACCATACTGAGCAACATTCTTATTTTCTTCCATTTTCATATCATCAAACTTTCCTCTGAGACTTTCTCTTTTTTCTCTTTGTACATTTTGATCTCCTCCATAGATATCTGATAGGGCTTTCCACATTTTGAATGCAGTCTCACATCCTTTGATATCATCAAATTCAGCATAGCTGAGTGTAGAGGCAATTTCCAGCATTGTCTGGTTGTGTTCTTGTTTTTTTTTCATGTCTTCGGCAGTAGGAGCACCTGTTGGATCTACATGTTTAGTGACAATTGAATTTTGGGCATAATCTCCTATGGATCCAAGATGTAGCTTCATCAAACTTTGTCATGCAACAAAGTTGTCTTTGTTGAGCTTGGGAACTTCTCTCTTTGGTATTTTGATCTTTTCTGCTAGTAGTCCCTTTAAACTGAATCAGCAGTAAGCTCTGATACCAATTGTTAGAATTCTTTAGAATAACTGAGAGGGGGGGTGAATCAGTTATTCAAGGTCCAAATGCCCTATTAATACCTTTTTACTACTTTTAATGAATCCATATACTTTTCATCCATCCAATACTTAAATTAGTCATATAAGCAAATTACAGTAAATCAACATGCAAAGATAAAACATTCAAGAACAACACATGACACAATGATTTACCTAGAAACCCAATTTGGGAAAAACCACCAGTAACATGCTACTTGATTCTCACTCTTCTGAAGTGATGCCTTGTTAAGAGCCTGCCCTGTTAAAGGCTTACAACACACTGTTAAATGTGTCCTTGTTAGAGGATTTCACCAAACTATTAGGAATGGGCCTGGTTAAAGGTCTTTAGAACATCCACTTGGAATGTCACCCTATTAAAGGATTTATCTAATGGCTGTTAAACCAACCTAAGTCCATAGGATTTATCTTACTGTTACAATTGCTAGAAAGTAACGATAATGGTCTTTTGATCTGACATAACTTACAACATACTTTGCAGATTTTAGATCACTCTTTTAGTTTAATCCTTATGCTTGGCTTCAATCACTTCAGCTCTGACTTGCTTGTCTCCCTCTCAAGCTTCATCTCCTTGAGTCTTCTTACTCATTCTGCCAATGCACTCATCCTTGTGGTCGTCTATCCAAATAGAGTTCCTGTGCTATCTTCTCCTTAGCACATTCTTTAGCTTTTCATGCTTTTATGCTTGACCACGGCTCTCTCTTTTACTATTTCCTTCCTTCCTTTCATTAACTTATGTCTTCTTATATAGAAGTCTAATTTTCCTTTGCCGCTCAATTCTCCCTTTCTAATTTTAGGGTTTCAAAATGGATTAGGTAGGATACAATGTATCTACCCCATATCTTGTTCTCTTCTAGAAACTTTGCCAGTTGTATCTTAAAAATGTTCTATAGGGTGTTTTGTGCCACCAACTCATCATTCTTATCTTCCTTTTAATTCATAGATTTCTAGATAACGACTTTGTCAGCTTAGATCTAGCGAATCTTTGATTTTCTAAATAATGCAACAACTCGGCATTATTGAGTTACTGGTGCTCGGCACATCTGTATTACTCGGCATCATTGAGTTACTGGTGCTCGGCACTTAGTTCTTTCTCGGCACATGAACTTGCTCAGAACTTGAATTGGCTTGATACCTTCTCTCTAATAAACTTAGTTTGAGCTTTACAAAAGATTTAGCTATAACCTTAGATCTTTGATATGTTTTAGTGTGCTTATTCTTTGTATCTTTTAGTATGTCATCCAATACACTATTTCATTAATGGCTTGACTGATCCTTGTACTTCATTACAACATCATAACTTCAACCTTTCTCTAGGTGTTCTAGTTACATCTTATTGATTGCCTCCACCTTGACAATCAACTAATTGATAGTATTTGGATCATTAAAGCAATTTTCATCCCTGTAAGTAGCAAGTTTGACATGAATGACAAAAGAATAATTGAAGACATTCTTTACCAGTTCCATATATGATCATTTCATTCATTTCTAACAATCAATAGCTAGAGAAATTCAAATAAGATCTTATGGAGAAGATTTATCAATTTGAAATGGAGCACAAAGTTCAAGGAGAAAGTATATTTCCCAAAATTCTAGAGGAAGTATATTTCCCAAAGATTAAGTGGCGAAAAAAATTAATCTAGATCATTGATCGTGATCTAGAAGCTTCACCTAGAATAATTATTTTAGAAGGAATTATGACCTAGTTTGTGTGTGTGGAGCATATGTGATCAAGAGTTTGGTGATATGCAAAGTATGAAGGTGAATTGTGAAGAGAAACCATGCATTGTAGTGAAGAAGTGAAGTGCAAAGTTAGTGAAAAATCATATTAGAGAACTGATTAGTAACTATATAGAGGAGATTTGTTATCAGCCTTGTAGTGAAAACTAAAGGATTGGGTACAGATGTATTCTAACAAGTATTTCAATATGTAAATATCTTAACATAGTGGTTTTAACAAACCTTTGTAAATATCCTAGTAGATTACTCACTTAGTTGTGAGATAAAACCCTTTAATCAAGGGAGACTAAATAATTCTTGTAAAGCTCTTAACAAGGTAGACCCCTCATAGGGTAGATCATCAGAAGAAATCAAAATTGTAGCCCTAACAAGAAAACTTCCTTGCTGCAGTAGTGAAGACTTTGTGGATATCATCTCCAATGTAGTTGTACCTTCACCTTGGAGGGTTATTGCATAACCATATATTTATGTTATATGTTATGAGTTTTTTATGTGATGTGAGTTTTATTCATACAAGTAGATATTAGATCTGATAATGTATTGCAGTGAATGTTTGATTTAGTTTATAGTAATATTAAGATAGGGGTTAATGGTGAAGTTATAAGATATTATTCATGTTTTGAAATGTTATAGTGATAAAGGTCTCTTGATTCAACCCCCCGCCCCACCCTCCCTTCCCCCTCTTAGTACTTACTTTCCCATTAGATTTCCAACATGTTGCATTCTTTTGGCAAGGATAATTCTTATTGGAGTTAGATTTTGATACCTTGTACATTGTTTTCTCTTTTCTTTGTACAACTATATTTACTCTTGTTTTTATTAGTAGTATTTAGCTAGATCTCTCTCTTTCATGGATTTTATGATATTAAGTATGTACTTATATTTTATTTAAGAAATCAAATGTTAATTGGATCTTACATACATTTAAATGCCACCATGATTAGTTGTGTCTGCTCTGTATGCACTTATCTTTTTCTCATTTTTCACAAATCATTTAAAGAATTCTCCAAACATCATTGTGTTATCTTTGACATAAAGTATCATCCTACTGTCAACTTAGATTTATCATATGCTCTTCCTCTTTATGGAGATGAGTGACAAATTGAGATTGGCCATTCTCCTAATATAGGCCTTGACTATGGGGATACATTGGTTTAGGGTGGTCCTATATCTTCTTTTAATCCTTCCCTCTTTATGGACCTCACTTTAACTCATGATCATTCCTCTTCTATGACACACTTTATTGAACCTCCAAATAATGACGTTGATTATTCTCTTCCTTACGAAAGAGATAACCTTGATACCCTTTCTCTTCAATATAACAATCTTGATATTTCTTCTGCTAAAAATAGATATCCTCCTATTAGGGATATTTTAGAGGAAGAGAATAGATTATAAACACTTTTATCAATATGACTTTTTCTTTATTTTATGCTCTTAGTAGTGAGGAAGCATTAATGGAAATCTAAAATCCATATTCTGTGGATAATGATAATCTCCTTAATGTCGTCCCTTTTAGTGATGAGTCTATGGAGAAGCAAGATATTAATCAAGTTAATGTTTCTCAACCTATTCTCCATCTCAAAGGTTGCCCTCCATCAAATAACTCTCTTTTCACCCTTAGCGGTTATCTTTCCGTAACTCTTAAGGGAGAATTGTAATGTCCCCATCTTTTTAGCAACTAAGTGGAGTTCTTAGCCTTCATGTTCTCCAAAGGCTAAGTGGAGAAATAAGGGGAAATTGATTAAATTAATTTCTTATAAAGTCATTAAATAAATTAAAATTAAAAGGTGACTTTATATTTAATTAATTAAATTAATTATTGTATTGCAAAGAGAAACTTCTAGACAGTGCATTAATTATTGGAAAGGGGGAAGCCTCTAGTAATTTAGTTTTCTAAAAAGCACAATTAATTATTGTATTGCAAGGGAGGAGTTTTTAGAGAATATATTAATTATTGGAAGGGGGAAGCTTATAGTAAATGCAATTAATTAATATTTTATTTCCTTCTAGAAGGGTGAAGGAAAAGTATAAATAGAGGTGGGAGCTTCATTGTTTAGTATCGGATGATGCTGAATTGCATTTGATAGGAACTTGAATGTACAGTTCTATTCTTGGCATTAGAGGATGTTCATCCTCTTTTGTGACATCATAGACATCATTCCCTTAGGTTTTGGCCTTTGGAATTCATTTCTATCAACTCATTAATGGGCAGCTTGGACGCATTTCTAGCAGCAAGCGGATTGGGTCTAATTATTTGAATAAATTCCTTTCTATTCATACTATGTGGTTTTAGATCTATGCAAAGACATTAAAATCTATTTCAGTAATTGGTTTAGTTCTTAGGCATTTCTAGGGTGCCCATTATAGTGGTATCAAAGCTATAAGTACTACCATTTTGTGGAGGCCATATAGAGAGTTTGAAAGAAAATTTATGTTTGAGTATGCGATAAAAGTTTTATAATTTTTGCAATACCAGAGCAAGACAAAGTAGGAGTTCAGACTTGCAAAGAAAATAGGCTAGTTCATCCATGCAATGGGACATACAATCCAATCATACAGACATAGAAGGGATATTCTTTAAACAAGACAATAGTATGGGTGACCGAGATGATAGGAATACAGGACTAGATGGAGGTAGAAATATCGGTCCAGATCAAGAAAATGTAATGTTTAGGTTACTAGGTACATTAGAGGAGGGGTAGTGTATGCAATAGGAGCAGAATAGGCAAATGGATATGATGTTACAACTCATGGCTAGACAGTTGGGCATCCATATTAATCCGGGTGATGCCAACAATGGAAACAATAGCAATGGGGGAAACAAAAATAATAGGGGCAATGATAATGGAGGCCGAGGCAACAATAGTGTTCATGGAAATAACATTAATAATGGACATGGCAACAATGGGAATGAGGTTGATAACTTTAGACATGTTGCATGCCTAGCTCAAACAACAAGCTTGAGACCTCTTTTGTCCACCTTCCCACCCAAAGATCCAGTTCAACCAGTTAATGAGCCACAGATTATGGAGTTATAGGATCAATTCAGGAGGGATTGGGAGGCTAGTGGACTAGAGTTTCAGGCAAATATTTCCCTTAGAGATTATATGGAGTTGAGGATGAAGAAGTCAAAACCTTGAGCTGAGAAAGAAAGTTGAGAAACTTTCTTTACCTTATTATGATGCTTCAAGGAAGATGACCACATGAGATTGGGTGTAGAAGATAGAAACATACTTGGAGTTGAATCCTATGCTTGAGGAGGAGGCTATGAATTCTGTGGCTATTCACTTAGATGGACCAGTGCATAAGTGGTGGCACCATGGCATGGTAACCTTGGGACATAATTAGATCACATCTTACAAGGAGTTCACTGAGAAGCTCATTTAGAGATTCGATACCAAAGATCCTGAATTACAATTTAAGGAGTAGGCACAACTCAAACAGTGGGGATTAGTTGAGATGTATATTAGTGAATTTTAGAGGCTAGTTGTGTTGGTCATAGATATTTCAAAGAGGAGGTTAGTAGTGTTGTTTATGGATGGACTCTTAGATCCCTTATGAGGTTGGGTCCAGGGGCATGACCCAGCTACATTACAGGAGGCCACTAAAAAGGCTCGTGACTTAGCACCTTCTTTATTTAGGAGCAAATTTTAGCATAGGGATTCTTATATGAAAAAGGACAAGGAGAAGGACAAAAAATCATTTTGCAAGGATGCTTAGCCAAAAAGAGATAAGTTGGATAATGACAACCTAAATGATTTGAGAAAGAAGCTATGTTTTCATTGTAGAGAACCTTGGGATTTATCTCATAAGTGTCCTCTCAAGGCTAAGGAAAATCAAACAGAGTATTTCTCAGCAGAGAAGTCACAATCAGAGAGGGAGGATCAACACTCTGATTCAAATAAGGATAGCACTATAGAGGATAGCGGCATTCCTGAGGATGAGAAGTCATTAGCATGATTAATGGGGGCTCAGAAGGCAATCGCATTTAAGGTCAAGGGTACTATCCAAGGGTAGAAAGTGATCTCACTCATTGACACTGGTGCTACAAAAAAATTTATAGATGCACAATTGGTAGCCAAGAGAGGTGTACAAACTAAGGAGCATGTCGGGTTCAGAGTCATGTTAGCTCATGGTGACAAACTATTATACACTTAGAAGATATCTAATCTTCACATCAAGTTTGAAGATGGCTATGAGTTGGAGGATGAGTTCTATGTGGTAGACATGGGAGACTATGATGTCATCCTCAGTAGGACATGAATGGCCTTGCTAGTTGAGTAAACACTCAACCTAGCAAAATTGGAGATGAGGTTTCAAAATGAAGGGAGAACTGTTGTACTTAGAGGACTTTCAAATGGGAGTTGCAGAGTAGTCTCCGTGAGGAGAATGCAAAGACTTTTTAAGCATAATGACATAGAGTGGGTAGTAAAATGTTTGACTATGCCAGCATCCTAGGAGCCATAGGTGAAGAGTAATCCACCAGATATCTAGGATATACTTGATAGGCACACTAAGGTATTTGGTGAGATTCTACATGGGGTTCCTCTTGACAGGGGGATAGAGCATGTTATTGAGCTTGAGGAGGGAGCCAAACAAGTTATGATTACTCCCTATCATCATCCTAAGAAACACAAGGATGAGATAGAGAAGGAAATTAAGGAGTTGGTTGAGATGGGGCATATCAAGCCTAGTAAGAGCCCCTTTACTTCCATAGTAGTGTTGCTAAAGAAGAATGATGGAACAATGCACATGTGCATCAATTACAAGGACTTAAATAAGAAGACCATTAAGAATAGATATCCCATCCCACAAATAGATGAGCTGATTGATGAGTTACATGGTGCATGCCTTTTTACAAAGATTGATCTATGGTCAGGGTATCATCAGATTAGGATGAGGGAGGACGTCATTGAGAAGACAATTTTTTGGTGTCACTATGGCCATTTCAAATTTTTGGTTATTCCATTTGGGCTGAATAATGCCCCTACTATGTTCCAGAGTTGCAAGAATTAGGTATTCAGGGAGAAATTTAGGAGATTTTTGGGAGGATCATTTACAACATCTAGAGATGGTGTTGTCCACTTTGGAGAAAGAGTCAATATATGCCAAGGAATCTAAGTGCAATTTTGGGATGACTGAGCTACTATATCTTGGGCATATTGGTGCAGGAGCACCTAGGTAGGCTAAGTGTGAAACCTAGGTATTTCTTTATTTTTAGCTTGTAGTGATCCTAGCCACATCACTATTCTAATAATAGGTCCTATGTGGTCCTTAGGTGAGTTTAGGAGACTTGGCAAGACCCAAAGTGACCAAGTTGCTAGAAGTTGCCGACTATTGTCAACTAGGTGACTTAGGTCTGGAAAAGGCTAAAATGGTCTAGAAAGGTTCCAATGGCTTTGAATTGTTTATTTGAAGTCATTTTATGCATATTATATGTCTACTTTGTTTTTGTGCCAAATTTGGAGGTCTAACTCCATGTAGAACAAAAGTTGCTGAAATGTTGTCATGTTGTCATAACATTTTCTTGCAAAAAGCAACTTTTTGGCATTTGTGTGTTTAGAAAGTCCTAACTATTTAGAATAGTTATGGAACTGATGGAGGAGCCTTTAAAAATGTGAGGACATCCATTTTCAAGGGGTTGGACAAGTTGGTTTTGCATTTTGTACGAATTGAGCAAGTATTTTGTTGCCGGTTTTATGCATTTGAAGGCATTTTTAATAGAGGAGGATTGAATGGCCTGATTTTTGTGTTGGAAAAGTTCTGAAATATTGTTTTTAATCTTTTTGTAGTGTTGATTTGATCATTTTAATTCGTTTGCATTAGTGTAGAAAAATCTTTTTGTTCTTGGCAAGTTGCTGATCTGAACAGGGCTGCACTTAGAAAATGGGATCTTAGGGCCACTTCCCACCATTGGAAACCTCTGGTATTTTGGGATTTGGAACTAGGATCCATGTAAATTATGTATCAAGACGGAGGGCCCTTGAAAGCATCAGCAAGCATTTTTAAGGTGATGCCCTAGGCAAGCCAAATGCAACTTGGCTAGGAATCACAGTTGGAAAATGAGTTATGGAGAGGATTGAGTGTACAAATACCTCAATCCAGCTGCACAGAGAGTAATGAGAAGGTCTAACCCTTCTCTAGTCCAAAGGAGAGGTCTTGGAAAGGTGTCTAAGGTGGTTTTCCATCACAACAGCGATAAAGCACTTGAAATCCTCATTTTTGGCCTAAAATTGTACTTTCATTGTACGTAAAGTTTGGAGGCTAGAAAATTACAGAATCTTGAATTACTCTAAAAAGGGTATCCAAAAATATAATTTTTTTGTAGGGTTGTTAAGAATTTTTTCAAGAAATCTTGTTTCCAGCTATTTAGGAGGGTTAATTCCTAGTAGCCTTTTTGGAGCAATTTGGTGTATCTTCCCTAGTAGATTGAATGCGCCTATGAAATCAGCATTGTTTAGGGTCATGGATGTTAGAAGGAGTCTAAAAAAACCCTAGATGAAGAACTGGTACCCTTGGATCTATAGATGGACTTGAGGGTTAATAGCAGATTGGAGCCGACTAGTAAGAAATTTGATGTTACTTTGTTGGTGTACCCCCAACTAAAGGATTAGGATCTCTTGAGCAAGGTCCTAGTAATTATAGGGTGTGAAGAAGCCCTAGTGGGTCTAGTGAATGACCTAAGGTAGCCCTGAGAGAGAGCTTGGGGTTTGGAAGCAAGGTTGGGGTGTTACATCAGAGTTGTATTAGAGCCTAGTTAAAGATTTGGGAAAGGTAGTTAATGTTGGAAGCCGCTGAAGAATCAGTAGGAGAATCCATGTTGGTGACAAATGTGGAGTTAGCTAAAGAAGTTGATGAGAAAAGGCAAAGAAATCAGCTTCTTGAAGAAGCACTAGAAGACGTGAAGCAAAAACTAGATGCAGTTGTAGAGGCAGCCAAGAAAAGAAATGAAGAAGAAGATGGGAATGGTAAAAAGGTAGCAGAGGAAGATATTGTACCTGAACTTTATCCTATCTTGCAAGAAGAGCCCTTCTTGAAGGCAATCAAAGCCTTAGGAGGTAAAGCTTTGGAAGGAGTGCCACTTTTCAGTGGTAAGATGGATATTGATGCAGTTATGGATTGGTTAGAGGGTATGGAGAACCACTTTGAGTGTGAGGGTATCTCAGAGGCACAGAAGGTTAAGGTTGCTAAGTCAAGGCTTAGAGGCTCAGCCTTAACATGGTGGAAGTATGTACAAGATGAAAGAGTCAGCATCGGCAAGAATCCAATTGCAAATTGGAGTGCTATGGCAAACAAAATCAAGGAGAACTTCCTACCTGAAGACTTTGAGATCCAACTCCATAAAAAGAGGCAAGGACTGAAGCAAAAATATCTTGATGTGACCTCCTACACTGAAGAATTTCAGAGGTTGTGTTTGAGATCCAAGAAGCAAGAAGAGGAGTCACTCAAGGTGGCAAGGTATCTTGGTGGCTTGAAGTGGAACATTCAAGAGGAGCTTAGCTTATGGGCCCCTACCACTATCCAAAGATGTCCTCAGCTAGCTTTGAAGGTAGAAGAAAAGAACAAGAGGAAAGGAGATTCTAACTTCAAAGATAGAGGCAAAGGCAGAAATCAGAAAAATCAAAGAGGAAGCTACCAAGGCAAAGGTAGTGATCAAAAGAGCCAAAGTGAAAGCAAACCCATGGAGCAAACTATTGACCACTCTTCAAGAGGTGGTTATAATAGAGGGAGAGGAAATCAAGGAGGATCAAGTAGGGGTAGAGGAGGTAGGAGCAGCTCTTACTTTGCAACAATGAAGTGTTACAATTGTGGTCAACTAGGCCATCCTGCCTATAGGTGCCCGGACAAACTCTCTTCCTCAAGCCAAGATAAAAGGCTAGCATATGCACAAGAAGATAATAGAAGTTGCAAGGATGTTGACATAGACCATATTGAGTCTGAAAAAGGTGAGAACCTCATGTTTAGGAGGGTGCTAATCAAGCAACTAGCTTCTAATGAGCCTAGACATAGAAGGGCATTGTTTAGGATCAAGTGCAAGATCCTAGGAAAAGTATGCAAGGTGGTGGTTGATTCTGGATCAACTGATAATGTAATATCAGAGGAGGTTGTTACAAAGCTCAAACTGAAGAAGATACCTCATGACAACCCTTACAAAGTCACATGGCTTAACAAAGGGCAAAGCATCCTAGTGAATGAACAAGCATGGGTGGACTTCTCAATTGCAGGATATAAAGACCGCTTATTATGTGATATTTTGCCAATGGATGCTTGTCATCTTTTGCTAGGGAGACCTTGGCAATTTGATAGGGAAGTGGTCTATGATGGCAAGGAAAATACCATAACATTTAAGAAAGGAAGCAAGACCTTCAAAATTCAGTCATTGTTAGAAGGGGATGAACCACAGTCCAAGGTGCCTAATCTGCTGCTATGTGGAGAGAAAGAGTTTATTAGAGACCTCAAGCATGAGGAGAGCCAAGTATTTGCAGTCATACTAAAGGATGCAAGTGAAGAAAAGCCAGTCCAAGAACCTTTACCAGCAGAGGTACAAGAGTTGCTTGTAAAGTATAAGGAGATTGTTAGTGATGGTACACCAGCTACCCTACCACCAAGACGAGTTATCAGCCATCAAATTGACTTTGTTCTAGGTGCCTCACTACCTAATAAGGCAGCTTACAAGTTAACCCCAGATCAGAACCTTGAAGTGGCAAGACAAGTCCAAGAGTTGATGGACCAAGGTTTGATCCAAAAGAGCATAAGCCCTTGTGTAGTCCCGGTGGTTTTGGCATCCAAGAAGGGAGGAAAATGGAGGTTGTGTACTGACTCAAGGGCCATTAACTGCATTACAATCAGTTATAGGTTTCCTATTCCAAGAATTGAAGACCTTATGGATTGTCTAGGAGGTGCTATGTATTTCACTAAGCTGAACTTGAAAAGTGGGTATCACCAAATTAGAATAAAGGAGGGAGATGAATGGAAGACAACATTTAAGACTACTGATGGTCTTTATGAATGGCTTGTGATGCCATTTGGTCTTTCCAATGCCCCTAGCACCTTCATGAGGCTCATGAATGAAGTGCTCAAAGACTGCACAGGCAGATTTGTGGTGGTGTATTTGGATGATATCCTCATCTACAGCAAGACCAAAGAGGAACATGTCAAGCATGTAGAAGCGGTTTTGAAGAGGCTTCATGAGGAGAAGCTATCTATCAACCTTGAGAAGTGTGACTTCTTCAAGCAAGAGTTGGTGTATCTAGGCTTTGTGGTGTCTAAAGGAACTTTGAAGATGGACAAGGAGAAAGTTGCTGCTATCCTAAGTTGGCCTACACCTACCACATCTAGTGAGGTAAGAAGTTTCCATGGTTTGTCTCAATTTTATAGGAAGTTCATTAGGAACTTTAGTGGTATTTGTGCACCATTTCTTGATACCATAAAGGGGGGAGTCAAGTCCAAGTTTAGGTGGACTTTAGAGGCTGAAAAGTCATTTGATATGTTAAAAAAACAAGTAGCTACTCAACCCATCCTAAAATTGCCTAGCTTTGAAAAGTTGTTCACCTTAGAATGTGATGCAAGTGGCCTAGCAGTGGGTGGGGTGTTGAGTCAAGAAGGTAGACCAGTAGCCTTCTATAGTGAAAAGCTAAATGAGGCCAAGAAGAAATACTCATCCTATGATCTAGAATTGTATGCCTTAGTCCAGTGTCTTAGGAAGTGGAGACACTATTTGTTGCCAAAAGAATTTGTTGTGTTTACAGATAATCAAGCTCTTAGCTACATCAACACACAGGAGAAGTTGAGCAATAGGCACTTGAAGTGGATGGAATATTTGCAGGCCTTCACCTTTACAATCAAGCATAAGAAAGGACAAATGAACAAGGTTGCTGATGCATTAAGTAGAAGGGTTTTAATAGTCCAAGAGATTCAGCTCCATAGCATTGGAGTGGAGAGTTTTCAGAATCTTTACAAGAATGATGAGGACTTTGCTGAAGCCTATAAGGTATGCATGGATTTTGGAAACCACTTTCATAGCAGATTTTCAGAATACACTTTGCAAAATGGGTTGCTATTTAAGGGTAACCAGTTGTGTGTACCAAGAGGTTCCATGAGAGAGAACCTAATACAAGAGAAGCATAATGGCAGCTTGAGTGAGCATTTTGGTATCAGCAAGACAATAGAACTAGTGCAAAGGTTCTATTATTGGCCTAAATTGGTCAAAGATGTAACCAAGTATGTGGAGCAATGTATGGTGTGTATGAAGGCAAAAGGAGGAATGAGCAATGCAGGTCTTTACTAGCCCTTACCAATTCCTAGCAGACCATGGCATTGTGTACGTATGGATTTCATTGTTGGTTTGCCTAAAACTAAGCAAGGGTATGATAGCATTTATGTTGTTGTTGATAGATTCAGTAGAATGGGACATTTCATTCCATGTAAGACAACTAATGATGCAAGTCATATAGCTCATTTGTTTTTCAAAGAGGTTGTAAGGATTCATGGACTTCCATTAAGCATTGTGTCAGATCGAGATGTGAAATTCATGAGTCACTTTTGGAAGACTTTATGGAAGAAGCTTGGCACTAACATGTCTTTTGGTTCAACTTACCATCCTCAAACTGATGGTCAAACTGAGGTGGTTAATAGAACTTTAGGTAACCTTCTTAGGTGCCTAACTAAGGAGTATGGTCAGACTTGGGATGTTATCATCTCACAAGCAGAATATGCCTACAATGATAGCAAGAATAGGACTACCGAAAAGAGTCCTTTTGAAATTGTTTATGGCATGCACCCAAGAGGTGTGTGTGAACTAAGGTGTCTTGGAAACATGGATCAGATTAGTGGTCAAGCTGAAGACTTTGTACAAACCATGAAGGAGATTCAGGAGCAAGTCAAGAAGACTATTCAAGACAACACTCTAAAACTCAAAGCCAAGGTGGATGAAAAGAAGAAGGATGTTCAGTTTGCTGTTGGGGACTATGTGATGGTCCATTTGAACAAAGCAAGGCTTCAAAAAGGCATTCCTACTAAGTTACAGATGAAGAGGGTAGGGCCTTGCAAAATATTGGCTAAATATGGAGCAAATGCCTATAAGGTAGATTTACCTTCCGATTTGGGCATATCCCCTATTTTTAATGTGCAAGACTTGGTGGCATACAAAGGTGACCCATCTCAGCTCAGTCCCAATGTTCATGAAGATCTTGAACTTGCTTCAACACCTACAAACAACAAGTTGGAGGTAGAAAAGGTGTTAGATTCAAGGGTAAAGAAGACTACAAGGCACAAGGTTTACATGGAACACCTCATCAAATGGAAGGAGAAACCAATTTCAGAGGCTACATGGGTTGCTGAGACAGAGTTCAAGAAGGTTGGCATACCTCTAGATTTGTTGCAAACTGATCCACCTTGAGTTCTTTGTTGGAGGGGGGAGTATGGTGCAGGAGCACCTAGGTAGGCTAAGTGTGAAACCTAGGTATTTCTTTATTTTTGGCTTGTAGTGATGCTAGCCACATCACTATTCTAATAATAGGTCCTATGTGGTCTTTAGGTGTGTTTAGGAGACTTGGCAAGACCCAAAGTGACCAAGTTACTAGAAGTTGCCGACTATTGTCAACTAGGTGACTTAGGTCCGGAAAAGGCTAAAATGGTCTAGAAAGGTTCCAATGGCTTTGAATTGTTTATTTGAAGTCATTTTATGCATATTTTATGTCTACTTTTTTTTTTGTGCCAAATTTGGAGGTCTAACTCCATGTAGAACAAAAGTTGCTGAAATGTTGTCATGTTGTCATGACAACATTTTCTCGCAAAAAGCAACTTTTTGGCATTTGTGTGTTTAGAAAGTCCTAACTATTTAGAACAGTTATGGAACTGATGGAGGAGCCTTTAAAAATGTGAGGACACCCATTTTCAAGGGGTTGGACAAGTTGGTTTTGCATTTTGTACGAATTGAGCAAGTATTTTGTTGCCGGTTTTATGCATTTGAAGGCATTTTTTATAGAGGAGGATTGAATGGCCTGATTTTTGTGTTGGAAAAGTTCTGAAATATTGTTTTTAATCTTTTTGTAGTGTTGATTTGATCATTTTAATTCGTTTGCATTAGTGTAGAAAAATCTTTTTGTTCTTGGCAAGTTGCTGATCTGAACAGGGCTGCACTTAGAAAATGGGATCTTAGGGCCACTTCCCACCATTGGAAACCTCTGGTATTTTGGGATTTGGAACTAGGATCCATGTACATTATGTATCAAGAAGGAGGGCCCTTGAAAGCATCAGAAAGCATTTTTAAGGTGATGCCCTAGGCAAGCCAAATGCAACTTGGCTAGGAATCACAGTTGGAAAATGAGTTATGGAGAGGATTGAGTGTACAAATACCTTAATCCGGCTACACAGCGAGTAATGAGAAGGTCTAACCTTGCTCCAGTACAAAGGAGAGGTCTTGGAAAGGTGTCTAAGGTGGTTTTCCATCACAACAGTGATAAAGCACTTAAAATCCTCATTTTTGGCCTAAAATTGTACTTTCATTGTACGGAAAGTTTGGAGGCTATAAAATTATAGAATCTTGAAGTACTCTAAAAAGGGTATCCAAAAATATAATTTTTTTGTAGGGTTGTTAAGAATTTTTTCAAGAAATCTTGTTTCCAGCTATTTAGGAGGGTTAATTCCTAGTAGCCTTTTTGGAGCAATTTGGTGTATCTTCCCTAGTAGATTGAATGCGCCTATGAAATCAGCATTGTTTAGGGTCATGGATGTTAGAAGGAGTCTAAAAAAACCCTAGATGAAGAACTGGTACCCTTGGAGCTATAGATGGACTTGAGGGTTAATAGCGGACTGGAGCCGGCTAGTAAGAAATTTGATGTTACTTTGTTGGTGTACCCCCAACTGAAGGATTAGGATCTCTTGAGCAAGGTCCTAGTAATTATAGGGTGTGAAGAAGCCCTAGTGGGTCTAGTGAATGACCTAAGGTAGCCCTGAGAGAGAGCTTGGGGTTTGGAAGCAAGGTGGGGGTGTTACATCACATATCATCAATGCAGATGGAAATTAGGTAGATCCAAAAAAGATTAGGGCTACTGTTAATTAGCCTACTCCTATGAATCTTACATAGCTTAAGGGGTTCCTTGGTCTCTATAGGTTTTACAAGAGATTTGATAAGGGATTTTCACAGATCGCTGCATCCATGACAGACCTTACTAGGAAAGGGGCTTTCACATGGATAGGGGTAGCTCAAAGAAGCTTCAATCATTTCAAGAAGGTGATGTCATCGTGTCCAATACTAGCTCTACCAAATTTCATGAAGCCATTTGAGCATCATTGTGATGCATCAGGAGATGGGATTGGGGTAGTCTTGATGCAAGAGAATGATCCCATTGTTTTTGAGAGCAGGAAGCTTCGTGGGGTGGAGAGGAGCTATTCCATCAGGAGATGTTTTCTATTATTCATGCATTGGCTAAGTTTTGGCCCTACCTAGTTGGGGGAAAGTTTGTTATCAGAATTGATCACAACATCATCAAATACTTCATGAGTCAGTGTGATTTTAATGATAGACAACAGAAGTGGATTGCGAAGTTATAGGCCTATGACTTTGACATTAAGTTTGTCAAAGGTAAGAAGAATGTGGTAGTAGATGCTTTATCTAGGAGACCTCATATTTGTGCTCTAGCTAAGATTATAGGAGATTGGAGAAATGAGATTACAACAGAGTATTTGAGGGACACTTGGGCTTTTGGAGTGATTGTAGGCATCATACAGGATGATCATTACATGGTGATGGTCGTATTGATTAAGTTCCAGGGTAGGATATATTTGATTCCTTCATTATATTTTAGGGAAGTAATACTGAAGGCATTTCAAAATGCACCTACAGCTAGACATCTAGGGGTCTTTAAGGCCTACAGACAGATTTGTGAGCAGTTCACATGGAAAGGGCTCAATGATGATGTTTAGAAGCATGCCAAGGAGTGTGCAGTTTGTCAATAGAATAAGGGAGAACACACATATCCTAAAAGGTTGTTATAACCTTTGCCCATTCTAGATAGGAAATAAGGAAGTATTTCTATGGACTTCATCATCAGGTTACCACAAGTATAGGGGAAATATTGCATCTATGTGATAGTAGACCGGCTGACGAAGTTTGTTCACTTCTTTTCTATTCCATCCACTTACATAGTAGCACAGGTGGCTAATCTTTTCTTCAGAGAGATATTCAAATTATATGGGCTACCTATTTTTATTGTCAGTAATAGGGATGGTAAATTTATGAGTACTTTTTGGCAGGAATTGTTTAGGTTGTGTGGTATAGATCTTATACCTAGCACTAGTTATCATCCACATATAGATGGGTAGACAAAGGTTATGAATAAATGGGTGGAAGGATATCTGAGGAACTATGTGATTGCACAATAGAGGGCTTGGATCAAATGGCTACATATGGGAGAGTACTATTATAAAACCACTTATCATATGTCCATCAAGATGACTCCATTCATGGCACTGTATGGTTATGAAGCACCTAGTTTCATGGATCTGGTTTTGGGGGATACTAGAGTGCCCAAAGCAAAACACTTCTTGTAGGATAGTCAGGATATTTTGAGGGTGCTCAAGGAGAATATACAACAAGACCAAAATCAGCAAAAATTGTATGTTGACCAACACTAGATAGAGCATACCTTTGAGGTTGGGGGTATGGTTTACCTAAGGCTACAACTATATAGACAGTCATCACTCAAGAAGAGTAGAGCAGAGAAGTTGAGGCCTAGGTTTTATGGGCCCTAGAGAGTGATTCACAAGGTGGGTGAGGTTGCTTATGAGATTGAGCTTCCAGAGGGTAATCAAGTGCATAATGTGTTTCATGTATCAAGGCTTAAGAAAGCCATTGATAAAAGAGAATTGTGCCTTCTACAGAATTTCCACCATTAGATGAGGAGGGAAAGATCATATTGATTCCTGAGGCTATTATAGATACTAGGAAAAGGACTCTGCAAAACAACTTGATTAAAGAATATTTAGTCAAATGGAGATATCTTCCAGAGGAAGATGCTACTTGGGAGAGTGAGCAGGTGCTACAACAAACATGACTGTGATTGCTTGAGGACAAGCAATTTCAAGGAGGGTGGATTGTATTGTCCCCATCTTTTTAGCAACTAAGTGGAGTTCTTAGCCTTCAAATTCTCCAAAGGCTAAGTGGAGAAATAAGGGGAAATTGATTAAGTTAATTTCTTATAAAGTAATTAGATAAATTAAAATTAAAAGGTGACTTTATCTTTAATTAATTTAATTAATTATTGTATTGCAAGGAGAAGCTTCTAGACAGTGCATTAATTATTGGAAAGGCAGAAGCCTCTAGTAATTTAATTTTCTAGAAGCACAAGTAATGTATTGCAAGGGAGGAGTTTTGAAATCATGCATTAATTATTGGAAGGGGAAAGCTTCTAGTAAATGCACTAATTAATATTTTATTTCCTTCTAGAAGGGTGAAAAAATTATAAATAGAGGTGGGAGCTTCATTATTTAGCATCGGATGATGATGAATTGCATTTGATAGGAACTTGGATGTATAGTTTTGTCCTTGGCATTAGAGGATATTCATCCTCTCTTGTGACATTCTAGACATCATTCTCTTGGGGTTTGGTCTTTGGAATTCATTGCTATCAACTCATTAACAGCCAACTTGGATGCATTTGCAGCCATAGGTAGATTGGGTGTAATTATTTACATAAATTCCTTTTTTTTCATGTTATGTGGTTTTAAATCTATGCAAAGACATTAAGATGTATTTTAGTAGTTGGTTAAGTTCTTGGGCATTTCCAGGGTGCCCATTACAAGAGCCTAGTGATTCTTTAGATTATCATGCAGTATCTCACACCTATAATACAAGTAATAATCCTCAACCTACTACTTGTCTCCCACCTTCTCAACCTTTCTTCCTCTTCCACCTCATCTTTCTCAAAATCTTGGTTTGAAATATGACTTAGTATTGCAATTATGTAATATCCCCACCAAGATTTTTGTTTGGAAAATTCTTCAAAAACCTCCTACATATTATGAAGCCTTGAAAAAATCTTTATCCACTCTTCCAACTCAAAATCTTAATCAAGATAATATTTATGCCTTTTTACAATGCATGAATATTACACCTATCCCACCACAAATTGTGTTTGCTCTTGATGATTTATGTCCTAAAGAGATTCAAGATCATTGTGATTCTCTTATGGTAGCTTTCCTTATCAATGGAAACCTCATTCATATAACCTTATTTGATAATGGTTCTAGGCTTAATATTAGTAGTATTGATATACTCAAAGAAATTAAATTTGACCTTTCAAATATCAAACCTAATAATGTTCATATACATGGATTTAATAATGTTTCCTAGAAAACTTTAGGGACCATAACTTTTCCTATCAAAGTAGGTCTTTTTATTTTGAATACTTCTATTCATGTTATGCTTGGACCTCTTACTTAAACCCTTCTTTTGGGTAGACCTTGATTATATGATATCCATGCTATTCCTTCAACTCTTCATAAAAAAATCAAGTTTATCTATAATAATGTGATGTAAACTCTTCGTGTGGATACTAACCCGAATAGTTGTCTAAATATTGAGGAGAGACAAGATCAATAATCTAATGGTGATCCTTCTTCTACAAGTGTCCTTTTACCTTAGATTTCACACCAACCTTTATTAGAGAATATGATTTGATGACCTTTCATTCATGAAATCTACCACAACTTCTCTTTCTAATAACTTTGTTGCTACTGCCCCTTATGAGGAATCTATCACACCTTGTTATATGGATTCTTGTTTTGGTCTTTGTTATCATAGATTCTCCAAGAATGTATTTTGTAAATAAAAAGGAAATCATATCCCCTTAGTCGATTGGGGAAGGGGGGAGGGCATGAGTACTCTTTCCACACTATTGTTAATCACGATTTTGGATGTGTGTTTAAGTTATGTGCAAAAAAGTGTTGAATATCATTCTTTTTCCACCTACTCTCCTTCACCATATAACATATCTTATCCTATTATTCAAGAAATCAATTTACCTAAAATTATTTGTGCTAAGGTGATTACTAGACCTAAATATAGAAATAAAATTAGTCAAAAAATTATGAATCTTCCATTTTGCATGTATGACCATTATCATGACCACTCTACTAATAATAGTCAAGCTTTAAACTACAATATTCAAAGCTCATTAATAATGAGGTTATTCACATATCTCCTTATGATAAGATTTATTGTAATCATAATTTCTTCAAATAACATTTAAGTCCCCATTGTGTGCTCTAGACCATGTAACGTTGTCGGCCTTCCTCTTTGGGGATCATTGTCATGCATGGTTTTCTTTGTGAGTAGCATAATAGGTCCTCTCTTCCCTTGTTCGTAACTGGGGAACAAGCGAATCATAACCATCTTTCTCATTTTCTCAAGGATCCACTATTTCTTTGTTTGTATGTTATTTTTTTTATCACATGACATCCAATCTTACATCATTTACAATTGGACTTCCATGGTAAATGGATCACTAACCTTGGAGCCTCATAATATTATATTTTCCTTTTCAAGGATTTCCTTTTGTTAAGATAATACTAATTAAACATTTAAATATGCTCTATTAATGTAATTAAGCATCTTCAAACTATTATTTTAATATTATTCAAATATTAAATAAAATACTATTTAAATATTAAATTTTTTAAAAAATACTGAACTCATTCAACAATTTTCCTCCCAAAAAAATTTGAAATTACATAAATAAATCAAATGTAATCAACTATTAATTGTTTGTACATTCTTTAAGGAACACAAAATTTCTTTAAATTAGTGGCAAGAATGAAAACCTAAGAGTCATTTGAGTGTTAGATGTACCAATGCATGGAGGAAGAAAGATATGTCACACAGAAGTGGGGAATGGAAAAAATTCAATCTAAAAAGAAATAGATTTGTCAACAATTGAACTACCATGATGTACATCACTATTAGATATGCAACACTAGTTTTGAGACCATCTACCTTGATTCATGACTGATAAGGCCGAAGAGACCAACACTCATCGTATAAGAATTTAAACATAAATAAACATAGACACATATGTACACACATATATACAGAGAAATAAATATTAACATAGGCATACACATAGACAGAGAATGTATGGATTAGTAGACCATAAACAAATATATTTTGTAACCATTAGTGGCTCTCCAGCCACAAAATTTGTTGGTTGGATGTTGCATGCCATAATAATGCCATGTCATCCATCATTGGTATTGTCCTAGCATGTTGCTTGTTCCCCCGGTCAATTGATCGCTTTTTGCATCATTTTCTTCTTAAAACTAACACTATTGTACATTTTAACTTTTATATATATATATATATATATATATATATATATATATATGCATTCCTTATGAGTAATATTTTTTATTTCAAGTTAAGTGATATAAATAGTTTGACCAATAAAATTTTTATTCAAAAGCTTATATTTTAGGAAGTTAAAATTTTGTAATATTTTTCAAATAAGTTTAATTTAATAGATGTTTTCAATATTTAATTTCTTAAATATTTGAAATTATTTTATTTTATGAAAATTTATGTATAATTGAATTTATTTTTTAATAAATATTTAAACAAAAATAAAATTTCTCTAAAAATAATTATATAAACTTAAATAATTTTTAAAAAGAACATTGTGAAGATAAGTATTTTTTTATGGTATAAAGTACAAATAAAGATAATAAATTGACTATATCATTTTAAAATATATGTTTTACTTATAGATTAAAAGAAATTTGTTTTTTTAAATATATGTTTTACTATAAAAAAAAATTACTAAAAGTAATTGTGATATAATGGAGTTCCCCCTAAGTCTAATGCAAAAATGAATTAAGATTGAAATGTCGAAATTGATAAAATGTTAGGTATATACATTTTGAGGATAATTTATTAAATATTAGAAAATTTTAAAATATAAGATTTTATTATTTTTTATTATTATGTTTTCACTTTTTAAACACTATTTTTAATTTTTTTTTGATATATATATATATATATATATATATATATATATAATTTATCATTATTTTCTATCACTTAATTTTGTCATGTTTCATCCTTATTCTATTTTTCTTCACTAAAGTAAAACAAATGTACACTATATATATTCAATTATCTAAACTTATTTATGTCTTACATTTTGAAATACATGAAAATGTTATAAAAAATAAGAAGAAATAACATATTTTAAATAGACATTCTAGTTCAAAATGTGTTGGTGTGCTTATTATCTTAGATTATGTGGATCCAACTCCATTAGATGCTTTGCTATCCATGAAAGATAATCTTGCATCGAGAGTTTGATCCTTGTTAAAATTTCAACATTAATTTACATTGATAACTTTTTCTCATTTAATACATAATGTTTTAAAAATTAATAAATTAAATATATATTTTTGTTATGTTTTTAGATTTTTCTATAAATAAAAGTGTACGTAAAATTATATTTAATAATTAAATAATTAGATAATTAGACATATTTTTATAAATATTTTGTAAGGAAATAAGATATTGATTTTCTAAAGTGTACTTTTATTATTATTTACAATATACAAATATGTGAATATAATTATATGTTGAATTATATAAATATAAAAGTGAAGTTTTATAAAAATAATCCTACTTTTAGTTTAATTTAAGTATCTTAAAAATGCATACACTACAACAAACATCAACTTAGAGTTATGCGAGAATACTTTATTTTTGTTTATTTTGTATTGGTTAATATAGTGAGCTAATTAGAAACAAAAGAAAATCCTTAAACCATAGAAAATAAAATTAGATATAAGAACATTACAAATATAACTTAATATTAATTTATTTTTCTTCTTTAAAATATTTTTTTATTAAATTGGTCTGATTTTATGCATCTCACTCTTAACATTTAATAGGTTTTTAATAATTTATATTAACATAGAATAAAACATATCATTTATATCATTTATCTTTACTACTTCTGGTTTTAGTTGTGTTTCGAATCAATGTTTTGGATCCCACTCTATCATCATATTAGAGCTTTAAAAGGTGATTTGTCATCATATCATCTTTATTTAAAAAGTATTAATAAAAATATGAAAATAAATAATATATAATATATTAAAATGTGAATAAATAATTTATATTGAAATTTAATCATCTTAACATATAAATTTAATTTTTAATTTATCTTTAAAAATATTATAAAATTTTACTTCTAAAAATAAATTAGATAAATTATTTATGTCTTGAAATTATGTAATACCCCCACCAAGATTTCTCTTTGGATTTTTTTTCAAAAATCTCCTACATATCATGAAACCTTGAAAAAAATCTTTAGTCACTCTTCCAACTCAACATCCTAATCAAGATAATATCAATGTCATTTTACAATGCATGAATATTACATCTATCCCACCTCAAATTGTGTTTACTTGTGATGATTTTCCTCCTAAAGAGATTCAAGATCGCTATGATTCTCTTATCGTAGCTTTCCTTATCAATGGTAACCTCATTCATAGAACCTTATTTCACAATGGTTATGGACTTAATATATGTAGCATTGATATACTCAAAGAAATTTAATTTGATCTTTCAAATATCAAACCTAATAATGTTCCTATACATGGATTTGATAATGTTTCATAGAAACATTTAGGCACCATCACTTTACCTATCAAAGTAGGTCTTGTTATTTTGAATACTTCTATTCATGTTATGCTTGGGCCTCTTAATTAAAACCTTATTTTGGGTAGACCTTGGTTACATACTGTCCATGTTATTCCTTCAACTCTTCATAAAAAAGTCAAGTTTATCTACAATAATGTGATGTACACTCTTCACGTGGATACTAACCCAAATAGTAGTCTAAATGTTGAGGACAGACAAGATCAAGAATCTAGTGGTGATCCTTGTTTAGCAAGTGTCCTTTTAGGAGATGATTGGAGATCCTTAGATTTCACACCAACCTTTATTGGATAATATAGAGTTAATGACCTTTCATTCATGAAGTTTACCACAACTCCTCTTTCTAATAACTTTGTTGCTACTTCCCCTTATGAGGAATCTATCAAACCTTGTTATATGGAAAACATATGCCCTTAGGCGATGGGGGGGGGGGGGGGGGGATGCGGGGTGGGGGGCCATGCATACTCTTTCTACACCATTATTGATTATGATTTAGGATGTGTGCTTAAATCATGTGCGAAAAAGTGCCAAGTATCATTCTTTTTCCACATGTACTCTCCTTCACCATCTAACATATCTTATCCTATTAATCAAGAAATAGTTTTACCTATAATCATTTGTGCTAAGGTGATTTCTAGGCCTAAACATAGAATGAAAAATTGTCAAAAACTAATGAATCTTCCATTTTGCATGTATCACCATTATCATGACCACTCTACTAATAATAGTCAACCTTTAAATTGCAATATTCAAAGCTCATTAATAATGAGGTTATTCACATATCTCCTTATGATAAGCTCTATTGTAATCATGATTTTTTAAAATAACATTTAAGTCCCCATTGTGTTGCTCTACACCATGTAACATTGTTGGCCTTCCTCTTTGGGGATCATTTTCATGGATGGTTTATTTTGTGAGTAGAATAATAGGTCCTCTTGTTCCTACACTTGGGGGGGCAAGGGAATCATAACCATCCTTATCATTTTATGAAGGATCCACCATTTCTTGTTTTTTTTTTTATCATGTGACATCCAATCTTACATCATTTACAATTGGATTTCCATGGTAAATATATCACTAACCTTGGAGCCTCATAATATTGTATTATCCTTTTCAAGGATTTTCTTTTGTTTAGATGATACTACTTAAACATTTAAACATGCTCCATTAATTTAATTAAGCATCTTCAAACTATTATTTTAATATTATTCAAATATAATAATAATATTCGAAACTAGTATTTAAATTTACTAAACTCATTCAACACTTTCCCCCCAAAAAAAGAAATCTGAAATTACATAAATAAATCAAATGCAATCAACTATTTGTTTGTTTGCACATTCTTTAAGCAACACAAAACTGTTTTAGATTAGTGACAACAATGGAAAACTAAGAGTTATTTGAGTTTAAGATGTACCAATTGTTAGAGTAAAGCATTAATTTAATTTAATTTATTAAATTTTCTTTATTCCCTTCTTAAGATTACACTTTATGCACCTTTTGCATTCATACTTAATTATTAAATAGAATTTACCTTTTAGGTTACCTTTTGTACCTTTTAGGTTACCCTTTTCAGGTTTTGATCTCCTTCTATAAGGATCAATCTTTTGTAATTATCATGTATTTTTTTTCATTTTAGAGAATACATTTTGCATATATTTAGAGTGAAACCCTTGCCTCCTCTCATCTTTTTCTTATGCAACATGTTTTTTACATGCTAGTGTTCCTCAAACTTTGTCAAATTTTTTTGATCAAATCCTTCATGGTATTAGAGTTGGATCTACTATAGTTTGTTCATTATTTGGAGAAAAATGAGATCTAGAGTTTTTTGGGTATTTCTTGTGAAAATAGGGGGTCTCTAATTTTTGGAGCACTTTGAGGCCAAACAAACCTCACAGATAGATTTAGGTGTCAAAACCCCCATTTTCATATAAAGTTTGTCAATTTTGGACAATGTTGATCTTGGAGACATAAATGTTTTGCCCAGCAAGGTTACACAACCTCTGCATGCACTCCAAGCTGATATTTTTTTAAAAGAATTTGCAAAAGTTGGTAGCGGCCGCCAATGTGATTAGCTAACAACATCATCATCATTGCGATTACCACTAGCGGCCCACGGTTTAAAAAATCACACCACCAACCACTGCAGCAGTGCCTCCCACATGCCACCATGGCCTCACTCCACTAGTGGCTCCCTTGCCCTCTGTCACCCGGACACCACTCCACCACTGCTCACCGAAGATGATTTTTTAAAATAGTATTTTAAAATTATTTTTCTTTTTATAAAAAATAATAATTTTGTATTGCTTCAGGGGGCCTTGTCAGTTTTCTCGCAATATCTTGAGCATATGGAGGTATTTTTTAGATCTAAAAGAAGCGGCAAAAAGTTGGTTTTGAGACAGACATGATGAACTAGATATTTTTGTGAATTTTTTCCATTTTCCTACCTATATTATGCTTGAAGTTTGTTGATAACTTCTATCTTCCATGGGGCATAACTTCTTCATTATAGCTTCATTTTTCATTCCAAAAAAGCATTGAAAAGCTCTTCTCTAGGAATTTCCAAATTCTTTTCCATTTGACTAGTATTTTGTACCAGGTGTTTGTGATTCATTTCTAAAGGTTTTTTACTCTTCACTCATTTACACATTCTATTTGTAAGCTGAGGTTTAGGTTATTGCATTGTAGGGGGCATTTTTATATTATTTTATGCTATTATATAAGCATATTAAAAAACTTAAGAAACCCCTTCTAAAACAATGGCCGAGACCTCTTCTTCTCTAGAACTTCTGACCACTCACAATTACCACACTTGGAAGACCTCAATGACTCAGCTTCTTTGGTCAAAGGGTTGTGGTCATGTTTAGATGTCATGCTGCCTATTTTTTAGAGGCCTTATGAGATCATGCAACATAAAAACAAAATGGATGAGGCAATTTGATTGATTGCATTATAGGTATGAAATAGTCTATAGTTTCATTTGGATGGGTGCAATACTCTTCTAGAAATGTGGACCAAGCTTCATGGATTTTTTGGTACTGTGGATGAGTTCAAGGCACTTCAGATAGAGGTAGAGTTAACCTCACTTGTAACCGATTCCTTTTTTACTATTAATGACTTCTTGATGAAGTTTAACCAATAGAGATCCATGTTGTGGAAATATGAAGATTGATGCTAAGTGCATCTATCTGATTCTCTCTAATCTTCAAAGAAATTTTCAAATATTTTCTTCCACATTCTATTCGACCAAAGATGCTTTGGGGAATAGACTTGCTATGCCTACTTTTGAGGTCTTTTGTGATTGCTTAACTAGAGAGCAGTCAAAGCTTACACAATTGGATACTATGATTGGTTCTAAGACAAAGGCATTGGTATCTCAAACATCTATAAGAAATTTGAAGCAAAAACTGAAGCATAAGTTAGATTCAATAGGTAGTGAGAGTTCCTCCAAGCCTTCTCCCAAATCAGATGCTTGGAAGCCCTCTTAGAAGGGTAATTCTTCTAAGTCTGGTGCGTCTTCCTCCAAGACTAAGAAGTACACAGGTAAACCTCACAATTTTTTTGGCAAGGAAGGATATTTAGTTTCAATGTGTTGGAAACATCTTGAGGCATTAGAGGAGGCCATGTAGCATTCTAGTATTGCTTCTCCAAAGCCTCCACCTCCACCTATAGGGAAAGGACATGCTCTTTCTGCATGAGCATTGTCTTCTACAACTTCTTGGATTCTTGATTTCAAATCTTCCCATCATATGACACACTCAACTAATTTGGTTACCTCACTTGCTCAAAGTGTTGCTACATAGATTATAGTTGGTGATTCTTCTCAACTTTCAGTCACAGGTTCAGGAACTATCTCTTTAGAACGTGGTTCACTACAGAATATTCTCTTGGTTCCAGCCATTTCTATGAACCTACTATCTATCTTTTAGATTTTTCATTTAGGCTTTGGAAAGATAGTTGAGTTCTCACCACATGATATGGTTATTCAAGACCTCCATGATCCTAACTTGGCTTTTGCTACAGGGAGTGTTGATCTTCAATCTCACTTATATCAGTTTGATGGCTTTGAGAGATCTTATTCTACAAGTGTTTCTCCCATTTCTCATCCAGATAGAGTGAGCAAGCTTTGGCATGAGCATTTTGGGCATGTCAACGATAGATATCTATAGTAGATGAGTACACAGGAGCTAGTGATTGGGTTACCTCAGATCTCTTGTACTATGCACTTGGAAAACATCATAGAGATCCTTTTCTAATAGGTAGATCCACACGTGCTAAGGCACCATTAGAGTTGATACACAATGCTCTTATGTCATTTCCCACTCTATCTTTTTCAGGTGCTCGATATGTGCTAACCTTCATTTATGATTTCTCTAGATGCATATGGGTTTACTTTTTGAAGTACAAGTTTGATGTCTTTGATTCATTTCAAATCTTTAAGACATTTGTGGAGAAGTAGTCTGGTATTTCTATCAAGCATATACACACTAAAAATGGGAAAGAATATGTGAATCTATCTTTCAAAGATTTTTGCACTGAGCATGGTTTACAACATCAGTTCTCTATTCCCTATACACCTCAGTAGAATGGGGTTGCAAAGAGAAAGAACAAGACATTACGAGAGATGGCCAATTGTATGAATCAATCTAGATCTTTGAGTTCTTCATTTTGGGCTGAAGCTGTTAATTCTGCCAACTATATTCATAATTAGATGCCTCACAAGGTATTGTGACACATGACTCTTGAGGAGGCTTGGACTCATGTAAAGCTTGATGTTTCTACTTTTTGCATTTTTTATAGTCAGGCTTGGGCATTTATTCTAGATGCTCAATAGAAAGCCATGGAGAAGAAGAGTTGACCACTTGTTTTTGATGGCTACTATGAGGATGTGAAGGTATATAGGTTGTTTGATCTTGATTCTAGAGATGTCTTGTTTCAATTAGATGTTCAGTTTGATTAGCATTATCATTCGATGGATCCTCCATCTCCAGCTCCTTCCTCACTACCCAATACTTCCTCTACTCGTCTCCAGGATTACACATCCTCTAAGGAAGATATAGATATTGATCCCCCTTCACCACCTCCACTAGATGTTCTACAAGTTTCTGAGTGGGCTTGTGATACTCTTGATTCAATTGGACCTTTGGTAGGTGATCCTATAGATACTCATTGCACTTGTGCTCAGACTGCTGGTAATGGCCTTTTGAGTCATGCCATTTCAAATGATCCTTAGAGTTTTTCATAGGTGACATGACACTCAAAGTGGGATAGGGCTATGGATGAGGAATACTCTTCTTTAATGAAGAACCACACATGGAATCTTTGTCCTCTTTTGAAAGGAAGAAAGTTGGTTTAGTGTCGTTGGGTGTATCATACCAAGTATGTTGTAGATGGTTCTATTGATAGGTACAAGGCATTTCTCATTGCAAAGAGTTCTTATCACAAAGAGTTTTTGATAGGTTGAGGGTATTGATTACTCCAAGACCTTTGCCCCTGTGGCCAAGATGAATTCTATTCACCTTGTACTCTCTCTTGCAGCGTCATAGGGATCGACAATTTTTTAGATGGGCATGAAGAGTGCCTTTTTGTATGGAGACCTTCATGAGGAGATCTATATGGAGCAGCCCCATGGTTTTGTACATGACTCTTCATTAGTATGTTGGCTCCAGAGGTCTTTATATGGTCTGAAATAGGGCCCTAGGGCTTGGTATGAGAAGATGGATTCTTTCTTTCCTGCTTCATAGTTCACTCAGTGTCATTCTTATCCTATAGTTTACATTTAGCATCATGGGGCTGACTTATTGGTACTTGCACTTTATGTTGATGACCTCATCATCACAACAAGCTTAGTCTCCATGATATAGGGTGTTCAGCAAGCATTGAGAGAGTAGTTTGAGATGATAGATCTTGGACTTTTGCACTATTTTTTTGGCCTATAGGTTGTTTAGTCTTCAGATGGGATAACCATACTCTAGTAGAAGTATGCTCTTGACATGCTCCAGAGATTTGGCATTCTTTATTGCAAGCTTTCCCCCACACCTTTTCACTTAAGTGTTTTTTTATCTACCACTTGCTCTACTCCTACAGTGGATTCCATTTTATATAGATAGCTTGTGGGTAGTTTGTTGTACTTGACACACACATGACCTAATATTTCCTTTGTGGTTGGACTCGTCTCTCGATTCTCCCATGATTCTCATGAGAGTCATTGGAAAGCTTCCAAATGTATCTAGAGGTATATTAGAAGTACAACATGTTATGGCATTCACTACACATTAGGGGATCGTCACATTGTTGGTTTCACAAATTTAGATTGGGCTATTTATATTGATGATTACAAGTCTACTTCTAGTTTTGTATTCTATCTTGGTTCTGGTCCTATCACATGGTCTTGGAAGAAGCAACATGCTCATGCATTATCATCCATAGAGGTAGAAAATAGGGCAGCTATATTGGCTAGTCAGGAGGTTTTGTGGCTTCGATAGTTGATGACAAAGTTTGGATTTTCTCCTGGGGTACCTTTCTGTGGTGTGACAATCAGAGTGCTATACACATTTCATGCAACCCAGTTGAGCATTAGTGGACCGAGCACATTGAGCTTCACATGCACTTCATCAGGAATCTCATTCAGGATGGCACCTTGAGCTTGGAGTACATTCCTATTACTAAGCAAGTTGCAAATATCTTCACAAAAACTTTTGCATCCCGCGGTATCTTCAGCTGCATTCTATGCTTGGGGTGAAGGAAGTTGTCCTTGGGGGGTCTTAGTGATAAGTCCTTCCTTCCTTTTTTTCCATGCTATCTCTTTTTGGAGTAGAATTTTTCCTACTAGGTTTTCTCTATTTCTCCATTTAATAGAGATTTAGTGGTGATTAGGTACCTCATCAGGCCTTGTTGCTGGGACCCAAGTTTTTTTTCAGCATTGCATTCTAGTTTCCTTGCTCTTTTTGCATTGTTGCTCATCTTAAGAGGGGGTGTTAGAGTAAAGCATTACTTTAATTTATTAAATTCTCTTTATTCCCTTCTTAAGATTTTGCCTTATGCACCTTTTGTATTCATATTTAATAATTAATTAGTAATTATTAAATAGCATTTACCTTTTAGGTTACCCTTTGTACCTTTTAGGTTACCCTTTTTAGGTTTCAATCTCCTTTTATAAGGATTGATCTTTTGTAATTATCTTGTGTCTTTTTCATTTCTGAGAATACATTTTGCATATTTTCAAAGCAAAACCTTTGCCTCCTCTCGTCTTTTTCTTCTGTGATAGGTTTTTTACATGCAGGTATTCTTCAGGCTTTGTGGATTTATTTTGATCAAATCCTTCATCAATGTGTTGGGGAAGAAAGACATGTGGCACACAAAAGTGGGGAATATAAAAAAATTCAATCTAGAAAGAAACAGATTTTTCAACTATTGAACTGCCATGATGTACAACACTGTCAGATATGCAACACTAGTTCTAAGACTGTCTACCTTGATCTATGACAGATAATGTCGAAGAGACAACACTCATCATATAAGAAAAAAAAAAAAAGAGACATAGACACATATATACACACATACATACAGAGAAATAAACATAAACATAAACATAAGCATAGAGAGAGAATGTATGGATTAGTAGACCATAAATATACGATTCAGTAGCCAGCAGTGGCTATCTAGCCACAAAATTCATTGGTTGGATGTTGCATGCCATGCCATCCATCATTGATCTTTTCTTTAATTTTTTCAGTGTCTTGACATGTGTGTTCAACTGGTCAATTGATCTCTTTCTACGTCATTTTCTTTTTAAAATAATGCTATTGTAGGAAGTTAAAATTTTATAATTTTTTTTAAATAAGTTTAATTTAATACATATTTTCAATATTTAATTTCTTAAATATTTGAAACATATTTTATTTTATGAAAATTTACATATAATTGAATTTAATTTTCAATAAATATTTAAACTTAAATGTTTTTGCCTTTAAAAAATTTATTTAAACCTAAATAATTTTTAAAAAGAACATTGTGAATTTAAGTATTTTTATGGTATAAATTAAAAATAAAGATAATAAATTACAATATCATTTTAAAATATATGTTTTCCTTATAGATAAAAAAAAACTTGTTTTTGTATTTGCCATAGGAATATACTATTGCATTCACTTTTTCCAAAATCTAATTAATTTTCATTGATTATGAGAAATTAATTATAAGTAACTCAAATATTTCTAAAGTTTTTAAATTTATTTCAAAAGTTTATATACTAAAAAATTTATATGATTGGCAAAATTCTTTTGGTGTTAGAGCCCCTTTTTCAATGTTGGATTTTTTTGGCTAATTTATAGATTATATTATTTAGACATATTTTATCATATGATTATTTAAAGATAATTAATTTTTAGTTTATTTTGTAAACACATTATATGAAAATGGTTGAAAAAATAAATATGACTTCAGTTTCAAAAATTATTTTTAAAAATGCACTTTAGATTTTTCCATTAAGAGACAAGGTATATTTTTTATTTTTAAATTATTTAAAATTCTTTTTTTCCCTAATTGACCTTTGCTAGAGTATATTATCATTTAACAACATTTTAAAAAATTTACAAAACATAAAGTTAGCCTCTTATAAACAAATATATAAATATAAAGTTCAAATTTTTAAACAATTTATTAATTATGAATTCTCTTAGTTTCTACAATAATTTTCTAACTGTACATTCAACTAAATTAAATTAATTAAAAATATATAACAAAATAACAACTTATGTTCCATAAAGTCAAAATAAATAGAATTAGCTATAACGACAAATACCACGTCACTATGTTACACTTGTTTTAAATATATATTTTACTATAAAAAAAATTACTAAAAGGAATTGTGATACAATTGGAGTCCCCTCTAAGTCTAATGCAAAAATGAATTAAGATTGAAATGATGAATTTGATAAAATGTTAGGTTTATACATGTTGAGTATAATTTATTAAATATTGGAAAATTTAAAAACATAAGAATATTTATTTTCATTATTATGTTTTCAATCCTTAAACATTATTTTTCAATTTTTTGATGTATATATTTTTCATTATTTTCTGTCACTTAACATTATATGATCATTGTATTATACAGTTGTAAAAATGGTGAATTTCATCCTTATTCTATGTTTCTTCACTAAACTAAAACAAATGTACACTATAATATATTCAATTAAGTAAAGTTATTTATATTATACATTTTGAAATACATGAAAATGTTATAAAAATTTAAGAAGAAATAACATATTTTAAATTGTTAATTTATTCTTCTTCTTTTTTAATAATATATAGTTATTCATAAACTATTTGATACAAAAATTAGTTCTAGTTTGATAATGTTTCTCTATATTTTAAAAAAAATTCACATAGATCAAGTGTGGAGTTGAATATTATGATAAATAATTTGAATGAGTAGGAATACTTGGGAAATTTTGTGCAAGACTTTGAAAATATGGATAGAAAATATCAGGGTTCAAACTTTTAGGATTTGGAACATTGACAATGATGGAAAATCTAGTTCTATTTTTATTTTAAAAAAGTTATTAAAAAAATATATATATATGAAATAGATTTTTCCTTTCTAATATACTATATTTGACAATAAATTAAAAAAACCAAAAAAAGTCTTAATTCATTTGAAACGTGTTAGTGTGCTTATTGCATTGGGAGTTTGATCTTTGTTAAAATTTCAACATTAATTTACATTGATTACTTTTACTCATTTAATAAATAACGTTTTAAAAATTAATAAATTATTGGTAAACAGATTTGTCCTTTCTTGTTTCTTGTGAAAATATGACTCTTAATGCCCGAATGATGAACAATACCTATTTACAACAGTTGAAAAGCCATTCTTTGATTACTGACTTCTCTTTGAATTGGTAGGTATAGCTCCCTATGTGAATGATGTTCAAGGAATTATGTTTTGTTCCTAAAACTAATGCGGGGTATGCTCTTAACCCGAGAGTAGAAGAGGAAAACCAAATTAAGCCTAACTAGAACTTAATTTAGGAAAGAAAAACTTCTCATCACTGAAACAAATTCACCTAGCCACACATCTTATGAATCCATAAATCTATTCGCATAAGGCTAGAATAAGCTGAAATTCAAATCTAAACTATAACTGATAAATCATGAACGTTAACAAAATCTTTTAGCTAGATGAATCATAACAATACTTATCACATCCATTCATGATCTTGAAAATAGGGGAAAAAAACTTTGTTCCTCCTTAATTCTTTGTAAAGCAAAAGGAAACATGGACTGAACACATTATCTACTGGAACAAAAAATGATTGACATAAAATACCATTTAATTGACTTTACAACAAAAAGTACTTCACACCAAAAATTTGCCGACCTTTCATTAATCATTCAACTTCATACATATAGAGTTGTGAGATGACCGTTACAATAGGAATTTTAATCGGTTCATCTTCTAAGGATGACAAATGGCAAGATGCCAGTTTTTCGTATTACAAAATTTACAAAATTTGCAAAATTTACATCAGAGAACGAAAAGGGAGTGTCAAATGAATTACTTAGACTTCTTTCCCTTTTTAGTTTTCTCCCTATATGCCTTAGCAGCTACTATAATTGGGATCATTTCTTCATGACTAGGCACATGTACATTAGTGAATCTTAAGAGCCACTTCGAATGCTCCCGAGCCAACTCCTTTACTGTATTTTGCTAACTTGTCAATTCTCCAGCAGCCACATGTACGTATCCACCAAGCTTCTGCAACTCTACCACTTTGTTTGGACCACTTGAAGTCATTCTAGATAGATTACTCAAGTATGTGGAGAAGTGATTTTTCATTACTTCTACCCGAATGAGAGCTTTCCCTTGCCCATTGTTTTGTGGGCCAGTGTGTAATCCTCGTATGAGAATCTTAACAGCCACTTCGAATGCTCCTGAGACAACTCCTTTACTATATTTTTCTGACTTTTCAATTCTCCAGCAACCACATGTACGTATCCACCAAGCGTCTACAACTCTACCACTTTGTTTGGACCACTTGAAGTCATTCTAGATAGATTACTCAAGTATGTGGAGAAGTTATTTTTCATTACTTCTACCCAAATGAGACCTTTCCCTTGCCCATTGTTTTGTGGGTCAGTGTGTAATCCTCGTATGAGTTCAAATGCTCTATCTTGGATCTTCTTCACCTTTTCCCTTGTTTCTTTGAATCCTTCTTTAGCCTCTTGAATCATCTCCTACTCAAATTGCATGTTTTGAAGCCATTTGAACAGAGGTTTAGTCCCCTTCTTCAAAATATTCACTTCAACTGCCTCCTTTACCTTCATTTGGATGACCATATTCAGCAAAGAAATACATTTTTCACACCTTTCCTTTTCTGTAGCCAAAGTGTTGTGATTAGAAACGATATTATCCTTCTCAATTTCCAATTGAAGGATAACATTTCCAATTTGATCAATCAGAATAGCTCCATCTGCATTGAGTTTCTCAATCCATTCTTTTCTGATCTAGCCAAAATGCCTATCCTTTTGAAGTTGTGAGATGAAGGCTTGCACTTCTTCTGTAGTAGGGTTCTTAGTAGGAGGCACACTAGTAATGGTTGCCAATGGAACAACCAATTGCCTGATAAATTTTTTCAGTTATTCAATCTCGGCCTTCATTCTGACTTTTGACAATTTGAGGTTCTCCAATTATTCTTCTATCACTTCATTACTTGATCTCCATAGGCCCACCTTTGTATCATGCCTAGCCTCTCCAAGATCAATCGAATGCAGAGTGAAATCATCGGGTGTCATGTCCTCAATTCACCCTACTTTGTTTAGCTTTGCTACCTCCATTGTTAAGTGTCATGTTTTTGGATCTTGCCCCAATATTGATAAAGCCTTTTTCTTCTTAGCTTTTACTACTATAGATCCAGAACGAACTACTTGAGATACAGTATCCTTTGCAAGGATACTCTCTTCTTTCCTCTTTCTTTTTCCTTTCTAAGGTATCTTCTAGCCAGGACTCTATGCTGATCACCTTAGAAGTAGCCCCAAGTGACTCTATATTGAACATCTTCTTCCTCACCAGAGTCATTGGCATTGAAGTTGCAGAAAAAGGATTCTTAGGATCCTGAAATAGAAGCCTAGAAGAACTTGGTACTTTCTCTTGCTCTTGAGTTTTCCTTGCGGCTTCGTCAGATTTAGTGGATTCGTTGCTACTACTCTGTTCATCCCTGATCTCTACTATTTGAATGGGGGAACCAGTCGGCTTCAAAAGGGGAGCACTTGTAGATGGACTAGGGCTATGATGAGGAGATGGAGTAGCAGTCACATGAGGAGTTGAAACTGGAGCAACAACACCATCTTTCGGCTCTTTGGTCCTCTTTTCTTCAGTGCTTGCTTGCGCTCCAATAATTGGTAGAGGAATGCCTTGGCAAGTTGGAGCTATTGAGATGTTCTTCTTCGAGGATTGATCACCTCCTCCTGCAGATTGAGAAGCCAAAGTTGTAACACTAGGTGTGGCCCTTAGAGAAGAAGTGGAAGTAGCAGCGGCTGGAGAAGCTTGAGTAGTCTTGCTCCTACTCCGGCCCTTTTTTTCTGTCCACTTGAACCATTTTCTGGTTCTTTTGACAATCTAGGCCATCATAACATCAAGGTCTTCCTCCACATCAACATATGGCTTAAAATTGATTGGAGTATTTCTCAATTTGGTCAAATATGTATTACTATACATATTTTTCCCATCATCCTCTAGTCCTTCCACCTCTAAGTTAATGCCATATGTCCTTATTTTCTCTATTTTCAATCTTGCAAAAGCCCGATCTCGGCTTTCCAACTCATTTTTACAATCTGTCCAATAATCTTCCATAGTAACAACATGCTTAATCACGCTTCCAATTTGAAGCACATCTCTGGGATACTTCATATTCTTCTAATTTGAACTTGTTCTCGAATGCCTTGAACATGTTTTTGGCATCTAATCAAGACTCACAACTATATGCCCCAAATTTTATGGGAAATTCGTATCCCTTTTTCTTCAAACTATCACTCAGCACATTCATCTAGATTGCTTGTCTCACGATCTTAATGAGCACGATCATGTCATCTGGATATCTGGGCAGCTTCAGGGGAAATCCATCAAAATTTGCAAGACAAAAATATGAAAAAGATGAGAATTGGATGAAATAACTACCCAACTGACTGATGGCTGCCATCGCTTCTGGGTTGAATCTCCTCTCCGGACACCCTTGGAGTTCCCTGCAAAGCCTCATTGTAAATGCATCATTAACTCTGATATACTCTACATAACTATTATGTAACTACAAGCATGGGTAAAACTCATAACTCTTTACATCATCTGGAAAATTCTCTACTCTGGGAAGGCCCGACCATAATTGTAGGGAAGCCAACATATATATCAAGAAAGAAGACATATAAAATGAATTGTAGAACTTGGCTGCACTGAGAGCCCTAAATAGATGCTCACTTACCTCATACGCCCAGTCAACATAGTGTGTATCTGAGCAGATAATTTGCACTAAAAAGAAGTATTGCCCTACAAAGTTAAGGGCTTCAACCTCACCTTTCAATCGATGAAAATGAACTAGAATGTCCACAATCTCGGGCTTGAGATTAGTGCCAAAAAGGGTTTTAGGAACTTTACTTTTAGCTCCTCTTGGCTTTTGGAACCAAGAACTCATGATCTCCTTTTGCCACACCATCTTCTTTAGAGAGAATTTGGACATAGCTCCTACAATTGTTAATTCAGAGAACTCCTCTCTTTCTAGAATTCGTAGGCAATTGACAACTGCTTGCCTATCAATTGGGATTAACACCATTTGATTAGGTAGTAAGATTTGCTTCGTATTTGGGTTATAGTGATTGATACATTCAATAATTAGCTCCAAGGCTTGCACTACTATGGGAAATCCTGCTGCTTCTACTAGCCCACTTCTTAAGAGTTTCTCTATTATGGGATGGACTAGTTCTGCACTCAACCTTCTTTGGAAATCTTGCATGTCAAAGAAATGGAGTGAAGTCTCTGTGATATTCTTCCATGTAGTCTTGATTCTGTCCAATCCATCAAATCTAGCAAATATTGTTGCCATTTTGATTGAGATAGAGATAATTTGGAAGTCTTAAAACTCAAAATAAGATAGAGAGTAGAACTTTGTAACTGTGGGGATTTTAAAATTGATAATCAACTTAACAGCATAATAGTTCAAATGAGTAAGTAGTAGTTTGAAAATCTGTTATGTTCATCTCTATATAGAAACTCCAATCCACCCGTTAATCTTTAAAATCCATGCCACACAAATGACTTAAATGATAAATCTGTTAGATTAGTAAATGTGGAGGTTACAACAGATTCTTTCTTGTCTTTTCACTATTTTCGTTGGCCCAATAGTTATTTTCCTTTATTACGGCTTACTTTCCCATTTTCCACCAAGCTGTGGAGAATTAAGAATGGAGTACTCCATGAGCAAAATTTTGCTCGGCCAAAATTTGAACAGAATACCTCCCTCAAAGTGATCAACATGCTTCCCTTACCTTTTTTTAGCCTCCTGTAATCGATTCATCAAATAACCATGCTCGCAAGAGTGATCTTCCGCTGGATGTAGAAAACTGCCTTCCTGGTTCGAAACCTGTCGAGGAGAAGCTATTTTTGAGTTTTCTGTCGATGCCCTTTGTTTTACCTTCTCTTCCCTAATCACTTTACTTTAAGCCTTCAAAAAATATAAAACTAATTTCACAAGTGAAAGGTGGGACCCATTGGCTCACTTTATTCTTTTACAAACACCTTTGCGGAAAACTGACTTCTTGGTTTGAAACCCGCCAAGGAGAAGTAGTTTCTAAGTTTTCTGCCATTGCCCTTTTTAATCATCTTAGTGAGTTTTGAAAGGTACCCGTAGCGAAAACATGGAAACACTTGAATGATCCATCCATAACATACTTTGCTTCTCTTCATTTAAGCTCAAGAATTGTATTTGGGAATCTCGGTGGGGTTTCACCTTCGAGGTGCGAAACCCGTCAAGGAGAAGATGAAACTTGATTTTCTACCAGTCCAACTTTCTATAAGTTCATAAAAAAATGACTTGTGAGTAAGTTCATCTGAAGTAAGATAATTTAAGAATCTCCATCGAGCAAGGTCCTAAACTACCCCAAAGACTCATGATGATAAACAAAACCCACCTGGCCATACAATGTGAGAGAAGGGAAAGATGAAAACCCAATGGAGATACTTATTACTTGAGGAAGGAAAAGGGGCAACCGACTCGACTAAACAAAAAGCAGTACAAGCTAATCTCCACTTTGCAAAATTGGTACATGGTGAAAAGTGAGGCAACATAAATTAAATATATATATATTTTTTATATTTTTAGATTTTCCTATAAATAAAATTGTAGATAAAATTATATTTAATAATTAACTAATTAGATATGTTTTCATAAATATTTTTTAAGGAAATAAGATATTGATTTTCTAAAGCGTACTTTTATTATTATTTGTTAGAAATGGAAAAAGAAATATGTAAATAAGCAATACCAGGAAAGAATCTAAGCGAGTTAATGCATGAAAAGATATTACCATAAGATAGGAGAGAGAAAGCTTCAAGATCCAACACCATGAGACAAGATACTTGGAAAGCGGAAAGCAAAGAAAACCCCTTGTGACATTATGAATGAGGCATGAAAAGCCTAAGGGGAGAGAGAGAGAGAGAGAGAGAGAGAGAGAGAGAGAGCAATCACTCATACAATAATTGAGAAGAGGAAGAAACCTCATTAGAAATGAGAGAGGAGGGTCATCTCTTAAATAGAGATGAGAGAGAGGAGTTAGAATGTAACTCCCATGTCTATGAATGCCACCATTCATAAGTGTGTGAGGCCAAGTGTGAGATTCCTCTTAAGGAGGAATAATCTAAATTACAAATTACAATAAATATTTGTCCTCACATATTCCACTAGAGGACAAAATAAGATGTAGTGGAAAAAAGACAAAAAAGGAATTATATTAGGATACTTTGGCTTATATCCTAATATATTATAACAATAAAGAAAAGAGGTCTAACCTTGGTTTATAAACATACTAAGGAAAGATTACAACTTCTAACACCCCCCTTTAATCTTTACTTGGGGTAATTATATCAAGGGGTATTAAACCCATAATTTACAAAAATATGCAACTTAATCTTCAATATGATGTAATTTGATTGTCTTCAAGCCATATGGTACATTTGCAGATCCAAGAGAAGTACATGAGTCCTTTGAATTTGATCAAGTGTAAGCATAGACACATCTTCGAGAAGGTTCCTTGATGGATCTCCTGGAAAAAAAAATAGAGAACAAAAAACAAGACAACTATCCACAAGTAGAATTACATTGAATGGAGAAGTTAGTAGAAAAAATGAAGTTATAATAATTTAATCAAGGAGGAACTAAGAGAGATGAGGATAAATGAATGTGTTCACCAACATGTAGTGGAGTTAACATGATATCTAAAATAAGTCATAAGCTCAAAATGATCATAATAGATGCAATAAATCTCTCATGAAAGGAACATACTAATGCACAAATGACCACAGACAAGGCCAACTAATGAAACTTGCATCAACATTGTGTCAATCAAATGGATATAGACAGTCCATTAATGATTCATCCCACTACAAGTGAATGGGTCACGACTCCATCACCTACATGACTCACGATCGAGGCAATAAAGTATGCAAAACATTATCACATAGTATATTTATCAAAGAAATATAAGAGAGACAATAATAAATAAGTAGAACATGTGCCTCAAGCACCAAATAATTCAGGTTATAGTTTTTCCAAGAATTATTGTTGAAGTGGACCAAAGGAAGGGTTTATGAGGAGTAACAACATATTGCCTTCAAATAAGAAATTCATCATGGACAAGAAACATCATTGCCATGAGGAAAAAGATCAACATGGGTCAAAACAACTTTCTCAAATAGAGTCTCCAATATTGGAGTGCTCCAAGATATGGTAGCCTCGTCACGTATACACTCAAAAATGAGCAAAGTGTAGAAAGTCATACCATGACTAAATCAAAACTAGGAGCATACACCAAGGAGATAAAGATATTGAAATGGGAAATCCCCATAAAATATCATCCTCTCATTGAGGAAAAAAGTGGAACAAATGGAGCGAAACTCCATTGAAGTAAGTGCACACCAATTATAGGTTGGAGGGATACTCCACAGGCCAGATAAGGCAACTATGAGTCAGTTTAAAACTATCGGGTCCAGCATAGTTAACCTTGATAAATTGGCTCCCGATCCAACTTACAATCAATATATATATATATATATATATATATATATATATATAAGAATGGTATTAAACCATGAAATGCTACTATGAGCATAAAGAGATGCTATAAAAGCATAAGACTGCAACTATGTGCATAGATAGATCATAGAAGGCAATAGTGTAAGATAACTCATAAACCTGAATAATTGAGATAAATGTAGAGATCCAATGAAGATCAATGAGAAATAAATAGAATATGGATATCAGGCATAAAACTCCATTGAGGGTAACATGGGTACTTAATTCATTTGTAAATTTGAACATGTTCATTTGAGACAAGAATATACAAGAGACTTTAGTAATCATTGTAGACACAATAGTTTATATATTTATCTAGGTATATACGTGTGCACCCATATATACTTGAAACATCATAATATGAAATCTCATAATTAAATAATGGAAAATAGGGTCATAGCTAACTTGCATGAAAGCCAAATGGCCGATGGAACATAAATACTTTACATAAAGTAAATACATAGAAGAATTAGAAAAAAATGTAAAAAAATTGAATTAAATAGATCCCCTCTTTAGGCACCAAAGATATATGAAATGTAACTTTTAATAAAGTAAGACAACTAAAATTGAGTATAAGACAAGATAATTTATCCTAATAGTAATAATTATACTATAGGCTTTAACTCATGTCATACCAATGCAAAAGATCACCTTATCTCACCTTAAAGCATTTTTTAATTTGAAATAGACTATCTTAGAGAGAACTAAAGCAATCAATAATCATGAATTCAATCAAAAAATAAACATATAGTCTTAAATGAAAATATAATAAACATTATTACTCAAATAAAGATATATAAAAAAGATATATCAATTGCATGTTGGTGAACACAAGTGAGAAAAATAGAATGGATGGGCCCACCAACAAAGACAAGAATCATAAGATAGGTGTATTTTTTTTTTTTTAATAAATTTTTTTAATGGAAATTAAGATATATAAGATAAACCAAAAAATTATGATTACTTGGTAACATTAATACAAATAATAATAAAGGAGAAGAACAATAATGAGATAATGATACAAAAGAGACGAATGACTATGATTAATATAAAATTTGTTACAACTAACTCTACAAAAAAAAAGTAATTAATGATAGAGTTCAGATCTGGTAGATAAGAATATATATAAAAAAAAGTTAAGAAACTTTCCAGAAATGAGATTGCAGAAATTGATTTGAAATGATTTAATTTTTTTTTAAAATGACAGAGAATGCAGAGAACGAATAAAAAAATTGTACAAACTCATAATAGAGTATGAGCTAGAGTGAAAGAACAAATAGATCAGAGATGTTATATAAATCATTCAATCCTGCATAACAAGTGTTAACAACTAAAAATAGAAAGAATATAATGAGAAAATTAGAAAAAAGGAAGAATAATAATTACGCATGTAAATAATCCAATGCATGTTTAGATAATTCAATGCAATGAAATAAGAAAGAAAAGAAATAACTTGGATGAAGAGTGGGGATTGAGCCCAACTCGGAATTAGTAAAATGAATATGTCAGTTCAAAAAAATTGTAGAATACAATCCTGCATATGCCTGTCATTCGCAACTTTCCTTGAAATTGCATAACGGTTAAGATATCTCAACTGAGGAACTGATTCTTAGGCGTGGCCCCGTCATCCCTCTGTGCATGCTGATAGCTGCTATATAAAACAGGTCATTACCCATAATTTGTTCTACTAAAAGTCTTTCTCAGAGGAGCTTAATTCAAATCCCCAAATTGAGAATGGCAAGGCGCCCAAGGGCTATCAAAATAGGGGGCATGCCCTGCTCAAATCAGACGTCCACAATGGCAAATGGCTGAATCCATCAATGGAGAGCGAGGAGGGGGTGGAGGAGAAGTGGTGCTGCCTATCAAGGGAAGACGTGATAAGATTTCTCATCGGTTGCCTAGGAGCCCTGGCACTGCTTCCCCTGACATCAATCCAGACCCTTAGAGCATTAACCCCACATCCCTTTACTCTTGACAGCCGGGCTCCCGCAAGAGAATCTGTCAAAGTCTTGGGCAACGATCCCATAGCCATTACTGTGGTCGATCAAAACAACCACAATGACACCAATAACCAATAACCTGATAGACATAGCAGATTTCTCCCGTTACCTCTGTTCGAGTTTGCAGGGATGTCACTACCAAGACTTCTCTCAGTTACGCCTATGTTAATTACAGCTCTGCCAAAAATGCTGGCAAGGCCATAGAGGCACTGAATTTACTCCTATCAATGGAAAGCCTATTCGAATAATGAATTCACATCATGATCCTAGCATACGCAAGAGTGGAGCGGCAAATATATTTATCAAGAACCTTGATAAAGCGATAGACAACAAGGCACTGCAAGACAATGCTGAGGCAATCCCCCACCAAGACATTGATGGGCTCAGGTAGGTTGGGGTCATGAGGTTTCGATGTGAGATTCGAACCTCCATTGAGGGAGCGAAATGGATTCCTGTTGATGCATTATATATATCTCACATCCAAGTGAACCAGGCACAAAAGCAATGCAAAAGAACTTATCGTGCACATGGAAGAATCAATCATTACATGTCACATCCTTGCCACATTAAATTAATACTCTCTAAAAAGGAGGCACCTGTTAAAATAAGATAATCCCTGTAGTAGTGATTTTGCTTCCTGCAAATTGCCTATTTAAATCTTTGAGACAAAAAAAACAACAAGATACAAACAACGATAGAGGCTGGATGAGTGCACCAAAAGCTCACAAAGCAGGGCCGAGCAAGCAAGCTTGAAGAAGGAGATAAAACAAGAGTATTGAAGGAAATGTCTGAGAGGATAAGATAGGAGGTTCAGATTAGATATGGCAACCACAAGAGTTACTAAAAAAAATTGAATTAGTTTAGAGATTCAATATTAAAACCCAAAAGATATGGATAAGAGATAGAGTTTAAATTTCAAAAAAAATATGAATAGTTTTTAACCTAATAATGTAAGTTGAAATAAAAAAAGGTAATCATAAATATGATTTTGAACTGTTCCCTACAATGAAATATTAGGGAAATAATTTTTTATTTTAAATATTGAACAAAAATTATACACTAAATAATAAACAATATTTATGATAATATGAATGATAAATGCTTCTTGTGAAAAACAAGAGCAAAACAAAATTTGATTTGTTTTTAAAAACAAAATAAATACCCTTTGGGGACAAGCCTTTCAAAGAGGGTTAGTACAAATTAGAGCAAACAGGAGTTAATCGAGTTTGGCGTTAAACCAGCCAAACCCAAAAAAAAATTCAATTTCTTCCAACTTAAGAAGATTAAAAAAGAAATTAGTGAAATCTCTCTCAAGTGTCTCCTTCGAATTGTACCTTCATGCAAACACTCAAAAACAAAGATTAAACTGCTCTGATACCATGTTAGAAATGGAAAAAGAAATATGTAAATAAGCAATACCAGGAAAGAATCTAAGCGAGTTAATGCTTGAAAAGATATTACCATAAGATAGGCGAGAGAAAGCTTCAAGATCCAACACCATGAGACAAGATATTTGGAAAGGGGAAAGCAAAGAAAACCCCTTGTGACATTATGAATGAGGCATGAAAAGCCTAAGGAGAGAGAAGGAGAGAGAGAGAGAGAGAGCAATCGCTCATACAATAATTGAGAAGAGGAAGAAATCTCATTAGAAATGAAAGAGGAGGGTCATCTCTTAAATAGAGATGAGAGAGAGGAGTTAATGTAATTCCCATGTCTATGAATGCTACCATTCATAAGTGTGTGAGGCCAAGTGTGAGATTCCTCTTAAGGAAGAATAATCTAAATTATAAATTACAATAAATATTTGTCCTCACATATTCCACTAGAGGACAAAATAAGATGTAGTGGAAAAAGGAAAAAAAAAGAATTATATTATGATACTTTGGCTTATATCCTAATATATTATAACAATAAAGAAAAGAGGTCTAACCTTGGTTTATAAACATACCAAGGAAAGATTACAACTTCTAACATTATTTATACATACAAACATGTGAATATGATTATATGTTGAATTATATAAATATAAAAGTGAAGTTTTATAAAAATAATCTTTCGTTTAGTTTAATTTAAGTATTTTTAAAAAATACATAAACCACAACAAACATCAACTTAGAGTTATGAGAGAATACTTTATTTTTGTTTTTTTATTATTGGTTAATCCAATTTTTTTTTTAAACATAGAAAATAAAATTAGATATAAGAACATTACAAATACAACTTAATATTCATTTATCTTTTTATATAATTTATTTTTTCTTCATTAAATATATTTTATTAAATTAGATTAAATTTATGCATCTCACTCTTAATATTTAATAAGTTTTTAATAATTTATATTAATATAAAATAAAACATATCAGTTGAATAAATAGAAGTATACCTCCCATATGAGAGGCGTATACCTCCCACTTGAAATTAAAATAAATTTAAAAAAAAAGTGTTATAAGGAATGCATTTATTTTTTAAGGTTAAACGTGTAAGGAAATTCTACTCAACTTGTACAATCTTCTATGGAGACCATATGCTTTTCACTCTCATCATCGTCATGGCCCATTCATTTTCATTTCTGTTTGCTCTTGTTACCATTCCCCTGTTTCTTCTCTGTTTCTGCAGCGGATGTATTCACAGGGAGCGACAAGCCCTCCTTCAATTCAAGACAGCCCTCAATTACTCCTCTGATCCCTTCGCCACCAATCTGACATCGTGGGAGGAGGGAGTCGATTGCTGCCGCTGGGATGGCATTAACTGCAGTCACACCACCCTTCATGTACTCAGTGTTAAGATTTACTTAGATGGCAGTGGAAGGTTCATATCCGAGAGCTTGTGCACCCTCGCTTCTCTTGAAAGCATACACCTCCACGACAGTGGATTTACAGGTACCATTCCTGACTGCCTAGGAAAACTCTCTTCTCTCAAACTACTAGATTTAGCTGCTAATAGTTTGAGTGGGAATATTCCACTGTCCTTTGGAAACATGTCTTCTCTCACAAAACTATATTTATTTGATAATAGTTTGAGTGGGAATATTCCACTGTCCTTTGGAAACATGTCTTCCCTCACAGAACTACATTTATCTCGTAATAGTTTGAGTGGAAATATTCCACTGTTCTTTGGACAAATGTCTTCTCTCACAGTGTTGGGTCTTTCTCATAATCAACTCACAGGAAGCATTCCCCCTTCTCTCCTTAATCTCTCTTCTCTCCAATCAGTTGAGTGGTTGTATTCCAAAGTTTATTGGATCTTTCCGACAACCAGCTAAATTAGAGTATTTGACTCTGTCCAATTGTGTATTTAATTCCAGCCCCACCTGGATTCCCTTGTTTCAATTGAACTTCTTATTTCTGACATAGTGCAAGATGGATGGTCAAATTCCGTCCTGGATATCTACTCAGTTCTCACTTGCAGGGTTGGAATTAGCTGACAATAATCTTGTTGGAGAAATTCCAAGTTCGCTATTGGATACAAGGCTGGAGTACATCAATCTCACGACAAATAATCTCCAAGGTCACCTTTTGTTAAACACTTCAGCTTGGAATGACTTGCAGGTCTTGGATGTGTCGAACAATGCCTTTTATGGACAACTGCCATCAACTTGGCCATCTGCTCTGCGCACTTTGATGCTCACTAACAATTCAATGACGGGAAATATTCCTCCACTGCAGGGTGATTGTGCACTAGAAATATTAAATCTGGCAAATAACCATTTGAATGGAATCATCCCTCAAAGTATAGCCCATTGTTCACAGCTTCAAGTCTTGAATGTGGGGGATAATAATTTGACGGGAAGGATGCCATCCGAATTAGGTAATCTAAGTCTGTTGTAGTCACTAGTGATAAGGAATAACAAGGTCAGTGGATCATTCCCCCCCTCCATATCAAATTGTTCAAAATTGATTATTTTGGATGTTGGCCAGAATTTGTTGACAGGTCAGATACCAAAGTCAATAGGAAATATTTCGGAGCTGCGAGTGCTAGCAATGAGGAGGAATAATTTTGAAGGTGGTATTCCTGATGAAATTGTGCGGCTAGAATTCCTTCAAATTTTGGACCTGTCCTCAAATCAGCTATCAGGGTTTATGTCACATGGCATTTTCAATTTACAAGCAATTTAGCTTGATTCCAATTGATCCATATCCCATTCCAATTGGTCTATACCAATATTCAACCGCATATGCCTTATACATGTATAAGAATGGATTGAAAATGGATTCTAAAGGCAGAGATGAGGACTATGCATATATCTTTTCCAATATGGTATCCATTGACAATCAATTGAATGGGACTATTCCTTTTGCTTTGGGAAAGTTGAAGGGCTTGACAGCCCTCAATCTTTCTATGAACAATCTTAATGGTATGATTCCAAATACTATTGTACAATTGAGCTGGTTGGAATCATTAGACTTTTCAAGAAATAAATTTTTAGGACCTCTTCCAAATCTTGGATCTTTGAGCTATTTGGGAGCTCTCAACTTTTCCAACAACAATCTTTCAGGTAGTATACCACAAGGAGGGCACATGGCAACATTCACTAATCTGTCATTTTTAATTAATCCAAATTTATGGGGATGCCCACTTGCAAAGAAATGTCAGTGGCCAGAATTTGTTCTAGGTCCTCCTATTTCTACTTTTATTAATGAAGAAAATGAGAGCAAAGAAAGCGTGTGGTATTGGATTGGAGTTGGACTGTCCTACGGAGCAGGTTTTGCAGCAGTGGTTTTACTTATTGTATTGAAAAGGAGATGGGGACATACATACTTCAAGGGAGTTGACTGGGTCTTGAAATTTGTTTTCCCTCAACTTCACAATTTGACAATATGAAAGTTCATATTTTTATTGATGTTAATCAGTACAAATGTATTGTAGTTTTTTTTTAAGGTATTCAAATGATTATTCTAAAATATATATTTTTATATATCTATTTGTTTTCTTGTTTTGTAGATTTTAGAACTACTATAAGAACTAAATCCAAGATTATTTTTTGATTTGACTAAAATAGTTTACAACGTGGTGTTAGGGCTATGCTTTTATAGTTGACGATTGTTTGTAATGGGAGTGCATGAAATCAATACAAATTTCGTACTATTGTCACTTTTCTCCTTCTTATGATTGACGTATATTATGTTTGTTGTAGAAAAATGGAGATCATTATACTATACTTTTATAATTTTTGAATTAGATTGTGTGAATCTTTTTAATATCAATATTTCAGATCACACTTTATGATCCATCACATAATATAAAAAGTTTACTGAAGAAAGAAGGCAACTCCTAGTGACTACTAGTAGAAGCAATTTAGATTTGCTTTGAATTGAAGAAGATTATTTAATTAAAATTTTAAATAATTAGTTACATTTGTACAGATTCTCGAGTTTGTTCAAAAAAATACAGCAACACAAAAATTGTCAAATGATGAAGATTTAGTGAGTGATTGTAAGGCATGTCTGTAATATTTATGATTTTTATGGGTCTCTACTACAATTTCCATGGGCCGTTGGCCTTGTACCCATGTCTCCAATAAAGAAACACTAACATATTTGATATTTCCACAATTTATAGTATTTTCTTGAATCAAGATAAAGGAGAAAATTGAATTTGAAATCTACGGGTATATATGGTAGTCAAAATTTGTACAATTAATCAGCAATAGTGTGGCCTAAATAAATAAATGACTATAGAGCTAATGTAATCTGTTACGGTGATTGGTTTTTTTCCTAGACTTACTTGATTTCGCATATAATTCTATGCTAGCACATCAAAATTGTTAGTTTCCTCACATTTTTGAAAATTCATTCTATGCTAGCGCATCAAAATTATTGGTTTCCTCACATATTTTTACCCCAACTCATCTGATGGTCCTTTATAATCACTTGCCCTAATGGCTCCTAAATCCTTCAAACCCTAATGGCTCCATTTCCTTAGTATGTTACACCTTTACAATGTTCTAACAATTTATGTTCTAATTCTTTAGTGCTTTCAAATTTTTAACTAAAAGAGGGGTAAAATTTTTATTGAATACCAAAGAGAGTAGAACAATACAAGAACCAAAGAGAACTACAAAGCTTTATCTTGGTTCACAAGTTGAACCAGCATTTGAGATAAATCAAGGGGAAGCATCGTATGATCAATAATGTTCCAATCCGGTCCATGCTCAAAGGCCCATTTAGCCAAACAATCAGCCACACCGTTCCACTCACGAGGGATATGCATAAAAGACATAGAATCTAGAGAAGTGCATAACTGAATGATCTACTGAATAACCAGAGCCAAATGCCAATCCACATGCACAAGGTTTTGACTATTCAATAAATTCACAACCACTTGTGAATCAGTCTCACAAATATTTCTTTTCTAGCCATATTGACAGCATTGTTCCACTGCAACCAGGATAGCTAGGGCTTCCATGAGGTTATTAGTACAGTGGCCCTTGTATACAGAAAATAGAAATTGAATATCACTAGAACTATCACGTCCAACTCCCCCAATACCAACCAGACCAGGATTTCCCCAAGAAGAGCCATCAGTGTTAATCTTAAGAATGCCCACCTCAACAGTAGACCAATGCCCCTAGTGGTTAACATGTTGAGAGCGTTGCCTAACTCTATTCCCAAAGCAGTTGTGGGGCATCGTGGGAGAGCTACCCTGAAGAGGAAAGGAAAGGCATGAGTAAATACTAGCATCTCTAGGATCCAAACCTCCACCAATGTCACATATCTCTAGGAGTATTTCATGAAGAGAATTAACAATTTTCCCCCACATGTGCCTGATCTTGAGCTGCACATCATGAAAGATCCTCCTATTCCTCTCAAGCCAAACATGCCATAAAATAAAGAAAGGGCCAATAGTCCAAGCAACTTGAAGAAAAGAAGTCTTGGAAGGGGGATGGCCCAAATGGTCCCAGAATTTAGATAGAGAGGGAACATGCTAGCATGTGCATCCCCAGACACTCCACCAAAAGTGCCAAATCTGTTTGGCAAAGGGGAACTGGAAAAAAAGGTGAGAAACCATCTCTTCACTTTTGTGGCATAAAACATAGATAGAAGGCCCCTAGAAGCCTCGCTTGTAGAGATTCTCCCAAGTAAGACGACAATTGTAAACTAGAATCCAAAGGAAAATGTTACACTTAGGCCATGAAAAACTATTCCAAACTTTCTTCCACCAAGAGACCTCTACCTCGCCAAAAAGTTGCTTTGTCAGTGCAAGGTACTCTGAAGAAACATAATACTTACCCAAAGAAGCACCTCCCCAAGCCAAAACATCAGGGTCCTGTAGAGAGCTGCACTCCCTAGAAGTCAATATCTGAGATAGTTCCAACCGATCTCCCAAAGACCCACCCAACGGCCAATCCAAAGAATTCTTCCATTTGTAACCCACACCAAGGTCTAGATTATAAGCCTCCTTATAATGAGTAACCTTATTCCATCCAACAAAAAGGGAAAAATCACAAAGAGACTGCAAGTGTGGATGAGAGGATAAGAGAGGAGGATGCCCATTCCAAGAATCACTCCAAAATAGAGTTTTAGTGCCTCTGTTACAGATCCAAAATAAACTTCTCTTCACGAGGTGAGCACCAATCTTAAGGGTATTCCACACCATAGAACCTCTTCCCTCAAGAGAAAACCTAAAAATATCTAAAGGTTCAACACCAGGTAAATACTTGTATGAAAAGATATGGGCCCAAAGCTAAGACTAACTAGAACACCAGCACCAATATAGCTTGGTAGCAAGAGCTTGACTGCATAAGATAGAAAAATGAAGGCCAAGGCCTCCTTCCTTTTTTGGCCTACAAACGATATCCCAATTAATGAGGCTCCATCTGGTATTTTGCAAATTGCCACTCCAAAGAAATTGGTGAGAGAGAGCATCAAATTCCTTAAGAAAATACACTAGGGAAGCCTGAAACATGCTTCTGTATATGGGAAGGGCCTGAATGACTGATTGAAGGAGTGTCACCCTACCAGCAGTAGAGAGCCACCTATGAGTCCAATGATTGAACTTTTGTCAAAGTTTTTCAAGCAAGCTTTGCTAGAAAAGCATAGGCTGTATACCCACCACAATAGGGACCCCCAAGTAAGTTAGAGGGAGAGACTTAATATGAAATCTCAAGATATTAGCAATCCTCTATTGGATAGGCTCAGGAGTATTGAAGATAAAAATTGAGGACTTGTGGTCATTAATTTTCTGCCTAGAGGCAGCCAAATAAGTATCCAAGGTGAGCCGAAAGGCTTTAGCTTCCTGAATCTGAGCCCTCCCAGCAAGGGCCGTATCATCAACAAACTGGAGGTGGGAAAGAGTGGGCAAACCATTTCCCCATTTCCATCCTTGAATTAGATTTTGGGAAACATGAAACTTGATAAGTCTACCAAGTCCCTCAGCCATAATGATAAATAAATAAGGAAAGAGGGGATCTCCCTGGTGAAGACCTGTAAAGGCCCCAAAAAGCTTCGTTAGTTCACCATTGAGAAGGACCAAGAAGGAAGGAGTAGTAACACAGCTAAGAACCCATCTAACCCATTCCTGACTAAAGCCAAAAGCTAGAAGAACTTTCTACAAGAAATCCCAATTAACTCTGTCATAAGCCTTAGCCATATCAAGCTTAATACACACGACCCGTTCCCTGGAAATAGACATAGAATGAATAGCTTCGAAAGCAATAACCACCCCATCCAAAATTGGTTTTCCCCTTGTTCCTGAGAGATAACCATGGGAAGCCAAACTTTAAGCCTCTCTGCAAGGAGCTTAGTAATGATTTTATAGACCACATTACAAAGAGAAATGGACCTAAAGAAGTCCAACTAATTAGCCTCTTCCTTCTTCAAAATAAGGACTAAGAAAGTAGCATTCAAGGCCTGGAGCATTTCTTTGCTGGAATAGGACTCCTAAACCACATCCAAAAAGTCATGATTGATAATATCCCAAAATTCATGAAAGAATTAAACAGGGAAGCCATCAAACCCTAGAGCTTTGCCTTTCCGAAAGCTGAAGACCACCCCCTCCAAGTTAGACATACTAATAGACCTCATAAGAGATTCATTCATCTCCTTGGTCACAACAGAGGGAATACAAGATAAGATTGTAGTCTCCTCAATCTCAGTTGGAGGTAAATCATCTGAAAAGAGAGCTACCAGCAATTTCTATTCTAAATTGTTAGCATTTTCAGTTTTCTAGAATTTGATATACACTTTTAGTTTTTAAGAATTCCATATACACCCTGAAGTATCCTACCATCAACTTGTCAATTTTATTAGTTCCTGCCTTATATAAGGCAAGGAATTTTCATTGTACAAAAACAATTCTTCCAAACTAAGGTTTGAAACCATGTATTTTTAAATTCATTTACACTCTTCAAATTTTTTATTTTTTATTGGCCCGTGGCCAATTTCCTGAGGAAAATATATTTTTGGAAATTAAAAAAATAGAAAAAAGTTAGCGATAAGAATGAATAAATGTATTCTATCTAGAAATTACTGTTGTCATCTCTCCAATATTGGTGACCGTTCATCTTCCCCTGAGTTGAAAAGTTACTCACTGACATGGAAACAAAATAAGGCTTTGGCATTTCCTCCATGGCTCAAGGACTCTACAGAGATCATTTTTTATGTTCAGCACTGATCTGAAATTCATTAATACTTACTAAGACAGTCATGGAATCAACATTTACCTTTCTTTAAATGCAAAAATTTGAACAATTTGTAAATGTTTAGAAATTATAACGTGGCATACATATTAAATGCAAAAAATTGAACAATTTGTAAGTGTTTAGTTTTAAGACGATTTAAATATGTTTATAATATGAAAATATGCAAGTTATAATTTATAAGTTGTCCTTTTATATTTGACTTTTAAAGAATGTAAATTTTTATAGAGATGCAACTTATTGTGGATTTCATTGTGTGTTATATTTTAGTGATAAATTTCTAAATGAATGCAAAACAATTATACAAATATAATCATAGGTCTATCAAACAAAAAGACTTAGGGGGGGTATACTTAATATGCACTATGTATATATCATGACTTTTTTTTAATATAGTTTTAGAGTGACAGTTATTCCTCGGTGAGTTACAAATACCACTATTTATCTATATAGGATGTGGTTTATGTTCTCAACTCCCTAGTCCAGCTTCAATTAGGTATACATTTCTCAGCTTCATCCCTACTTCCACTCTCAAAAGGTAGGGACTCCAACTTAGCAAGAGCTCTAGTTTATAAGATTTAGGGTTTGTTTGGTTGTTGGAATATGATTTAAGAATTGGAATTTAAAATCCTTGATTTTGGATTCTGGAACTTGAAATCCAGATTACAATTTTTTGAGACTGTTTGGTTCAAACCCAAAAAGATTTTATATTTGGAATTTTTTATTCCAACCTTGTTTTTTTCAAAATACGAATATATGGCTCAACAAATGAATATAAAAGTTACAATGAGAAAGATGATTTGTATCTCCAATTTGTAGTTCAAGGACCTATTCATGGTTCTTCCAACTCCACACACGTCAAAAATGACGATGTTCATTGGAAAATAAAAATTCAAGAAAAAGTTAAAAGAAAGATAAAAGAAATTACATGTGTGTAGTACTAGTTGTTTTATTTAATCCAAACATATGAGCAAGTGCAACAATAACAAAAAAAATTCCCCTAAATTAAAAAAATTAAACTTCAAAAATATGCACAAAAATAAGTGCCCTCAAATGGGCATCCAGATGTCAAACCCAATTAAATTTTAGTTTAGTTGAAATCCTCATTTTCGAAAAATGGGAATTAAAACGAGAATTCCAAATAACAAGTATTTTGAGGGGAGATGGAATACTTGTTGGTCTCAGATTGGTTTTGACAATTGAGTATCAACATACTTAAGAAAATTCTAAGTTTGATGCCAAGTATAATATAGATGCTGAGCTAGAAATTCAACAGGTGCGAAGTAAGTTTCAAGTGCTGAGTCACTATAGGTGCCGAGCGAATGGAGTTACTATAAGGAGCCGAGCAAGATAGAAATCCTATATGTGCCAAGCATCAATACATAGTAAGTATTGAGTAACATAGAATCAACATATGAGTTGTAACTTCAAAAACTCATATGTAAACCATTTTTGGAGCTGACACAAGATGAATCTCAAAGGATTGAGAGATAAGATTGAATCTTTTTTAGTCCCTATGAAATCTGCATGCAACCAATAGGAAAATTGTAATGATTTGAGCATGAAAAGATGGGTGAATATCGATCATGAATTCATACCTAACCCTAAGCCTCGAAAGCCTTTATAACGAGGTCAAGAGCCCATAACTTGTGTGTGCATGTGTGAGAAAGAGAGAAAGCATGATATTAGAATGCATGGAGAGAATGCTAGCAAAGTTTTAAGGGGTGTAAAGACTTAGAAGAAGAGCAGCACTATAGAATCAAGTTGATCAGAACAAAGCATCAATACTACGAATAGATGTTTATCAGATCAGGAAGGATCATATTAGATTGAGTAGAACAAAGGTCTGGAATCAACAATAGAAGATTGCAAGTCATAAGATCAAGACATTCTACTATTCTTTCTAACCATTGTATTAGGAGAATGAAAATCCTATGATGAATAGGTTGGCTTAACAACTATATTGTAAGATCCTTAACAGGGTTGTAAATCCTTTAATAGGGTGACATTTTAAGTGAGTGTTTGTAAATCCTTTAGATAGGTCACTTTTAACAGGGTGTAAAGCCTTTAATAGGGTAGGCCTTTCACAGGGCAGATCATTGATGATGGTCAAAATTTGTAACCTTGACAAGTTACATATTGCTATATTGATAAGTTGTGGGTGTCATCCCCACCCAAGTTTTACTTTCTCATTTTGGAGGGTTTCTGGGTGATCAAATCTTGTGTTATCTATTTTCATGCATTTCTTTACTTTCATGTTGATTAGATGAGTTAGATGCATGTGATTGATTTCAGTTAAATGGTTTTAGAGGTTAAAGTTTGTTACTTCTAATTCATCCCCCCTCTCATAAGTAAATCTTCCCACTTGTAAATTCCAACAATTAGTATTAGAGTACAGATTTCTCTCAAGGAGAAGCCTTACAACTTGGAGTAAAGATCTTGAAATGGAAGTCTATAAACTTCGAAAGATCATAGAGAACCAAGAAATTGAGATACATCTCATTCTACACTCTCTGGAAGAAGCAAGGGAAGAACTGGGAAAATCCTTAAAGAGAAGAAGAGAGATTGCCATAGCTAAGAATGATACACAATACAAGGAGATTGGCACCTCAAAAGTATTTGCAAATGGAGATTCCAAAGAGTTTGATGCAGAAATAGTAGATCTAATAGAGAAGAATAGAGCTCAAGTAGAAGAAATTAGAACTCGGGAGATTGAACAAGAATCACAAGCCATGATGCTTTGTGAAGTGACTGAACAAAAGAAAAGAGCCATTGAAGATAAAGCTATGATCGAAGATGACAAGAGAAATCTTACCAACAGATTGGAGGAAAATACAATTGAGTTTGAAAGAATTTCCAACATGCAGCTAGACACCCTAAGCTAGATGATGAATGCACATCATGAGCCGAATGTCAAGAACATTGAGATCTCTACACTAAAGATGTAAAATGAACAACTGCAAAGTGAATTGAGAAGAGAAAAGGAAATTTAAGAAAGCTTCAACAAACCTAATGAAGCCATCAAGTACTCTAAACAGCTTTTGAAATCATCAAAGTCCAACAATGACACTTCAGGACTAGGATACACCAGCACTGAAGAAGGAGATTCATCCAAGACTGTAGAATAAAGAAATAACAAAGGCAAGAAAAAAAAACCCACTTGTCATTTTTGTGGTAAGAAGGGACATACCTCTAATGTGTGTAGGAACAAGAATGCCAATGAGCATGACAAACCTAAAAACATAGGTCATTGTCACAAGTGCAATTGACAACAACATCAGGCACTTGGCTGGAAGACTAGAACTATTAGGACACCAAGATTTGAAGTTCACTGCTACAATTGCAAGAAGTATGGACATAGAGCTTTTGAATGTAGATCAAAGCCTATGTGGACATCAAATCAACTAGAAAAGACAAAAAGTCATGGACATCATTATAATTGGGACTATAGTACTAGGCATAGTTGTCACTACTGTCAAGAGTATGGACACATTCCTAAAAATTGCATAAGAACACATTTTAGTGGAAACTATAGTAGATGGTTGAGCCAAACTACATGCTTTAGTTGTTTGAAGATTGGGTATATCAACAAGAATTGCCCAACAAGGTCAAAGGCACCTAATTTAGAGTTCAACAAAGGAAAAGACAAAGTTGATGTTGAACACATTAGTAGAGAGATTTATAAAACTTGGAAGAAGAAAGATGAAAGTAGCACATCCAATGAAGAGATCACTTTATCCAAAAGGTCAAGTGATCACACTTCATCCAACTAAGAAAAACAAGGCATGTGGGACTGATTTACAAAGCTATATCATACATTAGTTCCAAAACAAGTAAGTTCTAAAAAGGATAGATCAGCAGGAATAGAGATGCAAAGTTAAAATTTCAAGTTTTCACAAGTGTTTATGAGTTGCCTTCAGATGCTGAGTGGTTAGTTGCAACCGAGTTGGTAGTGGATGATGAGTGAAAGAAAGTTTCAATTAAAGTTGAGTAAGGGAAACTCTAGTGTATGCTGAGTGATGGAAAATCAATAGAAGTCGAGTGATGAAGAAATGCTTAAGAAGTTGAGTGGATAGCTGTAAACGCACTAAGCATTAAATGCTAGGTATTGAAGGGTATATGTTTTCATTTTGATTCATTTTTCACCATTGCGAGCAAAGAGAAAAGATGAGAATAGTGAAAAATGATTTCAAAGTACAATTTGAAGCATTTGAGGAGATTGAATCATAGATTTAGCTTCATTTTGATGATTCAAGGTATTTATACTAAGTGTCGAGCTACATTATTTCACAATTTCTTTGTGTTGAAACCCTAGATTACACAAATGGCCTCCAGTTTTAGGAAACCTTGGGAGAATGAACCTTTTGAAGTTCAATTAGTGTCAAATGAAGTAAAACAACTTGATTTTTGACCTATCCCTAAAGTTTCCTACAAAAATGACCCAGTCGGTGCCCTATCTATTATTCCTCCTATGGTAGTAATGGTGCAAGATCTTAGGAGATGCTATAATTTCAAGATAGGTGCTATTGGAGATATGGAGATAAGGGAAGTGTATGATAGATTGTGTGAAAATGGAGTCTTGAAGGAAGAATATCAAATCATCGAGAGGAAGGGCTTAACCCGTGCCCTAGAATTCCCTATGTCTTTAAGACAGAATGGATTAGAATTGTGTTGAGTAGGATTCATGATGGTAGTATGTGGTTAGAAGATGGCCTAGTCAAAATAACAAAAAGGATTGTTCATAGAGTAACAAGGTATCCAACCCTAGATCAGCACAAGACCCTAATAAGTGACTCCAAAGAAGTTATTGAGAAGAATACATGAGCCAAATGGAACAAGAGAGGCATGACCATAGATACCATTAAAGATCCTCTTGTTGATTTTGCTATCAGAGTTATATATCACAAATTTTACAAATCTAGTAGACTCAATAGTGTTCCATGTATTGCAGTAGATGTTGGCTACAAACTTGTTAAAAAGGATCATACTTATGATCTTGCAGAACTGCAACTACAAAAAATTAGTGAAAATTTGGGAGCTATGAGAAGAACAAAGGGAGCCCAATGCAAATTTGGGGAAATTTTGATTTCTATATTTTGCTATGTATAGAATGAATTTCCATCTTTTGGAAAAGTTAAGTAGAAAACAAATAGGTTCATAGTAGCCTAGGTAAATGAATACATTGAACAAATGGTGGCAAATTTTGAGACATTAATGACTAACTATTTTGAAGATTTCAAGAAATCTATGAAACAGAGACTGAGGATACATGTTTCATTAGTGGAAAAGCACATTAATGACATTTTCTTTCTTGTTGATATTGATTTCACTTACATTCAAGAAGCCATATCAAGGGTAAGATGGCTTAGACCTCTTGGATATAAGATCAACATTGATGAGGCATCTGCAACCATAACAACTCTACTAGCAAAGGAAGTAGAAAAGAGTGCCTCATATTTTGGTACATATGATGTAGTAAGATCCAAAGTGGATATGGAGCTAAAGACTACTTCTACATTGAAGAAAAAGGATGAAATAGTGAAAAAGCTCAAAGAAAAATTTAGAGAAGGCATAATAGAGTTAGAAGAGGAAGATGAAGAAAAAGATGAAGAGAAACAGGGACAAGGACCTCTAGCTTTGACCCAAGGCATGGGTGAGGATGTTGAAGAAGAAGAAGCACCTAAGGCAGAGCCCAAAAAGAGAAAAGCACAAAAGTATCCTGCTACACAAGCCAAAGGCAAGAAGAAGAAGATAGCCAAACCAAGCCTAGCAAAACCTACCACATAGGAAGATACAAGGGCAACAAAAAAGGTAGCAAAAGAACAAGAAAAGAAGAAAGCCATAGAACAGGAAGGGCTAGTAGAGAAAAGGAGAAGAAAATATATGGCACCTCTAGAAATAGATGAAGAGAGAACTAAGTCTGATGATAATGATTAATTCAGAGTGCTAAGTCACACCACTAAATTTGAATTAGAAAATATTTGTTACAATATTAGAGATAATGCTAATTTGACTAGATTGAAAAACATTACTTTCAATAAGTTAAGTAGAGAGGAGCATAACATAGTGGAAGAGTCAATCTACACTATGATGGCCAAGTTCAAGATCACTCCACTTGAACTTGATAATACAATGCCTAAGGAGCTATAATCCATTGTAGAAAATAAATGGTATTATTGCCTAAACATGGAGAAGGAAATAAGAGAGTCAACTCTAGCTCATGTGATGCTTGATCTCACAAAATGACAAATAAATAAGGCAAGTAAGAAATATGGGAGCAAATTTGCACCCAAATACAGAGCCTTCAACATTTTACAAAATTAGATTGAAGATTTTTTGAAGAAGTCCACTCTCATATGCAAAGTGATTTATGGCCCTTAGACAGTAAAGGAAGGACAAGAAGATCCCTTTGAGGGAAGAGATAATGATGAGGAAGAGGAGGAAAATGAAAAGGAGGAAGAAGAAGAGAAAGAAAAAGAAGATGTCATAGTGGAGAAGGAAACACATAAAGGTGATATGGCAATAGCTGAAGAGAAGAAATAGGAACATAGTGTGCAAGATGCACAACTACCACCACCTAGTCCTCTACATGAAAAACCTACACCTACAGACATAATAACTATCAAGGATGTTCCTGATAGTTCTGGTCAGAATATTAACCCATTAGCTATAGAGAGCTTAGAAAGATCCTTCACCAGACTAATATGCAAACATAGTTGTCTACCAATCTAGTCTCGGTGAGTGTAGAGGAACTTTAGAAGGTAGTAGCTGAGATAACCAAGAAGAAGGTGAATCCACAAGAACCACCTTCACAAACTCCAACTGCTACAAGTGGAAAACCACAAGAGAAACTAGCACAAGATGCATTTGCTAAGGTTCATACCACAATGATAGTAACTTCAACTGCTGAGGAGCCAACAAAGGAGAAAATAGGAGAGAAGGATACCTCTACTCCTACAACACAAAGTCAAGGTGCACCTCCTCTAATTACAATCATTGATCAAGGAAGACCTGAAAAAGAAGAAGAAGAAGAGGAGAGCCCTAAGGAGAAGGAACAATAGGAAATTCAAACATTAGTAAGTTTGCCTACTATAGGGACTCCTACTGGAACATCATAGCAGCTGAGCACTGATGTAGTACCACCACAAATATCAGCAACAGGCTTGAGTTCTACCAGGGTAGCAAGGGTAATTCACTATGGAGACCCTGCACTTGATGAGGAGATAGTCATACCAAGCTATGACTATAGAAAACTGAACATAGAATAGATTGACGAAGTGCAAGAGGCATTGGAGAGGAAGAAAAAGCAAGAGATATTTAGGAATGAGTATAGGTAAAGGTAAACATTGATATAAATCAAAGACATCTTTCTAGATGCATTCAACTTGCAAGTACCTGATGAGAGAAAGCCCATCATGGAGCAATTATCCAACATAGTGGACTAGGTACAAAATGAAGACCTAGATACCAATGTCAAATTGCTTGAATGGTCTAAGAAGAAATTTTAGATGAAGGTAAATGAGAAAATGTCTATTGAAATAGCACTTTCACAAGTTGAACGGGAAAAGAAGATAGAAAAGGTGAAAGCAATACTTGAGAATATATTCTCACTATACTCCAAATTGTGTGATTCCTCATACTTCACACAAGAAACAAGCCAGAGGATATTGAGCTTGGAAAGGAACCTCAAAATATCCAACAAACAATTACCAAAGGATCCAGCTCAAAGTGAGAAGCATTTTGCCACAACGCTTCACACTCAAAAGGAATTAGCTATAAAAATAGCAAATGAGGCAAATATTAAGGCCAAATTGATACAGATACAGTCAGCCATTACCCCTCACATGGAAGTTTTGAACAAAGGAATGGCCTATGCAGAGAATGTTTTGAAGAAAGATCCCAATCTTTCTACATTGGAAGGCCTGGTACACCTTGCAGCAGAGACAACCATCCAACTCAAAGCACTGGAAATTGCATTAGATAATTGGGATGCTTCTCTGAAAATCATCATGGAGGTAAATAAATCTCTTTTGGCTAAAATTCAATTCATTCATAGGACCCTTTGACATAAGTGTCAAAAAGGAGGAGATATAAAATAAAAGGGGAGATTAATACATTATGGAGATATACCCAATGGAGGAGATAATAAAATTTTGAGTTTTGTGGAGAAATAAGGAGATAAAGCCAAAAATTGCAAGGAAAGATATGTGAAAGGGGGAGCCGAAATAGAGAAAATAGAAATAGAGAAGACAAGAAAAGGAATGACAAGGTAGAGATAAAGAGTATCAGATTATCTAGCATGAGAAAAATATAGTAAAAGGAAATTTTGATACATAAATGGCACATCAGCTCAAGGGAAGTTACAAGTTTTTGAGGTATATAGTCTTCTACAAAATTTTGAACAAGTTTTTAAATTTTTGTACAAATGCCAAAGAAGTTGTATATTATACTCATGGACATTAGATTCATAATGTTTAGGTAAGTGTTATGACACTCATGTCAAAGGGGGAGATTGTTGGTCTCAGATTGGTTTTGACAATTGAGTGTCAACACACTTAAGAAAATTCTAAGGTTGATGCCGAGTATAATATAAATGTCAAGCTATAATATGTGTTGAGCCAGAAATTCAATAGGTGCCAAGTAAGTTTCAAGTACCGAGTCACTATAGGTGCCGAGAAAAGTATAGATGTCAAGCAAACAGAGTTACTATAAGGAGCTAAGCATCAGCAAATAGTAAGTGTCGAGTACCATAGAATCAACATATGAGTTTGTAACTTCACAAACTTAGATGTAAACCATTTTTGGAACCAACATAAGATGAATCTTGAAGGATTGAGAGATAAAATTGAATCTTTTTGATTCCCTATGAAATCTGCATACAACCAATAGGAAAAGTGTAATGACTTGAGCAGGAAAAGATGGATGAATATCGCTCACAAATTCATACCTAACCCTAAGCCTCAAAAGCCTTTATAAGGAGGTGAAGAACCCATAACTTGTGTGTGCATGTGCGAGAAAGAGAGAGAGCATGATATTAGAATTCAAGGAGAGAATGCTAGTGAAGTTTGAAGAGGTGTAAAGACTTAGAAGAAGAGCAACACTACATAATCAAGTTGATTAGAATAGAGCATCAGCACTATGAACATATGTTTATCAGATCAGGAAGGATCAAATCAAATTGAGTAGAACAAGGGTCTAGAATCAGCAATAGAAGATTATAAGTCATCAGATCAAGACATTCTACTATACTTTTTAACCATTATATTAGAATAATAAAAATCCTATGATGAATAGGTTGGCTTAACAACTATATTGTAAGATCCTTAATAGGGTTGTAAATCCTTTAATAGGGTGACATTCTAAGTGAGTGTTTGTAAATCTTTTAGATAGGTCACTTTTAACAGGGTGTAAAGCCTTTAATAGGGAAAATCATTGATGATGGTCAAAATTTGGAACCTTGACAAGTTACATATTGCTATAGTGGTAAGTTGTGAGAGTCATCCCCACCCTAGTTTTACCTTCTCATTTTGGAGGGTTTTTTGGGTGATCAAATCTTGTGTCATCTATTTGCATGCATGTCTTTACTTTCATGTTGATTAGATGAGTTAGATGCATGTGATTGATTTCAGTTAAATGGTTTTAGAGGTTAAAGTTTGTTACTTTTAATTCATCCCTCTTAGAAGTAAATCTTCCCATTGGTAAATTCCACTAATACTTGTTTTGGGGGTTAAATGGGGATACTGAATCCACATTTCTCCAAATTGCAATTCCTATTTTGCAAACACAAATAGTGGATTAAGATTTTTTTTAATTTTGAATTCTAATTCCTATTAAAATCTGTGATTCATAGAATTTAATGGAACTACAAGGTCCTTCATCTAATTCTGAAGTTAAGTGAACATTGACTTAAGAATGGTATTCTAAATTTCTCACATTAAGTTTGGGTCTTCTTAGTCCCTACCTTATAGATAAGTTAGGGAACTAATGTTCTAGATTCCACTTCTATTAATTTTGAGCATCCACTTATTTCTAGAATCCTAAAGTTTGCATGACAATTATTAAATAATTATATTTTGTACTGATTTTCTTATTTTGTAATTGGAGGATTGGAATTTGCTGGGGTTTTGGGTGATTTATAAATGAAAAAAAAAAAATGCCATCAAAGCCAATAGTTGATGGATGTAAATTTAATGTGCCTAGTAGGTGGACATTAGATAGATGAGAATTAGTTAAATGTACTTAGCATGACAATGAAAAGATAGAGTTTGTAGTAGTAGCTGTTAGGTAGGTGTAGTTTATACTATTTGATTATTCTGAGGGCTTGAACAAAGGTTGCATGTGATTAGATTAGGTGACTCAAGGTCTTCCCATTTAGAAAAACCTTAATTTCAGAGTGCTAAATATTTTGCACAAAGATTAGTGATTCATGGAAATAACTCTGCATTTCTATTTTCAAATAACTAATTACCTTTCCTGTAAACAATTGCTTATTTGTTCTATTTTTGGTTGTATAGCGTAAAAGTCTTTGTACAACCATTTTTTACCAAACAAAGCTAGAAACTATGTCATTCCAACTTCCCCTTTCTTCTCTATTCAAGTTCCCTTTTACATTTTCCCTTGTTTGAAGAACCCTTATCGAAATTACTAAAGGATTCTATAAAAATTTTATCAAAGAAATTGTAGGTCTCGTTCTTCAGTATCCAAAGGTGGCAATTCTAACCTTTGTGTAGGTGCAACCCAATTTTTAAATATATTAAGCTGGTCTTGTTTAGTAGCTATTTTAATTAATGGTTGAGTGGAGTTTAAGTTTTGATCTGGGCATGAGACAATTATGGATGTTTAAGAGTAAAAGTACAAAGTTGTGTCACCATTTAGGCTAAATTATCAGAATGACTAAATTTGAGTATTTCTATGTAAAAATCAATTTTGTTCAAACATATGATCTTGATAAATTTATTCTAGCTAAGTTATACATGGTCTCACACTTTTCCAACTGGAAATGTCTATTAAATGCATGTTTTATACTAGTTTGCATCCAATTACTAAACAAATAAAATTATTTTAGAAAACCGATGTTTCAATAACTCTTACTATTTTTTTATGAATTTTTTTTAATAACATGTAAACACCATTTTATAGAGCTCAAAGTCAAGAATATTCTCATATAGGGTTTATAGTGTTTAATTAGATATAGTATATTGTAATTAAAAAATTCCACAAAGTATGTATTTTAACACTCAAGAAGATGTCAATTTTAAGAGGAAAAATAATATTAAATAATATTAAAAAAAATTAAAATCATATGACGTTCTAGAGGAGAGAATCCTCTTCCAAAATGTATAATTTTTCTTTTGGTTATAATAGAATTTTTTTTTTAATGTGGTAGTAGATGAAAACTATTGATTTCAGGTGAGTTGAAATTTGAATTGTTATAAAAGAGAAAATATAGGTCCAAAGCTAATTTGTATTTTTGATTGTTCTAGCTATATATGTTATCTATAATATAATATGAGATTAAAGGGAAATAAGTTTATTTCCATATAGTTTTGTGGTGGGAACTGGTCCCCTATTTTTTAGCATTTTTCAGCAACTAAAATGTTGTCTTTAAAAATTAAGAAAATATATCTATTCTTATTCCAAATAATTATTAAAAATTATAATCCTAAACTTCATCCATTTCTATACATTTCACTAGTTTACTTCATTTTCAAATTCTAAATAATAATACTAGTTTTATATCATTGAAGGTTAATAGTTATACTTTTGTTAGCCTTTTCCTTTATAAAAGGGTGACACAAGTTTGTGCTTTTACCCTTAATTTTCTTGTAAAATAAATGTTGTTGTTGAACTCAGATAAAGCATATTTAATTTCAACCATAGAGTATATTTGATCAATTTAATAATGAAGGTATAAGACTTATGGGTTTTTGAGCTATCCTTTTCTTTCCAGATTGAAACTAGATCTGAACTTTGGAATTAGACATTATTGTGGAGGAATGTGACCAATTGAGGTTATTTCCCAATTTATTTTGAAACTGAGGTCATTTCGCCATTTCTTTTGAAACCTAAATTTGCTCTTAATATTGTTAATTTTGAAACTGAGGTCATTTCATTGTTTCATTGTATGTAATAGCATTTCACTATTTCAAGCCATTTTTTTATTTTATTTGAAACTAAACTCTTTTGGCATGCTAGATTTGTACGATTTGAAATAGTTCTATGTTGCAAGTGCACAGGGGGTGTTAGAGTAAATAATTAATATTTAATTATTTACTCTATTGCTTAAGTTTACTTAGGTCATGCATTTATTTAATATTTCATATTTAATGCATGTTGTGACAACACGGGAGTTTGTTCCCTTCTAGTTGTCACACTTATCTTCCAGCTTGTTCTACAAGCTTCCATGAGCTCTTTATATTCGGGCTCTCTCTCATTGTAAAATATATAGAAAGCCATTTCTTATTGTAAATACATTTCTTATTGTGTTTGCATTTTTGGCTCTCATGTCCGTTTAGGGTTTTTGCCCGTGCTCCATGCTCCTCCCCTTCTATGGCTTCTCTTTGACAGGTTCGCATGCAGGTGATCTTGGCATCTTCGGAGTTGGCTTTCCTCAACTCCAACATGGTATCAGAGCCTTCCTACTGCTGCTTCATTGAAGAAACTTTGAAGCCGTGATTTGGAGTCACAAACCCTAGTTGTTTGTGCATTTTTTCTTCAAATCAGGGGATCAGCGATTTTTCGGAGCACTTTGGGCTCAAACGGACATCACCATTGGATTCGAAAGGCCATTTGCAGTCAGGATTCATATAAAGCTTTTCGTTTTTGGAGACAGGGCAATTTTGGCGATTTTTTGAGGCTTCCAGGGTCGCTACCGTACGGATCGTACGGACGCAGGGCGTACAAATTTTAAAAATATATATATTTCAGCCGCCGCCACCGTGCCACCGCGGGGCTGCCACTGCGCCACCTGCGCGCTGCCCGCAGCGGCCGCAGTAGGCAGCGCCGCCCGCGCTCCGCCGCTGCCCGACCGCCTCCTGGCCGCCGCCCTCCACCGGCGGCACCTCTCCAGCCCGCCGCCCGTCCGCTGCCCTCTGCCGGCGGCTCCTCCTGGCTTCGCCGCCCCTGCGGCCACCTCCGCCGGTTCCGCCGCCTCCGCCCGCTCTGCGCCATATCTGCAGGGTTTGCTGACTCAGCACCAGCGGGGGTGACACGTGGCATGGGCGCCACGTGGCACCTTGCCACGTGGACCCGCCACGTCACCCCTGCCACGTCAGCTGCCACGTGGCTATGCCACGTGGCACTCTTTTTTTTTTTTGCTGCGATGACCATCAAGCCGTCAAATTTAATCGGCTGACTTGCTGACGTCAGCACTGCATCAACCCTTGCATGCACCTCTCCTGATTTGGTTTTGGACCTACTTGTGGTTTTTTGGCCATAACTCTTGCATACGGACGTATTTTTCCGATCCGAAAGAAGCACCAGAAAGCTGGTTTCGAGACGGAGATTTTGGTGTAGGTAATTTTAGGTTTTGATGCTTTTTTATTGCTCATTTTTTCAGTTGAAGTCCGAAGTCCTGTTCTTGACTCTGGCATGCATATCTTTTGCGTCCCATGTCTGTTTTTGGAAAACTTTATATTTTTGGAAAGCTGGTTTTCTCATCTTTTCAGAACTATCATCTTTTTTCCTCACTTTTGGCCTTTGCTCTTTCTATCATAGTTTTGGCATTTTTGCTCTATGGTGGATATTTTGAGTGTTTTAGGCCCGAGGATCATTTTCCTGGCATGGTTTGCTTTCTTTTCGGCTGTACTTTCTTTTGGTTCAGCTCTTTTTCAGTTCTGATCATTGTAGCTATCCTTTTGAAGCACTTTTCTATTTCGCACTGAGATAAACTGTCACTTTTGTATTTCAGGAGTCATGAACGTTGTTTTGAGTCAGGTGTACTTGCACTATTTCATAAAGCACCATGGGGGGAATTATTTGTTTGCTGTTTTAGGCATTCTCCCTTTGTCAAGTGAGTGTCCCTTCCATGACATTAGCCCCATGCAGAGTCAGTTAGACCGTGTCTTTATCGGTGTCTGTACTTCTTTTCCTCTCTCCTCGTTCTTGGTTTGTTTGCAGGAGATTTGGCTCACCTTCTCAATTGCCTGTCATCACACCCCATCTGCATTAAGGGGGGGTTATGCTGTATTCTAATGCATCCATGGTTCGATGGTTTGATAGTGTGAACTATGTATTCAGTGGTTGATCCTACATACAAGGCGATTGCAGTGGCTGGCTACCTATGCATTTCGGTGAGATGGATCATCTACCATATAGACATGCTCGGCTCGTGCCTTCTTCTTCCATGGAGGTTTCTTCAGATCAGCAGTTTGACAGATTTGCAGCTCTTCATGCTTCAGTGATGCTGCTTCTTCATGATCATTCCTTGTTCCTATTTTAGGGGACAATTTCCCTAGTTGGAGACTTCTTCAGCTCTTCACTGGGTTCTTACCTCTTTTTGGGGGAGGGTTTTTCCCATGTGGTTTTCTCTCTTTCCCTGCTTACAGAGGTTTCATTTTTCTTGCATTGTACTTGGGTACCTAAAATGGCCTCATTGCCGGGACCCATTATGCATCCATCTTAGTTTTGTGAGCTTAAGGCATTTCCCTAAGTTGCACTTAAGGGGGGGTGTTAGAGTAAATAATTAATATTTAATTATTTAATCTATTGCTTAAGTTTACTTAGGTCATGCATTTATTTAATATTTCATATTTAATGCATGTTGTGACAACACGGGAGTTTGTTCCCTTCTAGTTGTCACACTTATCTTCCAGCTTGTTCTACAAGCTTCCATGAGCTCTTTATATTCGGGCTCTCTCTCATTGTAAAATATATAGAAAGCCATTTCTTATTGTAAATACATTTCTTATTGTGTTTGCATTTTTGGCTCTCATGTACGTTTAGGGTTTTTTCCCGTGCTCCATGCTCCTCCCCTTCTATGGCTTCTCTTTGACAGGTTCGCATGCAGGTGATCTTGGCGTCTTCGGAGTTGGCTTTCCTCAACTCCAACAGGGGGAAGTAATTACAATTTGCAAAGGTTAAATTTCATTTTGATATTATTATTATGATTAGCATCGCTTATTATTTTCAAGGCTTTCTATTTTTTTTGAATTGTTACTTCCTATTTATTCTTTAGGTTTATTTTTTCTTCCAAGTTGAGCATTGGATAAAGCTAGGCAAAAAAGGAAATTTTATTTTATGAATTCATCATATCTCATACTAACATCTTAGGAAATAACTACATATGAATATGATAATGCAGTTGTATTTTGACTTCTAACTAAAAATGTCCTCCTCACTGTGAAATGACATTTCAAACACGAGTATTTTAACTTCTACAATTTATAGATATGGCATAGGACATATTTTCTTTTGCTAATATGTAGCTTGGTGGTTATTGATTTTCATTTAGTTGCACCTTTCTTAGGTATTTCACTTGTTCACTTTCTTTAATTAAGAGCACTATATGTGTTGGATATAGCATTGTGTTGCTTTGTTTAGTTGATTTATACCTTAATTTCAACATTGCCTGAGGACCTAACTATCATTACTTTCTCTGCCAGAATTTGTTTTAGAAAATTTTTACCCTCGTGACGAGATTGTGCTTGATAATGGTGGAAAATTCCTTATGTCTATGAACTAAAATTTACTTCTAAGGCTAGATAAATCTTTTTCTAGTATCCTTTCCTTGTATAGTTGCAGGGTAAAGGAAAATGTGAATATCCTCTTTCTTTTAGTTTCTTTCACATTTTTTGTGCCTAGTTTAAGCAATCAAAAAATAAAGTACATAATTAATGTTAAAGTTATGTGGGTAGTTTCTATATAAAATTGAAAAAAATAGATGCACAATGAATGTTGAACTGTATTTTGATCTCTACATTAGATTGATTTGCCTTGAGTTGCATTAAAGTCAATAAAAAAAAAAATTGGTGATGTTGATTTTGACATGAATTTGAATGCAAGACTTGAAAGAAGATATTACTTTCATGTCTAGCAATGTCTTATGGTTTGATCAATACATCCCTAATTCTTTGGCTTTCGTTGTGTGCTTAAAAAAAGTGAAAATATAAGCACATGATTATATATATTTTAAGCCTCAAATATAATGGTAGAAGAATGGATTATAGCATAGTACTGAATTGGGATAAAGCACCTCTCAAAACATTATCATCAAAATTAACTACATTACATTTATGCTTTAGCCAATGAAAAGGTAGGGACTCCTGCTCTCCCAGAGCCCTTGTTGAAAAATAACTGAATATGAAACCCATGTAAATTGCATTTGACACTAAAGAAAAGCTTCCCATGCTTCTTGATTCGACTATTTTTCATGTAGCAAAGTGTGTCATACCATTGACATATGATAAATACACCACAAGTTTAGCTATGTCAAATATTAGTTCAATTTAAAACTAAATTCAAGTTCAGCCAGGGGTATTCCAAAAAATATAATAAATTAATGAAGCAATGAATATCAAAAACCTTCTAATGTTGGAACTTTATTTTATTCTAAATGTAGGATTGTTTTCCCTTGGGGCTAAGACAAACAATGAAGCTAAATATATTTTCTATTAAATGATAATGTGTTCAATAACAGCATTCCTCTGAGGTTAGGTAGTTCAAATCATCAAATAATTTCCTATGAAAGCTTGACCAAATGCTCTTTTATATTGAAGAAGTTGAAGGGAAGAGAATTTAGTAAGCTAACTAATTTATATTCATTACCTCCTTTAGTTGACAACACACTCAAACATGACATTATGAGGCATATCAATACATTGTGAGGCACATCTTTACACATTTTGTATACATGTTCATGTGTTGATGAGACAATTATACACAATAATGTCATTCTCATATGTCATAATATAGTACATGCCTTCAGAATGCCAGTGATTAGATCTTCATGTATATTCATGCTCTCAATTACAAATAGAAAGAGAAATGTGGGGAGAGAAAGATACAAGATAAATTATGCAAGGGTAGTAAAAGACGAGGATTTTATTCAATAGGAGATTTATAATATGAAATGGGTGTAAATATTAGTTCATAATTATATAAATACAAGATTGAGTATTGTTTTTAAGTTGTAGAGATGGTTGAAGTGTATTTGTGTAAAAGGAAAAAATAATTGCAAGTTACAATTTTTGTGAATGTAGAATACACCATTGAGCACTACCTTCAAGTTATAGACATGGTCTAGGTGTACTTGTATAAAAAAAAATAGTGAGTTATAATTTTTGTGAATGTAAAATATAAGATTGAGCATTGCCTTCAAGTTGTAGACATGGTCAAAGTGTACTTATGTAAAAAGAAAAAATAATAATCTTTGAAAAGATAAAACCTAATGTTTGGTTTTAAAATATGAGTAGATAGGAAATACATTTTTAATTTGGGATTGTACACATATGTAAAGATGTTTTATTTTTAGCAACAAATGTTGATTGATTAAGCTTGATGTGGTGAATGAGTAATAAGAGTATGTTAATCTTTCTTTCAATGCATACAACTCCAAAATATTACAATTGTAGTAAGAAAAATAAATATAGAAGTTGGGAAAACATGTCCACAATTTATAGGAGAAATTTTTTACTTTTTTTCCATCCCCATTTATTCTTCATTTTCACAACAAATGTTCAACACTAATAAGAGAGTAACATTGATAATTTAGTGTGACCTAAAATGGTAATGTTCAAAGTTTAGTTTTACACAATCAAATCAAGAAGAATAAAATAGACATGGGAGTAACAACTAAAATGATTTCTAAAACATGGTTATCATATGAATTAATGAACTTGTAATGTGTTGTAGATATCTAATGTGTGGACCACAATAAAAAGTAAGGTTTTATTTTTTCCTTAGATGAACAAGCACATATCCAATTAGCTTGAGTAAGATAAGAAGACAACTAGATCATATTTCTAGGTCCAACAAAGAGCTTTGTAGCAGTTTATAACAATAAAATAATTGGACATAGAATTAGAACTTCCAATCACACTAACATTTTGATATCTAGTCCAACATATTCTATGATTTTCATCAAGAATATAACTTGGGTATGGATATGATAGGAGCATTTCATAACACCATTTATTCCCTAATTTTAGTTGTGATAATGTTAGAAATGAGTATATCATTAGTTTCCCTCAATCACACCCTAGTTTAGGAATGAACCTAATAAAGATAAAATGCTTGCAAGTAGTAATGATGGATCTAATATAAAAGCAATGTAAATCTATGAATATACTTTTGAATTTGGAATGTTATCAAGTATGTAGATGTAATAGCTTTTGACTCAACTTCAAAACCCTAGAAAGGAAATCAAAGTGACATCAAAGCCTCAATGAATGAATGTGCTTGAAATTCACATTAGGAATGCATGTAGATGAATGTAGATCTTTAGAGGATGAATGTAGAAGATGCAACAAAATATTTGATGTATGAAGGGAGATCTTGAATGTTGGAATGATAGATCTTGCATAAACTCCTTCTATAGCTTGAATGCATGAATCCTTAATCTTCAACAGAGAGATGTTTGAATATCTTGAATGGTTAAAGAATGATTGAGAGCTTGAGAACTTGAGTGCATGAATGCTTCAAATTATGGATGCAATTGTAATGCAAGGAGGATCTAAAAAGCTAGGGCCAAAGGAATGCCTAACTATCCAATCACCTTTCTAAGTAAACATAATGGAAACAAGCAACATAGAGAACAACACCAAGGAAACAAGGAACAACAAAATAATTTATTGTTTCATCAAATCAGAATACATGTCAAGCTATGAGGCCATCTAGGTTATGACCAACATGAATTATGAAATTCTAGACTTGGAATTTTTATAGGTCTTTAATTCAGACTTCTTGCTTTCTCAACTTTGCACTCCCCCCAGCCTCTAAGCTTACCTAACATAACCTAAAAACCCCTATTTATAATTTCCAAAATGGTTTATAGAAGATTCTAGATCATTATATAATAGAAGACTAACCTCAAAATGGTTTGCACACATCCCAAGACCAAATCTTTACATTAAATTCAACAAAAGTCAGCTCATACTAGGAACCAATCACTGAAAAACTTTGTCAAAGAAGAAATTGAACATCAAAAAACATTACGTTCACTCAGTACATGAAGAAACACTCAACCACCAAAGCACTCAATCAATACTAGGTAATGTGGTCAACACTGAACAACTCGATCAACACTAAATAACTCAGTCAACACTAAACTTAGTAGAAATTACACCTCAAAAACCACTAGAACTTAGCACTACTAGGAAGAATGAAAAAAGATGAGCAAGATAGAAAGGCAACCTAGGATGCTCCTACATCAGGCAACTGTGGTTGAAGAAAATTATTCTCCTGAACCATTGAGATGTCACAACCTAAGTTGAATCCAACTTAGATTTAGAAATCTAGGTAGCATCTTGAACTAGTATGTTCTTCCACTTCACCAAATATTCATAGTAATATTTTCCTCTTGTGCTTTTACCCACTCTTTGATCAAATATATGTTCAACCTCTTCAATATGCTTCTTAGGATAATCATCTAGTACAATAACTTCATCATCTAACTCATGATACTTACGTAAATCAGAAATCTTAAATATAGGAGATATATCCATGTCATCAGGCAACTCAACTTCATAAGCATTACCATTGTCAAACTTCCCCAAGATCTTACAAGGTCCAAACTTCTTCATCATTAGCTTACTGTACATTCCAATAGGAAATCTCCCTTTCTTCAAATGAACCATCACCTCATCACCAACTTCAAAAACATGATGTCTCCTAGACTTATTAGTGTTCTCCTTATATTTCTAATTGCTTTGTTCGAACTTCAACTTAGTTACCTCAAGGATGATGTGATTTGTCATGAGTTGAAGTGTAAAAGCGGTCATTTTGAGTTGATGTCTCATATATATTTTATGGATTGTGAAATTTACACAACTAATCCTATATGCACAAATCCCTAAGCAATCAAATACTATTGGGACAAATGAAATTGCACAATTTATGTAATTACTAACCCTTTTTTCTAGGTATTAGGTATACCAATATGAAACTATTGGTCCATTAAATTATTTTTCACTTAAATTTTAAGTAAAATAATCAAAAAATAAATCAATAACCTTATATAAAATATTATTTGAATTTATAGAAATTTTAATATAAACCTTAATATCCCAAATCTAAAAAAATTGTTTGATTTAACAAAAAATAGTATATCCAAAATATAAATATTAAAACATAATATGTATGCACTTTATTTTATGTTGGTCCACATACAAGTTAATATACTAAGAGGGGAAGGGGATGAAGACAAGACTAGTAGTGAAGATGATGATGATGGAGAAAGTAAACAGGAGGATGCCAATATAGAAAATAAGGGTAAAGAGATATTAGTAGCTGAGCCAAAGGCTAAGAAAGGAAAATGGATTGTAATTATTCAGCCCAAAGTTAAGAAGATCTTGAAGATGGTAGTGAACAAACCTATCCCTACTCCTCCTCGTTAGACAAGACCAAGAACAAGGACAATTACCATTTTAGCTAAGATTGAGCTAAAAAAGAAGGGAGTGGAAAATATTGTTAAACTAGGTGAAGGTTCTAGTTCAATAAACATAAAGCCTACTACAACCAAAGAAAAGCCAAGCAAATAAGTGAAGAAACTAAGAAGAATGCTCATAGTTGAAAGAGAAGAAGAAGAAGATAATAAGACTGGGTCAGATGATGTCAGTCAATACAGAGTTGCTATACACAAGCCTCCCAAAAATATTGATGAGGTATGTGACAATATAAGAAATAGTGCTAAATTGTCAGGTTTACAATTTATTAAGTATGAGAAGTTAAGTAAAACTAATAAGGTCAATATAGAAGAAGCTGTAGTTGATATGATGGCAAACTGCAAGACCACCTCATTATAGATGGGGATTAATGTTCTAAATGAATTGTCTAACAAAATTGATGTGAAGTGGCAATATTTCGTAATGATAGAGATAGATATTAGGTAAGATACATTAGCTCAAATCATGTCCAAATTGACAATGGAGAAAATTAAACAATTTATGGAGAATTATAGGAACATATTCGTACCTAGGTCAAGGGAATTCTTGGTTTTGAAGAATAAAATTGAAGACATTTCTTAGATAATTAAATTAACTTGGAAGAGGATCTTTGAATAAATACCTAAAAAGGACAAGAAAGATGAAGCTAAGGAGAATGAAACTGAACAAGTTGACATAATTAATCAAGAGGGTTACTATGATGAGACTAAGAATCTGGAGGAGGCTATACAAAGAAAGGTTCAATAAAGTGAACAACAAAAAACTATCACTATTGAAGATGAACCTATAGATAATCCAAAGAATGAGGATGTGTTGGATGAGGAAGAATTAAAGGATGAGACCCCTATTTAAATGCCTACAACAGAGGTGTTTCTCAATCCAAATCGTATGTTGATTCAAATAAAAGAGTATACAAAGATAGACACATAGGTATGTGCACAAATTATAGAAACAAAATCAAATACCTATGCCCTTCCTAAATTTTTATTGGAATAGAAGGATAGTCATGATGATTAACAAGGTGAGAATTCTGAGCAATAGGGTAAGTCAACCAATATTGAAGAAAATGAGCCACTTGAGCAAGTAAAGATAGATGAGGCCACAAAGGTAACTGATAATACAAAAGAAGAGAAATGAGAGAAGAGATTTAATGACCAAGTAGACTAGTCTTCTACAATCAGTTAGACAATTGCCTTGGGACCTTAGCTAGAGGGAGAAAAAGAGGTTGGAAAACAAAGTTCCACTGGTGAACTTCAAATTATGAGATTAATTAGGTATGTTAGCACCACAACCAAGTATAGAGAAGACAAAAGGGGAGAAGAAAATAGGAGAAGAAGAAAAGCAAGGTGATTTGACCCCAAGAGTCATGCAAGCTAAATCTGGCAATTCAAGCCTACGATTTACAACTAACTATACCAAGCTCAAGCACACCAGATTCTAAGGATAAGAAATTGAAGAAGAAGCTTAGACACTCACCCTAGGTCATAAAAGGTAAGCCAATTACCTTAGATGAAGACACTGTCATACCTAACTTGGATAAATCTAATTTGAGTGAAGAACAAATGATAATATTGAGTGATTTGTATGCTAGAAAGGCTAAGCAAGCCAAGCTAAGAAGAGAGCATCAATAGAAGAAAGTTTTGTATTGCATCAAGGATATTTTACTTGACACTATCTAGATGAGCAAGCCCCCATTCTTGAACAATTGGTGAAAATTGATGATAAGATGAATGAGCCTAACATTGATATTCAAAAAAAGCTGATGGAAATAACTAAAAGAAAATATGTCAATAATGTCAAGGAGAAAGTGTCAGTCGAGATGGCTGTAAATATGTTTAACTCTCTAACCAAGCTAATGATGTTGAAAAGTTGATCTCTAATTTTAATTCATAATTTGGGAAGCTATGTTATGTTCCATTGTTTATAAAGAGGAGATAAAAGATTAAATGGATGAATTAGATGTTGATCTATAGAGGAGTTCAAGTACATTGAACTTGGATGCCAGATCAAGTTCAATTCATTTTCAAAGTTAAGATTTTTTTAGGGGAAGCAATCTAAACTCATGTAGGAAGAGAGTAAAAATTAGTTGAGCTCCTGACTTTTCAAGCTTTGTTGACTCCACATTTGGTAGTCATGCAAAAACATCTTAGGATTGCTAAAGATTTGATTCATGGAAATCAACAATTGTCCATAGATGATAATAAGATAAATCTTGCAACTACATTGTTGATTCAGAGACAAATTCTTGATGGACTAAAGATAAATTGAGACAATACCATGGCAACGATTTTAAGGTCCCACAAACCATTTTTGGAGAAGTATCATATACTTCATGGCCCCAGTCACAAACAAGAATGACTGTGAGAAAAAAAAGGCGAAATGAATGAATAAGGTATGATCAAACGTACTACCAAGCATAACAAATAGAAAAAATTTACAATTTGAATGTGTACACTAGTTCTAGACTCATAACCTGGAGCCAATTTGATACTCAGAGGTGTGTATACAAAAAGTTTTTTTTGAATTTTTTTTTGAAAAATGTAAGTACAAAAGTCCATGCATGTGTCTACTAAGTTATTGTTTTAGAGTATATCCCAATGAGGAGTACTTATGTTTCAATTTTGATATGTAAATTTTGATCATGACAAAATGTTTTTGTCACTAATGTAAAAGGGGAGATTGTTGATCCTCAAGGAAATTGTGGTATTGTCAGTTAGTGCAAAACACTTAGTCATTCATTAGGAAGGTTTGATTGATCATCACTGTGACCAATTCATCCTATATAGGTCGAGAAATAGAATGAATGACTTGTATATATTTTAGTTTATGTCAAGCAGTAGTTATTGTCGAGTAAATTTATAGTCATTCAGTATTCTAGTATTAGCTGAGTGGTCAAGAAGTAGTATATAATCCAAGTCCATTCTTGTGTTGAGCATAGCAGAGAGTGAGTAACACAAACTAAGATGAGTAGATTAAATCCAAGTGACATCATGCATATTAGACATGGCCGAGCATCAGCAAGTTCAAGTGTCAAGTAAACTAGTTTTGACATGATTGTTTGAAATGTCACAAAAATTGAGGTAAACCATTTTTGGTAGATTGGAGATGTAATTTTAGGATTGAGCAGTTAGTTATAGAGGTGATTAGGTGTTCCAGTAAGGATCATTAATCCCCATGCAAGCATTTTAGCCAACCAAAAAATTGCAAGGACTACAAGGCAAAAAAATGATTCTAGATCGTTGATCATAATCTAGAAGCTTCATCTAGAACAATTATTTAAGAAGGGTTTATGACCTGGTTAGTGTGTCTAGAGAATATGTGATTAAGAGTTTGGTCATATGCAAAGTATGAAGGTGAATCATGAAGAGAAACTGAGCATTGGAGTGACGTACAAAGTTAGTGACAAATCATATCAGAGAAGTGATCAGTAACTACATAGAGAAGATTTGTTATCAGCCCTGTAGTGCAAACTAAAGGATTGGGTACTGATACATTCTAACAAGTGTTTCAAGGTGTAAATCTCTTAATAGAGTGGTTTTAAAAGACCTTTGTAAATATCCTATTATAGTACTCACTTAGTTGTGAGGTAAAACCCTTTAATCAAGGTAAAATGAATAAGTCTTGTAAAGCTCTTAATAGGGTAGACCCCTCATAGGGTAGATCATCAGAAGTGATCACAATTTTAGCCCTAGCTATTAAGAATATTAGCGTCATAGGATATTGAAGCAAATATAATATATGATAGTTTATATGATTGATCAAATTATGTCGATATGGTTGTAATATATATGCACACACACACACACACACACACACACACACACACACACACACACACACACATATAGATATGTGTGTGTGTGTGTGTGCAAATTACCATAATCTTATATTATTAAAATATCAAATGACCAATTATTTTTATCAGTTATAAACTGAATACTGATTATCAAGCATCATCTATTGATACCAGTTATATTTAATATGTATAAGTTTTGATTATAGTTATCACCAATTGTATTTGTGAAACACTATTGTATCAGGCATTATACATTATATATGATTGAACATTATGGCTATATCAATTCATTAGTTTTGTTATAGTAGTCACCAATAGTATTCAAATAGTGTCTTTTTGGAACATAATGAAGATGTGTTGAGGCATGAATACATAGGGTCATGCCCCTATGTAATCATGTCTCAATGCATATATAATATACATCATTTACAACTGTAGATCATATCAGTATAAGGCATAAAGATCTTAGTCTATAGATTCTAAAAACTAAATATACTTGAATAAATAAATCTACATCAGTATTGTAGAAGGACAGTCTACATACATAAGACAAGAATTATTATTAGCAAAAATACATACTCATATTTAGAATCAAAGTCAAAGATTGGTAAAGATCCTTACTTCAAATTGAAAATATAATTAGTTTGTCTTCTCCAATAAATGATCAATTAAACTTTACATGGTATTAGAGCTAAATTGATAGAGAGACTGCTGAACTAAGTTCTTAAAATAAAAGTGACATCATGAAAAGAAATGTTAGAGTAGAGGATAGGCTTGAAGGAGTAGAAATATTATTCTCATGGAAATTTTGAATTATAACAATTCTTGAAGAGTTGGAACTAGAATCCTTCATTTAGACAGACATCTCAATACCTAAAGATGAGGTAGAAAAAGCCACTTGGAAAAGGCAAAATAACAAAGCAAGAAAGATAAGTGTTGATTAAATAAAAGATCATAATCTCCCTTCCATATCAAACCTCAAGAAAGTATTTGAATTATTTAAAACAATTATGGACACATTTGAGATCAATAACTTAAGTAGATTGCTTACATTAAAAAGTCAACTTATGAATATAAAAATGAATAAAGGAGAGTCAATCTCATCCTACTTTGGAAGAATTTCTAAAATAAAAATTTAACTATCTTATATTGGAAAGAAATTAGAAGATCAAGAATTATCCATAATAGCACTTAGAGGATTACCTATATCTTGGGAAGCATTCATCCAGGTCCTCAGCAAACCATCAATACTAGTTTTTGACCAACTCAAAAATGATTGCACCTTAAAAGAATCGTAACTAATTTCTAGAGGGATCATTTCAAATCAATAGGGATAAAATCAAGCTCTTTTCTTGGTCTCTAATCAAAAAGGGAAGAAGAGAAAATTCAAAGGAAATAAAAATGATAAAAGAAAAGGAAATAATAATTACAAAAGAAATGACTTCTCTAAAGTTCAATGTTATAAGTGTGAGAAATTTAGACATACCTTCAAAATTGTCCAGAAGGGGAAAAAATTCTAGCCTCCTTAGCCAAAAGAAAAAAGTGTGAAAATATGTTATTCTACTCAGCTCTATCAAGTGAGATGAAATCCAGTGAAAATGTGTGGATAATAGAAAGTGGTGCATCCCACCACATAATAGGATTCAAAGATAGGTTTGAAACTTTTGGAAATTATCTCACTGAAGGAGTCACCATTGGAGATAACTCCACCTATCTAGCAAAAGGAATTGGGACCTATTCTATACAACTAAGAACTAGGGTTACTTTAAAATTTAAAGATGTTCTTTTTGTACCAAGCATAAAATAGAATCTAGTATCCATCTCTAGACTTGTTGATGAAGGGTATCAATTCACCTTTAAACAAGACAACATGTTGTCATGGCCTAAAAATAAAAATCTCAATTATTCTATCACTATAGGGACTAGAGATGGTTATATAAATTATGTAACATTCAAAATAAATCCCTAAGTCTCAAGGTGACAAATCCTAATGAAATATGACATAGAAGGCTTGTACATATTGGATTTAGTACACTACCAAATGTAAAAAATATTACCACTCAAAAACCTAACTTAAATTCAAACCATATAGGCATTTGTAAAGGATGTGTTATAGGAAAGAATATAAAAATACCTTTTCCTCCTAGTGGACATAAGTCTAAATCAATTTTGGAACTAGTCCACACTGATTTATATAGACCTATGCCAACACTTTCTCTAGAAAGATTCTCATACTACATAATCTTTATTTATGATTTTTCTAGGAAAACCTAAATCTATTTTCTAAAGGTCAAAGAATCAAATGATGTTAGATTAAAATTTAAAGAGTTCAAAGAAATTGTGGAAAATCAAATGTTAAAAAGAAAATAAAAATTCTAAGATCAAATAATGGGGTGAATATACCTAGCTGAAAATTTCAAAGTCTTTTGCACCTCTATTGGGATTAAGAGGGAGTATATTGTACCTTATAATACTCAATAGAATGGGGTAGTAGAAAGAAAAAAAATAGAATCAATGTTGAAGTCACAAAAGCCATGCTTCATGATCAAAATTTATGCTTCTCATTCTAGGCGAAGGCCACTAATACTATTGTATATATTCAAAATAGATGCCCACACTCAATCCTAAAACTCATAATTCTTGAAGAAGTCTTTATAGGAATTAAACCTAATCTAAGTCATCTCATAATATTTGGTTTCCCCATTTACATTCACATACCTAAATAAAAGAGAACCAAGTTAGAATCATCTAGGAAGGAAGGAATACTTTTGGGTACAGTGAGAACTCTGAATAGTATAGAGTCTATGTACCTAGGTAGAGGTCAGTTTAAATTAGTAAAGATGTCAAATTTTAAGAAAACACTACTTTAAAACTATCAACAAGTATAGAAGATGAGGCCATCACATAAATTAGATGAAAATCTACAAACTAAAAATTAGAGGGAGAAAAAATCAAAGGAAAATGAACCATTACTAGATATAGAAAATAGAGACATCTCTAATATCAAGAAAAGACCATTATGGGCAAGGAAAATGATTGAAGAAAATGGTGTTGACCTAGATGAAATTTCCAAGGAGAGCAAGAAAACTATAAATAAATTTTTTTATGCTACATTAGTAACTAAGCTTACTAAATCTAAACCATCAACTATTGAAGAAGCCCTAACTTGTCAAGCTTAGAAAGATGCTATGGTCAAAGAATATCAATCCATATTACAAAATGATGTTTGCGACATTGTACCTAGGCCAAAAGACAATTCAAATATTCCATCAAAGTGGTTATACAAAATCAAATATTCTTCAGATGGAAGTATTGAAAAACATAAAACAAGATTTGTTCTCAAGGTTTTTCCTAGAAGGTAGGTATTGATTATGAGGAAACCTTTGCTCCAGTTGCTTGATACACTTTTTTAAGAACAATTATTGCAATTGTAGCATCCAAAGGATATAATATACATCAAATGAATGTCAAAATTACATTCTTGAATGGTGTCATTAATGAAGAAGTATATATTGAACAACCTGAAGGTTTTCTTTAGATAAGAATCTATATAGATGCAAACTTAAGAAAGCTCTCTATGGCCTCAAACAAGCCCCTGAAGCTTGGTATGAAAGGATAGATGGCTACCTCACCAAACTAGGATACTCAAAGAATAAAGTTGATCCTAATATATATTTTCAAATATCTAATGGTGACATGTTAATACCTTTTAATATCAACTAATGATCTATTAGTAATAGGTGAAGATCACTTAATTGAAAGATACAAACAAGATCATATAACTAAATTTGAAATGAAGGCTCTAGGCCTACTACACTATTTTTTTGGGTCTAGAATTATGTCAAAAGAAAGATTATATTTTTCTAAATCAAGGGAAGTACACTCATGACATCTTGGCTATATTTGGGATGATGGATAGAAAACCTCTAGCAACTCCGATGGAAATAAATCTACACAAGCTAAAAGAAGAAGCTATGAATTCAGAGTCTATTGACCCCACTCTCTACAAAAAAATCATTGGATCACTTATGTATCTAGTAAATGCTAGACCAAATATCTACTATGCCACCAATGTTCTAAGTCATTTGATCCGTGAACCATAGAAGATGCATTTGATGGATGCTAAACATATCTTGAGATATCTATGTGGCACTATTGGTCTTGGTTTGAAATACAAAAATTTTGAGATTAAACTTGAAGGATATATTGATTCTAATTGGGCTAGTTGTTCCATAAACCATAAGAGTAATATAGGGTGTTACTTCAGTCTTGGATCAACAATCATATCCTGGTTCAATAAAAAACAACCTATAACTGCCTTAAGTTCCATCACAATTTTTGTTTTTTGTAATAGTATGACCCATTTTTAGGATCCTTAATATGTCTTTTTAAAGGCTTTAGGACCCTTGACCATACATATAATAGTTCTAAAGGTCAAAAGGGGCCATAGGGTACCCTTTGACACTCTTTGACCCATTCAATCACAATATGTGTGCTTATGGATCCTAGGACCCCTAACCACATAAATGATGTGATCTAATGGCTCAAAATGGGCCTTAGAATATCCTATGACCCATTTTAACCCATTCAATGACATTAAGTGTGCTTAGGGATCATAGGATACTCTCTTTTCCCTTTCGACTCATTCAAACACATAATATATCTTTTTAGGACCCCTAAGAATGTGTTTTCTTGTTTAATGGGTCAAAAGGGGTCATAGGGAACTTTATGACCCCATTTGACCCATTCATAAAATATAATGTGTGTCCCTAAGGGTCTTAGGATCCCTAGGAACATATGTTGTCATATAATCCATCAAAATGGGTCATAGGGTACTCTATGACCCCTTTCAACTTATTTGAACATGTGATATGCGTTCGAAGGGATCCTAAGACTGATATAAACATATGTTCTCATTTAATGGGTCCAAAGGGGTCATGGGCACCCTATGACCCCATTAGATTAATTCAACCACATGTTATATGTCACTAGGGGTCCTAGTACCCCTAGGAATATATGTTGACACATAATGTATCAAAAGGGGTCATAGGGTCATAGGGTACCCCTTTAAACTTTGAGAGGTGGGGGGAGGCATGGTGGGGGTAGGGGGGCGTGGGGTGTGAATCAGGATATAAAACCTTTAACTTCTAAAACTATTCACCACACATCCATCTCACAGTCTATGTATATAAAATGAAATACCAAATTAAGCATATACATCAATAGCATGAAAATAAATATTCAACACATGTATGACACAAGATATTTGGTTATCTAGAAACCCTCCAAGGAGAAGGTAAAACTAGGGTGGGGATGACACCCACAAATCTTCACTACTTTGGTAATAAAGTGTATCCAATGAAGGTTACAATGTTTGACCATGAAACATGATGTACCTTGTGAAAGGTCTTCCTTGTTAAAGGCTCACAAGATTGTTATATCTTACCATATTAAAAGATTTAAACACCCTACTAAAAGTGTGTCAGGTAAGAGGACTTTAACTTACAATGAAGTAAGCACCCTATTAAAGGATTTACAATAGCCTGTTAAGACTACTCTGTTAAAAGATTTAACTAATTCACCCATTGAAATGTCTTAGAAATGATCCTTTGGTTAGCACTCTATTGCTTCATGTTAGATCACCTCTATACTAATGTGTATTTGATCCTTTATAATCAGATGTAACTCTACTATCCTTTGATTCCTTTCCTCTATTCTCCTTTAACTAATTCTGCAATGTAACTCAATTTATCACCATGAATGCTCTGTTTGTGCATGTAAACTCTCTTCAATTCTCCTTAGCATTCCTTAGAGAGTTTAGGGTTTGTCTTCCTTAAGAAGACCTAGGTGATTTCAAGTTAGGTATGAATCAATGGTAGTGATTCACCCATATTGCTGGTTAAACCTTCCCTTTTTCTGATTGGATGCATGTAATGCATAGGGATTTACAATTAAGATTCTTCCTTATCAAAAAAGATCATAAAATAATACTTAAGTCAGCTCAAAAATACTTTACATAGTAGTTTGTACCAATACAAACAACTATGTCAAAACTGTATTACTTGACATCTAAAATCAGTGTTGCTCGACACTAACTATAACTTTAATGTTGTCACTTAGCATCTGAATGACTCGGCATGCACTGTGTGCTAAGCACTTGAATCACTTAGCACATACTATCTACTAGGCATCTGAGTGACTCAACAATTGAGTGGCTTGGTACTCATTATTTACTTAGCATGATCTATCTTATATGTTATGCTCAACATATGTTACTTGTTCATCATGAACTAAGTAAATGACTTAAGTGTATAGATGCTCATTTGTCAAAACCAATTTGAAATCAACACACATGATATCATTTAATGGGTCAAGGGGTCATAGGGCACCCTATAACTGCATTCGACCCATTCAAACACATGATGTATCTCCCTAGGGGTCCTAAGACCTAAGAGCATACATTATCATATAATGGGTTGAGAGGGGTCACAATGTACCCTATGACCCATTTTGATCCATTCAATCATATGATGTATGTCCTTAGGGGTCTTAGTACCTATAAGAACATACGTTGTCATATAATGGGTCAAAATGGATCATAGGGTACCTTATGATCCCTTTAAATCCATTCAAACACATGATGTATGTCCCTAGGGGTCTTAGTAGACCTAAAAACATATTTTGTCATATAATGGATGGAGAGGGGTCATAGAGTACTCTTTGGCCCATTTTGACCCATTTGAACACATGTGATGTAGGAGCATCCTGGGTTGCATTGTTGGCCTGCATGTTTTCAATTTTCCTAATTTCTACTGAGTTACAATGTCTTGCATTTTCGAGTTCTCGGTTGATGCTGAGTGTCCTTTGGTTACTGAGTCATCCTTTGGATGTTGAGTTTGTGTGGTTGTCAAGTTCATGTGGTTACCGAGTCATCCTTTGGATGTCGAGTCTGTGTGGTTTGATGAGAGCCATTTACGACCCATTCTATGCCATATTTTAATGCATTTCATTGAGTTTCATACTTACTTGCCTGTTCTATTTCCATCCCATTTCATTCCATTTTCCTATTTTATGTTGCATATGATTTAATATATATAACTAGTATTTATTATAGTTTTGGGATTAAAATATAGAAAATATATTATTGATTGTTTTTACTAATAAAAATTATAATCCTAAGCCTTTAGAAAACCAAGCTTGCAGCATACAAATTATAGGAATTTTTTGCTACAGGAGCTTTCCAGTCTTCCTATTGCCTTCTTCACTAGAATCTGCTATCTAAATGATTGTTCTTGTCATTTTCCATGAGGATTTATTTGATTATCCACTTTAGCATTTCATATATTGTCATGCATGTTGTTTGATTACCCAATTATTTCAACAACTTTGTTGAGGATTACAGAAAAGAATGCATTTAGTGGCTTTAAGGAGGATCTCCAAATATTATAGTATCATATTATTATTTTCTTTAATAGGTGGCTAGTATCCAAGATTTTGTACATATTATTATGACATATCTTTTCTTATTTCTAGCCATGGTTATAACAAATTTGTTTTATTATGTGGCCAACAAATAATATTATGTAAACCAATTATTTTCAACTTGTTGGGCACATTCAAAAACAAATTACCTACTTTAATATTATTTGTTACAAGCTGCAATAATATAAGCAACATATGTAAACATTGAATGTAATTCATTGGTATCAAATTGTTAAGGAATAAAATCATTGTGTTGATTGTTTGCATCATAGTTTTGTAAGCTTTATCTGTTTCATTTGATGGGAGGAAGGGTGCCCACTCTTCAAAAACTCATAGACTATAAATAATTTATTCTAGTGTGTTTTGACATTTGTTTATTATGTTTTATATTGTTATGTTTGATAGTTTAATAATTTTTGTTAGTTAATATTATATTTCTATATTTAGTGAGTGTTAATAATCTATTTTTATTTCAATGTTGCATATCTAGCTGATATGGCTTTCAGATTTCATTTCCATTATAATTTGTCTTAATTTCTATACTATAGTTCCTATTGCATTTTTGTATTGTAGTTCCTATAGAATTTTAATCACAAAATTAGAAGAGAAAGAATTGTGCATTAAGGAATTATTTTATTAGATTAACCATCCATTTATTATGCACATTTATGGTCTATAGATTAGTTTGATTTTTATTTGAGAGTTTTAGATTATTAGATCTATTGAAACTATTATTGCCTGAAAATTATAGTTCTTGTTGCCAGGAAGTGACAGTTCTTGTCGCCATAATTATTTTAGTTTGCTGCAGATTTATTCTTATGTATTCTAGATGCATTCATAATCCCTCATCTCATAACCAACATCCCTTGATGGCATATTGCTCGAACACCTTTTGCAAGCTTACACTCTCGAATTGACACAAATAGACCAAGCTAAATTTCATCATAAATTGTTAGTTATTTCTTAATTATTTTCCCCAGTGTTGGCCTATGATGGTTGTTGAGCATTTAGTGGATGTCGACTTCATGTGGTTATCAATTCATCCTTTGGATATTTAGTTTGTGTGGTTTCCAAATGTTTAGTGAATATCGAGTTCATTTTTATGGCGAGTGCCAATATTTTGTGGAGCCTTTATTTGCTGAGTTGTCTATGTTTATTTTCCTAGTGACGCCAACCTTTGCATTTAGTGTTATATATCTACTATGAGCTAACTTATGACTTATACTTAGCATTTAATTTGAGATTTTAATTTTTTTTTATTTGCAATAGGCTGATTTTTGGCCATGCATGTATTTAAGAGGTCTTGGTTTGAGTCTTAAAAAGAGGAACTTAGAGAGAGTAAGGGCAAAATGAAAAGTTGGATCATAAAAGATTGTAATTGAGTTGATACATGGTTGTAACCTAGAAGGTCTTATAGATGGAAGGTCTTATAGATGGGCATTTTATAGAACTTTGAATGAACATATGAATGAAGGTATTTTCTTCCTCTATCTCTTATATTGCTTATTTTTATTGTTAGTTTTGCAATGTTGAATCTGTGCAAGTGGGTTGAATAGATGGGAGTGTCTTTGGCCCTACTTATCTCATCCTTCACTACATCAGGTGGTATTAAAGGTCAAGGTTCATCCTTGTGAAGATTGGATCATGTAGAACCCTAATTTGATTTGGTTATAGGGTTGCAGATCTACAGATTTGACCTATAGCTTGCAAAGGGTTACAATCTTGTAGGAACTTTATTTGCAAAGATGGTTTGTGGCAGAGGAAATGTTGATAATTCCATATTGGATACATTGAGATAAATTGTAGCTAGATTAGATGTTGTCGAGACAACCTAGAGGAGAGAAATTCATTTTGAGGATGTGAGTGATGATGAAGTAGTAGCACCAAACTCTAATGTGAAACCTGAATAAGATCAAGATGAGGAAAGATTGCTGAGAGTATTGTTTAGGGCATATTCACAGCCTGCTATAGTTTTTGTTCCTTATGATGGAAAATTGGACACCAATGTTGTGTTAGATTGGATCCCTAAATTGGAGAAGTTCTTTGAGTCTAAAAACACTCTTGATAATAGGAAGGTGAAGATTTTAGTTACTAGGTTGAAAGGACATGCCTCATTATGGTGGGAGAATTTGCAAACAGATAGACAAAGGAGAGGAAAGGAAAAGATCAAAACTTGGGTGAAGATGGTAAACAAGGTAAACAACAAATTCCTTCCTGCTAATTACTAAGTTGGCTTGTTGAGAAAGATGCAAATTTTGAGACAAAGAGACATGAGTGTGAAGGAGTATACTGAGGAATTATATAGATTGGATATCAGATCTAGACACGTGGATGATGATATTGAGAAAATTACAAGGTACATAAATGGATTGAGATTTGGAATTCAAGATTAAATAAGTTTTGTAAAATTGGAAAGTGTGGAAGAAGCATACCAATATGCCTTGAAAGCTAAGGGGATCTAGACAAAGAAGCATGAACAAAGACAAGGAGGCAGAGGTGGTAGATTCCAAAGAGGTAGAGGTAGATTTTATGGAGAAGGTGGTAGATCTGACAATTATGTGCAAGATAAGGTAAAGTTTGAATGGAAGAATGATGACAAAAGAAAGACTGAGTGGAAAGGTGGTGATTCTTACTAAGGAGGTATTGGTTCTTATCAAGGAAGAGGTAATTCTTATTCTAGAGGTGGATTTTGTGGTAATTGTTTTAGATGTGGTAAAAAAGGGCATAGATCCTTTTAATTTAGATCTTTTGAAAGTGGGCAAGGTAACATAAATGTTGTGATTCAAGGAGAGACTAAGGGTTCACCAAGTGGACCTGAGGCTGGAGAAAATCTTATGGTGAGAAGAACCTTATGTAATAAAGGAACTGATAAGGAACCTATTCTTAGGAGAAGTCTTTCAAGTTAAGATGTAAGATGGTTGGAAAATGTTGTAAAGTGATCATTGATAGTGGAAGTTCTACAAATCTAGCATCAAAAGAGTTGGTTACAAAGTTGCAATTGCAAAGGTTGAAGCACCCTAAACCCTACCATGTTTTAAGGATCAAAGATGAGTATAAGATATTGGTAAGTGAACAATGTATTGTCAAGTTTAAGATTGGACATTACTTTGATGAAGTTCTATGTGATATTATGCCTATGGATTGTTGTCATATTCTATTGGGTAGACCTCAAAAATATGATAGATATGCTATATATGATGGAAGATTGAATCAATATACTCTCTGGGTGAATGGGAAGAAACAAATATTGTTGCCTTTGATTGAAAGTCTAGATGAGGTTAATTGTACTACTATAAAAATTTGCATGGTTAATAGGAAACAATTTGAAAAGAAAATGAAAAAGAATCAAGTTTTTTTTGCTATAATTCCAAGGAGACCAAGTTGTGTCAATAGTAACCAAGTGCCACAAAATAGTGTTAACCGAGTGCTAGTTAGTGCTGACCAAGTGACAACTAGTAGTATTGATCGATTACCAAAAGAAATTGCAGAATTCTTGAATGAGTATAAATAAATTGTTACAAAGTATATACTTGATGGTTTTCCTTCAATGAGAAGTATAAGTCATTGTATGGATCTGATTCTTGAAGCTATTTTTTTGAACAAAGCAACATATAGATTAACACCTACATAGAATGAAGAACTTAATAGACAAGTGCATAAATTGTTGTGGAAAGGTTTGATTAGAGAAAGCTTGAATCCATGTGATGTACCTACTATATTAGCACCTAAAAGGAATGGATTATGGAGAGCGTGTACTAATTCCAGAGCTACTAAGAATATCACAGTGAAATATAGGTTTCCTATGCCATGGATGGATGACATAATGGATTGCTTAAGTGAAGCAAAGTATTTTACCAAGATTGATTTTAAAGAGTGGCTATCATCAGATCAAAATTAGAGAGGGTGATGAATGGAAGACTACTTTCAAGACAAAAGATGGTTTGTATGAATGGTTGGTTATGCCTTTTGGTTTGACTAATGCACCTAGTACTTTCATGAGGTTAATGAATGAAGTTCTAAAAAGATTCTTGGGTAAGTTTGTGATTGTTTATTTGGATGACATCTTGATATTTAGTAAGACTAAGGAAAAACATCTTGAGCATGTTAGACAAGTATTACAGAGATTGAAAGAAGAGAAGTTGATGATTAATCTAAAAAAGTGTTCTTTTATGCAAGAAGAAATTGTATATTTGGGATTTATGATTTCAACTAATGGTTTGAAGATGGACCCTAAGAAGGTTATAGGAATTTTGAAGTGGCCTACACTTGAGAATGTGGGTAAGGTAAGATCATTTCATTGTTTGACTAGTTTTTACAGGAAGTTTATAAGGAATTTTAGTTCTATTTGTAATAGTATGACTAAGACAATGAGAAGAGATAAAAAGGAATTCAAGTGGACACATGGAGCTGATAACAGTTTTGAGACTTTGAAACAAAAGGTTGCTAAGTTGCCTGTATTGGCTTTACTTGATTTCAATAAGGTATTCCAAGTTGACTGTGATGCTAGTTGTAGTGCAATAGGAGTTGTATTAAGTCAAGAAGGTAAACCTATTTCTTTCTATAGTGAGAAGTTGAATGATTCTAAAATGAAGTTTTATGTGTATGATCAAGAGTTTTATGCTATTGTTCAAGCCTTGAAGAAGTGGAGACATTATTTGATTCCTAAGGTTTTTGTGTTGTACCCTAATCACAAAGCTTTATAGTTCTTAGGAGGTCAACATAAATTGAATCAAAGACATATACAATGGGTTGAGTATTTGTAGAGTTTTACATTTGTGATTAAGCATAAGAGTGGAGTTACTAATAGAGTTATTGATGCATTGAGCAGAAGATGTTTTTTGTTGACTGAAATGAAGGTTGAAGTTCTTGATTTTGATGAAATGAAAGAGTTGTATGATACTAATCTTGACTTTTATGAGGCATGGAGAGAATGTAGAGCACCAAATCTAATAGATCACATAAGCAAGTATGATGAATAATTCATTCAAGAAGGTATATCGTTTAAAAGAATTTAGTTGTCTATCCCTAGAAGTTCTATGAGAGTTAATTTGATCAAGGAAAAACATAGTGGTGGATTGGCTGGACATTTTGGAATTGATAAGACATTGAGTTTGCTAAAGGAGAAGTATTATTGGCCACAAATGTATAAGGATGTTTATAAATTTGTGAAGAGTTGTGGAGTTTGTCATGTTATAAAAGGAGTACATCAAAAAATTGGTTTGTATACACCTATTACTATTCCTAAGAAACCTTGGAGTGACATTAGTATGGATTTTGTTCTTGGATTGCCTAAAATAGTGAAGGGGTATGATTCTATATTTGTTGTTGTGGATAGATTTTCTAAAATGGCTCATTTCATACCATGTAAGAACACATTAGATGCTAACCATGTTGATGAACTTTTTTTCAAAGATATCGTGAGATTGCATGGATTAACAAGAAGTATTATTTCTAACAGAGATAGTAAGTTTGTTGGTTATTTTTGGAAGACTTTGTGGAAGAAGATGGGTACTAAATTAAGGTTTAGTTCTACATTCCATCTGTAGATAGATGTATAAACAAAGGTTGTGAATAGAAGCTTGGATAATTTGCTGATATGCCTAGTTTGAGATAAGCTAAGTAATTGGGAGATGGTGTTGGCACAATCTGAGTTTGCATATAATAATTTTGTGAATAGGAGTACAAGGAAAAAACCTTTTGAAATTGCTATAGGAATGCAACCTAGAGGAGTATCAAATTTAAGGGATGTTTTTGGTGAAGAGAAGAGAAGTGTTGCAGGAGAAGAATTTTTTAATTTTGTGGAGTCTTTGCATAGGGAAGTGAGAAAATATCATGTTTGTGAAGTTGGTGATGAGGTAATGGTAAATTTGAAGAAAGGAATATTTCCTATTGGGACATATAGTAAGCTGAAGATGAAAAAGTTTGGACCTTGTAAGATCTTGAAGAAGTTTGATAGTGGTAATGCTTATGCAGTTGAGTTACCTGATGACATGGACATATCTCGTATATTCAATGTTTCTGATTTATATAAGTATCACGAGTCAGAAGGTGAAGTTGTTGTACCAAATGATTATCCTAAGAAGAAGATTGAAGAAGTCAAATAGATATTGGAATAAAGAGTTGGTAAGAGCACAAGAGGAAAAAACTACTATGAGTATTTGGTAAAATGGGAAAATAGACCTAGTGAAGATGATACATGGATTTCTCAATCTAAGTTGGATTCATCCTGGGTTGTGACACTTACATGATTCAGGAGAATCATTTCTTTCTACCCTGGTTGCTTGATACCGAAGCATCCTAGGTTGCATTGTTGTCTTGCATGTTTTTAGTTTTCCTAGTTTCTACCGAGTTGTAATGTCTTGCATTGCCAAGTTCTCAGTTGTTGCCAAGTGTCCTTAGTTACCAAGTCATCCTTTGGATTCCAAGTTTATGTGGTTACTGATTCATCCTCTAAATGTTGAGTTCATATGTTTGTCGAGTTCGTGTGGTTGTCAAGTGTTTAGTGGATGTCGAGTTCGTATGGTTACTGAGTCATCCTTTCGATATCAAGTTTGTGTAGTTGCTGAGAATTTAGTGGATGTCGAGCTCATTTTGATGTCAAGTTCTAGTATTTGGTGGAGCCTTTGTTTGTCGAGTTGTCTATGTTCAGTTTCCTAGCGATGCTGACCTTTGCATTTAATTTGAGAGTTTAATTTGTTGTATTTACAATAGGATAACTTGTGGCCATTCATGTATTTAAGAGGTCTTGGTTTGAGTCTTAAAAAGGGGAACTTAGAGAGAGTAAGGGTAGAATGCGATGTTGGATCATAAAATATTTTAACTGAGTTAATACATGGTCGTAACCCAGAAGGCCTTCTAGCTGGGCATGTTATAGGACTTTGAATGAGTATATGAATCAAGAAATTTTCTTCCTCCATCTCTTGCATTGTTTATTTTTATTGTTATTTCTACTGTGTTGACTCTGTGTAGGTAGGTTGAATAGTTGGGAGTGCCTTTGGCCCTATTTATCTCATCCTTCCATGTGTCAACATGATATATGTTCCTCGGTGTCCTAGGAACCCTTGTAGCATATGGTATCATTTAATGGGTCAAAAGGGGTCACATGGTACCATATGACCCCCTTTGACCCTTTTAAATACATAATGTATGTCCTAGGGGTCCTAGGACCCCTAAGAACATATGTTAACATATAGTGGGTTGTAATAGGTTATAGGTTACTCCATGACCCCTTTTCACTCATTCAAACACATAAAATATCTTCCTAATGGTCCTAGGAGCCCTAGGAACATATGTTATTATATAATGGGTTGAAATAGGTTATAAGGTACTCCATGACCCCTTTTGACTCATTCAACTACATGAAATATCTTCCTAGGGGTCCTAGGAGCCCTAGGAACATCTGTTATCATATCATGGGTTGAAATAGGTTATAGGGTACTCCATGACCCCTTTTGACTCAATCAAACACATGAAATATCTTCCTAGGAACATATATTATCATTTAATGGGTCAAAAAGGATCACAAGGAAACCTATGACCCTATTCAACCCATTCAAACACATGATATATATCACTAGGGATCCTAGGACCCCTTAAACATATGTTGTCATATAATGGGTCGAGAGGGGTCAAAGTATAACATATGACCTCTTTGGATCCATTCAAAAACATGATGTATGTCCCTAGGGGAATAAGTGTTATCATATAATGGGTTGAAAAGGGTCCTAGGGTACTCTACGACCCTTTTTGACTCAGTTAAACGCATGATATATGTTATTAAAGGTCTTAAGACCCCTAGGAATATATGTTCTCATTTAATTGGTCAAAAGGGGTCACAGGGCACCTCAATTCAACCCATTCAAACACATGATTTATATCCCTAGGGGTAATAGGAGCCCTAGGAACATATGTTGTCATATAATTAGTCAAAATGGGTTATAGGGTACTCTTTGATCCCTTTTGACTCATTCAAACACATGATATATGTTCCAAGGGGTCATAGGACCCTTAGGAACATATGTTCACATTTAATGGGCCAAAAGGGGGTCATAGGGCACCCTATGACCCACAACCCATTCAACCCATTCAAATACATGATATATGTCCCTAGGGGTCCTAGGACTCCGAAGAACATATGTTATCATATAATAGGTCAAGAGGGGTCATAGTGTAGCCTATGATCCCTTTTTGATCCATTCAAACACATCATGTATGTCCTTAGGGGTCTAAGTACCCCTAGGAACATATGTTGTCATATAATGGGTCAAGAGGGGTCCTAGAGTCCTTTATGACCCCTTTCAAATTATTTGAACACGTGATATATGTTCGGAGGAGCCCTAGGAACATATGTTCTTATTTAATGGTTCAAAAGGGATCCTAGAGTACTCTATGACCCCTTTTGACTCATATGAACAATTATAATATGTCCCTAGAGTTCATAGGACCCCTAGGGTTATATGTTATCATGAAATATGTCAAATTTAACGCCTCACTAAGGGATCCAAAAGAACTAACCTAAATTTTTACTAAGTTTACGAAACATTTTTTTTTAAAGATGACATGTACATCAAACATAAAGTAGTGGAAGCAATAACATACAATCATACATAAGCAAACCTAATAGATTACATTCCTTAAGGATCCCAGATGTTGAGTTAGATTTAATTTTAAATAATACAAAGTCTAATAAATAACACATTCACATGAAAGAATAATTACAAGTCCAAGTCCATTTAAATAATACACATTTGTTCTGAATGCCACTTGGCATTAATTTAGAATTCACAATCATCCACTATACATGTCACAGGGTATGAAAGGCTAAAAGAATATACATTTATAAAATAGATTACCTCATCCATTTTGGATCCATGAAACAAGATATAATACAATAAGTAAAATCATCCATCATATAGATATAACCATCCATCATATTACACAAAGACAGAATGAAAGGAAATCTAGAATAAGGAACTCCAGCCATGACATCAACAGATGAATCTCAATGGTAAAAGTAAAAAGCACTACCAGTCGACCTCATGGTAACCCAAAAAGGTCCACTCCCACTACGCTAAGGAGATAGCCTCAAGTCCCAAATAGGATATCAATCCCAAAATCAAAAGTAACGTCTAGGTCAAGGAAAACCCTAAAAGTAATCTAATTCAAAGGTTCCAAGATAAATTGACATCTAATCCTAGAGGTAATCAAAGATATGTAGGAAATTATACTACTAGTGGCAAGTGTCATCACACGAACCAACTCTAGGGTTACTCAGCTAGTCTTTTAATCCTCTGACCCCCTAGTGACTCTATGTAGCACTAGTATCCTCTCGTACTGACAAGACATACTAATGATGCATGGTTGCAACCAAGCGTCCTCTCTACTCCCATCCTAGTTTGTACTAGCATTCGAGGCATGGGCAAAGAAAACAAAGACTCTTATTAGGTTCATTTTACTCTCATTTAGTGTAGTGTTATCACTTATTAACTACATACAGTGGGTTACCTTGATAGCCACTTTGGGCCCTGGCCTCCATTGCAAGCTACTTCCCAACTTAACATATAGATTACCTACCCTAGGCTCATAAAAGTAAAAATCAAAGAATCACAATATTCACCTCAAACCTATACAAGTGACTTGAAAGCATCAAAAGATAATCCACAATAATCCCTCAATCCTTTACAAGCAACTAGAAAACATCCCAAAACTAACTAATCAAAGACTCAAAGGTTACGTCAAATAGGTCATACCATTCACCTCAGTTTCACACAAGAACACTGATAAGCAATAATGAACAATAAACCCAAACTCATCATAGAGCATACCAAACACATTACCATGGTTGAGTTTAAAAGATCACTATCAAATCATCATAATATCACAAACATAGAACTCCCAAGCCTCTAGTAAACGTCCTAAGATTGGTCAACACTCTAGTCAACCCAAACCCAAAACATAAGACAACATATAGTTAGCAGTGCAGTTTTATAGTTTGGTTTGATTTTGAAAACACATAGTTTAAGTTGACATTAAGGTTCTAAGTTTTCATTTTCAATGTAAGTTTCCGAATATATGAGGTTTACATTTTACCCTTACAACTCAAGCCATTTCCCATATTTGAACATAAGGCACAATTGTCCTTATCTGATTACAATTAAATACTCTAAAATAATTTAAAGATAATTATTTATTAAATTATTAAAATAATAATTAGTGACTATCTAATAAAATAATTACCATTTTATTAAAAATCAAAATCATTAATAATAATAATAAAATAAATAAATTTGAAACTTTATTTATTAATATTTATTATTAATTAAACTTAATTAAACTAAATTTAATTAAATTAAAACCAAAACTATATTAATAATATATTAATCCTTAATTAAATTAATCATTAATAAAAAACTATTAACTAAAATTATTAATTTAATAATAATTAAATTTAATAACATTTATAATTAATAAGGCAATTTTTTTTTTAAACGCATATTATACATGTGTTTTAGGCCTATCGGCTGGCCTCAAAGACTGTTGTCACAAGGAGCTTGGCTATTGTAGTAGCTTTGCTATCGCGCAACACTGCTACGCATAGCAACATTGTCTACCACCGTAAAAAGGAAGGATGGTGGGTAGGAGGTTGGTGGCCCTGTCCACCCAAAAAAATAATTTATTATTTTATTTTATTTTAATAATTTTTTTTTTTGAAAACAATCCCCTCCCCAAATCATGTTTTTAACTTTTTTTATTTTTTAAATTAAAAGTTCTACCAATACTTCAATAGGGAAAATACAACAAACCAACCAAATTTATATTCTAAAATTTTCATTTCTTTTCAAAACCCTCCCTGCTTAAATTAACAACTTTTTAATATATAGAATGAGGGTTTTCTTATTGCTTTTCAATCATGATATATAGATAGAATTTGATACGAATATCAATGAATTCAAAATGAAAGATTGAAAGATTCATGCAAACAAAATTTTGGATAGATAGATTAGCAAACACGATGTACATAGGAAATTTGACAAACATAATTCATTGTGTGAACAAAAATACAAGACCCGACCTAAGTCTGATGCTAATACGCAACCACCCCAAAGATTCTAAGAGAATTTTCCTTTTCTCTCAAAACCTTCTCTTTGAAAATCCCTCCTCCAAAAATCTTGGTCCCTGGAAAATGAACTCCCAATCTTTGATATGGAGTTCTTCCCTAAAATCGAGGCATTTATTGTGTGATCATCGAGGGAACTCGTTGATCACAACCTTTTAACTCTTTATTTACATATCTTTTTATGTTTTCATGCACGCTTTTTGCAATATAAGATATCTTTATTAAATTTATTTGCTTTCTCTTTTTTAATTAATTTATTATATTTTAATCTCATGCATAAGCTTTATGCAATTATAAATATCTTTAATAAATTAATTCCTCTTTCACTTTCATTTTAATTTTCAAAGTGTTATTTGATAAAATATTTATTAACTTAAGTAATAATAATATTTAGCATTTATTTAAAAATGGTCACCTAAATATTTTATTATTAAATTAATTAAATATTATTATGCTCTCAAATTAGACTATAAATTTTTTATTAAATTTAATTCTTTTATTTATTTAATTTACCAATTAATTAATCTAACTAAATATTAAAATTATTGTAATAAATTTCCATTAAATTAAATCATTAATTAAACTTTTAATTTGACCTAATTAATAGAAAAATCATCGAAGACCTACAAGATGAAATATGAAAACCCATCATAAAATACCACATACAAGATCAAACTCAAGGGTTATAATTACGAATTTACGTCTTGTGACATTTGGATGGGTAATCATCTGAGAAACTTGTCCTAATTTTTCAAGAATAATTGGTTTAAAGGTTAGGATTTGGACTCAAGAATTTATCTCCCCTCTCTTACCATTGAGATATTGTGATAGGGTATGCTCATCTTGGCAATTTAGGGAAGTCGATACCTGATACCTACAATCTACATAAAATCTATTCATGTACAAAAACATATACTCTAAACTAAATAGGCAATGGTAGGAAGTGGTGCATTGTGTAGATCTCGACTAGTAGGTGACTACAACTCCCTTAACCACATCAAAAATGTCATACATAAAGAAAACATACACATGGACCATACACATGTAGTATGGGGTAAGTATCCATAGAAAACACATATAAATAATCCATCTAACTAGCATAATCAAATAATTGAAATCATTGTAAATAATCATCATCAAGATATAATCATGCATACATGAAATAACTGGTACCAAGTGGTCTCATCATATAATCATCTGAGTATGAAAACAATATCCAATAATCTAGAAAACGCTGCTACTAATCATCAAGCATAAACATAAATTGGCCTAAAAGAGTTCAATAATAATAATAGAATATAAACTAGGGGTAGGCACTACATCAAAAGGGGTCATAGGTTATGCTATGACCCCTTTCAACTCATTAGATCAAATAAAATAGGTTCCCAGGGGTCCTAGAACCCCTAAGGACATATGTTGTCATAAAATGTGTTGAAAGGGTTCATAGGTTATCATATCACCCATTTTGATCCATATGAACAATTATAAAATGTCTCTAGGGGTTGTAGGGTCATAGGTTATGATGAAATGTGTCAAACGAGGTTGTAGGTTATCCTATGACCCCCTTTTGACCCATTGAAACAAATAAAATAGGTCCTTAGGGGTGCATATGTTATCATGAAATGTGTTAAAAATGGTCATAGGTTATCCTATGACCCATTTCAACCCATGTGAACAATTACAATATGTCCCTAGCAGTCCTAGGACCCTTGAGGACATATGTTCTAATGAAATGTGTCGAAAGGCATCATAGGTTATTCTATCACCCCTTTTGACCCATTTGAACAAATGAAATAGGTCCCTAGTGGTCCCAAGACCCCTAGGGACATATGTTGTCATGAAATGCATCAAAATGGGTCATAGGTTATCATATGACCCCTTTCAACCCATTTAATTGATCATAATATGTCCTTAGGGGTCTTAGGACCTAGGACCCCTAGGGACATATGTTGTCATGAAACATGTCTAAAGGGGTCATAAATTATCCTATGAACCCTTTCAATCCTTTCAAACAAATAAAATAGGTCCCTAGGGTTCCTAGGACCCCTAGAGACATATGTTGTCATGAAATGTGTTGAAAGAGGTTAGAGGTTATCGTATGACCTCTTTCAACCCATTCAAACAAATGAATTAGGTCCCTAGAAGTCCTAGGACCCCTAGGGACATATGTTATCATGAAATATGTCGAAAGTGACCATAGGTTATCGTATGTCCCCTTTCAATCTATTTGAACAAATTTAATAGGTCCTTAGGGGACCTAGGACCTCTAAGGACATATGATCCCTTTCGACTGATTTGAACAAATGGAATAGGTCGCTAGGGGTCCTAGGACCCCTAAGGATGTATGTTTCATGAAATACATTGAAAGGGGTCATAAATTATCCTATGATCCCTTTCGACCCATTCAAACAAATAAAATAGATCCCTAGGGGTCCTAGGACCCCAAAAGACATGTAGTCATGAAATATGTCAACAAAGGTTATAGAGTATTCTATGATCCCTTTAGACTCATTTTAATACATGGTATATGTTCCCAGTGGTCCTAGGACCCTTAGAAACATATCTTATTATTTAATGGGTAAAAATAGGTCATAGGTTATCCTATGGCCCCTTTCAACCCACTTAAACACATGATTTATGTCCATATAGGTCATAGGACCCCTAAGAACATATATTGTCATATAATGTATTAAAATGGGTCATGGGGTACTCTATGACCCATTTTAACTCATTTGAACACATGATATACTTTTTGAGGGGTTCTAGGAGCCCTATGAATGTATGTTATCATTTAATGTGTCAAAAGAGGTCATAGGGAACCCTATGACCCCTTTCGGCCCATTCAAACACATGTGTATGTCCCTAGGGGACCTAGGACCCCTAGGGACATACACAATATGTTCTTAGGAATGTATGTTGTTATGTAATGGTTCCAAAGGGTCATAGGATACTCTATGGCCCCTTTTGACCCTTTGGAACATAACATATATGTGTATAAGTGTCCTAGGACCACTAGGAACATATGTTATCATGTAATAGGTTGAAAGGGGTCATAAGATTCTCCATAACCCCTTTCTACCCATTGAAACACAAGATGTATGTCCCTAGACATCCTTTGACTTTACGAAGATCTATTGTTGTTTAATGGGTCAAAATGGGTCATAGGGTATCCCATGACCCATTTGGATTCATTGGAACACATGTATGTCCCTAGTGAGACCCCTAGGAACATTCATTATCATATAGTTTATTAACTTAGGTTACTAATATATATATATAATATAATGGGTACATGCACCAAGTTGTGGTGCCAAAAGGGGCATATAAGTGGACACCTTTTTCCTAAAATCTACAAATTTTGAACTTCAACAAGAATTTGAAGATAGTTACGCTCAAAATTTTAATATATGACAAAAACAAAAGTTGTAGTCATTTGAATCTAGTTTCAAAACAACTAATTTTTTTATCAAAATGATTTAGTTTTAGGTCCTCAAAAAAGGGGGCCACAAAAAGTGGTATTGTTTATTCCAAAAAAACATAACATAGTAAAAAATGTGGGCCCCCTAAAATTTTAACTTTTTTTTTTGAAATTCTTTAATCGCTCTAGTCAAAAGTTACTTAACACTATGTAGTTTATCACAGTTTTTTCAGGTAATTTTATAATGTGTATTTATTTTTTTAATGAATTCTTTGACTAGACACATCCCAAAAACATGAAATATCTATGTGCTACCCCTAGAAATAATTGAAAACTAATCTAAAATCAAAAAAAAATTTTTCAAAGTGTGTAGAATGGAGTCTAATTTTTAAAAGACTAAGTTGTTGCAAAACTCGATGAACAAGCTAAAATCCATAGCCCAATTAGTACATGGTGATTTTTGACAAAAAATGAACATACATTCGAAAGAAATTATAGATGAAAGGCTTGAAATAGTTCAAATTAAAAATAAATTATATGGTTAGATAGCTAACATAGAGACCTATAACACTATGTAACCTGATCTTATTGATACCCAACCACGAGGAATCTTGAAGGGTGCAGACAAGAAAAATCAATCATTTTTGGTATGTTTGCTGGAAAACACATCTCAAACTTGTTTATAAACTCCAAACCTTTGGGTTGGATATCCAAGGCAAAACCAAGCCTTAGGCTTGGATTTAATGCAAAGCTTTAAATAGTGCATGCACCCTATAGCACACACATGTTATTGAAAGCATTAAATTCTTAGTAGCACATGCATGCCATAGTCTGCATGCACTATTGAGCCCTAAATTGAAAACCAAGACCAAAAGAGAGCTGGGTGGGGGGTGGGGTAGGGGAATTGCTATGTGTGTGTGAGAGAGAGACAAAGGATAGAGAAAGTAGGTGGTGGGAGACAGAGTTGGAGACGAAGAGTGAGAGAGAGGAGGATGGGAGTGCATGTGTGTGAAAGAGAGAGAGTATGGAATGGTAGAGGGGGAAGATAGAGTAGCTTGAGAGAGAGAGTAGGGGATGGAAGAGAGAGTAGGTGATGGGAGAAGGAGTGGGAAAGGAAGAGAGAGTGGGGATATAAATGTGTGTAAGAGAGCAAGAGAGAGAGAGAAGGGGATAGGAGAGAGTGTGAAAATGTAAGAGAGAGTAGGGGGTAGTAGAGACAGAGAGAGTAGAGAGGGAGAGGGAGAGGGAGAGAGAGAGAGAGAGAGAGAGAGAGAGAGAAGGCAGTGGGGGAGGGAGAGCGAGTGATAGAAAAAGTAGGGGATTGGTGAGGAGAGAGGGGGGATGGGTGTGTGTGTGTGTGAAAGAGAGAGAGTAGGGAATGAGAGAGGGGAGAGAGAGTAGGCAAAGGCAAAGGGATGGGAGAGAGAGGGAGAGAGTGAGAGAGAGAGAGAGAGAGAGAGAGAGAGAGAGAGAGAGAGAGAGAGAGAGAGAGAGAGAGAGAGAGATAGTAGGTGGTAGGAGAGGGAGTGGGAGGGAGGGAGAGGTGGAATGGAAGTGTGTAAGAGAGATAAAGTAGGGGATGGGAGAGAGTTGGCAGTGGAAGAGGGATTGTGAGAGAGAGAGAGAGAGGGAATGGGAATGTGTATTTATTTATAAGAGAGATAAAGTAGGGGATGAGAGAGAGTGTGAGAGTTTGAGAGAGAGTAGTAGGTGGCATAGAGAGCTCGTATGCGATGGGGGTGAGAGAGATAGATAGATAGTAGGGGATGGGAGATAGTGTGAAAGAGTGAGAGTAGGGGATGGGAGAGAGAAAGTAGAGAGGGAGAGAGAGTACTTGAGAGAGAGATAGTAGGTAGTGAAAGAGAGAGTGGGAGAGGGAGAGAGAGGGGGGATGGGAGTGTGTGTGACAAATTTAGAGAGTAGGGGATGGGAGAGGAGAGAGAGAGAGGGTATGAGAGTGTGTGTGTAAGAGAGATAGAGTAGGGGATGGGAGAGAGTAGGTGGTGGTAGAGAGAGCTCGTATAGGATGGGAGAGAAAGAGAGTGAGATTAGGGGATGGGAGAGTGTGAGAGAGAGTAGGGGATGGGAGAGAGAGAGAGAGAGAGTAAGGGATAAGAGAGAGAGAGAGTAGAGAGGGAGAGAGAGAGAGAGAGATAGTAGGCGGTAGGAAAGGGAGTGAGAGAGGGAGAGGGAGAGAGATTTTTGGGATGGGAGTGTGTGTGATAGATGTAGAGAATAGGGGATGGGAGAGAAGAAGAGCGAGGGGATAAGAGTGTGTGTGTCTATGAAAGAGAGAGAGTAGGGGATGGGAGAGAGTGTGAGAGTGAGAGAGAGAGAGAGTAGGGGGTAGCAGAGAGAGAGTACAGCGATGGGGGAGAGAAAGTAGGCGATGGGAGAGGGATAGAGACAGGGGAGAATGGGAGTGTGTGTGTGTGTGTGTAAGAGAGATAGAGTAGGGGATGGAAGAGAGTGTGAGAGTGTGAGAGAGTAGGGGATGGGAGAGGAGAGTGAGAGTAGGGGATGGGGGAGAGAAAGTATGTAGTGGGAGAGGGAGTGGGAGAGGGAGAGAGAGAGGGGGGATGGGAGTGTGTGTGTAAGAGAGACAAAGTAGGGGATGGGAGAGAGTGTGAGAGAGCTCATACAAGATGGGAGAGAGAGAGAGAGAGTAGAGAGGGAGAGAGAGAGATAGTAGGCAGTAGGAGAGGGAGAGGGAGAGAGATAGGGGGGATGGGAGTGTGTGTGACAGATGTAGAGAGTAGGGGATGGGAGAGAAGAGAGTGAGGGGATAAGAGTGTGTGTGTCTATGAAAGAGAGAGAGTAGGTGATCAGAGAGAATGTGAGAGTGTGAAAGAGAGTAGGGGGTGGCAAAGAGAGAGTACAACGATGGAGGAGAGAAAGTAGGCAGTAGGAGAGGGAGAGAGAGAGGGGGAATGGAAATGTGTGTAAGAGAGACAAAGTAGGGGATGGGAGAGAGTGTGAGAGAGTAGGGGATGGGAGAGGAGAGAGAGTAGGGGATGGGGGAGAGAAAGTAGGTGGTGGGAGAGGGAGTGCGAGAGGGAGAGAGAGGGGGGATGGGAGTGTGTGTGTAAGAGAGACAAAGTAGGGGATGGGAGAGAGTGTGAGAGTGAGTAGGTGGTGGCAGAGAGAGCTCATATAGGATGGGAGGGAGAGAGAGTGAGATTAGGGGATGGGAGAGTGTGTGAGAGAGTAGGGGATGGGAGAGAGAGAGTGAGAGTAAGGGATGGGAGAGAGAGAGAGAGAGAGAGTAGAGAGGGAGAGAGAGAACTTGAGAGAGAGAGATAGTAGGTGGTAGGAGAGGGAGAGGGAAAGAGATAGGGGGGATGGGAGTGTGTGTGACAGATGTAGAGAGTAGGGGATGGGAGAGAAGAGAGTGGGGGGATAAGAGTGTGTGTGAGAGATCTAAAGAGTAGGGATGGGAGAGGAGAGAGGGTGAGAGAGGTAGAGAGATTAGGTGATGGGAGAGGGGAGAGAGAGTGTGTAAGGGATGGGAGAGGGGGGAGAGAGTAGGAAGAGAGAGAGGGTAGGGGATGGGAGAGAGAGTAGGGAGGATAGAGAGTAGGGAAGATGGAGAGTGATGTGTTTTCACATAGTGCATACGCACTATAATGCGTATGTGCTTTATAGTGCGTATACATTATAGTGTCTATGCACTATGTGAAATCACCTAAAAATGGTCAAAAAGCAACTTTGGGGCCCATTTCATCCATTCTCTACTTTTGGTTTGTTATGCACTCTTTTATTTCGATAGAAATCATGGGTTTCAACATAGAAAAGACTATTTCAACACTTTTGGAAGCTAGCAAACACCAAATTCAATCATTGGATATGTGATTTGAAGACTTTTTGAATATTCCTTGTATAGAAAAGGTTAGTGCAATCTATTTTAAATATTGTTTGTTGATATATAGATACAAATTTGATTATAATTTGACATGTTTTTTAATATATAGTGAATTCATTGAAATTTGTATGTTTGAATGAAATTTTATTTCAAAATTGTTAGAAATTTGACAAGTCATTTGATATATATTGTGTATTCATTCAAATAATTATAATTTTTATATGTATTTGAATAATTTGTAACTTACACATTTTAAGTAATTCAAATGTTTGAATTATTTGACATGTAGAAATCATCATCATGCCAAGGAAGAAACCAAAAACTCAAACAAATGAAGATAGGGAGAGAGATTTGGAAATTAAAAGAAATAAAATGAAATTACCATGTGAGTAAAGAAAATTGCAAAGCAATAATGACGAATTGACTTTCAAAGAGGATCAAGAACCACCAGCACAAAGAAACAAAGAGGAAGAATTGGAAAGGAAAAGAGAATGAATGAGACTGTTACGCTCAAGAAGACAATTGAATTGTGAAGCTACACCATCTTCCAATGTTGGAGTCATATCGTTTGCTACACCATCTTCCATTGTTGGAATCATATTGTCCACTACACCATCTTCCAATGTTGGAGTCATATCGTCCGCTACACCATCTTTCAATGTTGAAGTCATATTTTCAACTACACCATCTTCCAATGTTGAAGTCATATCATCCTCTCATGTTGAAGAGACACTGATTTGTAGATCCGACAATATACACACTCCATCATGTCATGTTGAAGGCACAACATCAACACATCAAGTAGGTGATATTCCATCTTTTGCATCTTATTATCAAGACACATCATCTTCGGTTCAAGGTATGCAATACACTCGACCTTATGTTGATGTTCAAAATATTGAGAGAATGGAAGAGATTTTAAAACCTTCTAGAATTCATTTTAGAAGACTAAAATATTTGATTGATATTGATACTAACATTTTGAAATCAATGCTTGACAAGATTAGCAAGCATACTTGTCAAAGAAAAGTTAATCGTATGTGGAGATTATTTTTTGAAGAATTAAATATTATAGGTCAATGCCAATTATTTGTTGAAATGATGAAGAATTTGAAATTTAGGCCTATCATGAATATTCTTGGGCTAAGAACGATGGATGATTCAAATGAAAAAAATATTGTAAAGAATTTAATGAGTGCTTATGACAAAGTGGGTTCTAAATCACACACCAAAGATAGTAACATCACAAGACGAGTACTTACATTGACAACAGTAAGTAGCCAAATGAAGAAAGCTCAACTCATGCGAAAGATAAGCAAAATATTACAAATTGGTAGAGGTACTCTAAGGAGAGCCATGTTAAGGCGTGAGAGATTGGAAGATCCAACATAAAATGAGTTATGGACATTTAGCGATACATTGCCATGAAAGGATAAAGAAATTAGTGAAGCCTTAAAATCATTGATCAAAGATTTTTGGAAAAATAACACATGTGTTTCTCCTAATCAAAGAGATGTTGTAAGAAGGAGGATTGGTAGCCAAAATTGTGACCCACATGCGAAACATTTTTTGGACTCAACTTAGAAACAAATTTTTGCAAAATTTATTGGTATGTATCCTCAAATTCGAATAAGTTAAAGATTTTTTGAGATGGCTAAACCTTTTTATGTGAAGATAAATCACACACGCACAACTTGTTGTTGTAGGATACACATTGAATTTTCTAACCATTTTGATGTTTTTAGGCATATATGCATAGTTTTGCATTCTCAATTTGTTTTGCATGATTGTGACATAAATGAGCCACCAAGATCGTCAAGGGAATTCATATCCAACATTTTATGTGAAATAGGGGACTGCCAAAATTTTTACAAGACATCATGCTTGGATGGCACGTGCTTATTTTGTAGTTCTTTGCAACTTTTATCAACTTGTCAACATATGGATAGTACACATGCAATTGGAAATAAAATAGTAGATTATGGAAAATTTAAGACAATGACATATGCTCTAAAAGATGGGAAACATAGTAAAAGATGTGATTTAGTCATTGAAAATATTCCAGTGTATCGGTTCATGAAGATTTTTTGTGAAAAGATTATTTACGAGTATGCAAGGTATACCCATAAAGCTCGATGGCTAGATTTGCAATTCAAGTTGTGCAAGGATATGTTTGCACTGGATACCATTGTTTCAGTTGTAGATTTCACAGAGAACTACACACTACAACCACAAAATGAGGTGCAAGCAAAGTATTATACTTCTCAATAGGTTTCCATATTTATTCACATAATATTCATGCATTCACCTACAAGTACAGATGATGACAAGAAGATTTTGAGGGAGCACTATTTTTACATCAGTGATGATTGATCACATTCTATGGAGTTCGTACATGGTTTTTTTCAACTATTTTATGGAGATTTGACCAACAGGGGCATAACATATCGTCAGCACATTATTTGGTTAGACAATTGTGCATCTCAATTCAAGAATTCATGGATGTTCTATTGGTTGAGCAGGATGCACAGGTTGTGTAGAATTCAATATATGTGGAATTTCACAGAGGGTGGTCATGGTAAGGGAGAGTACAATGGTGCAAGCACATGCATTAAAAGAGCCTTGGCTCATGAAGAACTAAATAAAAAAGATGGAGCAATATTGATAGATGCAAAATCCATCATCCAATAGTGTAAAACTACAATGGGTCCAAGTAAGGAAGGTGAGTCTACGGTTTGTAGATTTTTTTGGTTGATAGATAATACTAACATTGCACCATATCAAGATTGTTACACACTAACAAGATCTAGTGAGTTACACTCTTTTAGAAGCTTTGATATAGGTTCATGGAGTATCCACACACAAAAAATGGCATGCTATTTTCCCATAATGTGCAAAGTAAAATTGGGATGAATGTGAGTCAACTGAATGGGTGGACAAATGGGATATACGGGTTTTGGACCCAATTAATACCTATCATCCTCCCCAAGCACAGGAAATGGTAGAGATGGATTCATCTATTGACTTTGACTGCTTGTCAGATCTAGTACAACCTAGTAATATATATACTTATATATATATATTTAATTTCAATATGTAACTTTATAACTTTTAGCCAAGTATTTTCTGAATTAATGACCACATTTTGTACATTTGTCACTGCAGGCCATGTTTTTACTATTATTGCAACTGAAGACAATGAAGAATGGACAGATTATTATTTGTGTCATTGTGTTGAAGCCAAACAAAAATTGGATCACTCGGTTATAGATGGTGAAGGTTTAAAGTACCATGTCAATGTGGTAGTTGTAACAAGCACATGGCTTAGATGATATTCTATGAAGAACCCTAACTTGTGGTTATTTGAGGATTGGCAAATAGAGAGGAAGATTCTTCATTATTCAAACCTTGTTGTCACATCAAATGTCCACTTGATAAAATATGGTGAAAAACCACATAATAAGATTCTTTGGAAAGTTTTCAAGTCAAACCATGAGGCAATACTTGAGACATTAAAATGTCAAGCAAATCCAGTTGGCTCATTAGATTGAATAGGGAGAGAGGGAGAGAGAGAAAGAGTGATCAATTGGATCCAAATACAATGTTACAACCTCTTCCCCAAGATGATCCACATGACTAAGGTGGACCATATTGTTATGATGTGTAAGTGATGAGAAAAATTTTAAATCATAGATTTTATGTTTTGATTTTTTTAGAATCTAGATACATTATTCGAATTTATATTAGATTCTTTAATAGGACCCATTTTTAGATTAGTTGTTTGAATAAGTGAAAGTTTAGAATTTTTTGTTTAGATCAAAATGTAATGAAAGAACATGAAAATTGTTAGAATGTGAATGCTTTGTGATGTAAAGTCATGATTTTGTGCATGTAGCCAGAAACTTCAAATTGGTGAAAGCAAGGATACAATGGGAGAAGTTTTGAATGCTCATCAAGCAAGGGTTATCATATAACTCAGAAAGAAAGGATTTCTACAAATGGATAATTCTTAATGAAAAGACAAATTCAATTTTTTTCATTCTCCAATTTTAGTGGATTAATCTTATCTTAGATTTTTTACTATGCTAATTCTTCATTTGTAGGTGACCAAAGAAGAGGGCTAATAAACTTGAAGCACAAGTGATAAAGGGTGAGATGCCAAAATCATTTGTGAAATGGTATTATCAATTCACATCCTCAATATTTATTAGTGTTCTTTGTTCAAGTACCATTGTATGTTAATCATTTTATGCCTTGAATTGCAGAGGATCACAATCATCAAAAAGTAAGAAGGAAAATAGGTCTCAATCTGATGATAATGGGGCAGTTATAGATATAGTTCTCTTTAAGGATAATTTTGATCAGCCGATGTATAGGTTGAGAGAACCAAAAGACTATTTAGGTCTACTGAAAAGAAATCAAACTTTTGATATTTTAGGATACAAAATGTATATTGATGGATTTGACAAGAATTAAAAGTATACAGACAATCAATTTAGTCTTCCATAAAATGGTTCTTATCTTAACAACTTTTACTATATTTATTGATTTTTTTCTAGCATTTAAAATTATTTAAGTGATGCGGGTATATATTGGGTAGGTCCAGCGTATACTTTGAATGATCTATCCATGATCATCATGAGATGACCATCTCAAAAGTGTTTATTAAGCTCATTTTCTTGGCTACAAGACTAATTTACTCTTAATTTTCTTCCAAACGATGGTTTCTTGTAATAGATACCCAAGAATACTTGCAATCATTGCATTCCAATTTGTTGGACTTTGACTCATTATTATCATAAAGTTGGAATGTTGGAAAGGGTTAATACTTGATTATGCATATTCATCCCATGTGTGTTCGATGAGGTTTTTACTATTGTACCATTTTAAGATTTAATTTTGTGGATTTTTTCCTCATTTTGTACATGATAGGTTTGTTCAAGTGACATATGATGAGGTTGTCTTTACAATGTAATGATTGAGTTGAAGTGATTTATGAATTAAAGGGCTATTTAATGTAGCTATTTAAATCATGCATATTTGATGGCCATTTCCCTCTATTTTTTAATCCTTTTTCACAACACTATTTCTAGCATGGTGTTAGTTGTTCAATTTCATGAATGATCACAATATACATGACTATACAACAAGTGTGTGTGTTTGATGCAAAGCCCTCCTATATTCCCCTAGGAACCACAACTCAACTCTGGGATTCTCTTGTATTCTTGGAATCTACCCAAGGAATTAGACTCTACTAGGGTTCAAGAGGAGGTCTTTGACTTGGTAACATCTTCCTACAACCATTTCTAAGAGATTATAACCCAAATCTTCAGTTTGTCTTCTAAACACTCAAATTGTTCACCATGCACCTAGTGTACCCTGGTGCGTCCAACATACCAAAAATCATCCTTGGCTTCATAACATGGCCCCAACACCTTGGATCATCTAAAAACATCCCATATAACATCTTCCAACTCCTTGCACACTCTCAGCAACTCAACTCTTACACTTTCTTAATTTTGCCTCTTCTAGGTTTGTTCCAACTAGCCCTTGCCAATCACTAATTTTCTGTTTTCTCCAAAGTTTTCCATAGAACTTCCTAAACTATTGGGTGATTAAAATAACCTTTTCCTCACTCTAAAATATACTCCAAAACCAACTACACTTGTTTTGTAAAATATCACTCAAAACTAGCTATTTCAGTCTACCAACTAGGCCTAGTTTGAGGCCATTTACAAAGCAACTGACAATCCCTTGACTTTTGGAACTCCCATGATGCAAAATAGTCTTAAGACATGACTCAAATGCAAGGATTTTTTTGGTCTCATGATCAACTTTACAATGGTTTTTACAAAACCCTCCTTTCTAGCCCTTTTACCCTAGGGCTTTCGAGAACTCTTACTTTGAAACATCTCTAGAACCCCAAAATGGTTCAAACACCTTCACTTTGGTTATATAGATGACTTCCAACATAAAATGCAACTCTTGTCTAGAGAAAACACTAAATCCACCTTGGGAGCAATCACATACCCCTTTTTATGCATTCAAATTTTAGGGAAAACTATGCATTCATTGCTCAAACTTCAAAACTCTTACATTATCAATCAATTTGGACCATCCAAACTTGTCTCCCATAGTGGGTTTGCAAGTTAGGATTCCATTTTGCTGAAACTCTCAAATTTGGAGTAAATCTGACCTATCTACACTAAAACTGATATAACTTTTTCTGTATACAAGATAAAGACCTCAAACCAATTGAAATGGAATCTTGACTCAACCCTCTATCCAACCATATAAGACTTGTACCACCACCAATCCGTGTAGGCCGTAAATAGTTGAGAAAATAGAAAAAAAGACATAAAATCTGAGTTTTTTATTCACCAATGCTATCCACCGTCCGTAAAATGACCTTTCCCATGTGTGGGGATCTTAAGTACATGCCTTCAAATAGTTATAACTTCCATTTGGATGGTTGGAACACTCTACAACCTCATTTTTAGTTTGATAACTATTATTTGCAAAAATTACTCTTTAGCAACCTTTTGTATTTTGCATTTTTTTTCACTTTTTTAGGTTGGTTTAGTGGTTTTGAGTCCTATAATATTCATTTGGAATGATTAGGATTCATTTAGATTGGTGGTTAGTTGAAATTCCAAAAAGTGCAAAAATTGCAAAGTTGCATTAGCAACTTTTGCAACAATTTAGCAACTTTTGAGAAATAACCATAAAACTATCTATATTCCTATATTTCTTTGAGGTTTTATTGTTGCCGAACCTTTTCTAAGTCATAGAACTAAAATCAAGTGAAAAATGTAAATATTGCAATTTTTGTGTAATGTTGCAATGTTGAAAGTTCTAAAAGTTGCTCAAATTTGAAACTTAGTGGAAAAAGGGTCGTGGGATTGACCTGTCTACTCCATTAGCTCTAGGTGGCGAAGTAAATGCTATCCCCAACCTCATCCTATCGCCTTCAATGCTTGAATGTTCTTGGGCATGCTGAACCAGAATGTCCCTAAGGGTGACTAAATGCCATAGGGCTACAATCTTTGATGGGGCATATCTCGGAGCTCATGTAAGGTATAGATGTGATTCTAGTTCCTATAGGACTGTGTTGTGGAGACCTACAATAAACTCTCTTTCTTTTTGGATATCACAATCTATTTCTATTTTACGATGCCATCTCGGGTGATGCTAAAACTTGCAGTATTGGCCAGTACAAAGTTGCCAACTGCCAAATCTCTCTCACCTTTCGTTGTGGGATCAAAATGTCTACTTTGTTAGCTCCAGGTGGCTAGGTAAACTTTATCCCCAACCTCATTCTATCCTCTTTGGAGATCAAACATTCTCGGGAACATCGAACCAGAATGTCCCTAAGGGTCACTAAATGCCATAGGGCTGCAATCTTTGATGGGGCATATCTTGGAGCTTGTGTGAGGTATGGATGCAATTCCTATTCCTATAGGACTATTTTGCAGAGGCCTAAAATAACCTCTCTCACTTTTTGGAGATCACACTCTATTTCTATTTTATGATGCCATCTCGGGTGATGTTGAAACTTGTAGTGTTAGCCAATACAAAGTTGTCAACTATCAAATCTCTCTCACCTTTCATCGTGGGACTGAACTGTCTGCTCTATTAGCTCTAGATGGCCAAGTAAACCCTATTGCCAACCTCATCCTATCCCCTTCAAAGCTTGAACATTCGTGGGCACACCGAATCGGAATGTCCCTAAGGGTCACTAAATGCCATAGGGCTGTGATCTTTGACAAGGCATATCTCGGAGCTCGTGCGAGGTATGGATGCAATTCTAGTTCCTACAAGACCATGTTGTAGAGACCTACAATGACCTCTCTCACTTTTTGGAGATCACACTCTATTTTCATTTTACGATGCCATCTTGGGTGATGCTAAAACTTGTAGTGTTGGCCAGTACAAAGTTGCCAACTACCAAATCTCTCTCACCTTTCATCGTGGGATCAAACTATCTACTTCATTAGCTCCAGGTGGCTAGGTAAACCTTATCACCAACCTCATCCTATCCTCTTTAGCACTCAAACGTTCTCGGGCATGCCAAACCAGAACATCCCTAAGGGTCACTAAATGCCATAGGGCTGCGATCTTTGATGGGGCATATCTTAGAGCTCATGTGAGGCATGGATGTGATTCTAGTTCCTACAAGGCCATGTTATAGAGACCTATAATAACCTCTCACTTTTTGGAGATCACACTTCATTTTTATTTTACGATGCCATCTCAGGTGATGCTGAAACTTGCAGTGTTGACTAGAATGAAGTTGCCAACTGCCAAATCTCTCTCAGCTTTCATCGTGGGATTGAACTATATACTCTATTAGATCTAGCTGATAGGTAAACCCTATCCCCAATCTTTTTTTTTCCCCTTTAGAGCTTGAACATTCTCAAGCACACCGAATTGGAATGTCCAAAAGGGTCACTAAATGCCATAGGGCTGCGATCTTTGATGGGGCATATCTCGAAGCTCGTATGAGGTGATGTGATTCTAGTTCCTATAGGACCATGTTGTAGAGACCTACAATAACCTCTCTCAATTTGGAGATCACACTCCATTTTTTTTTACAACACCATCTCGGGTGATGCTAAAACTTGTAGTGTTGGCCAGTACAAAGTTGCCAACTGCCAAATCTCTCTAACCTTTCATCATAGGATCAAACTTTCTACTTCATTAGCTCTGGGTGGCCAGGTAAACCCTATCCCCAACCTCATCTTATCCCCTTCAGTGTTCGAACATTCTCAAGCACGTTGAACCAGAATGTCCCTAAGGGTCACTAAATGCCATAGGGCTATGATCTTTGATGGGGCATATCTTAGAGCTTGTGCGAGGTATGGATGGAATTATAGTTCCTATAGAATTGTGTTTTAGAGACCTACAATAACCTCTCTCTCTTTTTGGAGATCATACTCCATTTTCATTTTACAATGCCATCTCAGCTGATGCTGAAACTTGCAGTGTTGGCCTGTACAAAGTTGCCAACTACCAAATCTCTCTCACCTTTCGTCGTGGGATCAAATTGTCTACTCCAATAGCTCCAAGTGGCCAAGTAAACCCTATCCCCAACCTCAACCTATCCCCTTCTTATGCAAAGAAAAGTATGATGAGTCCTTTAGAAAAACCAAAATGAGGAAAAGTGTAGAAGTGTTCCAAGAGACCCTTCTAGGTCCTGATGGGCAAAATCTACAAATAGTTAACTCTAAGAGGTTTCAAGGCATCAATAGATTTATTTTGGCATATCTAAATTGTTCCAATCAATACCTTTTAGTTTCAATACCTTCTAAGCCAAAATGCTCAATGTACCAAAATGTTGTCAATGCAAGTTTTTCCAATTTTGTGACAGTAGCAAGACAAATTGATTAATAACTTTTGTTTTTACCAAAAGACACTTTGAAGAAATGGATGTTTTAGGTACCCTTTATCCTCACACAAAACATATATAAAACTTAGATACCCTTCTTTTGGAAAATATCAAAGATCCTTCACACTGCCCTTGTTTCCAACAATGTAAGAATGATGCAAGTACAAAGCAATGGATAGGAAAACATAAGATTTGGTATGTTGATGTCAAAGGTATATTTGGAGCCATTCTCCCATCTAAAGTTAACTAAAGGAATATGTTGATTGTATCACTTCATATGTACTTACGAAGAATATCATATGTATGAATTAATGTAGTGGTATAATCCATTGAGGGAGAAGTCTTAGCATGACTTAGAGAGAATTCTTAGCATGAATATGGGACAATTCTTAGTGTGATGTTGTAATGCCAAGATAAATAAAGAGAAAGAAAGTTATAATCAAGAATAATAAAAAGTAAAGGGGCATATATTATGAATGATTTGTTACATTTGGATTTTTTGTCAAAGTGGGGGAGATTGGTTATAGGGAGATTACTTATATGGAGATGAAGATAAAATATTGAATGGACTTATATGAAAGGTAGTGATATAAAAATAGAAGATATGAGTCAAAGGGGGAGAAATGAACTATTGGCGAATACTACTCAAGGAGAGAAGTGTTATAGTTAAGATATGAGTCAACCAAAGACATGAAGTAGAGAAGTGTTGCAATCTAGTTCTATGAGTATTTTCATAAGGGAGAATATATAATAGAAAAAAAGTGTAAAAATTGTTGTGTTTCATCATAATTTGAAGATGATAAATATTGGTGAGTATTGAAGAATATGAGTGTACTCATCCATGAATAAGTCAAGAGGATATGTGAGTATTGTCGTGTTGTAGTGTTATGATATGTAATTGTTTCCATTAATGTATGTTTTAAGATGAGTGTTGCCATTAATGTGAAAGGGGGATATTTTAGGCATAAATTATGCAACACTACTACTTGATTTATTGATGAATATTGGTATAGATTTGATAATATGTGAATCCATTTTTTGGTTGTCATTAACATTCAATATTTTACTTAGTGTTTTTAGCATGTTACTAGATATTGATTGAATAAAGTATGCATTGTAGAATGTTGTAGGAGTTTCAATCCTATAGTTTGATTATGCTATGTATAATGATTCTATGTTTACGATAGTACCTCTTAATATGAATAATTGAGTAAGTTACGATTGATGAGATCAAACTAGGTAATTGCTAAAATAGTCATTGACAAACAATAAATTTATTTCAATGTTATAAATATCAGTAACATATTAAATAGGTTTTTTTTGGCATATCTAACATGTTCCAATCAATACCTTTCAATTTTTTTGTCTTCTAAGCCAAAATTCTCAATGTACCCAAATGTTGTCAATGCAAGTTTTTTCAATTTAGTGACAGCGGCAAGACAAATTGATCAATAACTTTTGTTTTTCCCAAAAGACTCCTTGAAAAAATGGATGTTTTGGATACCCTTTATCCTTGTACAAAACATATATAAAACTTAGATTCCATTCCTTTGGAAAATATCAGAGATCCTTCACGCTGCCCCTATTTCCAATAATGTAAGAATGATGCAATTACAAAGCAATTGATAGGAAGACTTAAGATCTGGTTTCCAAATTTTGCACAGTCTCTTAAAATGTCTTTAATATGGAGATTCCACACTCAATTTTAATCTAAGATTTCCCTAACCCCAGAAGCCCCAATTCACCCTTTCAGAACCCTTGTTCCTAGGGCTTGGTCAATCCCACACGTGCCAACACTTTTCTAACCAATTAAAGATGCAAACATCAATGTTTTTTCAGAACAAGCATGTTCCCAAATTCAAACACTATCCTTATTAAGACAAATCTCCTTCTATATGTTTGTCCCCTAAACTTTAACCCTTGTTTTCACAACTGTCTTGATTGGTGGCCACCAAGTCTTCAGATTAAATGCTCTTTACAGGGTTAATAAGCATGGTACATGTTAGAGAAGTTTCTACATAGATATGGAAAAAAATAGATATGGAAAAAATAGAAATATAAAGAGGGGTAGAATAAGAGAGAGTGAGATACAAGGATAACATGAGCCAAAACTACCAAATTGTAGTGCTTAAATCCTTCATTAGAAAATTGACACCCAAATTTGAATACAAGTCTACAAAACAACATTTTCCTTCCACTTGTCATACTCTTTAATTTCCTTTTAAAGATGCTCTATGATTTTCCATAACATGCATTGTAAATTCCTTAACAAGTATAGCTCCCTCTTACAAGTATCTTATGTGTCATATTAGATTCGTCCCCCTCTCATGTGAGATATCTCTCTTTCCTATACATCACAACTATTTATTAAACTTTTATTTTTACCTTAATCTAGTTACTATAGAATAATAACAACACATTCCAATCAACTAGTGATTATGTAACAATCATTAATTAATGAAAGCACATAAAACTATCAGTGATTATGTTACATTTATGATTTTTAAAATGACTTTTTTTGCAAATAATCCATCTTTTCTCTACTATCTCTGACATTTTTTAATTGATGATAAAGAATGGTGGTTATGTATTGAAGCTTAACAAATGGAGAGCTTCTCAAGCTACTGATTTCTTTCATGGAGTTCCTAATAAATCTCAGGGTTCTCATTTAGGTGACCAATTGCCAGGAGGTTCATGAATATTGCCTGATAAAATTTATTGCTAATCAATATTGTATCAAAAAATCAAACTAATTAGGTATTGAATTAAACTCAATAAACAAATGATAGAGAAGGAAAACTTTAAACATGAACAAGATCATAAGTCATATGACAATGACATATTGTAAATGATTGACTTATGCTTAAAGAATGATCAATTTTATTGTTAATCAATATTCTATAAATTTTTTGAATAGATTAGGTATTGAATTTAATGTCATACATAAACATATCTAATTTAATGTCATACATGGACATATCCAATTTAATGTCATACATGAACATATCTAATTTAATGTCATACATGAACAAACATATAATATAAAATGATAACCAATAATGTCATAAGTCAAATAATTTCATACATCAAATAAATGTCATACATCAAATATAAAATGTCATATACATCAAATGTGTATCGAATATGTCCACTGATGCCTATATATATGCACATCTAGATCAACTATATCTTTTCCTTCCCATGAGGGGAAGGAAACAAATCTCTAGACATCTTCTGTCATCGTGTGGAGGGAGATGGTGGAGATGATAGGGTCCTCCTAACATGCTCACTCATCCTCTTATTAAGGCTCTTCTCCAACTCAAGCTGATACAAAAAAAGTAGATATGAATCAATATTTATTATACGTTGAAATCAAATATATGTACACACAAAATCAATTAGTTTCTTACCACCATCAAATAGTCACTTTGTAAGTTCACCTCGAAGGCTTGTGGATGATTAGGCATGATGAGACCCTACAAAAATTCAATAAATATAATCACTTATAAATAACATTAGAAATTTTGAGACTAACTATTATGAACAACTAAAATGAAGAAAATTCTTTCATACCTCAGTCGATGGCTGTGAGCTAGCCATAGCTGGGACCAGTCCACAATCAACAGACTGTCGGAGATGAGGAGGTGTGTCCTACATCATGAGCTACATGTCATAAAATACACATTAAATGTAACATGAAACATGAAATAAATATAATCAAATGAATTAAATTAACATGAAACAACTGTACCTATATGAAGCTCGTACGATGTTTATGCTCTGAGTCTGTACTAAAGGTTGAGGGTCCTGTGGAGAACTGATGAACATTCATAATTTTTTCTTCAATCCTTAATATAATTACTTAATAAATATATGTATTAATTAAAATGATTAAATTGATACATACCTCTTGACACATGGAGGGGACAAAAAATAAGCCAGGAGCATCACTGCTAGGCCTAGCAACACTCTGACCCTAAATTTTGAACAATGTCAATAGATGCTAATTAATTAATCATTCGCTACACATATGAAATGTGATCAAATTAGTAAATTATAATTGTAATTTACTTGTGTGTCAATGCCAAATGTGTCATTCAGGAACTAATTAGTGATGAGTCCATCATCCGCACCATCTCCAGGATGAGTGCCAAATGTGCCTAGGGATCCGCATAAAGTGCACATGTGACCACGATGCACAGAAGGCTACCCCTCAACTAATGGGCTCATGGAATGGATTAGGGTCTGCATCAAAGGATTAATGGTCCCTAGAGAACTGGCCTCTACATGTTCCTTCACAACCGAAGGAATAGTCACATGCTCGTGTTGTGGCTTGACCATAGGTGCCCTAACTACATTAGGGTCATACGTGTTCCTAGCCTCTCAAATGATAATCCCTCACCTCTTCCCTGGCAGTCTAATATATCAAAATAATTGGGGATCTCCCCAAGGACAAACTAACAATATAATTTCTTCAAAATATACATGGGGACCTCGTGATTGTTGCAAGGAGGGGCATCAAAAACCATCCACCATCTATCCCAAAAATTATTTCTAATAGCATCGTGTATGCACCAAGGGATGGGGAATCATTTAGTACCCTCTCTAATAGTATTTTTCTCACTAGGTTTTCTAAATAATGCACATATTCTACCTTTTGGTTTTTTTTTTTTTTAACATCTTCATATGACAATGTATCTGCATAAAATCTTTTTTGTTCATCCCTCTTAACCCATTAAATATCTAACTGACCACTAACTAAGGCTATCTAGGTCTTAATAGATTCAAGGGATGATGCCAATTGAGCCCTCATTGGATTGGTTTGTCTAGATTCTTTCAACTGAGCAATGAGTCCTTCTAATTCAGTTTTTCCTCTCTCTATTTCATTTATTATATTTTCTTGTGTGTCTGGCAGAGGTCTTGCAAGTGGTTCAGGTTGTGGAATTTATTGTTCTTCTTGAGGAGGGTTCTGGTTTTGAGGTTCTTGAGGGTTTTATGGATTTTCCGGTTGATTATGGAAATTTCTTGATAAAAAATCAATTGAAATCCAAATAAATAAACAAATCTAAATAAAAATTGTAAAACCCCTACAAAAAAATATGAAAAACATATCAAACAATGCATATTTATGTTTAGATCACATACGACGTCGATGTGGGTGTGCTTGTGATCTCAGATTTTGTCGATGAGGAGGCATATTGGCAAGGAATAGTGAAAATGTTGGATTTTTCAACCTGCGTGTGTGCTGCTCTGCAGGTATAGTAAAAACCTTTGATGAAAATGATGGGTTGCGGGTGTGTAGCCCATCATATATAAAAAATTGATTTTTATAAAAGCACATACGTGCTATGGCTGAGGTTACCCAAGCCATAGCGCATATGCGCTATTGAAAATATGAAAAAAAAAAAAAATTTGTCACCTTTCTGGCACCACAACTCGGTGCATGTGCCCTATTAATAATATATGGGTAAAAGCACAAACCTGTGTCACTTTTTATAAAGAAACATGATATCAAAATGTGACAGTTCATTATTAGTGACAAAAAAATAGTATTTGTGTTTAAAATATGAAGATGATGTAAACTAATGAAATGTGTAGAATTGGATGAATTTTATGCCTATAATTTTTATAATTTCTTTTAGTAGGAATTTATTCATTTTATTTTATTTTGAAGTCCCTTTTTTAATTATAAAAAATATAGGGTGTAGTTCCCGTCAAACAAGTATATGTAAATCATCTTTTTTGTTCTGATTTGAAAATATCTTATAGATGACATGTATAGCTAGTGCACAAAAAAAGAAATAATTATTTTTGATGTATATTTTCTTTGTTATAAGTACTCAAGTTTGACCTTATTAGAATCCAACAATTTTTTCCTCCCGTCAAAAATTTCCTATCAAATCTATACCTTCTTGAAAAAAAATTACATATTCGTGAAGAGGATTCTCTCCTCTAGAGATAAATATAATTTTTAATTTTTTTTTATATGATTTACTATTTTTTTTCCTTTTTTGAGGGAGCATCTTCTGAAATGTTAAAATATCGACTTATAATACTTTGAGATTATAACATATTATAACTAATAAAAACACTCAAAAATTTATATAATGATGATATTGAATTTGATATCTATAAAAGGGTATTTTTAGTTTTTTTTTTTAATTTGAGTTTTGATAGAGAAATGAGATTTGACCAAAACAGGTTTTGGTATCACAAACGGTGACATAGATCTATTCTTTTACCCATATATGATAGATAATTAGGGTATCACATGACACATTTGGACTCATTGGAACACATGTATGTCCCTAGGGGGACCCCTAGGAACATACATCATCATATAGTTTATTAACTTAGGTTATTAATATATATAATATATAATAATAATATATATGATATATAATTATATAATAATATATAATAAGTAATAACTATATATAAAATAATTATATAATAAATAATTATTATTTAATACTATATAATAAATTTTAGTAACTATATATAATAATTGGTCTCCCCTTTGAGTTTGGTAAATAGAAATTAATATTTATCTTAAAAATTGGTCCCCACTCCCTTTACATTTGAATTTGGCACCATGATTTGGGAACATAGATCAGGTACCCATTCTCAAATCAGATACCCAACTAGGCAAGGTATTACATTTTTGGTTTAGTACCAGGATGGGTGGGAAAAAAGTCAAAGCACATTTTGAAACACTTTTAGGTGTTTCAAAACTACATGTTTTTCACATTGCCACTTTTTGGCATAGCATGATCCTGCACGTACCCTTCTCTCTCTAATCTCTCTTCTTTACAAGACCTAGATCTTTCATGGAACCAGTTGAGTGTTTGTATTCTAAAGTTCTTAGGAGATCTATCCTGACTAGGTTACTTGGATCTTTCTGACAACTAGCTAAATGAAACTCTTCCCTCAACATTTTCAAAGTTTTCCTCCCTTAGAGAACTCAGTCTTAAGAGGAACACACTTAGTTTGAGAAACTCTTGGCCAAAGCTACCCTCTTTACTTCAAGAACTCTCTCTCAATCTCAATGGTGATTAGATTAATAAATAAGTTTTCTTTCACAACCTTAGTAAATTAGAGTCTTTGAGTCTATCCAATTGTGTATTTAATTCATGTCCCTCCTAGATTCCATTATTTTTGTTGAAGAACTTATTTCTGACATCGTGCAAGATGGATGGTCAAATTTCATTGTGGATATCTACTTAGTTCACACTTCAATGGTTGGGATTAGCTGACAACAATCTTGTTGGAGAAATTCCAACTTGGCTATTGGATACAAGGCTTCACTATATCAATCTCACAACAAATCATCCCCAAGGTAACCTTTTGTTAAATACTTTAGCTTGGAATGACTTGTGTGTCTTGGATGTGTTGAACAATGCCTTTTATGGACAAATGCCAATACGGTATGCACACTTTGTCACTCAATGACAATTTAGTGTCAGGAGAAATCCCTCCACATTAGGGTGATTGTAAACTAACAACATTAAATCTGGCAAATAACCATTTGAATGAATCATCCCTCGAAATATAGCTCGTTGTTCATAGCTTGAAGTCTTGAATTTGGGGGATAATAATTTAATAGGAAGGATACCATCCAAACTTGGTAAGCTAAGTGAGTTGCAGTCACTTGTGATAAGGAATAAAAAGGTGAGTGGGTCACTTCCTCCCTCCATATCGAACTGTTCAAAATTGATTATTATGGATGTTAGCTAGAATTTATTGACATATTAGATACTAAAGTCAATAGGAAATATTTCAGAGTAGTGAGTGCTACCAATAAGGAGGAATAATTTTGAAGGTAGTATTCCTACTAAAATTGTGCAGCTAGAATTCCTTCAAATTTTGGACCTTTCCTCAAATCAACTATTAGGGGTCATACCAAATGGTAATTTCAATTTGTAAGCAATGATCATAGAGCCAGACCAAGACTTCAAATTTTTTTTAACTGACGCATCATATGGCTAGCACTACATATATAAAGATGGATTGAAAATGGATTCTAAAGGTAGAGATGAGGACTATACATATATAATTTTCAATATAGCATCGATTGATCTCTCAAACAATCAATTGAATGGGGATATTCCTTTTTCTTTGGGAAAGTTGAAGGGCTTGAAGGCACTCAATCTTTCTATGAATAATCTTAATGGTACCATTCCAAATACTATTGTACAATTGAGCTGATTGGAATCATTAGACGTTTCAAGAAATAACTTTTTAGGATACATTCCAGATCTTGGATCTTTGAGCTATTTGGGAACTCTCAACTTCTTTCAGGGAGTATACCACAAGGGGAAACATGGCAACATTCACTAATTTTTCATATTTAAATAATCCAAATTTATGGGGATGCCCACTAGCCAAGAAATGTCAGTGGCTAGAATTTTCTTCAAGTCCTCCTATTTATGCATTTATCAATGAAGAAATGCATAGCAAAGAAGTGTGTGGTATTGGATTGGAGCTTGACTATCATACATAGTAGATTTTGCAGTAGTCATTTTACTTACTATATTGAAAAGGAAATAGGGGCATACATACTTCAAGGGAGTCGACTTTGTCTTGAAATTATTTTTAACTCAATTTCATAGTTTAAGAATATAAAAATGTTTATATATATATTTTTTTGTTCTATAGATCTTAGAACTATTGTAAGAATTAAATCCATACATATGAACAATTTTTTAATTGAGTAAAAGAGTTTACAACACAATGTCTAGGTTATGCATTTTTAGTATGTTGTCTTTGTCTTCTATTTCTTTATTGCTGAGGACTATGATGCTACCAAAAACATGCCTTTTTTTTGTGTGGCTATAGCTAATGATAGATTGTAATGGAAGTGTAGGAATTGTGAAATCAATAAAAATTTCTTCATGTTGTTACTTTTCTCTTTTGTATGATTGGTGTATATAATGTTTGTTGTAGGGAAATAGAGATATTATAATATGTTTTATAGTTTCTAGATTATGTGGGTTATTGAAAAAGGGAGAGTGGTGAAGATGGAGGTGCCCTAGCTTGATTGCAAGTTTGCATGCAGGGGTTTTGTGGAAGCATTTTAGCAACAGAGCAATTTTTTAATTATTTTAGTGGGTTTTGCTTTTGTTTGGTGTCTATGAGGACTTTTTTAGTTTGCTAGTAGCTATTTTGGTTTTTCTTTGTTTTCATGGTTTCAATCTTTGCATGGAAAACATTTCTATGGCATCAGTTGTGGATCTTTCTCACATGGACAAGGCTCATAATGGGTTCTCTTCAAGAATGCATGCACAACAAGCAGATACATTTTATACAAGTGTTGGCCCTAATAGAAGAAGGTTAATGGGTGTCTTCCTAGAACCTTGAATCACTCAATTTTGGTCATTCCCCTTGATTGGGTGGAAGAAGATGTCTCATATTGGAGTAGACATTCCCTAATTTGTAAGTTTCTTGGTATTTACATTCATTTTTCCACTCTCAAGGCTTGGATTTGGCATTCCTAGTAGATTGATAGAGATATGTATATTATGCTTGAAACAAATAGCTATTCTATGGTTATTTTCTGGAATATGGTAGATCACAATAGAGCTTTTGAAGGTGGCCCATATTTTTATAATGGGGTTGGATTAATTATTAAACAATGACATGCAAGTTTTAATTCAGCTGAAGAGATGCCTTCTCGAGTTCCTATTTGGGTTTGTCTACCTCGCCTCCCCTTGGATTTTTGGCGAGAAGACATTTAACATAAAATTTTTATTCCCTTGGGAAAACTAGTGGCAGCTGCTACATAAACCCTTCATAAAAAGGTGATTTCTTTTTCCTAGATTTGTGTTGAGATAGATCTAAATAATCCCCTACCAGATTCAATGGAATTTTTTTTGGGATCTCCATCATGGATTTAGTGGTTAGATTATGAATCTCTACCTTTTTGTTGTCAATTTTTTCATGAGTATAGCCATCTCCTACGACATTGTCCTAAAGCTCATAAGGATGTTCATTCCCTCTCTTTGACATATCCTCCTCTAGATAAAGAGGACAAAGGGAAAGCTCCCATGATGGCTGAACCTCATGGAAAGGACAAGGAAGGATTTGTACTTGTTAAAACTAAGGCTAAAGGATGGGGTTAGAAGAGGCCATTCAAGGATAGATAGACAAATGGAAGCTTTAATAGGTTTGGACATTTAGCTTTGGAAGAAGGGGTCCCACATGTGGTCACTTCTAATAGTGTTGGGGTCAGTATGGAGGTTGTACCATCTCTTGAACAAGAATCAGTTCAAGCTATTCAGGGACAACAAGTGGCTTAGGCAACTTCAAATAATTCCATAGAGGATGACATTGTTTTGTTAGATTTAGCTAGAGAAGTTTTAGTTTCATCTCAAAATAAGGGTTCATCTCATAGATTGGGAGTGCAACAATGACCCCTTAAGAAAGGTCCTACTAACAGCTACTGAAAAGGGTAGAAGATAGACTTCAAAAAGATAAAAATGACCAAAGCCCTGTTGCTGGAATATAGGTTTCCTAAACCTATTGATGCTCACTTTTCTTAGACCCCTTAATGATCATTATCTCTTGAAATTTGAGGGGTTTGAATAAAACCTATTGTCAAAAAGATATTCATGATTTGATTGCAATTTATTCTCTAGATGTCTTTTGTGTTCAAGAGATGAAGGTTTCTATTGAGGTTATGCATTAGCATGCTCCATGCATTTGGTATGTTGGTCACTATCAAAGTATTGGTTCATAAGGGAATTCTGGAGGTTTGGCTCTATTCTAGGACCCTTGAAAGATTTCTCCCCTTTGGTGAATTTCTAGCCATTACTCAATCTCTATGGTGGCTACTGCCTTGGACTCTAGTGAGACTATTCTTGTAACAAATGTTTATGCCCCTATTGACATTCGTGGGAAGATTCATCTTTGGGATCACATTAGGTATGTGCATTCTTGTGCTCCTTATTTTCCTTAGATTTTAGGAGGTGATTTTAATTCTATTTTAATTCTTGAGGAGAAAAGAGGAGGTTCACCTAGGCTTGGCCTTGCTTCTAATCTTTTTCAAGCCTAGGTGGATGTTCTTTCTATTATTGATGGTAAGCCTTCAAATGGGGTTTTTACTTGGAACAATAGATGGAGTGTTTAGGAAGCTATCTCAAAACATTTAGATAGGTTTCTTGTTTCATGTTATTGGGTTGGTAGTGGCCTAATTACGAGCTCTAAAATTCTTCATTGGACACATTCTGATCATTGGCCGATCAAGTTCTCTTCTTCTCCTATTGCACTCTCTAAGAACCCTTCTTTTAGATTCTAGCTTATGTGGCTTCAAGATTCATCCCTTTATGATTTGGTGGCTAAGAGGTGGAGAGAGGGTGGCCTAGCTTATGACATGGCTCCTTTTTTCTTTGAGCAGAAACTTAAATATGTCAAACATCATCTTAAGAGATGGAATAATTCTTGCTTTGGAAACCTTCAATCTAGAAAGAAGAATGCTCTAGATCATCTTGTAGTGATTACTCACCATATCAGGGACTTTAGGCTTACAAATTCTCTTGGTAGGGTAGAATTGTAGGCTATGTGAGATGTGGAAGAATGGGAACTTTGGGAAGAGATTTACTGGAAACAAAAGGCTCACATTGATTGACTGGAGGAAGGGGATAGAAATACTTCTTTTTTTCATCATTTTATTCAGGCTCATTGTAATAAAAGGAATATTTCTTCTCTTGTTACTACTAAAGGACTTCAGATTTCCTCTTAGTCTGCTATGACCAAGGAAGCCCTTCAACTTTATTCTAATCTTTTTATTGAGGATTCTTAGCCTCCATCTAAGGAGGAGAACTTAATTGTATCATGCATTTCTCCTCTTATCACTAATGCTATGAATGATTTTCTTCTTCATCCAATTTTGATATCTAAACTTGAAGAGGTTGTGTTTAGGATGAATAAAGGTAAAGCTCTGGGCCCATATGACTTCCCCATGGAATTCTTTCACGAATTTTGGGAAATTATTAATATGGATCTCTTGGAAGTGGTTAAGGAATCCTTTCAAAATAAGAAAATGCTTCATGCATTGAACTATACTTTACTGACTCTTATCCGTAAGAAAGAAGGTGTTGACAATCTTGACTCCTTTCACCCCATTGCTCTTTGTAATGTTGTGTACAAAATTATCACCAAATTGATTGTTGAAAGACTCAAGACATGCCTTCCAATTGTGATTTCAAAGGAACACGACAATTTTGTTGTTGGTAAGAAAATTATTCATGGAATTGTTATTGCTTTTGAAGTTATTTATTCTCTAGATACATCAAAAGAGCGAGCTTTGTTCATTAAGTTGGATATTGATAAGTATTATGACAAATTCAAATGGAGCTTCCTCTAAAAGATCCTCTTGGCCTTTGGTTTCTACCAACAGTGGGTGAACTAGATTATGAATTGAGTTACTTTAGCTTCTTTTTTTGTTTTGGTGAATGGTGTTCCTTCCGAGCCCTTTGGTGCCGCTAGAGGACTTCATCAAGGGGATCCTATTTCACCTTATCCCTTTATCATTCTAGTTGAAGGTTTGGGATGCTTTCTTAAGCTTTGTGCTCACCAGGGTTTGATTCATGGGTGGAAATGGGGTGTTGGCTTGCCTCCTATTTCACATCTTCAGTTTGTGGATGATACTTCATTTATGGGATAGGCCCATCTTTAGGAAGCTACTTCTTTTAGGCATGCTTTGGATGTGTATCTTGTAGCTTTAGGACAAAAAGTTAATGAGAATAAATCCTCCATTTTTTTCTTTAATACTCCCTAGGCTATGCAGAGGCCTGTTGCTACTATTTTGAGGTTTTAGATTGGGTCTCTTCCCTTTGTTTATTTGGGTATTCCTCTTACTATTGGTAGACATCCTAGATCTTCTTGGAAAGTTTTTCATGATAAACTTTAGCAAAAGGTTAATCATTGGACTCATTGATGGCTATCAGCTACTACTCATCTAACTCTATTAAAATTGGTTATTTAAGCCCTTCCTATTTACAGGTGTTTTTGTTCAGGCTGCTCCTATGTATTTTCTTTAGGAATTTGATGCTTTGCCCCATTAATTCCTTTAGAGTGGGAACCTTTCAACTTCTAAATGGAATCTAGTTAAATAAAAAATAGTGTGTAGACCTTCGAAGGAGGGTGGCCTTGGCTTATGATCAGCTATTTTGAATGGATAAGTTCTCACTGCAAAACTTTATTGGCATTAGTGTACTAACCAACATCAACTTTGGGCTCATATTATTACCCATAAGTATTTTCTAGATATTGATGTGATTGAAGTTCACCACTTTCCTTTGGAAGGGAGAGGATCCATGATTTGGAATATGCTAAAGTTTGGAGATCAGATGGTTAAAGATGGTCTCCTTTGGATTTGTCACTTGGGATCACAAGATTTATTTTGGCTTAACTCTTGGGATGGGCACCCTCCTATTCTTTCCACTCATCCTCAGCTACATGCCCTCTATCAAAATTTTAGTGCTGCTGGTTGGGATATAGTTGATTTTTATAAGATAGGGTGTGTTAGAGGTTTGGATTCTTTGTTTGATTGGAAACACCCTTCTGAATGACCTCCAAGAGGATTTGAGGAGGATAGGAAGGAGTTGTTTTAGATTTTGCAGTCTCGTGAGTGTACTACTTTGGTTGGTAATGATGTTCTTGCTTGGGATAGTGAAGATTTGTTTGGAAAATTTTTAGTGTCTACAGGATATGTTCAGCTTCTTTGGCAGACATTGGGGGACATTCAGATGCCTTGGTGGAAGCAAGTCTAGTACAAGTTTTCTTGGCCCAAATGTAATTTTCTTATGTGGTTAGTGGTTCATAGCCAGTGTTTTACATGAGATAATTTATGCAAGTGTGGCTTCCAAGTACCCTTAATGTGTGTTCTATGCTGGACTAGTGAAAAAAATATCTCTCATCTCTTTTTCCAAGTTTCTTTCACTAGACATATTTGGCACTCGTGGTGGAATGTGTGGAACCAATCCTGTCAGCATGTTTTCTCACTGGTAGAAATCTTTGCTCATTGGGGTAAGGCTCCTGTCAAGACTTCATTTCTTCAAGTTTCCTAAACTCTTGGACCCTCCTTTATTATTTGGCATATCTGGTTGGAAAGGAATTGTCATATCTTTAAGGGTGAGTTTTTAGAGGTTCCTCACTTATGGTGGAAAATTCTCCATTCTTTGGGGGAAACTATTTCTGTAAAATGTGACACTTCTGAGGCCATGCAACTAGGGGAGGATATTTTAAATAATCATTTGAATATTCCCCCCTCACATTGAAAATTATTAAGAAAGATGTGTAGGCATCCCTTCCATAAGATAAATAGGGTGGGGAAGTGGAATGCCCCTCCACAGGGTATTCTTAAAATCAACACGGATGAGTCTTCCAAAGGAAATGTAGGCCTTGCTGACATTGGTGGTGTTGGTAGAGATAGTAAGGAGGATGTCCAGTTTGTGTTTTCTATTTATAAAGGTCATCATAATAGCAACCTGATGGAGGCCATAACTATTTTGTATGCTATGAAGAATGCTTGTGACCTTGGTTGGAGAAGGTTTATCTATGAATTTGACCCACAAGTGGTGATACGTCTATAGAATCAACAACATTCTAAAGTAGTTAGTTGGAAGTTAGCTTTGATTGTGGACCAAATTCATAATTTTTGTACTTTTTTGGAGTTTTTAACTTTCACTCATATTCCCACCGAATGGAATAGTGTTATTGATTGTTTCGCGAAGTGGGCTTTTGACCATATGTGTAATTGGAACATTGTTGATACCAATCAACTTCTGATGGGCTTGTCCCATCAACTTGATCACTTGGTTGATCTTGACAAGGCTTTCTGATGCCCTTTCTCTATATGTTCTTGTTTCTCTTTCAACTTGAATAATTTCTAGATTTAAAATTGTGTGTCACACTCCTAACTCATCATTAGAAAAAAGGGAAAAAAAAAGAAAAAAAAATATGGTAGCCCCTACAGCTGAATACAATGACTTCTAGTGGTAGTAATTTAGATCTACTTTGAATTGAAGAAGATTATTTAATTATCATTTTTAAATAATTAATTGCACTTGTACACATTCCTGGATTCATTCAATAAGACACAACAACACCAAAAATAAAATGTCAAATGATGAAGATTCAGTGAGTGATTGTGAGACATGTAATGTTTCTGATTTTATTGGGTTTGTACTATAGAGATATGTCAACATGTGGGATAATATGGCATGTATAGTTGCAACTTCATTTGGTTCACATATATATAACATAACCAAATTAATTGATAAAAATGAGGTAACAAAAGCTTTTATTAAAAGACTATGTGGCGATGGCATTCAAAGACTTGATAATATTGTAAGAAAACTCAACAACAAGAAATATAACAGTTTCCACATAACTCATAATAGATCTAAAATAAATATGGAATTAAAATATACATGCAAGAGAATAGACAATATACCCATAAAAGTGTGACACAAGATATACCCTGGGAAACCCTCATTGAGGGAAAAACCCAACCATCAAAAGCATCCATCACTATGTATTATTTAGCAAAAATACCATTGTAATACAACCATGGAAGCCTTCGAAGCCATACCCACAACCGAGCAATCTATGTGAATAAGCATGAATCCACACATCTCATGCCATGCTTCCAACTTTCACAAATGATCCATTGTCTAACCTGTCAAGCCTTGCTCAACTCTTGCCTTTTGTCTTCTCCTTGTCACACCAACAACTACCCTTATGGCTGCTTATATAGTAGCAAGTCCCACAAAACTACCAAGTGGTATTACATAAACCATGTGTTAAAACCATGTGCTACCTAACCTATTGACCCCACATTTAATATTGGGCATTTAATTCTTTTCCCCAATATTAAATAATTAAATAAAATATTAATTCATACACCTTTTTCCAACTCATAAACATGTGGAAAACTACCACAAACAAATTCTAGAATTTTCTAAAGATTTCTAGAGTTTTCTAGAAAAAGAACTTGCAAGGTTGAGACACAAATCTCAACATCTCCCACTTGTCGAACACCTTGCAAGAGTCAGGGGACACAAGGTGTCATGGAATTAATTGTTAGGGTCAATCTATAGCCACATAAATGAATAAGGGAACAATCTCTCCCAGCACATCCACCATCATGGATCAACATATACTATGTGCTCCATCCTAGTATGTGCAACAAAATCAAAGTATCCAGCCTCTCAATCATGAATGAAGCCACCTCCTATTATGCCACTACCACCAGACATACATAGAAGCCATCCAAAGAGAAAGCCACACAGTCTATTATAGTAGAAGATCATAAAATCCTATACCAACTGAAATGCCAAGCACAAAAACTTGATCCAAAGGTAATCACATGTATCCATATTTGTCAAAATATCCATAGCTAAAATAGCACCCACAAAAAGTTCCAAATCCATCCAACTATCCATACCTCTAAAGGTATACCAAGTGAATCTCAAATCATCAACATATCCAATATATAACCTGCAATCATAAGCCTCAAGATTAATACTTGCCACATATATACCAAGACACTCCCAGTACAAAAGATAATGTCAAATCTATAACCAATCCACTCACAACATCTCAAAGAAGTGAATCCATGTAGTCTCAAGGACATCCACAATACAAAAATTGATATTGTACAAGAACAACTCTCATAACAAGTCTCCAATGCTCTCCCAAGTTCTCCACAACTAACAGAGGAAAGAGATAAAGGATAAACCATGTCATCTCTCACATGACATACATGAGTACAAACCAATGATCATAATCTCCAACCAATCTCAAATCCAATGTAAGCAAAAATTGAACATCCAGGAAGATAACCAAGACCAAAGAGAAACCAAGAAAATCATAACATGTATTATGTCCTTCTATACACACCTCTAGATGTAAACTGTGCAAGTATGATCTCCTCCATAAAACCCAGACAAGAAGCCACAACAACACCCAAACCATACCATATAAATAATGATGGATGTAACCCTCTCATAAGAAGATCAAACTTGTTAAAAACCATTCCTAACTCAAGGAATAACCATTCCTAATCCAAGGAATATGCCTAATATGGAAATCATCTCCCAAACTCAACCAGCATAACAACATATGCAAATGGAGATAAACAAGGCTAAACCATCTCTCAAATGAACCCTTCAGAACTAACTCATTTACTACAGCTCAAGATCCATATTCATGAAAGACAATCATAAATATAATGCAATTGAGAAAAAAAAAAAAAAAAGGGGGCTATACCTCTCAAGTAGCAAATTGCCGAGTAGACTAAGAGTGGGGAATGAGAATTCTCACCAAGACATCCAAGTCTCCAACCAAGACTCATCTAAAAAAAATCTCCTCTCAAGTCCATATCAGGTGAATGCCCCTCAGACATCCTACTAAAACCATCAACTATCTCAACAAACAGTTCTCCATTCCAAGAGAAATTAATATCACCACTATAATTTCTAAGTATCCATGAGTACTTGTAACCAATCAATCCATGCCAACTCCAAATGAAAAATAGAAATATCATGAAGTATCCAACTAGTGATCAATGTACTCAATAACAAGAAACTAAACCAAGATCAATGTCAAGGTTCCAACCATGGCCTTAGGAACATAAACATGACAACATGATCTTACCATCTCAACCAAAGAGATAACATGCTCCATAAGAACATAATATAACATGTCACAACTCCAAATTCATATCAAGAGTATACTATGACATAAAACTATCCTCGCACTAAGGATAACATGCCAAATGAAAGCATAAACCACACCTTTATCAAGAACCCTGTAAGTCCTCAAGATGCAACCATCTCCATATACCATGAAGAAAACCATATCCACATACCATGAAGAACCATCTCCACACACCATGAAGATAACCAAGAAATCCATGAGTCCTCAAGATCTAACCATCTTCACACACCATGAAGATAACAAGTGCATCATGCAAATGTCAAAGATGCTTCTGCAACAACATGATCTAAGAAAAACCTCCAACATCTACAAACACTTGATAAATGTATATCAATGCCAACAACTCCCACTCAACTATGGTACCAAGTCACTTATGGCATCATAAAATCCATCTCCTACATGAAGATCCTCTAGGTCTACACTCACACAACCAAAGTGTCAATACCAAGTGAAACCAAGAAGATACAAACCAAACCAGGAACTAATCCGACACTGTCACCCCATCATTGTCACAAGCTCCCACTAAATTGTGTATCCAAGCTATCCATGACAACATGATAAAAAATCCATCCTCTAATTATGAGAATAAACCAAGGTATCAAACCATCAAAGAGCTCAAAGTGCACATCATAAGCTCCTCAAAAGAAACCAAATAACCATGATCCTCAACCAAGAATATATACCATCATAACCAAATTACGAATCCAAGCTAATGAACATCAAGGATGTACCTGTATATCCAATCATGTCATGCCAAAATCCATGACACCATGATCACATCCATGAATCAAGCATCTGACTCTCAATATGTCCAACCTGTTAGCATAAAATAGTCAACCACAATCCTTGTAAGAATTTGGCTTCGGCCAAAATTAACCCAAGAACTAAGAACTCAACACAAGAACAATAGTAGACCAATAGAGAGTATGATCAAAATGATGATATTCATTCAATATGCCATATGTGCCATATAAGCATGTACACACACACTAGAAGATCCTATATATAAAGACCTCTAAGATGAATCTAGAATGTGTCTAGAACATACTAGGAGATAAGCATGACAACTAAGAACATATCCTCCACAATAAGAGGATAAGTAGGATGAGGTGTCTAGAATTTTGTAGACACCATATGCTCTACTAAAGTGCTTACTCCAAAGTGTAGACAACTTGTGCATAATTAGAGTGCAAACTCCTATGTTGTCAACATGACAACTCACAAGAGTGTGCATACTCCTAGGAGACTAATAAATAAATAATAAAATATGCATTAACCTAAGTAAACTCAAGTAAGTGTAAATAGTAAATACTTATTTACACCAACACTGCCCCTTAAGTGCAACTTAGGGGAATGCCCTTAAGCTTACAAAATCTAGGATGCAATGCATGATGGGTCCTGACTACTAGGTCATGTTAGGTACCCATGTACATAATGAAATGTAATCTCTCATAAAGTGGAGAAAGAGGAAAAATCTCATCAAAAAAACCCTCCCCCAAAAAGAGAGATGAATAGGAATGCATGGATGGATGGAGTAAACAAGACCCCCCCATTATGACATACATCCCATATATATATATATATATATAAGAGAAAAATGAGAAGACGAAGAGAGACAGAATAAGCTCCCCCCCCCCCCCCCCCCCCCCAAAGAAGAATGCATGTCAATGACTACTTTGATGAAGAAGCTAATCTAAGATTGCAGAATAGTGTTCCTCCCCTTAGGAAGAAACAATGCCAAAGGTACAAATAAGATGCTTTTGTTATGTGTGGAAAGAATCCCATGGATAAGTGATGTCTCTAAAACCTGCTCAACTAACTGAAGAACCTGTCTCAAAGAACTATTTGTCTACTCAACTGATGAAGAAGCCTTATGCAGTTGCTGGTCATAAGTATCCACAATCACTTCAACTAGTGACGATCGATCATGTAGAGAATGAACAAGAGAGTTAGATGGATCCCTCATAACAACTGAAGAAGGTGTTGTTGCATCAAGAGGAAGAAGCAGATCATCAATACTATCCCCCAAATCTATCACTAAAGCTAGACCTAGAAGACTAGATGTACCCTATTGTGCTAGACCTATCACTGTGTTGATGTATGCATGCAGATTGAACTGATGTAGTGACCTCTCATTGCAACTGTCGATAGAACTCCACATGTCTGAATCTCTTGAAGCACTATTGCTCATGCCACTATCAGTTTCCACATGATATGATATGTGAAGAGGATTAGAGGATAAGCTGGGTGAACTTTCCTCAAAGTGTACATCCTTCTCCACAAAAATTTGATGTCTCTCAAGATCCATGAGTCTGTATGCCTTCACACTATCTTCATAACAAATGAAAGTACAAGGTTGAGGTGACTATGCCTTGCAACCTCTAGAAGATTTCTTTGCCCATGCAAGACAACTAAAGACTCTAAAGTATGTCATAATAGGTTTTCTACCGCACCATGCCTCAAAAAGAGTTTTTCCATCTAAGGCTGGGTGAGGGGATCGATTAAGAATGTGAGTGGTACTACTGATTGCTTCAACTTCAAGTGATGGATCTAGAGAATTGGTATCATCAACTTGCCATAGACTTAAGAGTTCAGATCCTCAAAGCTACAACATCTGTCTTATGTGGATTGAATGTTGGTGGAGTTTGAAGATCAATTCCCTTGTGTCTACAAAATTCCTTAAGTCTTCTATTCACATACATGCTTCCATTGTCCATTCTTAGAATTTTGATGGTTTTCCTAGATTTCTATTCTACATGAGCCTTGAAGGCTAGAAAATTGTCCAATAATTCATTCTTATTATGAAGAAAGTAGACCCAAGTGTACCTTGAAAAGTCATCAATGAAGGTAAGTATATAGCGACCTTGGCTAACTACAAAGGGACTTGCTAATACCATGTGAACCATCTATAGAACACCTGGTGCTCTTGAAGACTTCCCTTTCTGTAACTTCCCCTCTAGATGGATATCCATTGAATCTGTTGAACATTCACCTTGGGAAAAGTTGATTTGAGGTAGACCTTTGACCATTTTGTTTGTACAAAGTTGCTGAAGATAGCAGAAGTCAAGATGTCCAAACCACTGATGCCCTAATTACATTGCTAAATTTGATTGAGATAACAAGGCCTTTGAAGGAGACTTCGGCACAAAATGGAAAAAAGAGTACAACCTTTTATTATGATTCACTTTCTCCACTACAATAAATGAATTGTCTTTAAGACTGTGCATCTGTACTGAGTCTAGAAGGAACTCAACTCCATGTCCATCTCTAAGGTGAGTAATTTGGTAGATTGAGAGGAGATTTGAACTTAGGTTTGGAACATAGAGAACTTATTGAAACTCTCCATTTTCCATTTCCACATTTCTTTTTCCTTCAACTTCCATTTTTGTATCATCTTCCACAAAGATTTGTGGTACCTTTGACTTCTTCATTGAAGAAAAATCCTCCTTTGAAGAACCTCATGTGATATGAGGCACCTGCATCAAGTATCAATTCCTTTGAAGAATTTGAATTTTTCACGAGTGCTTGCCCTTTTCCCTTTGAATCTAAAGAAGACACTTTATCCTTGTAAGCATTAGGCAATGGTACATTATATTTCTTCATGATGTTGGTCAACTCATCAATCTTCTTATGATAAAACTCATGCTCTTCATGACTCGATTTCTTGCAATAGGCAAAAATTTTCTTCTCCTTATTGTTGTCCCCTTTCTTGTTGGAATTCAAGGACTTACCTTGTTGATTGGATTATGGTGTTGTCTTTTCTACATCCTCTAATTTGCTCTTCCATTTCTTCTTATCCTATTCTTTATTTGAAGACCATCTAGCTGAATTTTGAGAACCCTCGTTATTGGCCACCAATGCTTTAGACTTAGGTGATTTGAGAATCCCCATTGGTTTCAACTTCTTTTCTTTAGTATCCAACAGATCAACATACTCATCAAAAGTGACTTTCTTATAAGTAGACCCTAAGGTAGTCTTTGAGGTGTTAAAAGAAGATACAAATGTGGAAGATTCCCTTGTTAGCTTGTTATGTATGAGATAGATCAATCTGTCATCTTTGATAGAACTCCCACTATTAATAAGCTTCGGTTTTAGTTCATTCACCTTGATGATGAAATCTTGTATAAATTCATATGACTTAGGATCTAAGGAGAAAAGATCATCTTCAATTTTGAAAACATCCTCTTCAAACACTTTACCATATAGGATTTCAAGGGAATCCCAAGCTTCTTTGGATGTAGAACACTTCTTAATTTGATATGTGATCTTATCATCAACCCACAAACATATATCACCTAGGGCTTTCCTATCCATTGCTACCTAAGTTGAAATATCACTTGCTAGTTTAGGAAGAGTACCATCCACATATTGTGAAACTCCATTATGCATTAAGTGATACCACATTTTGATGGACCATGTATCATAATTATGTGGAGTTAATTTTGGAAACTTAAAGTTTCCCATAATGTAGAAAATGAAATAAAATTGCAAAAAAGAGAGAACACAACACCAAGAACACCCCCCCAAAATAGATGCTTTGAGCACTTTATCAATAGTGTGATTAAAATGGCCACTTGCCAATTTTGGCCTTCGTGGACTTTTGATTTTTCTTGTTACAACCTCTGTAAGGATTACAAATCTAGAACTTTATAACGTGCTACAATTCTAAAGCAATACAAAGCAAAGAAAGTCCCTATTTCTGAAAGGGAAACTTTTATCCACACAACACTACAATTTTATTGTAGATCGAGAAAGTAGATGAAAAATAATGCACTTTTAAAAAAAAATAGAACCTTATTTTGACTCCAAATGTGCCCATATGGAGCATTTGAAGTTGCAAAATGCAAGATTACATAGGTATAATCACCAAAAAAATGTAAATTCTAAAACATCCATGGAACAAAACTAGAAAAAATTTGCACCACTAAAAAGTTTAGGAAATTCTACCCAATTTCAAAGAAAATTACACCTAATTTGGAGTCTGAATGTCTGAGTTATGGCCTCCCAAAGTTGAACTGCAAAATCCAAAATCAATCTGGAGAGGAGTTGCACCAACAAAAGATAGGGTTATATTTGACAATCATACAATCATTGCAGCTATTCAAATTTGGCTACGAATGATGGTCAGATGACTATTAATTTTAGACTAGTGTACTTGATGACATCAGTGCACCTTGCCCCTATTGTCATACTAATGGTTGTGCTCACAATTAGTAGTCAATATGGTCGATGTAGGTGACATGGATGTCCACATAGAGGATAACTAGATGATGCATTGGTAGTCAAGATGATGACTATGCTAGCAGGTTGGCCCAGTATAATGTCGCCACGTGTCTTTTTTGGCGCTACGTGGAGGATATAGATGGGGACACATGTCCCTTTTGGCTGAGTTGGATTTTGAAATAGCGACTGCTGAAACTTAGTTTTGACATTGCTGAAATACATCATAAGCCACTGCAACTTTTTAAAAATGGGCACTAGACTATGGGGAATAATCCCACATTGATGGGATTAACAGTCTATGAACTATATAAGACTTTGTGCATGCTAATTGAAATCAAATGAAAAGCGTTCTCACTGTTGAAAGGAAGGGATGGCTGGTGGGGTTCTTGTTTGTTTACTACCAGATAATGTGAATTTGGATACTACTTTGTGGTATAGCCCAAAATTTGAATATTGAGCCCACAGAATTAATAAAAAGCCCTGTGAAATAAATAAACAACCTCCGAAATTGCAGAGTTGGGATTTGATAGCCCGGTTCTACAAAAAAAATTTCTCTATGAACACCTGACTAAGCATCCAATTATTCAAAAAAAAAAAATCTGAAAATAATAATTGCAAAGATAAATTAAAATGATTTAGATCCGAAAATACAATTAAATAGATCCAAAAATGACCATACCCGAACTACAAATCAAGGCCTCCGAGTTTCGATTTGGAAATTTTTTTTGCCTCATGATGAATTTTAACCTAGTATAGGAAAATTTATAATCAATCTTTATCGAATCGATGCTTTGGATGCAATGGAAAGGTCAGATTTGGCTCTAGATGCTTCTAATTTTTACAAATTCTTTGAATTTGGTCGAAGTGTTGAAGCATGAATAGTCTTGAACGACTATGTGCAGAGAATCTCCCCAAGCTCTTATACCATGTAAGAATTTGGCTTAGACCATAATTCACCCAAGAACTAAGAACTCAACACAAGCACAACAGTAGACCAATAGAGAGTATGATCAAAATGATGATATTCATTCAATATGATATATATGCCATATAAGCATGTACATACACACTAGGAGAGCCTATATTTAAAGGCCTCTAAGATGCATCTAAAATGTGTCTAGAATGTACTAGGAGATAAGTATGACAACTAAGCACATATCCTCCATGATAAGAGGATAAGCATGATGAGGTGTTCAGAATGTTGTCGACACCATGTGCTCTAATAAATTGCTTACTCCAAAGTGTAGACAATTTGTGCATAATTAGAGTGCAAACTCCTATGTTGTCAACATGACAACTCACAAGAGTGCACATACTCCTAGGAGACTAATAAATAAATAATAAAATATGCATTAACCTAAGTAATCTTAAGTAAGTGCAAATAGTAAATACCTATTTACACCAACAATCCTCTACCATGACTATACTTGGTAACAACATCTCATCCCTTCTATATGAAGAAAAATCAGCAAATCATGTGACTTAGGACATAGACAACCCAAATCCAAGCCACCAATCTGAATCGTTGTCAATAATGAAAGAACAATGGGAAAAGACAACCCATATCCAAGCCATAAATGCAACCTATAAGTATAGACTGCTTACAACACTACACAACTTGTAGACCCATCAAGTCATCATACATATCCAAACCAAAACCTGATAATCATATCATCATGAGATAAATTTGAAATATGAACTAAGTATACAATGACATCAAATCTAAAATCTCCATTTCCATAAACTCACAATGTTACCATAGTCAATATATATCATAAACTATTCAGATCAATATATCACCAAATAAATCATGCCAAACTTGCACCAAATCTAAGCTAATGTGTAGAGCTCTCCAAGAGCTTTCTGTTGACTACTCGAAGTCCATAAACTAACTCTGTATGCCCAAGTTATGCCCTAATCTGTGCTCCACATAAAAAACATCCAACTTTCAGTCTCTTAAAACCTAACAAAATATCAAAATCATAGAACCAAACCTACACCACGTTTTAGTGCTCTCAATTAGCTTTCCAATGCCTATAAAAATTCTGAAATCTAATAACCTGAGAGAAAGTTATGGTCATTTGACTATGGCAGTCTTTTTACCATTTTCACTATGATTTTTTATTTTTTTGTGACAAAATTTTTGACAAGAATAAATTTGATAGCCATCACGGGCTGAAACTAAAAAAAAAATTCATTTCCTCTGAACATGGCCAAACTAGGGCAAATTATATATCAATTGTTTTGAAAAAATCAAGTCAGATCCAATGGTGAGGTCTATTTTTACCCAAGAGGTCATTTCTACAAGCTACCTCCTAAAACCCTCAATTAAATGAAACATCCAAAAGATCCATTTTCACCAATAATTTCACATGCCCAAATCTTTTAACATCCCATCATAACAGCAAACCCAAAACCCTTAGATCTGTAATAAATCACTCATATATCTTGCTCTTTCTTTTATCCTCTCATGCCTTCCCATGGATTCAATCTAGGGTTACAAAAACATAACCATAGCTCTGATACCAATTGTAAGGAAACTAGGCAACAAGGAATATAATAGTTTTCACATAACCCATAACAGATTTGAAATAAAATCTACATGAAAGAGAATAGACAACATGCCCATAAAAATGTGACACAAGATATACCTAGGGAAACCCTCATTGAGGGAAAAACCCAGCCACCAAAAGCATCCATCACCATGTATTATTCAACAAAAATATCATTGTAATACAACCATGGAAGCCTTCAAAGTCATAGCCACAACTGAACAATCCATGTAAACAAGCATGAATCCATGCATCTCATGCCATGCTTCCAACCTTCACAAATGCTCCTTTGGCTAACCTGTCAAGCCTTGCTTGACTCTTTCCTTTTCTCTTCTCCTTGTCACACCAACAACTACCCTTGTGGCTTCTTATATAGTAGCAAGTCCCACAAAACTACCAAGTGGTATTACATAAACCATGTGCTAAAACCATGTGCTTCCTAACCTACTGACCCCACATTTAATATTGGGCATTTAATTCTTTTCTCAAATATTAAATAATTACATAAAATATCAATTCATAAACTTTTTTCCAACTCATAGACACGTTGAAAACTACTACAAACAAATTCTAGTATTTTTTAAAGATTTCTAGAGTTTTTCGACTACAATTTTTTAGAGTTTTCTAAAAAAAGAACTTGCAAGGTTGAGACACAAATCTCAAGAAATATCTAATCTAATCTCCTACAAAAATTGAAATGAACAATAGACCCCTCTACCCTCTATATACCTACTCAGGATATCTGTTGGATATATGTTGAAGTGACATGGCCAGAAGTGGGAGAGTTATATACTAACAATTTACAATAACAAATGAGTGGGAGCATGATGTCCTGCAAATGACAATAATAATGAAATGAGGCAAAATAGAAGATCGATTCAAATGGAAGTGGAATTTAGCTTGGCTGCAATTGATCTATTCAATAGTTTAGTGCCATATGTCCAGTACACATATAAGGATGGATTGAAAATAAACTCTAAAGGAAGAGATGAGGACTATGCATATATCTTTTCCAACATGATATCCATTGATCTTTCAAATAATCGATTGAATGGGGATGTTCGATTTTATTTAGGAAAGTTAAGGGGTTGAAGGTGCTCAACCTTTCTATGAACAATCTATATGGTACCATTCCAAATAGTATTACACAATTGAGTTGTTGGAATCATTAGTCTTTTCAAAAAATGACTTTTAGGACATATTCTATATCTTGGTTCTTTGAGTTACTTAGGAGCTCTCAACTTTTCTAACAACAATCTTTTAGGGAGTATACCACAAGGACACATGACAACATTCACTAATTCATCATGTTTAAATAATCCAAATTTATGGGGATGTCCACTTGCAAAGAAATGTCAGTGGCTAGAATTTGCTCCAGGTCCTCCTATTTCTCGATTTGTTAATGAAGAAAAATAGAGCAAAGAAAGTGTTTGGTATTGGATTGGAGTTGGAATGTCAAATGGAGCAAGTTTTGTAGTAGTGGTTGTATTTTTTGTATTGAAAAGGAAATGCGGGCATAGGTACTGCAAGGGGTAATTTGACGATATGAAAGTTTATATTTTCTATTGATCTTAATCAATATAAATATATTGTAGTTTTTTTAGAGGTATTCAATTGATTGTTCTAAATTATTAAATTTTATTATCTTTTTGTTTTGTTGTTTGTAGATCTAAGAACTATTATCTTTTTGTTTTGTTATTTGTAGATCTAAGAACTATTGTAATTATTAAATTAATGTATATGAACAATTTTATGATTGAGTAAAATAGTTTACGACACGGTGCCTAGGCTATGCTTTATCAGTTGGGTCGTCTATGTCATCTTTTTCTCTATCGCCAAGGACTATGATGCTGCCACAAACCTGCCAAAGTGTTTGGAAATATTAGATGCTAGTTTGTTACGGAAGTGTAAGGACTGTGAAAGTAATACAAATTCTTTTAGTGTTACTTTTCTTCTCTCTATGACTAGTATACATAATGTTTTTTGTAGAAAAATAGAGATAATTTTGATATGCTATTATACTTTCTGAATTTGATTTTATAAGAATTTTCAACAACAATGTTCCTGATCACACTATATCATTATCAAAATACAAAAGAGTAACAAAAGAAGAAGAAAACCCTACAATTGAGTACACTGACTATCGATGACAATAATTTAGGTCTGCTTTGAATTGAAAAAGATTATTTTATTAGTATTTTTTAATAATCAATTACATTTGTACACATCATAGGAATCGCTCAAGAAAATACAACACCACCCAAAAAAATGTCATGATGATGAAGATTCAGTGAGTGGTTGTAAGAATGCACGTAAAAACATTCCACAGGTATTTGGCCTTTAACCCATGTTTGCATGTAATTATAGTTAAAATGTAGTCCTTTATTGTTAGTAGTTGTTTTTCACCCACATATATCTCACGACTAATTTTATTTAAATATTGGTAGCCTTCCCTAAAACCGTCTGTAACATCAACTAGTACTTTTGTAATTCATGACAAAGGGAAAGATTGACTTTCTTTGAATCCTTTATACTCACTTCCTCTCCCCTTATCCTGCCAAATCATCAAAACACTATAATGGCTCCCATGGAAAAGCAATTTGTGTTTGCTATTGTTATTCCCCTATTTTCGCAGCAAATGTATTGACCACCTTCAATTCAAGGCAGACCTCAATTCCTCTGAGATGCAGAGTAGGTTTTGTAACAACAGTTGTATTTATTGTATTCAAAGAGAAATGGAGGGACTTGGTTCCAATTTGATAAAATGGAAGTTTATATTTTATTAGAATAAATATATTTTAGTTTATTTTCAAGGGTATTCAATTGATTATTAATCTTTTAAATTTTTCTTTCAGGTAAAGGTGACAAGTTACCATACTAAATTTATTAATGTGAAAAGCTGGTTTGAGGGTTCAAGGAGGCAAAACCAGTAAAACCTCCTTTCCTTGACAAATTAAAACTAAAATGCACCCCCAAACAATACCACATGGGCCAAATGAGCCTGAAAAGGGATGTCAAACTATTGAGGTTGCAAGCTCATCAACCAAATTTGTTGAAAGGTGACAACCCTGAAATAACGCATAGATATTATCTTTGTCAAATACATTGGAGCAAAACTCTAGGCCTGCCCCCAAGTTGGCTTAAAAATCAGCAAACTGGTCAGCTTCCCTGAAGCAATAACTAATTTTAAACTCCTCAAACCCTGGGAAAAGCTTCCAAACTTTGCCTAATACATATTGAAGATCCCAACTGACCACCTTTTTTGAGGACAATGCTAAAGTAACAATCTAAGTGTCACCTTCAATGTGCAGTTTTGAAATCCCTAGAGATAATGCTAGTTTAACACCATCCCTGAGAGCTCTTACCTCTGCTAGGTTGTTAGTCCCATCCAGAAGCTTGCAAGACAAAGCTTTTAAAATATGACCATGATGATCTCTAAGGACACAACCACCACCTAATCTTCCCGGGTTCCCTTTAGATGCAAAAAGGAGAAGAAGGGGCTTCCCATTTAGCTTGTTGCTAGATCTTAGCATTAGGTTTATTGCCAACTAACACGCCCTTAAAAGGAATAGAAATCAGCGGCCATTTATTCAGGATTAAGCCATCAGCGAATGAGAATGTAGAGGATAAGTTCTTAGTCCTTAAAGTAAAAGCATTGACATTTTCTGAGATAGATTTATCAATTTGCTGATACACCATATCCACCAAAGAGAATTCCTTCCTGAATATTCTTCTATTTCTTTCCCACCAAATTCCCCAAATAATAGATGACGGAGCGATTCTCCATATCTCAGCAAAAAAAGAGCCCTTGTGAGGGAGAGGCCAACCCACCAGCAATTGAGATAAAGAGTTAGGAATTCGACCATACCAACCAAGTCTGTCAAGGACTCTCATCCAACACTCATGAGTGAAGTCACATGATAGAAGAAGATGTGTAGCATTCTCCCACTTCTTACCACATAGGACACAAAAGAAACTATTAGTGATATGTAGCAGTTGAAGTCTATCTGAAGTGAGGATTCTATTTTGAAGAGCCAACCAAAGAAAAGCCTCCAACCTTTGGAAGAACAACATCATGCCAACAAAACTTAAATTTCCTTTCATGAGCAATATTTTTCCCATCAATAAGAGATTGATACCCTTCCTTGACTGAGTATTGTCCATTTCCACTTCTGCTCCAAATCAGTCTATCACTCTCATCCCTACAGCATAGAGATCTTTGGTTCAAAACATTCAGAAGCTCTGTCTTTTGTATCTGAAGTATAGGCAGCCTTGAGAAATCTTTTCAATTGATTATTATTAATTATATATTTTTCTTTCTTGTTTTGTAGATCTTAGAACAGTAAAATAGTTTATTATTATTCATTGTTAGTTCTTTTATAGGAAACCAACTCAAGTTTTCACTTCAACATCTGTCTATTAATTTGTACAAATCAAAGATGAAACTTTCGCTCTTGAAAAATTTGAGAATTTATAAATAGAAATTTGAATGAATTTTTATTTTTTATTGTTTTTACTTTTCCTTATCTTCAAAAATTGAAGAAAAAAGGTGGCCATATGTATTTATAGAAAGTAAATTGGTTTTGATGTATGGATTACTTATTATGTATAATTAAATTTGATGAAACAAAGAGAATTGTAGAGCCGAAAGAGGTGCATATGCTGGAAGGTAAATTGGTTTTGATGTAATGATTATTTATTGTATATAATTAAATTTGGTGAAACAAAAAGAATTGTAGAGCCCAAGGAGGTGGGTATGCTCGAAGAAAACAGAGGAATAATGGTAACAATTTTAAACATTTCCCTTTGAAACCTACAGATCATACCTACCTAGAAACAAAGAGTTTTTAATTTTAGCTAAATGATGAAGATTTAGTGTGTGGTTGTAAGAATGCATGTAAAAACATTCCACAAGTATTTGGCCTTTAACCCATGTTTACATGTAATTATACTTAAAATGTAGTCCTTTATTGTTAGTAGTTATTTTTCACCCATGTATATCTCACGACTACTTTTATTTAATTGTTGATAGCATTCCCTAAAACCATTTGTAACATCAACTAGTACTTTCATAATTTATGACAAAGGGAAAGATTGACTTTCTTTGAATCCTTTATACTCACTTCCTCTCTCCTTACCCTACCAAATTACTCCTCTGAGATGTGGAATAGTTTTTGTAATAGCAATGGTATTTATTGTATTGAAAAGGAAATGGAGGGACTTGGTTCCAATTTGAAAATATGAAAGCTTATATTTTATTAGAATAAATATATTACATTTTTTTCCTGAGAGTATTCAATTGATTATTATTATTATTAATTATATATCTAAAAATTAATACTGATGGTTCTTCTAGAGGGAATCTGGGCCCTATTGGTATTGGGGGAGTGGCTCGTTGCAGTTATGGTGATGTTAAATTCTTTTTCTCAGTACATAAGGGTGATTACACTAAAAATCTCATGGAAGCTCAGGCTATTCTGTATGTTGTGGAACAATGTTTCTTACGGGGATGGAGCAAGATTATTTGTGAGTTTAATTCTCAAGTGATGGTGAATTTTCTTTCCTGGCAGGAGCTTGAGGATGTTAGTTGGCAGCTAGCTACTGTTGTTCATTAGATTATTCTCTTTCGTACCTCTTTTGAGTTCATTACATTTACTTATATTCCTTGTGAATGGAATAGAGCTATTGATTGTTTAGCCAAATGGGCTTCTTGTCATGCTCCAGGCTGGAATATTATGGATAGGGGGCAACTTTCCTTTGAGATAGTGCAAGAATTTGATGAACTTGTTGCTTAGAATAGAGCTCCTTGTTGAGCTCTCCTTGCTATATTTCTTTTTGTCTTAATAAATTTTTACCCCTTTTTTCCAGTATAGCTATTTGCTTTCTTGTTTTGTAGACAGTAGAATGGTAAAATGGTTTATTATTATTCGTTGTTAGTTCTTTTATAGGTAGCCAACTCATGTTTTCACTTCAACATTTGTCTATTAATTTGGACAAATCAAATATAGAACTTTTGCTCTTGGAAAAATTGAAAATTTATAAATAGAAATTTGAATGAATTTTTATTTTTGATTGTTTTTATTTTTCCTGATCTTGAAAAATTGAAGAAAAAAGGTGGCCATATGTATCCATAGAAAGTAAATTGGTTTTGATATATGGATTACTTATTATGCATAATTAAATTTGATGAAACAAAGAGAATCATAGAGCCAAAAGAGGTGGATAGGCTGGAAGCTAAATTGGTTTTGATGTAATGATTGTTTATTGTATATAATTAAATTTGATGAAACAAAAAATATTGTAGAGCCCAGGGAGGTGGGTATGCTCAAAGAAAATAGAGGGATAACGGTAACAATTTTAAACATTTCACTTTCAAACCTACATATCATGCCTACCTAGGAACAAAGAGCTTTTAATTTTACCTGAATGAGATCAATATTATTTACTGGTTTGGATGTCGTGGTGTTTTAAAGTTTGTTATCAAGTGGGTACGCTTGCTTTGGGTTTGTAAAGGAAATTTTTTTTAGAATCAAAGCAAGTATAAATAAATAGTTTTAGTATGTCATTTCTTGGTTAGTCCATAGGCTTTTACATAGTGGACACAATCCACCTCGTTTGTCTCACACCAGAATTCCATTTGATTGATTTCATTGACTTTAACCCCTTTCTAATGATTTATCCTACGATTAATTTGATCCAACTTCATCTAAATTTGTTATTTTTGCTTTAAAACAACAAATCAACGAAATTAAAGGATGGATGTCCATGTTAATGAACTTTATAAGCTTTTGTGATGGTGGAAGTTATCAGAGAAACATTCAAAATGATGATCAGAGAAACATTGATTCGCCAGGAACATCTACCAAAAACCATTCGTAGATTATATTTAGCTCTTTCAAGACTTACAATAGTGCTTGGTATACCTAGTCACAGGCTCATTTCTTTTCATTTGTTTTTCTGCGGACAAGTCCACCTTGGTTATACTTAAATCGATTACCATTTATTCTTTTAAAGCTCTACAAAATTAATTCCTTCACAAAATAGGAAATTTAGGATTCGTGACAAGAATCACAGAAGGAAAAAATTGATTCCCACGAGTTACTAAGTCTTATTTGACTGTGGAGAATATACTAATGCATCAGTTTAAATTGACCATTTGTTCAATAGATCAAATTCGGATGACATAGAGCTATTACTATAGAGTAACTATGAGCTAGATTGTGTAAATGTTTTATGTAAATTTTTCTATCTCTTGACATGATGATTTTAATTAACTCAAGTTGAAAATAAATTTGATGAAGTGTATCAGAGCAATTCATATGACATTAATGAATTCAACATACTTATGGAAACCTAAACTAACTTATTAGTTACATAGAAGTTTACATAATTTACTGCCAAGCTACCTTTTTTTAGTAGCAGGCCTAAATTGATTGAGTTGACTTTTTTTGTTTGTTTCTCTTTGCACACATGAATACCTTGTTGAATATTTGCTACCACTGCCACTAAGCTTGTTGCTACCACTCACTACAAATGTAGGTTGAGATTATAATAAAAACACTATTTTTGTTTAGAACATCTTTTTAAGTTGTGAAGGAGGAGTCTTTAAATTCATATTCAACTCTAACTTACACATTTGAATTATAGGCAAGGCACCTCAACTTCTTGACAGACTGCCTCAAAAAGTTGTGGTATAACGGAGTCCACACTGCAATGAATTTGTAAAAGAGCTTTTTAGTGCATGCCATAATGATATTATGTCACTACAGAGTATATTCAAAATCAAAAATCTGAAGCACACATTGTACTGTGTGTTCCCATTCCTATCTGCAATCTTAAATGTGATACAAATAAAATGTGGTCTACATCTGACCATTGCAATGATACCTTGAAAAATATACTGTAAGACAAAGGCCTCTTGCTGCGTTGTCGGTAATACAAAGGCCTTTTGCAGCATTGCTGGTAAGTGGACGTTGCATTTTCTTAAATGGAGTTTGCCTCATGCTGATCTTAATAAAAAACCTTTTTGACACCAATTATTTTCATCAATGTCTCTTTCGTATTCTTAACCTATTAAAGCATTAAAATTTTAAATTTTAACTCTAAGTTTGTTGTTGATTGCTAATTTATTTATTGTATTCTATTTCAGAATTTCCATCTAGACAATTTGAATGAAACGAACGAAACACCAAATAAACCTTTAGCTGAAAACGAGCTGATAACCATTTACTAATACAAGATTAAGATTTTGCATTGTGGCTGCGAAGTTTGATAGTTTTTCATTGAAGGATTAGAAGCACACTTTAGGCTGGTAAAGTTCTCATCTTTGTACATCAATTTCAACAAGTCATTATGTCTGTTGGTGAACAGATTTGTCCTTTCAAATAATTTATCAAATTTACTCTATACCCAAAATTACAAAAGAACAGAATTGCTCACTGCAGTTGAGAAAGCATTTATTTTTACTTTACCCTTCCTCTCTGAATTTTCTGAATGTACAGATCCCTTACCAAATTTAAAATAAATTGAAAACCATTTTCACACTTTTTTCGAAAGTGCATAAGGGTCTCTCAACTACTCCTGGGTAGTGAGGTAATTATCAAAGACTACTTAAAGATGAACAGATTCAACTGATATGAAAAAGAAAACCCACTTCAAAGAATGAATTTTCGCTAAAATCTCAACATGCATCACTAACAAAGAACATAAATTTAAAAGAACTTACAACCAAGTAACAGCAATCTGGAACTTTTGAATTGCCAAATCACATCCACAAAGTAATAATGATTCAACACTCTGAACACAAAGTTTCAAAACATAATTCAAAATTATTCATATATGTATATTCAAACTTCAATGCACCAAGTCTTTGAAAGCCAAAACATTCATATATTATCACCAATCACTGTTATCAAAATCAAATCTATCTCGAAATGCTACTATCTAACCTCTATCTTCTATCTCCTATTTGCTAAAAAAAAAACACAGTTCAATGCCCCAGCATTTATAGTTTTTCAAATCCGAAGGGCCTCCATCAAAACCTAGCCCTATCGGATTAATAAAAGAAACTGTTATTAAACTAGAAAGCAGTTATTGAAAAAAAAGAGTGCCAATAGGCGACGGTTCAGTTCCTAGTATCTGCATTGGTTTTCTCCTCCTCTCCAACAGTTTGGCGCACTAACTTCCAACTCTGAAACGTGGATATGAATTCCTGCATGGCACGGGAGTATGGGTTTTTCAAGCTCATCAATCAGACTCTGCATGCATCTTTCTACCACCTATACTTCTTCACTTTCATATTCTAACGTGGCATCGAGTTCTCATTAAGACGCAACATGGATTCGATGCTTGCCAATGAGGTGAAATCGTCAGCCTTCGGCAATTCCTTGTCTCTGATCTGTTCTGTTGCTTCGGTGAAACTCCTGGTTAGTGCTTCAGTGCCCATATTTCCTTCCTCAAATTGTAAGATGCCTGTAGGATTGACAATCTTCATGTCCTTTACCAGTTCCTCGTGCATTCCTATGATCTTATTTTCGATGCCTTGTATTTCTTTGATGGTTTCTTTGTAGATGGACTCCTTCCAGTTCATATTATTTTTTAGAATAAAAAGCATGCAGGGGTCTACAGTCTTCATAGGATTTTCATTCAGGAATTTGAGAACCCTGAATTTTTCAACCTCTGATACCTGGAGAACCACAGCTTGGCAACGTGCTAATTCTATTTCCCATACTAGGATCAAGGTTTGAATCTCCCCTAGCAGGACTTCACCTTCGGAGTAGATACTAGTAACTTCAAAAATAAATGGATTTCCCTGGTCTACTATGTTATTCACCTAGTTTGTCATGGCATCAGTTAGTAGTTTTCCCCTCTGCATTTGTTTCATCAATTGTTGGCTCTCAACAGAGTTTGGGTCAAAAGGCTGTGGTACCTGGATTATGGGAGCAACCCCTAGGTTGATCAGCGAATCAATGTATGCAGCCATTGTCACTACCATTTCTTTTAATTCTTTCTTTTCTCTGGAATCTTTCTCTGATTGTGTGAGCATGTGGTCAGCAAAAAACTTAAAGAAATTGTTGCCAGTATTCCTATTAATAGCACCTAGTTCAAAAGAATTAACTTTGAACCCTTCATCATCAATCTCCCTAGACCCTTTCTTTTGTTTATAAGTGGCCACCTCTGCTATGATTTTTCTTGTAACCGGGTCTTTGGTGAGACAAGCATCCGTTTTTACTTTCTTTGTCTTAGAACCTCTGGCCGCATATCTAGAGACTATGTCCTTTACCAGTGTGGATACTGGCTGTAGACTTTTCTTCTTATTGATTGAATTCGACAACCACGAAGGAATAGTAGGAGTGGTTGACATTACTTGAGTGTCTCTAGTTGGAGTTAAGAACTTGGGTTGATCTACTCTCAGGGCTTCAATGAATTGAACCTCACAGTCTGTTTCATTAGGAGAAACAAATTTATCGTCTAAATCCTACCCTTGAGATGTCATTTTATGTTTCTGAATACTAGGTTACTTTGAGGCTTTGGACTTGGACTGGGATCTCGTCCTAGGAGCCATAGCTTGTGAATGGGGAGGGGATCTCACTTTCTTATTTGGAATCGGTGCATCACCTACAATATGAGAAAATGGAATGTCAGATTGAAGTGGCCCTGGGGAAGAAATCACCTTAGGAGAAGACTCATTGATATTTCCTCTTCTTTTCCTCTATAACCAATCATTTGCATAGGTTAATATAGATCTAGCTCTCAAATTAACATCATCTTCCTCCTCTTTGCTCCAGTCTACTGCTAGGAACTTTGCCTCATTTGACTCTTCCCAACCGGGCTCAATTAGATATGAACCGTCTTCAATAATTCCCAGTGTTTTGAACTTCAATCTGAAAGAACTGATTTTCTGTAAGGTTAATCTAGAATGGTCTTTCTTTAAGACTTATTCATTTCCACAATCTCTCCATAGGTCTTCTAGATGAGGAGCATCCGAAGGGTTGACTTCAAGGTCAAGGGTTAGAGCTGCATATCCCTTACTATCAAAATTTCTCCTGCTGTTGTAGAAACCAAGATTGAATCCCAGCAAATTGTTTCTGATGATGGAAGGATTATTCATATTAGTACAGACTAAGGAGCCTAATGTGATAGGGAAATCCATTTCCTAATTCTCCTAAGGAAGATTATCTTTGATGACAGAGAAAAGCTGTCTGCATAATTTGGCTAAAATGAAACAATCAAGGGCATATCAGGGTTCAAGGGCATATCAGGGTAACTTTAGAGGTTCATCTTCAAACCTTCCTACTCTCAAGTATGTGAACTTAGGAAATTGAATGAAGTGACTCCCATACTGTTGAACTAGTTTCTATGATTCAGAAGAAAGTCGTGGCATCTGAACACCCTTTAGAGTCAAATAAACACTTACATACAATACATCACACACCTTACGAAAATCCTCTAAAACTCTGTCTTTCTGCAACAAGGGACAATACTGGAAGACGGTTATCTCTTCGTTCCATACCCCATGTGGAAGGGTAGTGAGATCACATGTACATGCAATACAATAAGTCAAATACAAGGCCATATAGAAATCCTCGCGAGATTCTTTGGCCCTTTTGAGTTGATTCCTCAAGAAATTGGCAATGATCTCCGCCCAATCCATCCATTGCTCGCCCTTCAAGATAATCTCAATATACCTATACATCCACTCTTCAAACAAATATACATCAGCTGAACCCTTCACCCTGTGCAATAATACAACCAAGTCATGTATATGAGGTTTCATGTGATCCTTAATAATGACATTGGGCAGCCTAGACCCACCTCCATAGTTAACTTCAGTCCATTTCCTGGCAAGGGTGTTTCAAAAAATGCTAGGGGTTTCTTGGTATTCAGCCAAAGCTTGAGTAGGTGAAAATGCGGCAAAGGTATTTGTTGTTAATTGTAAAACAGATGAAATAGTTTTCCTTGAGATGGAAAGTATTGTGTTGCCATTCTCACTTACTATGCTTCTACTCCTTACATCATAATGGTCAATGCAAAGTTGCAGAAGCTTAGGGCTTACAAAAAAAGGAGGAAAGGCAATGGCTTCAATTAACCCACTTGTTAACACTTCCATGCATCCCTTAATCTCCTTGGTATTCTCAAGAAAATTTGTTTGCAGCTTTTCCACACTCACCCCTTCTAAGTTTGTATCACTCATCACTGGTCTCTTACATTCAAGGCTAGAAGCATTGCCGAAAAAGTGCAAGACTAACTTCATTTTCAACAAAACAAGAAAAACCTCTGGCAGACAATCCTTTGAAAACAACAGATTTGCAGAATAAAACAAAGATTTCTAAACTCTCACCTGCTTTCCGCTGAAAACCAAATAACTTCTTCTATCTTCCTTAACAGCTCCTTCTCTTTGAAATTAGTTTTCTGCAAAGTAATTTACAAAGCTACTGAATGGTTTTATTAAAGGAGAGGTTTACATGTGGAAGTATTGGATAATTAATAGGCATGATGACATATCACCTCATATCAACCTTGGCACATTCGAAGCATCGCTGCATGAGCTTTTCATTTAATGGTTTCTCTTCTCACATAAATTAATAATGATTGATTTCGTACAATATCCTATCATTCCTCAAATTGAAGATCTATTCTCCCACTTCTAATGATGACGACTTTCTCCTCAGAAAAAGAGCTAAATCTTTTGACTCTTGATATTCTGACAAGACCTTCAATTGATTGTGAAGGCACATCATATTTTAGAAATAAATTATCACCGATCATTCTAATCAAGAACTACTTTGAACTGCTTTGAACTGAGATTCAAAGTGGTTCGAAGTACTTCAAAGAAAGCCACCGCATAAAGAAAATTTCCTGCCAAAGAAAAAGCATTAGTATGAAAATCTTAGGTTGAACTACTTTGAACTACTTTGAACCAAGGTTCAAAGTGGTTCAAAGTGGTTCAAAGGAAGGGATCACAACCGCAGAAGCTTGCAACTTCAACCAACTACTTCAAGGAGCGGTGAACACATAAATGGTGAGGAAAAGACTTCGAACAAAAATAGGTAATGGAGAAGAAGGAGGTCCTGATGTGCATATTACCACATAGATTCAAGAAAAAATCATATATGTGGAACTCTGATTTTATAATTCTTGGTTAGGCAAACTAATTAATTAGATATAACTTATGATTCATTATATCGGAGAAGGCTAAATAGTTGGGTTAGTTATGCACCTAGGTATTCTTGTTAAAAATGCCAACTAATCTTGTAAGAAGGGGAAAAAAAGAGAATAATTAGAAATGAAGTTGGAGGGAAAAGGCAGCTGGAAATTCTAGAGGAGAATGCTAACCAAGAAGGAGATTTGAAGGCAGTTCTGGGAAAACTACAGGGAGATTAGAGAAAGAATTGGAAGCAAGCTTGGGAAGAAATTAACCTAGTTTTGTTCCTTCAATTGAATCAATGTGGAATACAATGAACTAGATAGCCATGACAGATTGATATTGATGGGTTTTTGTATTTAATGCCTATGCTTGATTAATCTGTGTAAGAACATCCCTTGTGGATCAAGGCCTTCACAAAGCCTACAACCTTAGGAATAATCGTAGATTTATAGCACCATTGAAACCACAAAAATTTAGATTTTTTGTGCTCATCGATATAAGAAATAATTATTCATTCCATCTAAGAATTTGAAGTATTTCTTTTATTTCCCTTCTTGGAACTACCAGTATAGAACCACGAACAATCGGATAAAGGAAAAGAACTTGAATAACCATTGTAATGTCGAAGCATGTATAGGAACTACATAACCTCTCACCACTAAATTTATTGCTTGTAGAATGGCCTTGCTAGCAAACACATATCCATTTTCTACGTTTGAGAGGAAATTATTTTTTATCAGAGTAATGAATCGTTGTTCATTCTAATTAGATTTCATTAAAAGAAATCAATACCTTATCCTTGAGAGAATTGATACTTTATCTCTGCAAAAACATGACACCGTGTGGACATCAGGATAACTCTTCGGCACGGTAACTAGAAATCCAAGCTATAGCTCGTATTTTTGTAATCACCAATAGAAATATGGCATAGAATGATGTAGTCTCATTTTAAAGGCACCCAAGTGGAAATGCCAAATGCAGTAAAATTGAATGATTGTTGGTGATAGGTCTCTGACTTATTTTACCAGTGTATCTGTCTTCTAAGCTCAAACAACTTAAACATCACATACTAAGGCTTGATTTCTAGTGCAAAAGTGTTAAATAGTCAAAGTTCGACTTACTTTTCCAGGCTTAATTTCTTACTTAGTGTGTCTAACTTGCATTCTTTCAATGATACGATTGTGATTGACTCGATAACAAGCCCAAATCAATGATGCAAGCCGATCTATGTGGAATGAATTTGATAAGATGTGATTGCCAGTGTAACTAATCACTTGACCCTGTACACATTAAATTGACCAAACCCGCAAGTCTAATAGTCTACTAATTAAATAATTTGGAACGGTGATGCACATCAGAACTACAAGTCACCATGTTACACATTCACAACAGGGAACTCAAAATTACGGTTGTAAAGCAAAAGAAAAAGGGAAAAAGAATACTCAGGAATCTAACCGTTCATGCTAATTAGTGAATTGTTTTTCCTACCAAACAAGTAGTCTCTAAACACTTCTTCAATTAGAATATGGAGAAATATATTATTCTATACCTTGGAAAATTTGATAATAAGTTATTTACTTGAGAAATCAATGGGAGAAAATGGTACCGAGTGTAAATATTTGATTCCATAACACAATTGACTGTATATGCATCATAGGGACATATTTGTTTGTATATTGACTAGTTGAATCATGCTCAATATTCAACATGTTATGAATGAAAAGTGTGGTATTCTACATGGGAACTTGTCAATGAACTAGCATTATGTTGCTATTCAAAGAATAAATTGAAGCCCTAGTCCATCTTTGTTGTGTACCAAAATGTATATAAGAGTTTGGATGTATGTTTAAAAGGTTAAGTACAAGAAAATTTTTATGTGTGGCATTAAACAAGGCATAGAAATCCCTGTTGTGTTGATATTGCATGCAATATCTTCTGGTTAAAAGAAATTAGTTCTTTCTTAGTACATTATGAATTATTACAAATCATTATTGAACATAGAACTTTCTTTCTTTTCATTGATTGAGTGCATTTAGACTTCCTTATGGGATGGGTGTAATGTGGGTAATTAGGAGGAATAAAAATTGATATAGTATCCTCTCTTTCTTTCTATCTATCAGTTTTGATTAGAAATAGATACAGTGTGTCTTGTTTCCTTATTATGTAAATGACACCATACTTAATGGAATAGACTGAATGTATGCATTAAGTGTTTACACTTTTAAAAAACAACATGTTTAATTGTATGTCTATGTGTTGGTAGTGCATAGTAAAAATTTGAATATGACAGAAAAGAGATTTGCGCATGTTGATCAAACGAATGTTGATGATTTTCTTTCATAGAATGATTTGCCTATCCATGATATTAGTGAATGGGTTTAGAATATGATTCCTTTTAAAACCCCACAATTCTATTACCTTTCTTGGGTTTTCTTGTTTTGACTAGAAATATTAAATTTGGAAAATAACCTTTTGAATGGAATCATCCCTCCAAGTATAGCCCATTTTTCAAAGCTTCAAGTCTCGAATGTGGGCGATAATAATTTGATGGGAAGGATGTCATTTGAATTAGGTAATCTAAGTCTGTTGCACTCACTATTGATAAGGAATAACAAGGTCAATGGATCATTCCCCCCCTCCATATCAAATTGTTTAGAATTGATTATTTTGGATGCTAGCCAAAATTTATTGACAGGTTAGATACCGAAGTCAATAGGAAATATTTTGGAGTAGCAAGTGCTAGCAATGAGGAGGAATAATTTTGAAGGTGGTATTCTTGTAGAAATTGTTCAGCTAGAATACCTTCAAGTTTTGGACCTATCCTCAAATACCTATCCTCAAATCAGCTATCAGGGTTTATGCCACGTGGCATTTTCAATTTACAAGCAATGATGGTAGAACCACACCAAGAATTTAGCTCGATTCCAATTGGTTCATATGGCATTCCAACTAGCCTACACCAGAATCTAGTAATGTTAGCCTCGTACACATATAAGAATGGATTAAAAATGGATTCTAAAGCTAGAGATGAGGACTATGCATATATATTTTCCAATATGGCATCCATTGATCTCTCAAACAATCAATTGAATGGGGATATTTCTTTTTCTTTGGGAAATTTGAAGGGCTTGAAAGTGCTCAATCTTTCTATGAACAATTTTAATGGTATAATTCCAAATACTGTTGTACAATTGAGTTGGTTGGAATCATTAGAATTTTAAAGAAATAACTTTTTAGGACACATTCTAGATCTTGGATCTTTGAGCTATTTAGGAGCTCTCAACTTTTCCAACAACAATCTTTCAGGTAGTATATCACAAGGAGAGCACATGACAACATTCACTAATTTGTCATATTTAAATAATCCAAATTTATGGGGATGCCCACTTGCAAAGAAATGCCAGTGGCTAGAATTTGTTCCAGGTCCTCCTATTTCTAGTTTTATTAACGAAGAAAAGGAGAACAAAGAAAGCTTGTATTGAAAAGGAAATGGGGACATGCGTACTTCAAGGCAGTTGACTTGGTCTTGAAATTCTTTTTCCCTCAACTTCACGATTTGACAATATGAAAGTTTATATTTTTATTGATGTTAATCAATACAAATATATTGTAGTTTTTTTAAGGTATTCAAATGATTATTCTAAACTATATACTTTTATATATCTATTTGTTTTGTTGTTTTGTAGATTTTAAAACCACCGTAGGAATTAAATCCATGCATACCAACAATTCTTTTATTTGACTAAAGTAGTTTACAACATGGTGTTAGGGCTATTCTTTTATACTTGATGATGGTTTGTAATGGAATTGCATGAAATCAATACAAATTTCTTAGTATTGTCACTTTTCTCTTGTTTATGATTGATTTATATAATGTTTGTTGTAGAAAAATGGAGATCATTATAATATACTTTTATAGTTTTTGAGTGAGATTGTGTGAATATTTTTAATATCAATATTTTAGATCACACTGTGTAATCCATCACATAATATAAAAAAATAACTAAAGAGAGAAGACAACTCCCTATAGTTGAATATAGTAACTACTAGTAGAAGCAATTCAGGTTTGCTTTGAATTGAGGAAGATTATTTAATTAATATTTTAAATAATTAGTTACATTTTTACACATTCCAGAGTTCATTCAAAAAACACAGCAACACTAAAATTGTCAAATGATGAAGATTCAGTGAGTGATTGTAAAGCATGCCTACAATATTTGTGAATTTTATGGGTCTCTACTACAATTTTGACTACCTTTTACCCACGTCTCCAATAAAGAAAAAATAACAAATTTGATATTTCCACAATTTATAGTATTTTCTTGAATCGAGACAAAGGAAAAAATTGAATTTGAAATCTGCAAGTGTATATGGCAGTTGAAATTTGTATAATTAATCAGCAATAGTGTGACCTAAATAAAGAAATGACTATACAAGAAATGTAATATTTTATGGTGGTCGGTTTTTTTTCCTGGACTTACTTGATTTTGCATATATCTTTGAAAATTTTGTGGTAGCGCCTCAAAATTGTTGGTTTCCTCACATTTTTGAAAATTCTATGTTAGCACATCAAAATTATTGGTTTCTTCAAAAAAAATTTAGCCCCACTCAACCACTGGTCCTTTATAATCCTTCATAAAATAATGGTTCCATTTCCTCATTATGTTGCACATTTACAATGTTCTAGCAATTTATGTTCTAATTCTTTAGTACTTTCAGATTTTTAACACCAGCAACTTCTGTTCTAAATTTTTAGTGTTTTTAATTTTCTAGAATTCAATATACACTTTTAGTTTTTTAGAATTCCATATACACTTTCAGAAATAGAAAATGTCATCAAAGCCAATTGTCCATGCATGTGAATTTAACGCGCCTCATAGGCAGTAGGTAGGTGCAGTTTGGATTATTTGATTATTCTGAGGGCTTGAATAAAGGCTGCATGTGATAAGATAATTTCATAAAAACCTTAGATTTTAGAGTGTTAAATATTTTGCACAAAGATAATTGCCTATTTGTTTTGTTTTTGGTTGTATAGCATAAGTGTCTTTGTGTAACCATTTTTTACTAGACAAAGCTGGAAACTATGTCATTTCAACTTTCCCTTTCTTCTCTATTTGAGCGCCTTTTTACAATTTCCCCTATTTGAAGAAGCCTTATTGAACTTATTGAAGGATTATATAAAATCATTATCAAATAAATTGTAGGTCTCATTCTGTGTAGGTGTAACCCAATCATATATTGAATTTGTCTGGATTAGTAGGTGTTTTAATTGATGGTTGAGTGGAGTTTAAGGTTTGATCTGGACATGAGACAATTGTGGAAGTTTAATTTTCTTGTAAATATATATTCTTGCTGAATTCAGATAAAGCATATTTGATTTCAACCATAGAGTATATTTAGTAATAGAAGGTACAGGGCTTCTGGGTTTTTGAAAATATTTCTGAGCTATGCTTCTCTTTCCAAATTGATGTTAGATTTGAACTTTGGAATTAGGCATTATTGTGGAGGAATGTCACTAGTTGAGGTCATTTCATTGTTTCTTTTGAAACCTAACTTTGCTCTTAATATTGGATTCGAAGGGGTTATTGTACAATAGTATATCACTGTTTGAGGTCATTTTGTTGTTTTATTTGAAACCAAACACTATTTGCATGCTGAATTTGAATCATTTGAAATAGTTCTCTATTACAAGTGCATAGAGGGAAGTAATTACAATTTGCAAAGGTTAAATTTCATTGTGATATTATTGTCCTTACCATTGCTTATTGTTTTCAAGACTTTCCATTGTTTTTGAATTGTTACTTCCTATTTATTCTTTAGGTGTATTTTTTCTTTCAAGCTGAGTGCTGGAGGAAGCTGGGCCAAAAAGGAAATTGTATTTTATGAATTGCACATATCTCATATTAAGATCTTAAGAAATATCTATACATAAATATGACAATGCAGTTGTATTTTGTCTTCTCACTGAAAATGTCCTCATTTTTGGAATATTTAAAATGCAAGATTGACGTTTGCTCCTAGAGCCAAACGCTCACCTACCCGCCTGATATCTAGAAAAAACAAAAAAATTAATACGGGTAGGTGAAGTTTTTCAAATTTTGAAAAGAGGGGGGAAATGGAATGTGACAAAGGGAATGTTTTCTACATTTCATTTAGTAGAGTTTGCAGATCAAGTAGATCAGAGAGAAGTTGTAGAGCTGAGCAGAGAAGGAAGAAGGAAAGAAGTTTGTGCCTATAGTTGCACATGCTTCCCCTGGTCACTCTATAAATTTGTCATTGTTAGATTTGTCCTGTTGAAGTAGTGATTTCTCTAGGCACCATTGTATGCACCGATTAGAGCTGCAAGTTTAAGGTTTAAAGTTTAAAATTTATCGAAAGTTTGAAGTTTTAACATTTTAGGGTTTTCTGGTTGAAGCCGAATGCTCCCAAATTTTGTAATAGTTTAAATCTCAGTTGAATAGAAAAGAAAGTAATTCTTCCTCTTCTATTCATTGTATTTGAGAAACTTGGTTGAAAGGTTAAAGATCGGCTCTCTAGTTTTAATCGTGAAAGCATTCACGTTAGATTTTTCTAAGTTATATTTTTTTAATTAGTTGGAGCCAAGCTCACTCGGCATCTATTGTTGCCAAGCATTTCCTTTGGAGCCAGGCATACTCAGAATCTATTATTGCTGAGCTTTTCTTATCAAGTACCGAGCTCCTCTTTGTGCTAAGTTCACTCGACACCTGTTGCCTGTCACTCGACACCATCAAGTGCCAAGCAAGTGCCGAGTAAATCTAGCACTTGGCACCTTCATGTGTCGAGCAATTTTTTCAAGTGTCGAGTTAAAATTTTAGGTTTAGGGTTGTGAGTTTAAGTTTGATTTTATAATATTTCTCACATGGTATCAGAGCTTTGAGGCCCCACATCCACAGTGAGTTAGGGCATTTGTTTTCTTGGGATATTTGACATGGCAAGAGATGCAAGAAACATATGGCAGTAGCCACCATCCTTTAATAGACAAAATTATGATACATAGGCAAAGAAGATGAAGACCATAATGGTTGCAAATGATTTGTAGGAGTTTGTGGTCAATGTATTCAATTATGTGACTGATCCAACTTAGTATGCTGCCCTCACAAATGTACAGAAGACTCATTTGAAAGAGTCAAGGAGGAAGGATGCTAAGGCATTAAGTCTTATTGAAGAAGCAATGATAGAGACAGTATTCCCTAAGATTGCAGCAGTAAATTATGCAAAGGAAGCATGGGATATCCTTGAGATGAACTTCAAGGGGACTAACAAAGTTCGTACAGTAAAGCTACACAACATAAGGAGGGAGTTTGAGAACCTTCAGATGAAGGAAAATGAATCAGTTGCAGAATTCAATTCAAGAACATCCAATGTGATTAACCAACTGAAGTCAAAGGGAGAAGACTATCAAGAGCAGAGGATAGTGGAGAAGATATTGAGGAGTTTACCTCATAAATATGACAATTTGGTCATGACCATAGAAGAGGCAAAAGACCTCACTATTTTGACAATAGATGAGTTGATGTGTTCTCTTCAAACCCATGAGCATAGGATCAATAGATCTACATCTTCTGCTTCCCAAGAACAAGAATTCAAGGCTCAGTCAAATCCAAGAGGAAGGGGGAGAGAAAGAAATGGCTTAGGCAAGAACTCCAGAGGTAGAGGCCGAGGAAATGGAGGACAAAGAAATGCTGTAGTAGAAAGTTTAGGAAGAGAAAATGGAAAAAGTAGCTCACAAAATACTTCAAGAGGAGGTAAGAAAAACTAAAACTCAAATAAGAGTAATGTAGAATGCTACTACTGTCATAAATATGGGCATTATGCAAATGAATGCTAGAAGAAGCAGAATGATCAATCAGGACAAGCAAATGTGGCTGATGTGAGCATAGGAAGTGGACCCAATGTTGCTGCCTTCATCATGTGTAATGTTGGTGAAGAAGGAAGCCCTGAGGTTTGGTTCCTTGACAGTGGATGTAGCAAGCACATGTGTGGCAATGAAACCTTTTTTTCATTCATTGACAAGAGTTTCAAATTTGAAATTAAAATGGGTAACAATGGAACCCTACCAGTTGTGAGCAAAGGATCTATTATGGTCCGCACCAAGAAAGGTGAGAAAAGGGAAATACAAAATGTGAATTTCACTCCTGGTATGAAGCACAATTTGATGAGCATTGGTCAGCTCATTTAAAATAGATATAAAGTGCTGATGGAGAATGACACTTGGGTCATTCATGAAAAGGATGGGAGAAAGAACTTACTTGCAATAGTTCAAATGACAAAGAACAAAATCTTTCCCTTGAGGATACAAACATGTTTCTCATCTCAAGTTTGTTCTGCACCTCATACACAATCAGCTCTAAGGAGTGTGATTGAAGACCCTTCAAGGTTGTGGCATCTCAGGTATGGTCATCTCGGCTATGCTGGTTTAAATTTATTGTCAAATAAAAGAATGGTAGATGGTTTGCCACATGTAGGAAATTCTTGTGACAAGTGTGAAGCTTGTATTTTGGGTAAGCAACATAGGCTTGCCTTTAATTCTAAAAATTCTAGGAGGGCTAGATATCTATTAGAATTAGTGCATACTGACCTAGTCGGTCCTATGCAAGTTACTTCCATTGGGGGGAGTACTTATTTCATGACATTTATTGATGATTTCAATCGTAGTACATGGGTGTATTTCTTAAAGAATAAATCTGAAGCATTTGATAAATTTGTAGAATTTAAAGCCCAAGCTGAAAGAGAATGTGGACACTATATCAAGGTCCTAAGGTTAGATAGAGGAGGGGAGTATACCTCCAATTCTTTTGTAAACTTTTGCAGGAAACATGGCATAAAGAAAGAGCTCACAACCAGCTATACACTACAGAAAAATGGAGTGGCTGAAAAAAAGAACAGGACCATTGTTGAAATGGCAAAGAGTATGATGAAAGAGAAAGGTCTCCCAACTGAATTTTGGGGAGAGACTATGGCAATAATAGTTTACCTAATTAATAGGTGTCTTACAAAGGCAGTTCATGACAGAATTCCAATGGAAGCATGGTCATGAAGAAGATGGATAGTTGAACACCTAAGAGTGTTTGGATGTGTTGCATATGCACATGTGTCTAAATAGAAAAGGAAAAAATTTTATGATAAAGGTGTGAAGTGAATCTTCACATGGTACAACCCAAAATCAAAGGCATACAGATTGTATGACCCATTGAACAACAAGATGACTCTTTCAAGAGATGTGGAATTTCTTGAAAATTAGTCTTGGTATGGTTCAATTGATGAATCACTGAGTACATCAAGTAAAGTTCCAATTATGAGTGAAGAGGATGCTGATGAACAACAAGAAGAAGGAGAAAGTAGAAGAAAAGGAAAGTAGATTCAAACATTGCCGAGCTCCTCTAGGCATGACCGAGTGTTAGTGTCGAGTACCAATGAAGACTGAGTTAGTCGGCAAAGAAACAGTAGTGAAGATTCTAATCCCACACTCTCCTCCCTGCTACCAAGGAAGACCAAGAGTCTTAGGGAGATATACCAAGATGAAAGGTATGAAGATTATGATGAGAGTGTTAATTTTGTATTATTTTCTCATAGTGATCCAATATATTTTGAGGAAGCTATTAAGGAGAAGAAATGGTGTAATGCCATGGATGAGGAAATAGATGCCATAGAAAGGAATAAGACATGGGAGCTAATTCAATTGCCTCCCAAGAAGCAAGTGATTGGAGTGAAATGGTTCTATAAGACCAAATGCAATTCTGAAGGCAAGATTGATAGGCATAAGGCAAGGCTAGTAGTCAAGGGCTGGAAATAGTAGTATGGTAGAGATTATGATGAGACCTATGCCCTGGTTGCAAGAATAGAAACCGTACATACTATCATAGCAATTGCAGCCCAACACAAGTGGAAGGTATTTCAAATGGATGTGAAGTCCGCCTTCCTAAATGGTGTATTGAAGGAAGAAGTATATGTGGAGTAGCCACCTAGTTATGAAGTTGTAGGTGAAGAGAACAAAGTATATAGATTGAAGAGAGCTCTTTATGGGCTCAAGCAAACTCCATGGGCATGGTACAGTAGGATTAACTCATATTTGATGAGCAATGGCTTTAGCAAAAGCAATGGTGAGCCTGCTCTTTACATCAAGTCAGCAGATGGTAATGTTTTGATTGTTGTCTTGTATGTAGATGATTGAATTTTTACTGGTAATGATAAGGCTCTAATTGGTGAGTTCAAAGAGGCCATGAAAAGTGAATTTGAAATGATAGACCTAGGTCTCTTGAAATACTTTCTAGGCATAGAAGTAAAACAAATGCATGATGGCATCTTCATCTCTCAAGAAAAATATACAGGGTAGATCTTGGAGAGATTTAAAATGAAGAATAGTAAGGCAACCCCCACACCAATAGCAGTAGGTCTGAAGTTGAGCAAGGAAGACTCTAGAAAAAGAGTGGATCCAACACTATACAAGAGTATGGTTGGAAGTCTAATGTATTTGACTGCAACTCAGCCAGACCTAATGCATGCAGTAAGTCTGATTTCCAGATTTATGGAAACCCCAAAGGATTCCCATTGGCAAGTGGGAAAAAGGATCCTAAGGTATGTGAAAGGTACCAAGGGATTTGGAATTTTATATATTGCAAATGATGATTTCAAGTTGGTTGGTTACACTGATAGTGATTGGGCTAGAAGTTTAGATGATAGGAAGAGCACTTCTGGATACATGTTTCATATGGGATCGGGTGCAATTTCATGGGCATCTAAGAAGCAACCTATTGTTGCTCAATCAACAGGAGAGGCTGAATACAATACAGCAAATGCAACAGCATGTCAAGAAATTTGGCTAAGAAGGATCTTAATAGATTTGAATGAAAGGAAAGAGGATGGAACCACAATTTATTGTGACAACATCTCATCAATTGCGTTGTCTAAGAATCTAGTCTTCCATGGGAGAAGCAAGCATAGTGAGATCAGATATCACTTCATCAGAGAGTTGGTGGAGAATGGGGATATCAAAATGAAGTTTTGTAAGTCTGAGCAACAACTAGTAGACATCTTCACAAAGCCATTAGGCATTGGATCTTTTGTACACCTAAGAGAGTGTCTTGGTGTAGTTGATTTGGATCAGTACTGATGTTTGTTTGTTTGGCTCAGGACAAAGGGGGAGTGTTGGAATATTTAAAATGCAGCGTTGACGTTTGCCCCTAGAGCCAAACACTCACCTACCCCCCTGACGTCCAGAACAGACAAAAGAATTAATATAGGTAGGTGAAGTTTTTCAAATTCTGAAAAGAGAGGGAAAATGGAATGTGACAAAGGGAATGTTTTCTACATTTCATTTAGTAGAGTTTGTAGATCAAGCAGATCAGAGAGAAGTTGTAGAGTTGAGCAAAGAAGGAAGAAGGAAAGAAGTTTGTGCCTATAGTTGCACATGCTTCCCCTGGTCACTCTATAAATTTGTCATTGTTAGATTTGTCCTGTTGAAGTAGTGATTTCTCTAGGCACCATTGTATGCACCGATTAGAGCTGCAAGTTTAAGGTTGAAAGTTTAAAATTTATTGAAAGTTTGAAGTTTTAACATTTTAGGGGTTTTTGGTTGAAGCTGAATGCTCCCAATTTTGTAATATTTTAAATCTCAATTGAATAGAAAAGAAAGTAATTCTTCCTCTTCTATTCATTGTATTTGAGAAACTTGGTTGAAAGGTTAAAGCTCAGCACTCTAGTTTTAATCGTGAAAGCATTCACGTTAGATTTTTCTAAGTTATATTTTTTTAATTAATTGGAGCGAAGCTCACTCGACATCTATTGTTGCCGAGCATTTCCTTTGGAGCCGGGCATACTCAGCATCTATTATTGCTGAGCTTTTCTTATCAAGTATCGAGCTCCTGTTTGTGCTAAGTTCACTCGGCACCTGTTGCCTATCACTCGACATCATCAAGTGCCGAGCAAGTGCCGAGTAAATCTGGCACTTGGCACCTTCATGTGTCGAGCAATTTTTTCAAGTGCTGAGTTAAACTTTAAGGTTTAGGGTTGTGAGTTTAATTTTGATTTTATAATATTTCTCACATGGTATCAGAGCTTTGAGGCCCCACATCCACAGTGAGTTAGGGCATTTGTTTTCTTGGGATATTTGACATGGCAAGAGATGCAAGAAACATATGACAGCAGCCACCATCCTTTAATGGACAAAATTATGATACATAGGCAAAGAATATGAAGACCATAATGGTTGCAAATTATTTGTAGGAGTTTGTGGTCAATGGATTCAATGATGTGACTAATCCAACTCAGTATGCTGCCCTCACAAATGCACAGAAGACTCATTTGAAAGAGTCAAGGAGGAAGGATGCTAAGGCATTAAGTCTTATTGAAGAAGCAATGATAGAGATAGTATTCCCTAACATTGCAGCAGAAAATTATGCAAAGAAAGCATGGGATATCCTTGAGATGAAATTCAAGGGGACTAACAAAGTTCATACAGTAAAGCTACACAACATAAGGAGGGAGTTTGAGAACTTTCGGATGAAGGAAAATGAATCAGTTGCAGAATTCAGTTCAAGAACATCCAATGTGATTAACCAACTGAAGTCAAAGGGAGAAGACTACCAAGAGCAGAGGATAGTGGAGAAGATATTGAGGAGTTTACCTCATAAATATGACAATTTGGTCATGACCATAGAAGAGGCAAAAGACCTCACTATTTTGACAATGGATGAGTTGATGGGTTCTCTTCAAACCTATGAGCATAGGATCAATAGATCTACATATTCTACTTCCCAAGAGAAAGAATTCAAGGCTTAGTCAAATCCAAGAGGAAGGGGGAGAGGAAGAAATGGCTTAGGCAAGAACTCCAAAGGTAGAGGCTGAGAAAATGGAGGACAAAGAAATGTTGCAGCAGAAAGCTCAGGAAGAGCAGATGGAGCAAGTAGCTCACAAAATACTTCAAGAGGATGTAAGAAAAACTACAACTCAAATAAGAGTAATGTAGAATGCTACTACTATCATAAATATGGGCATTATGCAAATGAATGCTAGAAGAAGCAGAATGATCAATCAAGACAAGCAAATGGGGTTGATGTGAACATGGAAAGTGGACCCAATGTTGTTGCCTTCATCATGTGTAATGTTGGTGAAGAAGGAAGCCCTGAGGTTTGGTACCTCGATAGTGGATATAGATACCACATGAGTGGCAATGAAACCTTGTTTTCATTCATTGACAAGAGTTTCAAATTTGAAATTAAAATGGGTAACGATGGAACCCTGCCAGTTGTGAGAAAAGGATCTATTATGGTCCACACCAAGAAAGGTGAGAAAAGGGAAATACAATATGTGTATTTTGCCCCTGGTATGAAGCACAATTTGATGAGCATTGGTCAGTTCATTCAAAATGGATACAAAGTGCTGATAGAGAATGACACGTGTATCATTCATGAAAAGGATGGGAGCAAGAACTTACTTGCAGTAGTTCAAATGACAAAGAACAGAATGTTTCCCTTGAGGATAGAGACATGTTTCTCATCTCAAGTTTGTGTTGCACCTCACACACAATTAGCTCTAAGGAGTGTGATTGAAGACCCTTCACGGTTGTGGCATCTTAGGTATGGTCATCTCGGTTTGCTTGTTTAAATTTATTGTCAAATAAAAGAATGGTAGATGGTTTGCCACGTGTAGGAAATTCTTGTGACAAGTGTGAGGCTTGCATTTTGGGTAAGCAACATAGGCTTCCCTTTAATTTTGGAAATTCTAGGAGGGCTAGATATCCATTAGAATTAGTGCATACTGACCTAGTCGGTCCTATGTAAGTTACTTTCATTGGGGGGAGTACTTATTTCATGAAATTTATTGATGATTTCAGTTGTAGGACATGGGTGTATTTCTTAAAGAATAAATCTGAAGCATTTGATAAATTTGTAGAATTTAAAGCCCAAGCTGAAAGAGAATGTGGACACTATATCAAGGTCCTAAGGTCAGATAGAGGAGGGGAGTATACCTCCAATTCTTTTGTAAACTTTTGCAGGAAACGTGTCATTAAAAAAGAGCTCACAACCAGCTATACACCATAGCAAAATGGAGTGGCTGAAAGAAAGAACAAGACTATTGTTGAAATGGCAAGGAGCATGATGAAAGAGAAAGGTCTCCCAACTCAATTTTGGGGAGAGGTTATGGCAACAGTAGTTTACCTAATTAATAGGTGTCCTACAAAGGCAGTCCGTGACAGAATTCCAATGGAAACATGGTCACTTGGCCAAAGCACTCAATCAATATTGGGTAACTTGGCCAACACTGAAGAACTGAGCCAATACTAAATAACTCAATCAACATTGAACTCAACATCAATTTCAACTCGACAACCACTAGAATTTGACACTAATAGATAGAATGAACAAAGATGAGCAAGATAGCAAGGTGTTGGTCAATATTTTGTCTTACTTAGTTCTATGGTTTATAACTTGACTCTTAGAGTACCCAATGGAAAATGGAAAACAAAGCAGCTAACAATAGAATGGTTTAGTGTAATAATATATTGAAGACCCCTGATTTGAAAGGTACAACTCCCTTTTAAGTGAAATATTTGCAATGAATTTGTTTTTAATGTTTTGGGGGTATGCTCTTAACTAGAGAGAAGAAGAGGCCAACAACTAGATTGTTTTAACAATTCAAACAACCTAGGCAATTTTCAAAATGGAGACTAATACCTAATATGCAATTCATTCTAACTTGAATGCGAGAATGGAATATGCAAGACTAGCTACAAAAAAATGAGAGGGGAAGGAATGACTAAATGGGAAATTCCCAGATTGCTGAATTAACCAAGACTTGACAACATCTAGATTGTGCTATTTTAAACTGCTTCATTAATCAAGTTATGGACTTCTCATACAATAAAATAAGCACACATGAACTAATATGCACAACACAAGGGAAAAGAATAATACTTATGCTGAGGAAAGTAAAGCCTACAATCCATTGAGATGAAACAAATTAAACCAAGTTTACTTATGATCATTCAATTTTCAGTTACAACACATTCATTCCAAATATCATATAGTAACTAAATGAACATCAAAATTGAAATGTAGACTCAGAAGCACACACAGTAGTCCTAGCTATTGAGGTTCACCCACAAAATAATTTTTTGATTTTATTAACTTCTCAAAAAGTTACATATATATGCCTCTTCAATGAGTCATTGTCCATTATAGAGTCTAAGCCTATAGAGAAAGTGCCAAAAATGGATACAAAAGAGAAATGAGAGAGAAGACAGAGAATGACAGATATCTGAGAGAATATCATAGCATCATGCTTCCTTCAGAGTCATTTCCTTAGCTCTATAAGCCTTCATTACATCCACTACTTTTTCCAATTCATCAACACTTAGGATTATGATTTTGTCAGCTCGAATCATCTAGTAGTCATGCATCTTTGCCAACTCGTCCACTATAGCAACCTTTGATTGGAACTTTTTCAATGATCGCCTTAGGATGAAATCCGCTAATGAAAGCTTCTAGATCTTTGACATTTAGAAGTTGATAGGATTAGTAGCCTCATCAAAAAATGCTAGGAATTTGGCTTTCATTCACTCAATGTCTACCAATCAGCCATTGTAGGATACATATGATTCCATGTGTAGCACTTTTAAGTATTCAAAAAGATTCTCTATGACCTTCTACACTAGGTCAGGTACATATTTATGCTCATTTCCATATTTTACAAAGCTTTCCACTATGAACTCCAAAGGTTGTTTCCAATGAAACAATGGCTCTTGGATTATTTTGAGGATCTTGTGTGAGATTCCAATGTTGGTTTTTATATCAATAAGGTCTTGCAATAGTGCCAATTGATTTCTCAATCTATTAGTTGTATTGTGCAAAGTAGTCTAATGACTAGAAGCTACCTCCCTCAACTTTTCAATATCTAACGGTAGATTTCCCAATTTCTTGATGAGTGGGGAAGCTTGTGCCTTCATCTGATCAATCCATGATCTACCAATTTAACCAAATTATCTTTCCTGTTGCAGTTTTAAAAGCAAGTTCTTGTTCTATTTTACATTTGGATCAAATGTACTGGATCAAGTGCTTCCAAGTGCAGTTCTGATGTAGTCCATTAGTTCTTTGTTCGAGGCCTTGAGTACCTCTTTCTCCACCCTAAATTCCTCTAGTCTATTTTCTATCTTTCCATTGGTAGACTTCCATTTATTAACCATGGAATCATGGATAGGAATACCAATATCTACTATTCTAATTTGAAATTCATCAGTAGAGAACTCTTGGAACTTGCCCTCCTTCTGAGGCTTTGCTATCTCCATCATGAGGTGACTAGTAGAGGGATCAGTGGCCAGTCCTACTATGGAATTATGCTTCTTATATGGTGGTTGAGAAGAAGTTTTTTGTATGATGAGGTCTTTGGATAGGGCAGCTTCCTCATATCTCCACTTCTTCCAATCGATGATCTCCTTCAACCCTGACTTGATTGAGAGGATATTGATGTTTGATTGCAAGAAAATAGAATCAAAGAGCTTCCTTGCCATTGTGGGAGTCTTCTTGCTTTGAGAAATGATGGGGAAAGTAGTGAATTTGGTTATTGAGCTGGCCAAAGTATCCCCTTGTTGGGATGCATCTTGTTCTTGACCATCCATGGGGTTGGTGTCACTATCAAGATTGATGACTTGGATAAGGGAGGCAGGCTTAGCTACTCACTTCTCTTCATCCTACTCTTTTTCTTTCTCCTTATCCCCAACTTTTCCTATATCAAGAAGAGATGCTTCTCCAAAAGTAGGGGTAATTGGAACATTCTTCTTAGAAGGTTGATCTCCTCCTTAATCGATAGACTAGGCTAGGCTCACAGATGTTGAAGTAGCAGCAATAGCAGAGGTCACTATAGTTGATTGAGTAGTTCTAGAAGCCACTCCACTAGTAGAGCCTATGCTTCTTGTTCTTTTATTCCTCACTCTAATCCACTCCACCCATTTGTCTATTGTCTTAATGATTCTATGCATTAGGACCTCCATTGTATCTAGTGGTGTGATATTCCATAGTGTAAATTTTTTCCTAAAATATGTGTGAAAATTAGATAGATCTATATATATCTTACAAATCAAGGTTTGGTCTTTCCAAAATTGGTTAACCCTAAGAAAAACCCTAATAAAAACCAAATTAGTGCACTAAGTAGACCCTTTTGGTCATATGCCTTTACTTTGAAAATTGGATGATAGAAATCATTTTGAAAAAGGTATATAATTTTTGGGATATCTTTTAAAAGAATTTTTCATTTTGCTTCATTTCTCCCTAAAAATTTCATCACCATTAGATCTTCTAGAATCAATGGCAGTCATTATGTCATGACTAGAAAACTCAAGGTGTTTGTCAGGAGTGACATGACAACCTCCTGCAAAAGTGAAACATGGCTGGCCCAAAAGTTGATATGGTGCCAAAATTTTGTCTGTCATAAATATTCTTTGCTAGCACCATGGGTTGTCAGATGTGTCAGGCATAGTAAAGGAGGTACCAAAATAAGAACGTGCTATTTTTCCTTTTCACAATGTTGGTTTTCTATAGAATCACAGTGGTCGCTATTTCATGACAAGAAAACTCGAGGTGTTCATCAGTAATGACATAACACCTTCCTATAAAAGTAAAAAAATGGTTGGACCAACATTGAAGATGGGTGCTATAAAGTCCTTCATCATCAGTAAACCATGTGATCATTATGGAATGTTAGTAGCAGTAAATACAATAATAGCAATAAGAATGTGTGAATTTCATGTTGCCAAATTTCATTAAAGAATATGGTGGTCACTATGTCACGACCAAAAAACTCATGACTTTTTCCAATAATGACATAGCACCTTCCTATGAAAACAAAACATGGTGGAACTTGAATTAAAAAAAGGCAATGCCAAAAGGTTAAATATTATAAATGCTTGGCTAGCATGTCAAGATGATGTCATGTCACATACCATGTGGATTCACACTTACAAGAAAGACACATGTTAGTTGGAGTTGTTAGATCAAAAATACATTGACAGTGGGTACCAAGTCGCTATAAGAAGTTTCTTGATCTTTAGTGCACGTGACATGGTGACCAAAGGGAAAACATAAGGACCCACCATAGTTTAAGTAAAGTAATCATTAAATCCTCAACGTCTGGTCAGAAGTGCATCAGTGGTGGTCACTATGCCATACGTAGAAGTTTCTCAATGTTTATGCGTAGTAACATAGTGACTATGTGACACGTGTTCATGAGTGCCAATGGGTCTAGAACAAGTTGCCAGTAGTGGAGAGAAAGGTTTACATGGAGAAACTCAATTGGGTTGACTGCGAACCTGGAAAGTGTAAGGTGAGTCATTCATGATTTTGATCCTGGATCAAAATTTTTGGAATCAACATTGTGTTTTAAAAATAGAAGGTAATAACACCCTATTTCTCCTTATGATTCATTTATGAAGATTGAAAGCTCCCTGTGCGAACCAGAAATAGAGTACATTGCAAAGATTTTACCACTTCTTCTCTACACATAAAAATTTCAGACTTTTAGAGAGCTCAGAGCTATTGAAGAATTGTTCTTAGTGTAACTAGAGCATGAAAAGAATTTCCAGTATTTACAATGTGTCATAGAATTGTAGTGAAAGAGAAACATTTAGCCAAGTAAGTATTCAAATCTATTAGATAGTGAAAAATTCTAGTATTTTGTCTCAGTAGTAAATATGCCTCCAAAGAAGGTTTTCCCAAGACAAGTAGATTACACAAGTAGAAATATACATGATGATTTTCTTAAATTATTGCCTAAGTCTACAAATGAGTATGCCTAGATGAAAAAGTTAATTTCTTTAAATCCTAGGCTCAAGATTGCAGATGGCCTATATGATAGAGGGAATTGGATTATGGATGCTACTACTACTAAATTAGGGCTCTTTCTTTTTAAGAAGTGGTTTTTTGAAAGAGAATTGTTTCCCCCCATGGAAACATTTAGCATTTTGATGTGGGAAGACTAGTAGTCCCTAGTGTTTTCATGGATGTTGACCTACTCATGGCCATTGGCCAAAATTATGACCCAGCAACCAGGATAGTGAGAAGATTAGATGGGGAGTGCCTGATAAGTATAAGTGCTTAGGAAATTTGAGAAGTCTTTGGTTTAGAACCATTCTCAAATTATCATGTAACCATTGACCTACAAGGACTAGAAAAAGAATACCTATCTAAGAAGGATAAGGTCAAGCAAGGTGCACTAAGGGCACATTTATCTTCAATTGGGAATTTTCCATTGGTTATAGCATCTACAAAAGAGCCTTTTAAGAAGGAATATTTCACCTCTACGACCCTAGAAATATATATGACTATATGTATGGTATTTGGCGAGGATGAATAGATTTTTATGGTAGTAAAATTTATGTATATGATGGCTTAGATTTCTTCTTTTGGTGTGGATATTATTTTTGATTTTGCATCCTATATAGTAGAAGAAGTCCATATAGGGTTAATTGGCATTGCAAATAGAAAGGTAGAAAGAACTTTTGGTCACTACTCATTGTTGATGCATATGTTCTTGTTTAAGTGGGTAACATATTTTGAGAAGGAGATGGCTTTGAATAGAGAACATGGAGGGGAGGCTCTGCCAATCCAATTATGGAGTGTAGATATGACTAGGGATGCAGATAAGGCCAGTTTTGTTAGGTTTGATTGATATTATGTCTCTAGATTGAGAAGCCTCTTGTTAAGGGACAATCCTAGAATCCCAAAGGCACTATTAGATTTTATTAGACCTATGGATAATCCTTTTGATTTGAAAGTGTCACATAATTGGGTTGATATTATACCATACCCCATTTCAATAGTTTTTAGGGTTTATGGTTTCCAAGGGACTCCTCATGTATTTCCCTACCAAGTACCTCTGAAGGTGGGAATAGTTGAGATGTTGTGGCAAATAGGGGGATTGGAGGAAGCATTTTTGGTGAGAAGAAACAAAGGTTCAATTTTCTCCAATTGTAATGTAGCCCACCAGGTTGTTGGTTATACATGTATAAATTCTTGGATGAGTACAAGATGGCTATGTCTCACCCATGAGGGATTTTTTGATATGTTTAGACTAAGTGCTAAAGTTGGTTCCAAAAAACATGAATCTTACTTCCCTAAGGATATAATAAGGAATGAGTTCTCCTTGCGAGAGCAAGAGATCAAGAAAGAAAAATGGAGAGTTTATTCTAGAGTTCTAGAATTTATTCATTGTTTTGATAATGATTACAAGCCTCTAGGTGATGCAAAAATAGAGGTAACCATATTAAATAAACTCATGATTACTTTTCCTAAAATCATGGAGGTTTTTCCTAAAATCATGGAGGTCATGAATGAAAATAAACTATTTTTTATCAAGTCTTTTCTAGAAAAAACTAGAGAGGTCATGACGAGATTATCATTCACTCCTATAGTAGGAATAGGGTAGTTGGTTGTCTAGAAGAGATCTGGCTATAATGTGATCCAAAATAAAAGAGCCACTATAGATAAAGAGAAATAGGTAATGGGATCAACCAATGTTGTTCTTGAAGAAAGACTTGATGAGCCCTCACCCAAGAGGCAAAAAATAATAAAGGAACAAACACTTGACATTGAGGAATATTAATCTACTCAGTCCCCATTGAAAATTAGAGATGAACAGCTCAACAGGGAGTAGATGGAGTAGTTGGGATCCCAAGGGGGAATATTCATCATTCAAGTAGAGTTAGAAGAGGGAAATCCTCAAGAACCTCCAATGCCAAGCATTGAATTGACTATGGTGGATTACAGAGGAAGGGAATTGGACCCTATAATGGAACAAGCTTGTGACAAGTTTATATCTAATGATGATTTTGTTAAATTTAGAGCTTTCCATCAATTTTCTTGGAGAAAAAACATGGGAATGTTTGAAGAAAGATGCAAAAAACTAAGAATGGAGCATCCAAAGATGGAAGAGGTAGATGCATAGAATTAGATCAAAGAAGAAATGATGCAAGAATTCAAGAACATGACCCTTGAGGAGGGGAGACAAACGATAAAAGCATTTGGGGTATTACTGCTACCCAATTAGCATATTGCCGATGCCTTGGTTTTTAACTCTATTACAAATAAACTGAGTGTAGAGGATATGGGGAAGAAAGAAATAAAAGGTGCCAAATTTAGTGAAGACAATGTTGCATTAGTCATTTGGTCATTAAGGAAAGGATCTAGGACTGGCTCTTCCTAGCTTGATGATACTGGTTTAATAGGAAACCTAATTGTGAAAAGAGTTGAAGAAAGTACTAGTATAGAAGTTGCACATTTGGGTGTTGGATTAGCCCACTTTGCTTTAGCCACAAGTTTGAAAGATGAAAAGAGAAAGTTGGAATTATAAGATAAATATGAGAAAGTTCTGGTTGCACATGATAGAGAAGTTAAAAAGATGATTGAACTAGAAAATAAAGTAATAAGATGATCCACTAAGCTAAGAATTACTTATCCTCACCCACTAGTGGAGCCTTCTAAATCCACTCCTCTCATCGAGATTCTAGATACACCACAAAGGCCATAATAGTATACTATAGAAGATTTTGAAGAAGAAAAAAGCAAACTATGGGCACTGCATGTGGAACTAGATGTATAATATGAAGATAAGCTGAGGAAAGCTCTAATGTATTTAGTTGATAAAATTGATTGGCCCTTATTTTATGAGAAACTAGCAAAGACAATAAACATATGGGATGAAATAAAGGAAAATGATGAAGCCTTGAAACCAATTGTCAACAAGTGGAGTAAGAGGAGAAAATAAGTCACTTTTTAATCTTTTTCTATCATCAATTTATCACATGGTCATATAGAAAAAACTTATGATGTTGCCAGTGATCTTTCAGAATTTGATGATAAAAGAGTTGGGCTACAGAGGAGAATTATCATTTACCTAGACAAGTACAAGAGTGTTAAATTTGATTTGTTCCCACATGCTTTAGGTAAAAAGAATAAATTAAAAAGTAAGGAGGAATGGGCCCAAGAATTAGATGACCTATTTTGTCTAAGGATGAATAGAGTCATAAATGAAAGAGGAAATGCATGCTGGGTAGCTACTACTAAAGAAATTGTAAAATTCCAGCTATTCTTTGATTCTTTAAAACAATATTTTATTGAAATTGACAAAATTGTTGATTATGTGATTAAGAAACAACATGATATTCTATAGTTTAATTGGCTAGGTGACATACTTTTTGACAAGTGGATGGAAAGTATCACTTATGGTGAGCAGTTAGAAGATGTTGAAATTGATGATGATGAGGAAATGGAACAAGAGGAGGCACATATAATTGATACATTAGTAAGAGATCAAGCAAAAAAAGAAGATAGAAGTGAGTAACCAATTGTAGTTGCTAGCACAAAAGTCCAAGTTGATGACTTGGCACAAGATAAAATAAATATAACTGTTGTCTTATTAGTACATGATGATGCAAGAGGAGATCCTTGAGTTGAAGTGAATTTGCATGAATCAAAGCTAGACACATCATTAGCAAACTTGATCACTACATATTTTGAGGAGTCAAAATAAGTAAAAGAGCCAATCATGAATTTTATAGCATTTGAAAGTGTAACAAAAAATAGGCCCACCCAAAAGAATGTTATGATGTAAAGTTGTTTCTGTTGCACAAAATTTTGTCTTGTATGATAGTAAAAAAATGTAAATATCGTTTGTCTTAGGGAAAACTATCATTTCTCTATACCTGAAGCTTGTTGTATCTCACCATATAAGTGAGATCCCAAGGTTAGAGAAAGGGTCCAAGAATTTTGTATAATTTTTGCTTTGTTAAAAAAGTACAGTTAGTCCACTTATGTGTAGTTTTCTTTGGGTTTACTTTCAAGATTTGTAATTTTTTGATGTTTTCATATAAATGACAGAATCAACAAGATATTCTGAGTTTCATTGAGTTTCTATTAGTTACTATATCAGTCTTTTCAAAGGATAATACATAAGGGCACTTACAATACATCTGTGTTATCAATCTCTGTCTCCATTTTATGAGTTTGTTTACTTTGAGATTAGTTAAATAAGGTTCAATTGATTGAATGCAATCTAGTTAGGTTGTATATTGATTCTATTGTTTCTTTTGAATCAAGGAGTTAAGGAAATGCTTCAATGAATCAGTAAGGTCTGTGAATTTATAAAAGGGATGTTTCATAAGAATGGGAATTGGTGATTGCAATTGATATAATTCATTTAGAAGTTATTTGAATTAGATCCCCTGCTAATAGTGGACTCTATATAATAATGGATAAGGCACTGGTCATATAAATTAGAAACAAACAGAAGTAAATTCTGCTACATGTATCCAATTTATATTCAAATCTAAATCAGCCAAGTATTGTATCAAGTGTATAAGGGTGGTCATCATATATCTATGAGAATTTATGAGTTATTGTTAGCTATTGTAGCTCATCTTTGTTTCACATATATTAGAGAAATTGGACCATATCTATTGTTTCTAGGGATTAAGGGTAAGAGTCAAGAATTTAATTGAATCCCTAAGGTACTCCCACCTTGGTTTTATAGAGCCATAAGTGTAGGAAGAATTATGCTTTGTGTAGTTGGCCCAGGGACATAGTTTATTACACTATTCATGAGCATTGAATACCTCTAGGTATAATCAATTTTGTTGTCTGTTGGTAATAATAATCACTGTTAAACTAGGAGCCAACAATATTGATGACAAGACCTACAAGCGGGGTAGACACAATGTGAGTTCCTTTAATCTACTCGTAAGATGAAGGAAACATATAGGATCTATCATCTGCAAGGTCAAAAACATAAATAGAGTCATTATACAATTTAATTTCATCAATTGTCATCTGGGGCCAATACTTCTCTCGATTTTGATATTCATAAAGAAATCCATCCCAAAAATCTTCAATGTCTGGAACATGTCTATGGGCATATCCTAGCTTCAATTGATCTCTCACGAAGTTGATAGGGTCATACTGAGGCTGGAGTACCTCATATTCAATTAACTTGATCTTACTTCAAACCTCTTGACTAAATTTTGGGCATTAGATCTAGAGGCATGAGAATAGGGTCCAACCACTATTGGGAAGGAAATCCTAACTAGCTTCTTTACATTTGAACACAAGGTGTTTACTTCTGGTATTTGTTGACACAATTTGACAAGAACAACCTTGTCCTTAGGGTTCCTAGGAGGTCTTTTTGGAAAACCATCAAAAGCATTGATCCATAGGTAGGAAAAACTAGGGAATTAGATGAAAGACCATCTAAACTGGCTAATAGCCAAAATTTCTTTAGATGAAAATCTTCACTTGGGGCAGCCTTGCAATTCCTAGCACAACCTCATAGTAAAGGCATTTTTCACTTTCATGTACTATTTTAAGCTCCTCTATAGTTGAAGGTGTGGGTAGAATTCATACAGCCTTGTACTTTCACTATATTCTTCAATGCTAGGAAGAGTTGTCCATAGGTGATGCATAGCCAAGGCATAGATTAAATATGAAGACATGAAAATTTCTTAAATCCCTTAGCTAAATTCAACCATGAGGCCAGCTCATCGTCTATTATTTGGGCCCAGTCAATCTGCAATCCTTTGACACATATGGCTTGTACCAAGAAGAAATAATGCTCAATGAATTTCAGAATTTCTTCTTTTCCATTTAATCTTAGCAGTAATGCTAGGATGTCAATGATTTCTCTCTTCAAATTGGTCCCAAAGAGAGTTTTCAGCATCTTGCTCTTCTTTCAACAAGGTGCTTTAAACTAGGTTCTTTGCATATCTTCCCTTCTCAAGGTTTTCTTCTCATTAAACATAGATGTGGAAGACTTGAAATCAATATCATAGTATACTTCCTTCACTAGCATGTCGAATGTAGATTGCATTGAGACCTAGTTTATTGAGAGAAGGATAGATTGATCAGGAAGAAAAATTATCTTTGTCTCCAAATTATTTCTTTCAAGGCATTCTCTAACTAGCTTTGGATCTTGCACAACCATGGGAGATCCGACAACTTCCACCAGTCCACTCTCTTTCAATTTCTTGGGAATTAGGTAAATGGGATGAGAATTAATCCTTCTGTGAAGATCACCTAAGTTGGAGAACTTGAATTAAGTATCAACAAGATCCTTTAATTCACTTTCCAATCCTATAAGTTTATCATAACCTACTACTTCGATTTCCATTTGCTATGATTTTAAAGAGGACGCAATTATTGATATATAGCCATTAAAAACAATGAGGAAACATTTTTGAGGCAATTTTGTTGAAATATATGCATAAATATGAATGTTGGTGCCACATAAATGAAATTAAGCACAAACAATGATCATAATAGTAAAATTGCAATAAATTTGATAATCAATGGCTATTTAAAACTTTTCATTTCTATGCACATAAAGATTCATAAATTTGAAAGCCATATTACTTCACTTAAAGTGAAGTCATATCGTGAAAAACCACTTACAAAAATAAGGGTTTTTAGATTACTAGAAAGTGCCTTATTTACTTCAGGATCTAGAGCAAGGATTCATATGATAACTCAATATGTGCATAGGAGAGAGCACAGATCCATTTTTTTGTAAGCTTATCTTTCCTTGATCCTTTGATAGCTCAGGCACTTCATTTCCTATTTCTCTACATGGAGCATTCAACACTTGATTTTCTTTATGTCTGGGTTGCACCTCTATAGCTGACTTTACTGGAAGCATCTTTTGGGCATCTCCATAGAATATTCTCATATTATAGTCAATTATCTCTTTTATCTTTTTTTTATCTTTGGAGAAGTAGCCTTTTATATTTCCTTAGGATGGAAAACTCATCTAATAGCAACACTTTCTGGGGGAAGAAACATTCTAAAGCATTTTCCCCTTATTTTGATTAGATACCTTGAGATAAGATTTTGAGCATGGATTAACCACTATGGGATCAAAATAGTTCTTTTTAGCATCACTCCTGGGTCTCTTTAATGCATTAAAATTTTTAATAGATAACAAGCCATGTTGGCTTCAGAAATGGGACATAATGCTTACATTTCCATCATAGAGAAGCTAAGAACCCAAACACCCGTTCCTCTCCATAGAAATGGATTTTACCTTGGAATTATGACTTGAGACTTTCTTGGCTCTAACTTGTACTTTTCTAGCTCTTTACCTCATAGGTCAAGCAAGTGTGCATCTATTAATACTATTGAGACTTCATTCTTCAAGTACATGATTGATGAACTTCACCAAGTTGGATTACTCAAAATCCAAAGGAAATGAGAATGTTGGAGTAAGAAAGAAGTTCTAGAAATAAGGAAGACTCACTTCTCATTGGGAAGATGCTTAAAACATATCCCAACCAAACCTAAATCACCTAAACCTTAAATGCATTAAAATGACAAGAAACACACATTGAGGAACATGGAATGGTAAAGCAAGGGAGGTCTAGAAAAGATGAAAAATGGGAGTCTTGGGAACTTGGTGAGAAGTGAGTCAGCTAAAGGCTACCTTGATGAGAAATCTTGAATAAAATCTTAATGATTACCAACAACTACAGACTATTAGAATTGGTAATCTTTCCTTGGTTGTATTTATTAAATGGGATAACCCAAGGTATCCCTTATGTTGTTTGTCCTCTAGTCCACATGTGAGGAAAAGTCTATTTTGTAATTCCTTTATTAAGGAAAATAGTTATTCCACCTTAAGAGGATTATGACACTTGTTATGCACACACTTATGAATGTGGCAATCATTCACATGGGAGTTACAAATAACTCCTCCTCTCATCTCTTTATAAGAGATGCTTCTCTCTCATTCTCAACACACAATCACTATGTAGTTCTTGTAATGAGCTTATGGCTCCATTTTCTCTCTTCTCTCTCTTTCTTTCATTCTTTAGGCATTTGCCTCATTCATATTATTCACAACGGGTTTTCTTTGCTTTCCTCTTTCAAAACCCTTGTCTCCTCTTTTGTGTTGATCTTGGGAAGCTTTTATAAATGATGGTAATTATGTTCATCAAAAACTCTCTTGGATTAAGTTATAATTTTTTATGTTTAGTTCATTTCAATTTTATTATTTCTAACATGGTATCAGAGCTTTCTAATCCTTGTTTTGAGTTTGTGTCAAGGTTACCATTTTGCAGAGACTTTTTGTTAAGAAAGGAAGAGAAACTTGAAGCATCATTTTTCTTTTTAAAAAAATATATTTTATTACAAGGTTTATTCAATCTATAAATCCTCTTTGGATGGTTTGTCACCAGAGAGCTATAGATTAGTACTAACAAGCTTTATTTGTAGGTTTTCTCTTTTATTTTGTTGCAAAGTTTTTTTTGATCTAGTCTATCTATTGATTAAAGTTTTTTCTCAAAAAATCTTAACATTTTTTTCAAATCTATCTTTATATACTTTATTTAAAAATTGAAATCCCTTTCTTATTTTATGTTTTCTTACTAATATACCTTACGTTTATGTTCATCTAGTTTCCCAAATTTGATTATTTATTAGTATAGTTTTTTTTTGAAAAAAAAAGAAAGGAAAAGAAAAATCTGTATCTGTTTATTTGTACATTAAAGTTAGATCTAGTTGTTCCTCCATTGCTATTCCTTATATAATTTTTTTTTAGAAGTTTTTTTTCTAAGTTCTTATCTTTCAATTTAAATTATCTAATATATCTCTTGTAACACTAATTCAAATTATGATGATATCATTTTTTTTTAGTTGTTGTCTGAGATCTCAGTCAAGTTTATAAGTCTTACATAATTTTAAGATCTCAATCTTTTTTTGCCACTCAGCCCAATTGAAAGGAACATTCAAATCATTATCTGTGTAAGAAAGCACATAAAATGTGTAGGGCTCATCCAAATAGGGGAGGTAAGTGACACTAGATGTGATCTAGCACATAATTGCCTGAATTTCTCTCATAATTTCCTTGTCGCTTTTCTCTCAAGATCCCCCTTTCTCAACAACATCCTTGTCAGCGTGAATAGTGAAATTCCATCTTTCCATAGTCTCTGAAGTAGCAATGCTCATTATAACCAGAACAATTCTCTACAACTTGCCCTTCTCTAGCCATTCTACTAGTTGAGAAGTAATGGTAGTCAGGTACTCCTTGACTCTAGTGTCATTTGTAGTGAGCATTGTAAGAGCATCCTTCTTCATTGCCCCAAAACTATTAGATGGGTAGATCCCTCTCTGGTACAGAATACTGTTGGCGGTGTAAGAGAAGAACTCGCTAACAATGGCTACTGATTCTGTAAGCATGATAACATCCCTGGCAATCTGGATAGACCCCATTTCTTTTCTTCTTTTTCTCTGCTATCTGTCTTCTCTGAATAAAATTCACAAACGATAGTTGATAATACAGTAGCGATTGTTTTGAGAATCTTAGGGTACAGTGTGGTTCCATTGCATTTTCTCATGAGGTCAGTTCCGGTTAATGGTGAGGTTGTTGTGGATTCTCTGTTTGGATTTAGTTTGCAAGTGGCTAAATCTTCTAAGGGGGTTTTATATCTAAATAATATAAGCTCTAAAGTATCTCTATGTTTGCATTTACTATTTTACTCCTACACTTTTTATTATTTCTTTTCCTACTCAGCCGTTTTCTAATTATTTCCATCTCTCGCAATTTTTTTTAATCATTCCTCTTACTCTCTGAAGTCTAATTTTAGATTATTCCCGGTTTAGATTATTCCCTATGGGTAATATATTTGTGAATCATTCTTTGCTACAATTTTTTTTCTCTTTGAATCTAATTTCTTTTAATTCATATTACATTATATATATATATATATATTTTAAATCAGATTTTATACTTCTTTCTTTTACTTATATTCTCACCTTACTCTTTATTTCCTCACTTGAAATTTCAAAGACTTAAACCTCTATGTATTTATTTATGTATTTATTCTTGTAATTGTAGATTTAATTAATTTACATTTCTCCATAATTTCTTTATTTTAATATTTTTTCATAACATAGTATTCATTTATTTTATCCTCTATAATTTTTTATACTATAATCATTACTATTAATTATTAGTAATTCTTTTTTATATTCTATATATTTGAAATCTTTGTTTATATCTTCTCATCTATTGACGTTTCATTTAATTAATCCTTTTTATCTATAACCTTTTGGTCATATTTTCTATGTATAAACTATTCTTAAATTTAATTTTTCTTTAGAGTATTATTAATTTGTATTAAAGAAAATACGTGCATTCTTTTAAATTTCTTAGAGAGGACTTATTAACTAATTATAGTTTTAAGAGGGAGATATTCATTTTTTTTCTCTTTGTTTCAGCTCATGTCTGTATTATTTGAAACATTTAAATCCTATGTTCAAAATTGTACTTCTTTTTTCTACTAAAATTTATCATTTGGCTTTATTATTCTAATTTAACCTAAAATTTCTATTATGTCTAAATCTTTCATTTAGAACATTAAAATTCAAGATACTTTAGAATAGGAAATAATAAAATCCATTATATTCATGTTATCTAAGTGTGGTATTTTCCTTCCCTCCATACAAAATTCTCATATTTGACTCTAGTTCAAAATTAACTTTATTATCATATTTTTGAGCTCTTCCTATTAGGTAAATATATTGATTTCCCATGCTAATGTTGTTTATGTGGATTGTGTTTTCAAATATCCATTAGTATTTATGTGAAATATTGTAGATCATGATGCCTATTGAAGGTTTGGGGCACATTTACTATTATTTAAGGTACTCCATCACTTATACTCCTTGGATTATTGTAGTCCTTTAAACTTTACATCATTTGTCTTTTGTATGATCTTCTCTTCTATGTTGTTAGTTGTATGATTTCATTCCATGATATTTTGGTTTATTTATGTATATATGGGTGCACACATATATACCTAGATAAATATACAAGCTATTGTGACTATAATGATTCAAAAATTTATATATATACCTTCACAAAATGAATTAAGTACTCATGTTTACCCTCAAAGGAGTTTATACCTGATATCCATCCTTTGTTTATTTTTCCATTGATCTTCCTTGGATCTCTACATTTACCTTAATTCTGATTGGATTATGAGTTATCTAACACATTTTCCTTCAATCTTATTGTGATATTTTGATGTGCACATAATTGCACTATTATGCTTTTATAGCATCGTTCTATGCCCATGTTGGCACTTAATGGTTTTATACCATTGATTTACATGATTTATATGATTTTTTTTTTTGAGTTGCATAGGGAGCCAATTTTTCAAGGTTAACTATGTAGGTCCCCTTAGTATAACTAATACATAATTTCCTTATCTGGTCGATGGAGTATCCCTCCATCCTATATTGGTGTGCACTCATTTTTATGGAGTTTCCCTCCATTTGTCCCACTTTGTTCCTCAATGCGAGGATGATATTTTATGGGGATTTCCCATTCCAAGCTCCTTGTCTCCTTGGTGTATGCTCCTAGTTGTGATTTATTCATGGTATGACTTCCTACACTTTGCTCATTTTTTGAGTGTATAGGTGACGAGGCTACCATATCTTGGAGCACTCCAATATTGGAGACTCTATTTGAGAAAGTTGTTTTGACCCATGATCTATTGGTTCCACTTTGAAAGATTGATATTTATGGAGTTTCCCTCCATGTTGTTCCATTTTGTTCCTCAATGAAGAGGATACTATTATTGGAGTTTTCCCTCCAAATTCAAATGATTTGATCCAATTTTGAAGGCAATATGTTGTTAAATACTCATAATCCATTCCTTTTAGTATCCTAACAAAAATCATGATAATACTAATTTGATCAGAATGTCTCTCTTTTTACTTTATTTTCATATATTAATGTGATAATGATTTGCATACTTTATTGCTTAGATCATGAGTCATGGAAGTTATGGTGTTGTAGCCCATTAACTTGCAGTGAGATGATTCATTAAGTGGACTGTCTATATCCACGTGATTGATGCAAGATTGATGCAAGTATCATTAGTTGGCCTTGTATGTGGTCATTTGTGCATTAGTATAATATACTTTTCATGAGAGCATTGATCAAGCTTTTTACTCAATTTGTCCTTGTTGACAATTTTTTGAGCATATAATTTATCTTGATATCAGGTTATCTCCATTGCTTTGTGGTAACATGTTTATTTTCCCTCTCTATTTCACTATGAATATAAGATTTCCAATTTGAATTTAAGATGAAATACTCCTTGTGGATAGTTGTCTTGTTTCTTATGTCTATGTTTTTTCAGGTAATCCATCTAGGTACATACAAGACAATATTATTTGGTGTACATTTAGATGAACTATCCACTTCTCTCTTGGCTCTATGAAGATTTACATACACTCACAAGAGACCTTTGCACAATTGAAGACACTCTAAAAGATTAAGTTGCTGCTATTTCATTGTAAAATTTGGGTTTAATATCATTTGATGTAATTTCCCTAAGTAAAGATTAAAGGAGGGTGTTAGAATTGGTAATCTTTCCTTGGTTGTATTTATTAAATGGGATAACCCAAGGTATCCCTTATGTTGTTTGTCCTCTAGTCCACATGTAAGGACAAGTCTATTTTGTAATTCCTTTATTAAGGAAAATAGTTATTCCTCCTTAAGAGGATTATGACACTTGTTATGCACACACTTATGAATGTGGCAATCATTCACATGGGAGTTACAAATAACTCCTCCTCTCATCTCTTTATAAGAGATGCTTCTCTCTCATTCTCAACACACAATCACTATGCAGTTCTTGTAATGAGCCTATGGCTCCATTTTCTCTCTTCTCTCTCTTTCTTTCATTCTTAAGGCATTTGCCTCATTCATATTATTCACAAGGGGTTTTCTTTGCTTTCCCCTTTCAAAATCCTTGTCTCCTCTTTTGTGTTGATCTTGGGAAGCTCTTATAAATGATGGTAATTATGTTCATCACAAACTCTCTTGGATTAAGTTATAATTTTTTATGTTTAGTTCATTTCAATTTTATTATTTCTAACACAGACTTACAAGGGAGAAATTGAGAGTTGGCAACACAAGGCAACCCAAGATCTCCTGCATGAAATTGCTTTTTATGATTGCCGATGCTTGTTTATGAAAAATAGAGAAAATGGAAGGATTTATATAGAGCTCAAAATTTACAAACTCATGCAAACCAATGGACCTAAAATTTAAAACTTAAATATTCAGAAATATGAGACTCAAAGAAAGGAGCCAAAATTTAAAACCTCATCATGAGCACATTGCAACCCTGATTGGCCCCTTAAGGGAAGACTACACCTCTGATGATCAAGTGCACAAACACTTAGGATTTTCTCGAGGCTCCAAAATAGATCTTGATATCCATAAATTATTTCTAGATTCTGAGGAAATCCCATTTCAGTGTGAGGAGTAGATTCAAAGTGGATAGATGAAAACATGGGAGGAGCTAGGGAAAATAGATCTTACCTTGAGCTTAACATCATGAGAATAGGAGATTTAAAGAGGATCTATTAGGTAGGATGGAAAAGGAAACAAGAGATGAAAAAGAGAAGGAGATTGATGATCTCATATTAAATAGGTGTTAAACCTTGATGCAGAGTAAGCACAAGGAAGCACCCCAATCAATCTACCACCCAAATCTCCCTAACTCCACCAAGGGTTATGCAAGGGATTGAACTTACTTCCAAATAGATACTACTCTAATATTACAAATTTTCAATAGGTTTACTAACCCAACTCTCCAAACAAAACATAAATCCAACTTCTACCTACTTGGATCAACCATGGCATACTACCCCTGCAACTTGGCAAAAGTGGGTTTTTGGTTTTCCCAACTTTTCTAACACCAATGATGGCTTGAGGAAACCATAACATGACCAAAAAAAGGTAAATCACTAATTAGACCTACTTCTAACAACCCACAAAATAGAATGCAGCATTTGACCTACTAGGCAATTGGGCCTCCTAGTTTAGTTTTTCAACAATAACTCAAAACTCTTCCAAAGGAATTGGACAAAAAAGTATAGTTTTAGACCCTTTTCCAAGGATTAAAAGACTCAAAAGTTTGAAAACTTCACTCCACTCTAGCATGCCTTAACCCCAACCATGTACTTAGGCATAATAAGCAACTTTAGGCATGGTATACAAGGTAATGGCAAAGAAATGGGTTCATGGAATCAATCTTCCAACTCTAGAGTGTTCTCATAACCTAGATAAAAATGTTTTGCTAATTCACCAAGTCCTCAACTCCTCTTCTTCACATTACTCAACTAAATTGCACAAACAAGGTCTAATACATGGGTAATATTAGACCTAGGGCTTACTCCCATAAATCTCTACTATAAACTCCTATCTCAAGACCTTTAAAATATGATAATGCATTTCCCTAACTTGCTCCATTAAAATTTGGAACAATTTCCAATGGTGGAGTTTCAAGTTAGGGCCATTTCTTTGGCCAAACCCTTGTTTTGAGGGTTTCACAAGGTAGTGACCAAGAAAAAATCAATAACTTTATTATCCTAACTGATGAACACTTAAAATCAAAACCAAAACATCACAAATAAGAAAGGCTATCAAAGCAGTACAAAATTTTTCACTTCCTAATCAGTGCAGGCCATACTGTATGGGAAAAATAGTCAAAATAGTCCAGAAACAACAAATTTTATTGATTCCAAAAAACAAGTACATATATTTTTTCATGTTGTCTCTCCCCTTAGGTGTCTAGAGAATTTATAGGCCATTACAAATGGGTAAAACCACCCCATGACAATTTTAGCCATTGGGAGTGGTTTTTTGAAAAAGTTGTCAAATTATTACAAAAGTTGCTAACTTTTGCAATTTTTACCATTTTGACAAACCTTCTTCCTAATTCAATTCTAACCATTCCTAAATTTTATTCTAAGACTCAAAACACCCAAACTATCCTAAGAAACATCAGATAAACCAAAATTCCACCTTTTGGACCAAATGACGCCTAGGTTCATATTAACACCTTAGGGTCTGTATCTATTACATGGGTGGATGGCCTTGAGGAGATTTTCTTAATCAATCCTAAGGCCTTATTAAATTGAACAAAACAAACATTTTGATTAGGTGCTCTGCACCATTCTCTCCTGAATAAAAGAAACTCCAATCTTTAGAGTGTTGTGAAGCGAAGGATCAACACCAAGTGCTTTGAGTTCTTTCTTTGTCATCCATGCTGCATCTGCTCCTATTTGTCCCTACCACTGTACTAGGTACTCATAATAAGTCTTCCTCTTGGTCTTCTTACTGATCCTCTTGTCTAGAATGGCTTCCACCATGGGTTTAGGCTTTGGTGGGATAGTTTTCTTCAACTCTTCCTTGAGATCTACAAGTGTACCTACATCCAAATCATTTGCAACAACACACTTAAAAGCATACAGGTTAGAGGCATTGAAAATAGGTGAAAAATAAATATCATGTGGTAAATCAATTTGATAGGCATTATTGCCACACTTCTTCACTATTTTAAAAGGACCAATCTTCTTCATCTACAGTTTGGTATGCAATTTCTTTAGAAGTATAGCTTTATTAAGATGGATCATTACCATATCCCCCACCTTAAACTATAGTTCTCTTCTTTTTTTATCTGCCTGTTATTTTTACTTAGTGGAGGTGTCTTGCAATCTATCTTGTACTTGTTGGTGGATTTCTCTCATTATCTCTACAAAATCCTCAGCGTATGCACTTCTTCTCTCCATGTCCTTGACTTCTTTAAGTTCCAAAGTACCCCTAGGGTGAGTGCCATAAAAAATTTGAAAGGGTGTTAAACCAGTGCTTCTATTAATAGAATCATTAAAGGAAAATTCTTCCTAGGGTAAAACACAATCCCATGAAGCTCCATGTTTTTTGGAAAGACACCTTAGCATGTTCCCTAATGACATATTGACTACCTCAATTTTCCCATCAGATTGAGGGTGATAGCCAGATGAAAAACAAAAATTGGTGCCTAATTTTCTTCACAAGCTTCTTAAAAAATGCCCCAAAACTTAGGGTCCCTATTTGATATGATGGATAAAGGAAAACTATGAAGCCTAACAACTTCTTTGAAGAAAAATCCTGCTACTTGGGAGGCATCATGAGTGGTTTTGCAAGCAATGGAATGGGCCATTTTTGAAAACCTGTCCACAACAACAAATATACTATCATATCCTGATTTGGTTCTTGGTAGACCAAAAAGAATGTCCATACTCACTGAGTCCCAAAGTTTATGAGGTATCGGGATTGGGATGTAAAGTCCTACATTTGATGAGCCTCCTTTTTCTTTTTGGCAAATTAGACACTCCTCAGCATATCTCTTGACATCAGTTTGCAACCTTGGCCAATAATAAAATCTTCTAACCCACTCCAATGTTTTATCCAGCCTGAAATACCCTGCTAAACTACCGCAATGCTTTTCTTTTATGATATTCTCCCTAATGGATCCCTTGGGAACACAAAGATGACTCCCTTTAAACAAAAGACCTTCTTGCAAGATATACTCACCAAATTTAGTGTGGTACTTTTCACCCATGGATTTTCAAACTTGGTAGGCCTCCTTGAAGTCTTCATCTTGCTCATACATGTCCTTCATTTCATGAATTCCAATTCTTTCCAACTAAGCTTCCTGAATGGTCAAATTTCTCCTGCTAAGTGCATCAGAAACCTTGTGAGTTTCTCCCTCTTTATGCTTAATATTAAAGGTGTAGGCTTGCAAAAATTCAATCTATTTCATATTCTTATGATTTAACTTTTCTTTCCTATTCAAAAAGCTTAATGCATGATTATTAGTATATAAAACAAATTCTTTAGGCAACAAGTAATGCCTCCATTTTCTAAGGGACTGCACCATAGCATAGAGTTCAAGATCATAGGTTGAATATTTTTGTCTAGTCTCATTAAGCTTTTCACTGAAAAAGGCCACAAGCCTACCATCCTAGCTTAGAACACCTCCAATTTCCTTATTTCTTGCATCACACTCCATTGTGAACAACTTATAGAAATTAGGGAACACCAAAATAGGTTGGTTTGTAATTTTTCTTTTCAAACATTCAAAAGAATCATTTTCCTCCTTAGTCCAAGAAAATATACATTTCCTTCCTCATTTAATTGTATCTATCATTGAAGCACACACACCACTAAAGTTCCTTATAAATTTCCTATAGAAACTACACATACCATGAAAGCTCTTTACCTCTGATGGAGTGGTGGGTGGTGGCCAATTAAGGATAGCCTCAATCTTGGAAGGATCCATCTTTAGTTCTCCTCCTAATATCACAAATCCAAAAAATATTATTTCATTCTACGAAAGGAAACATTTCTCCAAATTTATCATCAATTTCTCCTCATGAAGCCTATTCAAAACCAAATCAAGGTGCTTTAAGTGTTCATCCTTGTCCTTGCTAAATATCAAAATATCATCTAAGTACACCACAACAAACTTGTTCAAGAAAGGTTTTAGGACTTCATTCATTAGTCTCATAAAGGTGATAGGTGTATTAGACAAGAAAAAAGGCATCACAAGCCACTCATACAAGCCTTTTGAGGTCTTAAATACTGTCTTTCATTCATCTCCACTCCTACTTCTAATTTGATGGTATCCACTTTTAAGATTCACTTTTGAATAGATACTTGCTTTACCCAAATAGTCTAAAAGGTCCTCTATTCTTGGCATAGGAAACCTATATCTAATTGTTATCCTATTGTTTTCCCTTGAATTCATACACAACCTCCAAGTGCCATCTTTTTTTGGAGCTAGGATAGGAAGGACTGCACATGGGCTTATACTTTTCCTAATGAACCCCTTGGCTAGTAGATCTTCAATTTGTTTTGTTATCTCTTCATTCTACTTTGGGCTCATCTTATAGGCTTCCTTATTTGGAAATTTAGTCCTTGGGATGAAGTCTATGTAGTGACTAATATCTCTTTCAAGAGGCAAAGTCTCTGGTTGGCTGCTTGCAACTATCCCCTTGTATTTCTTTAAAAAATCCCTTACCTCCTTAGGTCCAACATTGATAACCTTGGGTGGATCTTGTGGTGGTTTAAGGGGATGTTTTTGTGGTCTAAAAATCAATGCATAGTAGGGTGTATCATTCTCCTTGGTGAACCTCATGAATTCTTTTTCTCCTACTAACATTACCCCATTTGTAATCAAGCTTCCATCATAAGGAAAAGGTGGCATGGTGTACTCAATCCCATCCTTGGTTATGGTGTAAATGTTTGTTTTACCTTCATGTTTTGCACACATATCATATTTCCATGGCCTCCCAAGAAGAAAATGGCATGCATCCATCTCTGCCACATCACATAAAACCTTGTCATTATACTCTCCTATCTTGAATCCTACCCATGCCTGTGCATTAATAAGGGTTTGTTTGTCTTTTGTTAGCCATGACACCTTGTAGGGATAAGGGTTAGGAATTGTTTTTAGTTTCAATTTGTCTACCATCTCCCTAAATGCCACATCATTAGAGGATCTAGAATCCACTATAACTCTACAGACTTTTTTGTTCTCTTTGCATAGGGTTTTAAACAATGTTTTGTTGTATGGTGGTTTTGTAGTTGTATTGGCTTTAATCAAGGTTCTTTGCATCATCAAGGATTCACCATGCTCTGGAAGTGTAGGTCTTGAAGTGGTAGATTGATAGGAGGTGACACTCTGACTATGATCTTACTCTCTGCCATTTGTTCCTTAACTAGATTGGCTAGTTCTACAGTGGTGCTCCTCACGGGGATCTCCCTCTCAGGCTCTTCTCCTCCATTAGACATTATGTCTCAACAAATCAAAGTGGCTCTGATACCACTTGATGCAGAGTAAGCAAAAGGAAGCACCACAATCAACCTACCACCCAAATCTCCCTAACTCCACCAAGGGTTATTAAAGGGCTTGAACTCACTTCCAAATAGTTACTACTTTGATATTACAACCTTTCAAAAAGTTTACTAACCCAACTCTCCAAAAAAAACATAAATCCAACTTCTACCTACTGATGGGGACACAACCCAAGCATAGAATGGACACAACAGAAAAGGGAAAATTATATTAACTAAGAAAATAAGCTAGTACAAATAGTACAGAGAAAATAAACTTTAAAACATGCCCTAAGGGCTTACAATAGCATAAATCTGGAGATAATTTCTCCTTTCAGTACCTCCTCTCAAACTCCACTCCGAACTACCTTTTACAATGCTAGAAATCTCCTTAAATAGACCCTGGAGGGTTAAGGACTAGGAATACATTCTAGAAAGTGCTAGTAGGCATCCACCAACCAAATAGAAGGCTCCAGAAGTTGCGTTAGAAGTTGGCACAAATCTAGAAGAATCCAAAAATGGTAATCGAACGTCCGAGAGGCATAACTTTTGAACCGTAGCTCCGATTGATGAGCCATTTACATTTTTGGAAAGCTCTCGAAGCGCTCTATAGCCCTATGGACAAGCTTTGCTCATCACCCATTTTTGGCCCTTTTTGAGGTCATTTAATGCCCCTAACCTGACTTTGAAGCATTCTTAGGAGGTCTCCAAAACCCTAAAAATTGCAATAACATTCAAACCGTGGGGCCTTTTGACCTGATTCTTTTTCTGGAATGCTCTAAATTACAATTGCATTCATCTCAACAATTTACACCTCCTAGTTCACCAAAATGATGGCTCAATTACATACTCCTATTTTTTCAGGATTTACACGAACAGTGGTAGTGGAACTGTGAGAGTTTGAACCTTTATTTAACCCAAATGGGTATCCAAAAATGAAAACACGTGAAATAGAAACTAAGTCTAAGTACTTTTTTTGGGTGACACAGGATTTCCCTTATACCTCTGGATGCTCCTGCATCACCTACTTGGATCAACCATGGTGTACTACCCTCCCAACTTGGCAAAAGTGGGTTTTTGGTGTTCCCAAATTTTCTAACACCAATGATGGCTTGAGGCAACCTTAACATGACCAAAATAAGGATAATCACTAATTAAACCTATTGCTAACAACCCACAAAATAGAATGTAGCATTTGACCTACTAGGAAATTAGGGCTCCTAGTTCATTTTTTTAGTAATAACTGAAAACGTATAGTTTTAGATACCCTTTTCCAACAATTAAAAACCTCCAAAGTTTGAAAACTTCACTCCACTCCAACATGCCATAACCCCAACCATGCACTCAGGCCTATTTAGGAACTTTAGGCATGGTCTACAAGGTAATGGCCAAGAAATGGGTTCATGGAATCAGTCTTCCAACTCTAAAGTGTTCTCCTAACCTATATAAAAGTGTTTTGCTAATTCACCAAGTCCTCAACTCCTTTTCTTCACATTACTCAACTAAATTGCACAAACAAGGTCTAATACATGGGTAATATTAGACCTAGGGCTTGCTCCCATACATCTCTGCTGCAACCTCCTATCTCAAGACCTTTAAAATATGATAATGTATTTCCCTAACTTTCTCCATACAAATTTGGAACAATTTCCAATGGTGGAGTTTCAAGTTAGGGCCATTTCTTTGGCCAAACCCTTGTTTCGAGGCTTTCACAGGGTAGTGACCAAGAAAAAATCAATAACTTGATTATCCTAACTGATGAACACTCAAAATCAAAACCAAAACTTCATAAATAATCAAGGCTATCAAATCAGTACAAAAGTTTTCACTTCCCAATCACTTCAGGTCATACTATACGAAAAAACTAGTTAAAATAGTCTAGAAACAATAGATTTTATTGATTCCAAAGAACAAGTACATATATTTCTTCATGTTGTCTCTCTCCTTGGGTGTCTAGAACCTTATAGGCCATTAAAAATGGGTAGAACCACCTCATGGTAGTTGTAGCTATTGGGAGTGGTTTTTTGAAAAAGTTGTCAAATTATTACAAAAGTTGCTAATGCAACTTTTGTAATTTTTTTTGCAATTTTTCCATTTTGACAAACGTTCTTCTTAATTAAATTCTAACCATTCCTAAATGTTATTCTAAGACTCAAAACACCTAAACTATCCTAAAAAACATAAAATAAATGAAAATTTAACCTTTTGGACCAAATGACGCCCAGGTTCATATTAACACCTTGGGGTCTTGTGTCCATTACATGGGTGGACGGCCTCGAGGAGATTTTCTTAATGAATCTTGAGGACTTATTACATTGAACAAAAAAAAAAAAATTGATTAGGTTCTCTACACCAAACCTTCATTAAGATCAATTTCTTAAAATTTTGAGACGATACATTTTTCCCCCACTCTAACGAAAGGGTGGATCAATTTATGCTTGCACTAAAGTAGAGAGAAGAAGAAGAAGAACAAGAAGAAGAATGATTGAATTTGATGAATCAAAACAAGATTTGACATCACTTGGTCAAAGAGAACAAGCCACCAAGACTAAGGGTCCTAACTCCACATTCATACACTAGGTTGCAAGGAAAGATAAAAAGATATAACAAGAGGTCAATACTAAAAATAAAGCCAAATAAACTAGTGAGAGATACCTCAGCTAAAGAAACATCTCACCCACTAATATCATATTTGATAAGCCATTACAATAACATAATCAAGGACATAAGAAACTCAAGAGAAACATCATTAATAACATATCTTTAGGATCTATCTCTACTAGCGTTGAAGGAAAAGGGAGAGAAGGGAGAAAGAGTAATTTTCTTGCCCTGTAGAGTGTACACCCTACTATGAATCAACAAAAGAGATGATGTAAAAGATGGTGTTGAAATATTCTAACGCGGTGGTAACTTGCTAGTCCACCCACCAAATTTCTATCCATAGATCAAAATCCATTGTATTGCCATGGTATGGTCCTCTATAAAAAATGTGTTACCCATGTATGGGTCTTAGAAAAATATTTTATTTTTTACCCAAATATAAGATTTAGCATATATGTGTCTAGATGTGTTACCCATGAACATGATTGAGAAAGTGTGTCTATGTTACCCATTATGAGATTTAACAATCGTATTTATGTGTGCATTGTACAAATGAGGGATGAAGTAATAGTGCATAGATTTGAGAATAACTTAGAAAACATACCTTGCATCTAAGGCTTAATTACTCTAAACCATACTCAGAATTGGTATTGGATTTGATGATCTATTAAGGGAAAATTGAATCTTTATTTGTGAAATAGAGCATGAGGGGTGATGTAGGAGCATCAATAAAAAATGAATAGAAAGAGGATCCATGAGATGGTTGGAAACTAGAATTGGAATAATTGTTATGTTGTCATTAATTACAAACCTTACTGGTAAGACATTTACTAACAATGTAGAGCATCATACCATTTGATTGATGAAGAGGATTTGAAAAAGAAGAGATAGCAGGGTGAGCTAGTAAAATTATTGAGTAAAGCGTAGTAAGTATGATGAAATTACAATGATCACTTGGTTAGTTAGTATTTGACAAGATAATGTGTTGTTTGATCTTTGTATGAAGTGAAGAAGAAAGTTGAGTTGAAGTCTAGAAGAGATAATCGATGAGAGACAAGAAGTTGAGTAAAATACTAAGCTTGACTAAGTAATAGTTTACTAGGTCAGTGAAGAAGTTGAGGAATAATATTAAGGAACTTAAGTAATATCTGATCGAAAAAATATTACCAAAGTGATGGTAATGATCAAGCAAGACGAAGAAGAAAACTAAAGAAGTGACCAATCACAATGAAGACCAAGTGAGAAAGTATAAGTCAAGCAAGATAGATCAATAGGGAACAAGCTACCTACTGATGACCAAGCTAAAGAACACAGTGATGACCAAGTATTATCAAATAAATTGTTTGTGAAAGAATTAAGATTTGAGGCCGACATGGTTGACTTTACAAATTGGTCAAAATGTGTAAATAATAAGCATTGATGAGTTGGGGTATTTAATTCATGAATTGAGTTTGTTGAGTGATCTAAAGAAAAGATTTAACGAGAAATCTCTAGAAGTTTCAAGAAAGGAGTAGAAGGAAAATATGTTGGATAGATTCAATGGATTTGCTCAAACCCTAAGATCTATGGTTATGTTTAACCAGAAAAGGATTAACCTCTCTATTTAAGGAGACATATGAGATGATTTATAGTGTTGGTTGGCCAAGAAAATTGTGAATTAAATGAAGAATAAAGTTGCAGGAGAAAAAAATGAAGTTGGAAAAGAGTGATTGCTTGAAGAGTTGCCAAGAAAATCAGAGATGGAAAATGTGAAGAAGTCCAATCAATGAACCAAGAATGAGCCAAATGGAGATTTGAACATACAAAGTGAGTTATATTTTATTAGATCAAAATATTTGTTACTCTATAACCATTATGGTAGTAAAATCCTTTATTCAAGGTTGACCTAGCAATCATATTGTAAATCCTTTAACCAAGGTGACACTCTAAGGGAATTCTCTAAAGTCCTCTAACAAGGCCACTCCTAATAGGGTGATTAAATCCTTTAACAAGGTGACATCAAGCAGTGTATTCTGTAACCTTTAATAGTGTTGGCTCTTAATTGAGCTCACTTCAAATTAGTGAAAAGTGGTATCATGTTACTTGGTGGTTTTTCCCAAATTGGGTTTTCACATTAAATTCTAGTGTCATAATTGTGTGAATATTGTTTTCATGTTTCATTCTATTTATTGTTGTATGCATATGTTATTTGGTATATACTAAACAAAGAGCTAAGTCTAAGATGAATAAGTTAGATTATTGATGAGTTTCTATATTGGTCAAGTGAGTTTATGAATTTGGTTAAGTTGGTTGAAATTACTAAATGTTTAACTAGTTATAATATTTTATTATTATCTTTTAAATGTATTTTGAATCCATTTGAGTCAATATGTGAGGCTAAACAAAGCCATTTATAATAGATTGTCAAAGTTGTCTAGTATGGTCAATTTATGTAAGTAAATCCATGGAAATGTAAAATTTCATAAACTATCTATCTTGATATGTTAGTAAGGGTTTTATAAAATTTAAAGGTCATCTATAAAAAATTACAAAAGTTGTCAAATATGTAATAAAATATGTCATAAAATGTGACAATATAAAAAAGTTCATGTAAGAGAGAAGGTGAAAGGTCATAGGAGGTAATTAAATAGCTATAGAACTTGAAAATTCTTTAAAATTTTCATGTAATGTTCATGATTTACATATTTTTATGATTTGTAGAAGATTGGAGAAGATTGGAAATAATAAGAAGTTAGATTTTGTAAGTTTATTCCAATTTTTTTGGATTATTTTTCTTGAAATCTAACCTTTGTTTTTGTTGGTACGAGTACATACAAATTAATATGAGCCTGAAAATTATATTATTGGAAAGGCATTCAAGATATATTTAATTTGGTTTTGGTTTGGTCTAATCTAATTTTGATTGGAAGAAGTTATGATTGTTTGAGTGTAGAGTGGTCTGAATCTAATTTTTATGGTAGCAATTTTGGAAAAAGCTTAATAACTTTTATTCTACTAATTGGATTGAGCTATAAATTGGATAAAATGTATTTAATTCATCCAAGATAAATATCATGAAATGAATTTTTGATATCATTTAATTTGGAAAATTTATGAATGAAGCTTTAAAGCATTTTGATGTTGTCTAGAGCTCATTAATTTGGTTTAAAGTTTATATATGATGTACATGAGTCTATTGTTGAAGCCTCTTGAGTTTTCATCCCATAATAAATGTTAAAAAGATGTACCTCTACATCATTTATGGTATCAAAGCTAAGAAAATAGTCTTGAAAAAGGTGAGTTGTAAGTTAGTGTGGGTTGTGACAAGTTGAGGAGAGAACTTGTAGAGTGGCCAAAAGACTAAGTTTAGTGACATAACCTAGATAGGAGAAAATGGTCACAAGAGGATATTTGTCTCATGATAAGATGATACTATTAGATTTATGGGTTTTATATTTGTATTTTTAAACAAATAATATGGAAGAGGCAAATAAACGAAAGGAAGAAAAAACAAGAAGAGGAAGCTAGAATGAAACAAGAGATAGAAGAGAAAATAAGAATCTTAATGAGGGAATTAGAAAAAAGATAAAGAAAATTTAGAGAGACTAAAAGAGGAAATGAAGAAAAATATGAACAAGGAAACTATAGACTAAGAGAAGCCATTCATTTTGGATATAAATGTATGTGAAGATGGAATAGAGAACTTGATTACCAATGAAGAAAATAGTTGACCATTAGAAGGAAAAAGTGAAAAAATTGATGCTGATATAAAAAGTGAGAAACAAATAGTTGTTGATGAACCTAATGATAAAAAGGCTCTTGAAGATAAGAAAGAGATGGACATGATTGTTGTTGATGAGCCTTATGATGAAAAGATTCATAAAAATGAGAAAGAGATGGATGCGATGGTTGTTGATGGAACCAAGGGATGGTATTTGAAGTTAAGTAAGAAAGTGGTATGACATATCAAAAGGATAATAGTAGCAGCATGGAAGAAGGCTCATGAAGAATACAAGAGGATAGAAGAGGCTCAAATAGTAATGAATTCTTCTCTAAGTGTGGAGATATTGTAGGATGAAGACATTGAACAAAAGGATACAAGGGTTCCTATGGTGAACCAAATTGATGAATTTATGTATGAAGAAGTCCCATTTCTTTTTCCTAATTCATTTATTTCAGTTTTTTAGAGGTTTTTCTACTTGGATAACTATATGGAGGATCTTTATGAGCAAAAGCAGATTGATGACTTGGATAGTTGGTAAGAGTACAAGCAACAACAACCAAAGAATTGGAAGACAAGAAAGATAAAGGAAAGTCCAAGGGACTTGAATTTTTTTGACCCTAGGAGTATGATCTAGGAGAATCAATAAATTTTTTTTTTAAAAAAGGATCCATGAGAGTAGAATACTTAATTATTATCTTTTAAGTATATTTTAAATCCATTTGAGTCAATATGTAAGGCTAAATAAAGTCATTTGTAATAGATTGTCAAAGTTGTCTAGTATGGTCAATTTATGTAAGTAAACCCATGGAAGTGTAAAATGTCATAAAATATCTATCTTGATATGTTAGTAAGGTTTTTATAATTTTTAAAGGTAATTTATGGAAAAATTATAGAAATTGTCAAATATGTAATAAAATAGTCATAAAATGTGACAATATAAAAAAGTTGATGTAAGAGAGATGGTGAAAGGTCATAGGAGGTAATTAATTAGTTGTAGAACTTTAAATTTATTTAGAATTGTAATGTAATGGTCATGATTTATATATTTGTATAAGTTGAATGTATGGAGAACATTGGATATAAGAAGAAGTTGGATTTTGTAAGTTTATTCTAATTTTTTGAGTTATTTTTCTAGAAATCTGACTGTTGTTTTCGTTGTTACAAGTACATATGAATAGATATAGACCTAAAATGTATATTGTTGGAAAGGTATTTTGAGTTATATTTAATTTGGTTTTTATTATTAGAAATGTAAGAGTGAAATTGAGAGGGGAGGGGTGAATCAGTTACCACAAAAATAATTCCCTGTCCCTAGAGGTTGATTCAAACTTTCCCTTGATCATGCAATATTGTCCAACATGGTTAACACTAGAATATTACTATTACTTAGTTAACAAAGAAATCTTATGATTATTAAATTATTTTAGCCTTTTGTAACTTGGTTGCAGAAACATAAAGCATAAGAAAATAGCATGAACACATATGACACCAAGATTTAACATGGAAACCCAATTTGAGAAAACCACCATGCAACGAGTTACAATATTTTTCACTCTTCTGAAGTGAGCCCTATTAGGAGCCAACCCTATTAAAGGTTTAAAAACATGCTATTAAGTATGACCTTGTTAGAGGATTTAGATCACCTTGTTAGGAGTGGCCTAGGTAGAGGTCTTCAAACACTTCAATCTTGAAATATCACCTTGTTAGAGGATTTACAATATGGTTGTTAGGTCAAATCTATTAAGAGATTTCTTTACTACTACAATGGTTAGAAGGTAACAAAAATTTGATGTGATTTATAAACCAACTATCTTTAAAGATTCAGATCTTTGTTCTAGCTTGCCTTTTGGATCCTTCTTGATCAGATATTCTTTGCAACTTATCTTCCACTCTTTCATGCTCTACCTTTCTATTCACTCACATTTCCATCTTATTTCATATTTTTACTTCATACTTTATCCTCATGACTTGACCTTTATTATATATCATATGTTAGGATAATTCAACTTGAATACCCTTCCAAATAATCAATCACAATCTAAATAGTTGGCCTCAATCAATTAAATATTAGACAAATTCATTTTGTCATTCAATCAATACTAGGATTGAATGCTTGGTCAACATTGTGAGTTATTTGATGCCTAACCACTCGGTTAATACTACAAGAATGATTCCCTTCTTTAACCAACTACTCAATTAATATTGGAATGTCTTCTTTACCTAACTACTCAATCAATTCTGAGATATACAAAGTTAATACTACAAACTCTACATTGCTCAGTTAATACTGACATTTGTGCAACATCAATGACAACATATAATTGAAAAATTGTTTCCAACAAACTCCCTCTTTGGAATTGATGGAAACTCAACATGTCAATATAAATTGATAGAAGTATGAGAAATTAGATAATATCCTTAGTTTCATTTTCATTCTCATCCATACCAACTCCCTTTGAAATTTTGATTGGATTTGTCTTTGTTACTTCCTTGTCAATGCACTACTATGAGCTATTGTCATTTTCTCCCTCTTTGTTGTACATTCCATCATCTGAATAACTTCCTTTTGAGATTTTAAAAAAAACTCTTCCTCTTTCTCTTTGACACTAACTCTCCCTCACTCTTCCTTGTTGACACCAAACTCTCCATCTTTGACATCAAAATCCAAAGGATATAAACTTTGAAGTTACTATGTACCCTTTTACTGATTCATATACAATATGTTCTACATTTTACAACAGTAGTGTGACAAATCCAATCAGAATTGTTTGTAGGCTTATCCTTTCATCATCACAATAACTCCTATACTTAATGGAGGATAACCCATTCTTTGTGGACATGTGCTTAGTTGTGAGCCTTATTATATGGCTAACTCTTAGAAATTGTAGATGCATCATAGAGGCCTTTATATATAGGAACCTCTAGTGTACTATACAATCAATTGACTATTATATTGTTATTTTGATCATACTCTATTGGTCTATTTTGTTCTAGTTACTATGCTTCTTGGTCCTGGGTGATCTTTCCCTAAGAATTTTTTTTACATGGTATTAGAGCCATAGAGGCATCATTTCATAGCCATTGGACATCATTCTTGCTTCACCTCTCTAAGGACAGCTTGATTTAGATCTAGAGTATCTACAAATATTGGGAGCCTCTAGAGCTAAAGCATACCTCACCATTGTGTCTAGAGCATCAATTTGGTGAAAATTGACTATAAATTTGCCTATGTTGGGCCATAGTGAAATTAGAGGCAAATTTTGTTTGCAAAATGGCACCCAAAGGCCTAATTTGTAAGTTCAATATGATCTATTAGATCTATAATTTTTTTTGTTTTAGATCTATATTTTATTTTCTCTACATATTTTTCTATTTTTGGAGCAATTTTTGAAAAATATTTATGGCCTATCAAGCCTACTAGGAATTTTTTTTGCAGGAACTAGGTGGTGAAATCTCAACCCTTGTAGGATATTTGGATGGATATTCCTCAACAATTCAGTGATATTAATTAGCAAATATACCATATCCAGTGATCATTCAAAATTCTAGGTGGCACATTGTAAGACCCCAGCCCCTGTAGAGGAATATTCCCTTTCTACATCTAGCGGATTTCACTATCAATAGGTACTAGCATTGGAATATTTTTTCTAGGTGCATTACCCAACTATAGGCCAAGCCTACAAAAATAGCCACCAAATATTACATGTGGCTTTATGCTTTGTTGAAGCTCATTGTAGGTTTTTGTTTTTATGCACTACAAGAAGTGTTATATAGTGAATGTGGCATTTTTTATCCCTTCTCGCTAGCATTACAAAGACTTTACCAATGACATTTTTTAAAATACCAGCCATTGCCTTCAGTTAGCCCCTCTTGCAAAGCATTCTTCGCTGTCATTCACATGTTAAAACTCAATGCCAACTCACCGCATCCATGTCTATGTGGTGTTCACAAAACATCTACACAACACCATGATAGTACCTTTGCCCACTCAGTAGACAATTCACCTCACTACTCACCATGTAGTGCAGTCAATGCCACACGACACCACCAAGACCCTCCAAATGGTAGCCTACCACATCAGATAGTCCATAGTTAACAAGGAACCTTGCAGCCATGTTAGACTCTAACACAACACACCACATCACTTTCTATACAATTTGTATGATCCATACAGTATGATTTCATACCTGTCAAGTCACCTAGGGAGGGCAGATTTTTGCTGATGTAAGCATTTCACTATCTTAAATTTAACGGTCATTTGACTATCATCCATAGGGAAAGTAAAACTACTATGACTTTCATTTGGATGTCAAATTTAACCTTGTAGTTTGTTGATTAGAACCCTTTGCAAATTCAGTTTTGATTTGGCAGTCCAAATTTGGGAGGCCATATCTCAGTCATATGTGCTCCAAATCAAGTGCAATTTTTTTAAAATTTTGGGTAGAATTTCCTAAAAATTTTGGTGGTGCTATTATTTTCTAATTTTGGAGCACAAATTTGTTAGAAATTGTAGTTTTTAGTGACTATACCTGTCCAATCCTGCATTTTACAACTTCAATTGCTTCATACGGGCTCAATTGGACTCCAAATTAGGTTCCATTTTTTTGAAAGCGAATAATTTTTTGTCTACTTTCTAGATCTATAATCAGAGTAAAGTCTTGTGTTGTCAAAAATATCACTTTCATAATTAGGTCATTTTTCTACATTATAATGTTTTGATATAACTTCAGAAATGTTGTATATATGAGATACATGGTAAAGTTCTAGATTTCAACTCAAAAAAGGAGTTTGTAAATAGTAAATTAGAAGTCAACTGATGCCTAAATTGGTAAGTGGCTATTGTAATTGCACTAAGTATAAAGAGCCAAAATATTTCATTTAAGGGAGGGAGGTTTCTTGATTAAGTGAATGGGGGAGGGGGGGTGTCTCTTGGTGTTGTGTTCCTCTTTTACTACTATTATATTTCATTTCTTGCATCATGGGAAATCTTAACATTCAAAAATTAAAACCACATAACTATGCCACGTGGTCTATTAAAATATGGTGTAAATTGATGCATGACGAAGTTTCTCAATATGTAGATGGTACCCTTCCTAAACCAACAGGTGATAAAGTATCTCGAAGTGATATCCATGCTTGGGAAAAGGAAGATAGAAAAGCCCTATGTGATATTAGGATGGGGGTTCAAGACAAGATCCTATATCAGATCCAAAAGTATGATATATGCAAGGAAGCTTGGGATGCCCTCAAAAACCTATATGGTAAAGTGATTGAGGATAATGTTTTCAAAATTGAAGATCAGCTCATCTCCCTAGACCCTAAGACCTTTGATTCAATACAAGGTTTTATTATTAAGGTGAATGAATTAAGAACAAAGCCAAATGATTGTGTTAGTCCTATGAAAGATGACAGGCTGATCTATCTCATTCATAATAAGCTACCATGCAAGTACTCCATATTCATTTCTTCTTTCAACACCATATAGACTGCATTAGGAGCTACCTATAAGAAAATCACTTTTAACGATTATGCTCAACTATTAAAGGATGAGCGAACTAAGTTTCAAACAATGGGGATTCTCAAGTCTTCAAAGTCTAAGGCATTGGTGGCTAATAAAGAGGGTTCTCAAAATTCAACTAGTCAAAGTTCAAACAAAGGATAGGGAAAAAAGAAGTGGAAGAACAACAAATAAGAGGATATAGAAAAGATAACATCAACATCAAATCAACAAGGAAAGTCTTCTTCAAATACAAACAAAAAGGGGGACACTAATCAAGAGAAGAAAAAGTGTGCCTATTATAAGAAAATGGGTCATGACGAACATCAGTATTATCACAAATAGATTGATGAGTTGAAGAACATCATAAAGAAACACAATCTTCCACTGGCTAATGCTTATAAGGAGAAAGGATATACATCCTTAGATTCTAAGGACAAAGGGCATTTTTTACTCACAAATACTATTAGTCAAGGAAACTGGATCATTGATTTAGGTGCCACACATCATATGGGTGTGTCAAAGTGAGACTTCTCTTCCATGACACATTTAGAGGTACCACACATCTTTGTGTGTGATGATACTAAGGTGAAAGTTGAAGCTAAAGTTTGTTGATCTCATATTGGTTTTGACAATTGAGTGTCAAGACACTTAAAACATTTACTTAATTTATGCCAAACTAGTAATGCATGTTGAGCATGATATGTAATTACAAGACTATGCTTAGTTGCAATGAATGTTGAGTCACTCATGTGCCTAGTCAATCAAGTGCCAAGCAGACAGTACATGCTAAGTGATTCAAATGCCAAGTAAATAGTAGATGTTGAGTAGTTCAACTACTGAGTCAGAAATAGAATTATAGTATGTGTCAAGCATCACTAAATTCAAGCATCGAGCAATACAGCTTGTATATATTTTTTTGTGATTGCACAAACAACTATGTAAATCATTTTCAAGCTGACATAAGGTCAGCTTTTTATTCTTTAAAGATAAGGATGAATCTATTTGCATAATCCCTATGTGTTTGCATGCAACCAATCAAAAAATGGGAAAAATTAAGTGACAAAGAGAATGAATCTTAGTCATAGATTCATACCTAACCCTAAGCCACCAAAGTCTTTATAAGGAAGACAAAGCCCCAATAAACAATTAGAAGAGAGTGAATGAATAGAAAGTGGGAGAGATCATGTTATAGGAGGTAACAAAGGGTGAATAATTGAATTTTTCAGTGCATTTCAAGATGACTTAGTAGTAAGAGTGAATTGTAGAATCCGTTGAAGGAGAAAAAAGAATAGAAGGACACAACATTGTCAAATTAGAACAAAGAGGATGAAGAGGGACTCTATATGGATTTGATCTTTAATTAGACAACTAGAGCCAATCACAAGATCTATGCTGCAACATCTTAACAAGTGATTTTAGTTAAATCTCCTTGGTAGAGTAGTCCTAACATGCTATTGTAAATCCTTTAATAGGGTGACATTCCATGTGGATGATCTAAAGTCCTTTAGCTAGGCACACTTCTAATAGGGTGTTGAAATCCTCTAACAAGGTGGGACTTAACAGTCCTTGTAAGCCTTTAATAGGGTAGGCCTTTTACAGGGCATATCATGTTTCATGGTCAAACCATTGTAACCTTAATTGGCTACACTTTATTGCTACAGTAGTGAAGATTTGTGGGTGTCATCCCCACTCTAGTTTTACCTTCTCTTTGTACGATTTCTAGGTAATCATAGTTGATGTTAAGTGTGTATGTTCAATTGCTTACATGTTTTAGATGCATTTACTTTTCATGCTATTTTTAGTTCATATATTATATGCATCTAATGAATGGTGAAAGCTTTAAAATTTGAAGTTTGAACTTCTATTTGATCCCTCCTCTTAGAAGTATATGTTTCCTATTTGTAATTCCAATAATTGGTATCAGAGCCAAGTTCTTAGAAGAAGCTTTGCAAGTTAGAGGAAAGATCTTGAAATAGAAGCCTACAAATTGGGAAAGGCCATTGAGAATTAGGAGATTGAGATACATCTCATACGAAATCAACTAAATGAGGCCATAGATGCTTTGAAGAGTTCCTTGAAAAGAAGGAATGAGATTGCTATAGCAAAAAAATGACACACAATAGAAAGAGATTAACACCACAAAGCTATTTGTAGATGGTAGGCATAGTGAATTTGATGTATCAGTTCCATATCTAATAGAGAAAAATAGAGCACAAGCTAAAGAAATTAGAAATCTCAAGTTGGAGCAAGAATCAAAAGCTATACTGTTGTGTGAGGTGACTGAAAAAAAGAAGAAAGATATAGAAGACAAGGCCATGATTGAAGAAGACAAAAGAATTTTGGCAAATAGATTGGAAGAAAAGTCAACAGAGCTATCTAGGATCTCAAATATGTGATTGGATACCTTAAGCCAAATGATGAATGCTCATCATGAATTGAATGTCAAGGACATTGAGATAACTACATTGAAGTTGCAAAATGAACAACTATAGAATGACCTGAAAAGAGAAAAGGAATTTGCTGAAAATTTCAACTAGCCAAATGAAGCCATCAAGTACTTTGAAAAATTACTAAAATCCCCTAGATCCAATAGAGACACATCAAAATTGGGATACAAAAACACCAAAGAAGGAGAATCATCCAAAGCTATTGAGGGAAGGAACAATAAAGGTAAGAAATCCAAACCAACTTGTCATCATTGTGGAAAGAAAGGACATACCTCTAATGTGTGCAGAAGCAAGAATACAAATTGGAATGCTAAGCCTAAGAACATGGTCCACTATCATAAGTGCAATAAACAAGGTCATCAAGAACATGAATTTAGAACTAGAACCATGCATACACCAAAATTTGAAGGATATTGATACAAATCTTAGAAGTATGGACATAGAGCCTTTGAATGTAGATCCAAGTACACATGGTCATCAAGAAAGCCAAAAATGGTAAGAAGCTCTAGAAATTCCTATAATTAGGATTACAACACAAATTAAAACTATCATTATTTTCAAGAATATCAACATGTACCTAAAAACTACATTAGGATTCACTTCAGCGGTAATTACAAGAGGTGGTTGAGTCAAACTACATGTTTTAGCTACTTGATGATTGATCATATTAGTAAACATTGTCCAACTAGATCCAAGGCAAGGTAGATGTTGAACACATGAAGAATGATATGGACAAGACATAGAAGAAGAAATATGGAGGTAGTACATCAAATGAAGGAGGGGTCACTTCACCTAATAGGTCAAGTGGTCACACTTCATCAAACTAAGAAATAGAAGGTAGGTGGGACCGATATCCAAAAGTGTTATATCATACATCAGTTCAAAAATAAATTAGCACTAAAAAGATAACATTAACATAAACAAAGATGCAAGGAGTTGTAGAAAATTCAAGGTTAAAACTTCAAGTTTTCATGTTGTTGCTAAGCATGAAAAGTTCTCTGTGTGTGCCAAGTGAAATACTAGTTAATGTTGAACTATTAGTTGAGGCCAAGCCTATTGTAGCTTCTAAGTGATGGTCATATCAATTGATGTTGAGTGAAACTATAATCATGTTGATGCTGAGTTTATAGTTGTACAAAAATTGAGCATTAAATACAAAGTTTTGGAGGGTATAAGGTCAATTTTCATTCATTTTTCTTCATTTCAAATTCAAGCAATTACAAGGAGAGTAGAAGGTGACTCAAAAACCAAGTTCAAAGTGATTACACTAATTATAGCAATGATCCAACTCTAGCTCATCAAATTTCCAAGGTATTCTTCATAAGTTGTGTCATGCAGTTTAAAATTTGTTAAATCCTAGCTTGTCAAATGGCATCTAGTTCAAGGAATATAGAGGATCAATAAGTTTTGAATATTCAATTAGTTAGTAATGAAGTAAAGAAACCAAACTTTAGAGCAATTCCAGATGTTGCATATAAAAATGACCAATCAAACAGACTTTCCATGATTCCTCCAAAAGTCATAATAGTCCAAGATGTCAGAAAATGCTATAACTATAAGATAGGTGAAATAGGAGACATGAAAATAAGGTAGTCATATGATAAATTTTGTGAAAATGATGTTCTAAAAGAAGAATTCAAGATTGTTGAAAGAAAGGGTTTGACCCATGCCCTAGATTTCCCTAAGGTGTTTGAAATAGGATGGATCAAGATAGTCCTAAGAAAATACATGATGGATTCTTATGGCTTGAAGATGGTCCCATTAAAATTTCAAAGAGAATAGTTCATAGGGAAACTATTTTTCCAACCCTAGATTGGCCAAGGACCCTGCGAAGTGACTCAAAGTTATTGAGAAAAACATAGGAGCAAAATGGAACAAACATGGAATGACTATTAATACTATCACAAATCCTTTATTGGACATTCTCATACGGGTAATTTCTCATAAGTTTTATCAATCAAGAAGATTGAACAGTGTCCCTTATATTGCAGTAGATGTGGGCTAAAAAATTGTAAAGATGGATCATACATATGATCTAGCTAAACTACAATTGTAGCAAATCAATGAGAACCTAGGTGCCATTAGAAAAACCAAGAGTGCACAGTGTAAGTTTGGAGCAATCCTAATTTTCATATTTTTCTATGTTCAAAACACATTTCCATCCTTTGGCAAGTTAAGTTGGAAGACAAATAGATCAATAGCAGTCCAAGTCAATGAGTATATTGAGCAAATGGGAGATAACTTTGAGACTATCATGACAAGCTATTTTGAAGACTTCAAGAAGTCTATGAAATAAAGGATGAGAATACCAATTTCCTTGGTTGAATAATATTATAATGACATATGCTTTCTTGTTGATGTTGACTATATGTATGTACAAACTACCATATCTAGGGTAAGATGGCTAAGACCCCTAGGCTATGAAATTAATCTTGATGAAGCCTCAGTTGCTAACATGCAATTTTAGTTGAAGAAGTTGATAAATCAGCTAAAATATTTGGAAACTATGATGTTATGAAATCTAAAGTTGAGATGGAATTTAGGATAGCCTCCACATTAAAGAAAAAAGACAAATTGGCGAAGAAATTAAAGGCAGAATTTGGTGAAGGTAGAGGTGAAGAAGAAAAAGATGATGAAGAGGAAGAATAGGAACCAACTCAAGAACCTCTTACATTAACCCAAGGAATGGGAGAAGATAATGATGAAGAATAAGTAGAAGGTATCAAGGAAGTAGAGGAAGCACCCGTACAAGCAAAACCTAAGAAGAGAAAGGCCAAAGCATAACTTGTAGAAAAGACAAAGGCAAAGAAGATTGCTAAGTGAAGTACAACAAGGCCAACAACACCAACAACCAAGGGAAAGAAATAGTCCACCACAAAAAAGGCCCAAGAAAAAGATAAAGAAAAGGCCAAGGCTACAAAGAAAGAAGGGAAAAAGTAGAAGAAACAAAGAAGAAAATACAGTACACAGCTAGAAACTAATGATGAGAGGACAGAGTCATAGGATACAAGTCAATTTAGAGTGGTAAGTCATCTATCAAAATTTGATCTTGAGAATCTCTATGAAAATGTTAGAAACAATGTAGATTTATTTGGATTGAAAAGTATTGATTTTGAGAAACTTGGTAGAGAATAGTAGAAATTGGTTGAAGAACCAATTTATAAAATGCTGTCTAAGTTCAAGAACACCCCACTTGAATTAGATAACACTATGCCAAAAGAATTATATACTATTGTTGAAAATAAGTGGTATTATTGTTTAAACCTAGAGAAACAAATTAGAGAATCCACACTAGCTTAGATAATCCTATAATTTTATAAGGGGAAGATTATCAAGGAAAACAAGAAATATGGTGGATGATTTGCACCAAAATACAAGGCATTCAGTATTCTTTAGAAAAATATTGAAGATGTTGTGAAGAAATCCACACAAATGTGGAAATTGATTTATGGATTGACAATTGTCAAAGAAGGAGAAAAAGATCCCTTTGAGGGAAGAAATAATGATGATGATAACAATGATAAGGAGGAAGAAGATAAAGGAAGGGATACTACTAAGGAGGAGACACAAAAGAAAGATGAAGACATGGCTACAATTAAAGAACAATAGGAAGAACAAAGTGTGCAAGACACACAAATGCCAACTATAAGCCCTCCTCATGGCATTAGCATACCTACAAAAATCATAACTATTAAGGATGTTCCTAATAACTCAACTCAAAACATCAATTCCTTAACTACAGAGAATCTAAAGAAGGTTCTTAACTAGTCCACACTAAAAGAAAGATTATGTGAAAATCTAGTATTGGTCAGTGTTGAAGAACTTTAGAAGGTAGTAGATGACATTAGAAGGGATAAGGTGAACACACAAGAACCACCATCTGCCATCCCTTTAGCTAGTAGTGATCAACCCTTGTTTCAAATAGTTGAAGATAAATCTATCAAGGTTGACACAAGAATCAAAGAAAAAAAAGTTGAGAAGGGGTAGATTGCTAAAGAAGAGGAAAATGAAATGACAATAATAGATCAAATAGGACAAAAAAAACACATCTATACATGCAACACAACCACTAGGTGCAACTCAAATCATTTTGATTGATGGGAGTAGATTTGAAGAAAGCAAGGATACACCAAAGTAGAAGGAGCAAGAAGCTATTCAAGCATTGCTAACATTAAAAACATCAAGAACTCCTACAAAAATCCTTTAGAAGCCAAGCATAGAGGAAATACCACTACAAATTTTAGCACCAAGCTCATGTTGTACAAAAGTTGACAAGGTAACTCACTATGGTGATGTAACTTTAGATGAAGAAATAGTGATATCTCAGTTTGATTATGCAACAATGACACTAGAACAAATAAACATGTTACAAAAAGCTTTGGAAAAGAAGAAACATCAAGAAATACTTAGAAACAAATTTAGTCAAAGGCAAGCATTACAGAACATTAAGGAAATCTTCCTAGATGCATTCAACCTACCTACACCTAAAGAAACAAAGCCTCTATTGGAACAATTTTCATACATTATTGAGATGAGAAATAATGAAGATATTGACACAAGTGCAAAAATTCTTGAGTGGTCAGAGAAGAAATTCTAGAATAAAGTAAATGAGAAAATATCTAGAGAGATTGCACTCACTCAAGTTGCACTAACCACAAAGGTTGAAGATGTGAAGAAAGTACTGGAGAATATTTTCTCATTATATAGTAAATTGTGTGACCCAACATGAGCTTCAATCAAGAAAAAAAACATAGAATTTTGAGTCTGGAGAGAAATCTCAATGTATCAGGTATGCAACTAACACAAAACCCAACTTAGAGTTAGAAGCATTTTCATGCATTACTTCAATCACAAACTCAACTAGCTATGCTAATGGTAGAAGAGGCTAATATAAGAGCCAAGTTGACACAAATTCAACCCTCCCTCATGCTACATATGGAAATACTCAATAAAGAGCTAGGATACATAGAAACTTTGTTAAAGAAAGATCCTCATCTTTCTACATCAGATGGACTAGTTCACTAGATGTTGCATGTGACAATTGGGATGTAGCTCTAAAGATAATTATGAAGGTCCACAAATAATTTTTGAAAAAATACACTCTAATTGTATAGACCATTTAACATAAGTGTCAAAAAGGGGAAAATAAAAGAAAAAGTGGCAGAGAAAGAAAAGAGAAAGGGGGAGAAGAAAAGAGAAAAGGGGAGACAAACCAAAGGAAGGAGAAGTAGGGAAAAGAATAGATAAAGAAAGAAGAGAGCAATGAAAGGGGGGGAAAAAGAAATAAACAAAGGAGAAAGAAATTTCAAAATAGAGATAGATATAGAGCAAAGCACATATCAGATGATAGAGCATCAGTTGCAAAAACATTGAAGGCAAAGAGTATTAGTCAGCAGAGAAAAACCCACTCAGAATGGAGAACAATTTTTTAATATAGGTCAAGCACATTAACTCAAGGGAAGTTATAATTTTTTAGGTATATATGTTATTACAAAATTTTGAAATTTTGAAGTCTTTTATATAAGTTGAGTTGTGAAAATATTATACTCGAGAAGATTAGATTGATTATGTATAGTTAAGTGCTTTTTACACTCATGTCAAAGGGGGAGATTGTTGATCTCAAATTGGTTTTGATAATTAAGTGTCAACACACTTAAAACATATACTTAATTTATGTCAAACTAGTAATGCATGCTGATAATGATATGTAATTATAAGACTATGTTGAGTTGCAATGAGTGTCAAGTCACTTAAATGCCAAGTAGATAGTACATGCCGAGTGATTCAAATGCTGAGTAGTTCAAGTGCCAAGTCAGAAATAGAATTACAATATGTGCCAAGCAACATAGATTGGACATATTTTTTTATAATTGAACAAAAATCTATGTAAATGATTTTCAAGCTGACATAAGGTCAAATTTTGATTCTTTAAAGATAAGGATGAATCTATTTGCATAATCCCTATGTGTTTGGATGCAACTAATCAGAAAATAGGAAGGATTAAGTGGAATAAAGAATGACTCTCAACCATAGATTCACTAGACCTAAGCCACCAAAGTCTTTATAAGGAAGATGAAGCCCCAAAAAAAAAATTAGAAGAGAGTGAATGAATAGAAAGTGCAAAAGATCATGTTATAGGAGGTAACAAGGGGTGAATGATTGAATTTGTTTCAATACATTTCAAGGTGAGTTAGCAATGAGAGTAAACTGTAGAATCAATTGAAGGAGAACAAATAATAGAAGGATACAACATTGTCAAATCAAATCAAAGAGGATCAAGAAGGACTCTGTATAGATTTGATCTTTAATCAGGCAAATAGAGCCAATCACAAGATCTATATTGAAACATCCTAATATGTGAATTTTGTTAAATCTCCTAGGCAAAGTAGTCCTAATAGGCTATTGCAAATCTTCAATAGGCTGACATTCCAAGAGGATGTTCTAAATTCCTTTAGCCAGGCACACTTGTAATTGGGGGTTGAAATCCTCTAACAAGGTGGGACTTAATAGTCCTTGTAACCCTTTAGCTGGGCAAGCCTTTTATAGGGTAGATCATGTTTCATGGTCAAACCATTGTAACCTTAATTGGCTACACTTTATTGCTGCTATAGTGGAGATTTGTGGGTGTCATCCCAACCCCATTTTTACCTTCTCTTTGGAGGGTTTCTAGGTAATTATATATGGTGTTAAGTGTGTATGTTGAATTGCTTACATGTTTTAGATGCATTTACATTTCATGCCATTTTTAGTTCATATATTACATCCATCTAATGAATTGTGAAAGTTTTATAAGATGAAGTTTGAACTTCTGATTCACCCCTACTCTTAGAAGTATATGTTTCCTATTTGTAATTCCAACAATGGTGAAGTTGATATGCACAATGAAGTTTTCGAGGATGTTCTATATTTTCTTAAGCTTACCTCTAATCTTGTTTTAGTCTACCAAATGACTCACTATAGAGGTGGAAATAAAGTTGAATTTCTTCCAAACTCAATGGTAGTGAAAAGAATTAAGGATGTCTCTATGATCACAATAGGTGAAGCCAATTATGATTCAAGGCTTTACACTTTCTCCTCCTTTGTGCCAAAATCTAATGCACAAGCCTTGTTATTACAGTCAAATGTAGACTATAAACTGTGGCATGAGAGATTTGGACATCTCAACTATAGATATCTTTAGTAGCTTAGTAGCAAGAAAATGCTCAATGGTCTACCTCAAGTACAATTTTTAGAAGGTGTTAGTTTAGGTTGCTCACTTGGAAAACATCCAGAAAAAATGTTTGAAAAGGGGGAGTCTTGCAGAGCACAATATGTTATTGAATTGATCCACAGTGATGTGGTGGGACCATTTCTAGTGCCATCATTTGGAAAGTTGTGGTATGTACTCACCTTCATAGATGACTAATCTCACTTTACTTGGGTTTTATTCATTTCTCATAAGAGTGAAGTGTTTCAAACATTCCTTAGCTTCAAGGCTCAAGTGGAAAAGCAATTAGGAAAAGTCTTCAAAGCTTTTCAAATAGATAATGGGGGGTAGTATGTGAATACAAGACTAATAGAATTTTGTACTGAAGAGGGTATTGACCTTCAACATTTAGTACCATATATGCTATAGTAGAATGATTCTTTTGAAACAAAAAATAGAACTCTCAAAGAGATGACCACTTGCATGCTACAAAACAAGTCTCTTGTTGAAATATTTTTGGTTGAAGCTATAAATTGTGTTAAATATATATAGAATAGGAGTTCTCACAAAGCTTTGGATGGTGTACCTCCTTTTGAAGCATGGATTGGTAGGAAACCTATAGTTAAGAAATTTAGAGTCTTTGGTTGTCTACAATGGGAAATAATACATCCATAGAAATGCAAGGCATTAGAAGCTCAAAGAAAACCTTGCATCTTCATTGGATATGCAAAATCACATAAATCCTACAAGCTAATTAATCTAGAGACACATGATATATTCTATGAGAGGAGTGTTCATTTTGAAGAAAGTTGTCCAAGCCTTACTTCCTTAGCTCCTCCTTCCTGCTCCTTCATTGAAGAGAGTGATAGTGAAACCAATGACTTGGAAGATGTTTGTCCCTGACCAACACAGAGGCATCAACTAGTTGAGATTGAGGATACTCCTACTACATCTTCTTTCACTAGACCTAGATGGGCTAAGAAAACATTGGATGTGGTAGGACCATTGGTAGGGAATCCTTCAGATTCTAGAAGGACAAGATCATAAAACAACTCACTTCCACATGCTTATATTGCAGTTGATTCAAGTCCATAGTCATTTCAAGAAGCATTAGGTATTGTAAAATGGGATAGATCAATGGAGGAAGAATATAACTCTCTTATGAGAAATGATACATGGGACTTATTCTCTCTTCCTAAGGGAAGAAAATTGGTTCAATGTGAGTGGATCTATTAAACCAAATTTGTAGTAGATGGACGTGTTGATAAACATAAAAATTGACTTTGCAAAAGGTTTTTTCTTAGGTACCTAGAATTAATTACACTAAGACCTTTACACTAGTTGTAAAGATGAATTCTATTTGTTTGACATTAGCTATAGCAATAGCTTAAACATAGGTTCATCAAATGGATCTAGAAAATAGATTCTTGAATGGGGATTTTCATGAGGAGATATATATGGAGCAACCACAAGGATTCATACAACATGCTACCTTGGTTTAGAAATTGAAGAAATCTATCTATGGACTTAAACAAGCCCCCAGAGCTTGGCATGCCAAGATGGATTCTTTCCTTCTCTCCAAAGGGTTCACTAGATGTCATTCCAATCCAAATGTCTACATTCTTCAGAGGGATGATTCACATTTTCTTCTTGTGCTTAATGTTTATGACTTGATCATTACAAGGAGTACAACATCCATTATTGATAGCATCAAGGCTACTTTGTAGGACAAGTTTTCAATGATATACTTGGGTCTACTATACTATTTCCTTGGTATTGAGATACATCAATCTTCATCAAGGATAACATTATCACAACCTAAGTATTCTCTTGATCTACTTTCTTAGTTTTGCATGAGTGACTGCAATGCTACACATACTCCCTTTCTTTTAGGTGTTAAGTTAGAAACAAAGTGTTCCACTCCACTTATTGATGTGAATTTGTATAGATAGTTGGTTGGAAGCCTTATCTACTTGACACATACATGCCCTAACATCTCATTTGCAATTGGCATGGTTTCTTACTTCATGCAAGAGGCACATGAACTTCATTGGGAGGTAGCCAAATGAATCTTGCAATATATCTAGGGTACACATACACATGGGCTACACTATGTTGCTGGTATAAGACTTTAGTTAGTGGGATATATAGACTCTAACTATGTAGGGGACCTTGATTCTCATAAGTCTACTTTAGGATATGTGTTTTGTCTTGGTTCTGGCTCTATTTGTTGGTACAGTAAAAAGTAGAATATCGTTTCTCTTTCATTGACTGAGGCTAAGTATTGAGGAGCCGTGATTGTATTGATAGAAGCTATTTGGTTGCAATAGATTCTAAAGGAGTTTTTTTTTTGTCTACCCAGACCCATAGTGATCCATTGCAATAGCCAACATGCTATTGAGATCTCAAAACATCTACTGCAACATCAGCATACCAAACATACTGAGGTTCATATGCGTTGCATTAGAGAGATAATTCATGAGTAGGTCATCACATTGCAGCATTTTCCTACTAAGTAGTAGGTAGCCAACATCTTCACCAAGCCTTTTAGAGAGTTCAAGAATATTCACTTGCGAGGTCTCTTGGGGGTGAGGGGTTTTCACTGGGGGTTCCCATGATTCTTCTCTTCTATATTGTACATATCTTTCATTTTGGAGGAGGGTTTTTCCCATGAGGTTTTCCCTCTTTCTCCATTTGCAAAGAGATTTCATTGCATTTTAGCATTGCATTTGTACTTGGATACCTAACATGGCCTAGTAGTTAGGAAACATTAAACATTTCATCATAACTTTTGTGAACTTAAGTGCATTCCCCTAAATTGCACTTAAGCGAGTGTGTTAGTGTAAATAACTATTATTTACACTTTACTTATGTTTACTTAGGATAAATGCATTATTTTACTATTTATCAGGTTAGACACCTAGGAGTTTGCGTACTCATATGAGTTATCTTGTTGACAACACGTGAGTAAGAAACTCTAATTTAGCACATGGTGTCTACAAAATAATTTTACATGCTACACCTTTGTAGGCTTATCCTCTCATCATCACACTAACTCCTATGCTTAATGGAGGATAACCCATTCTTGGTGAACATGTGCTTAGTTGTGAGGATTATCATATGGCTAACTCCTAGAAATTCTAGATGCATCATAAAGGCCTTTGCATATAGGAAACTCTACTATGTTATACAATCAATTGAATATAATATTATTATTCTAGACATACTCTATTGGTCTATTTTGTGCTAGTTATTGTGCTTCTTGGTCTTGGGTGATTTTTCCCTAAGGCAAATTCTTACAGACATAAATTGTTAGAGAATGATGATTCAAGTAAGGTGAATCAAACATTATATAGGTCTATGATTAAAAAATTACAATATCTAGCATATAGAAGACTTGATATTGCATTATCTATAGGGATAGTTGCAAGATTTTCTACTAATCCTATGGAGAATCATTTGATGGCTATAAAGAGAATAAGGAGATATCTAAAAGAAACTGAGGAATATCATCTATACTATAAGAAAAATAAGAAATTTGAATTAAGATCCTATACTGATGCTAATTAGGCTGGAAATATTGATGATAGAAAGAGAACCAGTGGAGGAGCATTTTCCTTAGGCAAGAGGCTAGTTACATGGACTAGCAAGATGTTGAAAAAAGAGATGGAGTAACTGAGAGGGGAAGGGTGAATCAGTTACCACAAAAATAAATCCACAGGTCTTTAGATGTCTTAAAATATAGTTGTTGCTGATACTCGGTAACCACACAAATAAATGTTGAAACTTGATAGATGTTCTGTTAACTTATTAAGCATTTAAAGTGATTAATATGCATGCATAAAGAAATAACATGAACACAAGAGACACCAGATTTAATGTGGAAACCCAATTTGGGAAAAACCACCAAGTAACTAGTTACCAATTTTCACTCTTCTAAAGTGAGCCCTTTTAGGAGCCAACCCTGTTAAAGGTTACAAAACACACTGTTAGGTGTGACCCTGTTAGAGGATTTAATCACCTTGTTAGAAGTGGCCTTGTTAGAGGTCTTTAGAACAATTCAACTGAATTGTCACCTTGTTAGAGGATTTACAAAATGGCTATTAAACCAAATCTATTAAGAGATTTTGAATCACTATTACAATGACTAGAAAACAACAATGAAGTGATCTAAAATATATGCAACTTATCTTTGCTAAATATAGATCTCTATTCTAGTTTACTAGGTCCTCACTGATCGAATATAACTTTGTAGCTCCATAAGCATATCTAATCCTTCTTCAACATTTTCTCATATATTCAATATTCACTTATTCCATATCCATACATTTTCACTCTTATGTATCCAAACTCTTACATCTTATGAATTTGCAACTTGACCTTTCATATATACCTTATAGATTGTCAAGTCAGCTCAATTATAGGTTACAACAACTCAAAAACATAAATCAATCGGCTGCAAACATTGCACAAAACAATTAAACTTAATTCTTTAGAATATTAAAATTCTTTGATGCCCGACCCAACTCGATGACCATTGCTCTAGAATAGTTTCCCCAGTGCTAACCAAGTGAAGCTCGATAATCACTGCAAACCTTGCAACTTCCTTCAGAGACTGAGTTAACTTGGTAAACACTGACCTTCCTTCATTTACCGAGTTAGCTCAGTAAAAGCTAACTTTCTTTTTGATGATCGAGTCAACTCGGTAGACATTATCTTTCCTTTTGTTAACCTTGGGAGCTTGGTTAACATTAAATTTCTACTATAGAATCCTTTGATTCCTGAGTGAGTTCGGTAAGAGCTAACTTTCCTTTGTGCTATTTAGGAATGTTTAGTAGACACTGTAAATTGCTTTGCTGACCGTCTGAGCTCAGTAGACTCAGTCTGGTGGCTGATATGACATTTGTCTAACATGAAAGACAATACACAATTAACAATTGTATCCAACAATCTCCCTCTTTTGCATTGATGGTAACACAACATGTCATAGCAGAATGAAATTTGAAAACAAGTCTTTCTCTTATATGGCAACACAATATGTCAACATAACAATTCTTCCTCTAAGATAGAAAAACTCTCCCTCTTACAATAATCTCCCTCTGTGAAGGAATTATATAGCAAACTCTTTTATCTTAAACAAATTTCAGAGAGATATGATAGTAACACTCTTCCTCTTTAACAACACATGCCAAAGACAACTCAACTTAAATGAATTTTTGTGTACCTTTAGTACTGATTCATATGCAATATTTCCTAGTTATGTTGCATCAACTGATAGATCTTCAACCTAGTATGAGTTAATGCATCACTAAAACTTTATTTTAGTGAACTTCAGATAGGGGAGTGACCCCTAACTTACCTCTTAGATATAGGAATGCATCCTTAGGTAATGGTTTTGTGAATATGTCAGCAATTTGTTCCTTTGTATGAACATATTCCAATCTGATCTCCTTATCTTGCACCAATTCTCTGACAAAATAATATTTTATTGCAATGTGCTTGGTTTTGGAATGCATCACTGGATTCTTAGATATGTTGATTGCACTTGTATTATCACAGAACATAACAACTAGTTCTTTGATTTCCATCTTCATGCCTTCCAACAACTGTTTAAACCAAACAATATTAGAACAATTTACTGCTGCAGCAACATATTCTGCCTCTACTGTAAATTGAGATGTACAATTCTATTTTTTGCTTATCCAAGAAACCAACCTCTTTCCAAGAAAGAATGCACCTCCACTTGTACTTTTTCTATCATCAAGGTTTCCTTCCCAATCAGCATCAGTAAACACTTTCAAATCCAAATTACCTCCAAACTTATACCATAAACCATACTCTTCAGTTCCTTTCAAATATTTCATTATTCTTTTGATTGCCATAATGTGATTTTCTCTTGGTTTTGCTGAAAATCTTGCTACAATAAGAACTGCAAGGGCAATATTTGGCCTAGTATGAACTACATACTACAACTTTCCAATCATAGATCTATACAATGTTTGATCTACTTTTTTTGATTCATCTTCCTTGGTAAGTTTTAATCTGGTACACATAGGAGTCCCAACTGGTTTACAATCTTCCATTCCAAATTTTTTCAATATCTTGAGTGATGTAGATACCATTTTTATTCTGTTGAATTTGAAGACCAACAAAGAATTTGATCTCACCAAACATAGACATTTCAAATTCCTTGTTCATTTGTTCTGAGAATTCTTTACACAAATCATCATTCCCTATGAAAATAGTATCATCTACAAATATTTCTACCAAGACAATCTTATTATCTGGTCCTTCCTTAATATACAAGCTACTGTTATCATTAGTTCTTTGAAAACCAATCTGAATAAGATAGTTATGCAATATTTCATACCATGCTCTAGGAGCTTGTTTCAGACTATACAATGCCTTGTGTAATTTGCAGACCATGTTCTTCTTATCTAGATCAACAAAACCTTTAGGTTGTTCAATGTAAACCTCTTCATCCAGGATACCATTGAGGAATGCTGACTTGACATCCATCTGATAAACTTTGAATCCTTTGTGAGCAACATATGCTAGTAAAGTTCTGACTCCTTCCAATCTTGCAATAGGAGAAAAAGTTTCACCATAGTCTATTCCTTCTTCTTGAGCATATCCTTTGCGTACTAGTCTAGCTTTGTTTCTTGATACCTTACCATCTTCATCCAAATTGTTTCTAAATACCCACTTGGTTCCAATCACATTTTTATCTTTAGGCCTAGGTACAAGAGTCCATGTCTTATTTTTCTCTATTTGCTCTATTTATTCATTCATAGCCTCAATCCAACTATCATTTTCTAAAGCATCTATGATATTTCTAGGTTTCAAATCAACAAGTAAACAAGTACCTTTCAACTTGCTTCTTGTCATGGTTCCTTCAAATTTGTCTCCAATGATTTGATTTATTGAATGATGTCTCCTGACATATTTAGCTAATATAGGTTCCTTACCTTTTGAATGGATTTCATTATTATCCTCTTGCATTTTAACTTTGAGTTCTGTCTATTCTAGCTTGGTAGATATTTGCTCAATAGATGTTGGCTCGGGTCCTTCAGACTTGTTAGACACTTGCTCGGTAGATACTTGCTTGGTAGATACTAAATTTAACTCGGTTTGTTGTGACTCAGTTTGAACTTCCTGTAACTTGGTTACAGATGACTCAGGAGTAGAATATTCTTGATTCTCTAATGTAACTAGTACTGTATCAGGTTCAATGAAGACAAACCTTCTATAATCTTCTAGTTTCCTTTTGCTTTCTTCTTCAGTCCTTTCTGCAAACTCATCAACTTTCACATCTGCATTTTCTATGACTCTATGAGTAGACAAGTTCAAACATCTGTATGCCTTACTTTTGCATGAGTATCCAAAGAATATACCTTCATCACCTTTCACATCAAATTTGTCTTTTCTAGATTCTTTTGAAATGTAACATTTACTTCCAAATACTTTAAGGTAACTTACATTAGGTTTATAGCCATACCATAACTCATAGGGGGTTTTGAATGAGTCTTTCTTTAGCTGTACTCGGTTCAGGGTATAAACTGCAGTGTTAATAGCTTCCTTCCACTATTTGATAGCAATGCTCTTTTCAATCATTAAAGTTCTTACACAATCCATGATGGATTTGTTGCTTCTTTCAGCTATTCCATTTTGCTAGGGTGTTCCAGGGGCTGATACCTGTCTTTTGATTCCTCTTTCAATGCAAAAGTTATTAAACTCGTGTGAAATGAATTCTCCACCTCTGTTTGATCTCAAGAATTTTAATCTTTTCCCTGTTTCCTTTTCTACTCTGGCCAAATACCATTTGAAATTTTCAAATGCTTCTGATTTTTTTCTTAGATACACGACTGTCATCATTCTTGAGTAATCATCAACAAAAAGAATGAAGCATTTTTCTCCAGTATAGCTTTCAATTTCAATGGGTCCACATAAATCAGTATGCACAATTTCTAATATATCTTCAGACTGATAGTTTTTACTTTTAAAACTAGTCTTTCCCATCTTTCCAATGTGACAATTTTTGCATAGACTGACCTCAAGTTTCTTTATGTTAGGAATGCCTCTTACTTTCTTGAATTTGCTTATCTTTACTAGATTATCAAAGTTCACATAACACAACCTTTTATGCCATAACCAACTTTCTTCTACTTGAGAAATGAAACATGAACATTCACCTAGTTCAAGATAACTCAGCTTTCCTTTGCCATCCAACAGTCTTCCTTTACCATGCATGAATTCTACTTTGAATCCATTATTGAGTAACTGTGCCACACTTAGCAAATTATGCTTTAGTCCTTCTACCCAATAGGCATTATCACATATAAGTTTCTTGGTTAGAGAGATTCTTCCTCTTCCTTTTATACAACAAGGTTCATTGTTACCAAATCTTACACTACCACCATTGTAGTCTTCAAAGTATTCAAACTTAGTTTTGTCACCAGTCATGTGATGAGAACAACCACTATCTATGATCCATGTATCATTTTTGCTCATATGAGAAATGAGTGCCATTTTCCCATCATTATCAGATTCATCTTTCACAACAATGTAGACAATTTCATCTTCTTCTTCATCATTAGAATCATTAAAAATTTTAGCCATGAAACATGTTTTCTTACCTTTATCCTTGAATGATTTGAAATCTTTCTTTCCATTCCATTTCTGATCTTTCTTTTCATCTTTATTCTGCTTGTTTGGACACCTAGCAGCAATATGACCAACTTCTTCACATGAAAAACAGATTAGGAGTACTTTACCTTTGTATTTTCCTCGACCTCGAGAATATTTCCTTGCTAGAAGGGCTTCAATTACTTCAAGATCACTGTATGAAGTTTAGTTTGATTCATCTTCACTTTTTGACTGAGATTTCTTTTTGCCTTTCTCCTTGAGTGAAAGTTTGGCTTCAAATGTTGATTCAATGTTCTTGGATGCTGGAACATAGTTATCAAAGTTGTCTAGTTCAAATGCAATCAATCTTCCAACTAAAGCCTCTAGATTTATCTTATGATTTGCTTCACATTTTCTTTCTTGAATTGCAGAAACTCTGATTGTATAAATGGGAAGCAGAGTTCTGAGAACTTTACTTATAACTGTCTCTTCCTTGATATCTCCTCTAGATGCTTTGATTGCATTGACACATTCTTTGACTCTTCCAACATATTTTGCAATGTTTTCATCCTCTCTCATCCTCACTTGATCAAATTGTCCTCTTAGACTTTTTGCTTTGGCTCTTTTTACATTATCATCTCCTCCATAGATTTCTTTTAGTTTTTCCCACATTTCAAAAGTAGATTTTCAATTCTTGATATCATCAAATTCTTCATAACTCAGAGAAGATGCTATATCTATCATCATAATGTTGTGGGTCTTCTTTTCAGCAATATCATTGACAGATAGTGTACCAGTTGGTTCTGCATATTTTTCATCAAGGTATTTTAATCCTGTATCTCCAATAGAAGCTAGATGACGTCTCATCAACCCTTGCCATGCTAAGAAGTTGTCCCTGTTAAGTTTTGGAATTTTCCTCTTCTAAGACATCCTGATCTTTAGCTTAGATCCTTAAAATCTTATCCTACAAGCACCAAGAGCTCTGATACCAATTGTTGAAAATAGAGATGGAGTAACTGAGAGGGGAGGGGTGAATCAGTTACCACAAAAATAAATCCACAGGTCCTTAGATGTCTTAAAATATAGTTGTTGTTGATACTTAGTAACCACACAAATAAATGATGAAACTTGATAGATGTTCTGTTAACTTATTAAGCATTTAAAGTGATTAACATGCATGCATAAAGAAATAACATGAACACAAGAGACACCACATTTAACGTGGAAACTCAATTTGGGAAAAACCACCAAGTAACTAGTTACCAATTTTCACTCTTCTGAAGTGATCCCTGTTAGGAGCCAACCCTATTAAAATTTACAAAACACACTATTAGGTGTGACCCTGTTAGAGGATTTAATCACCCTATTAGAAGTGGCCTTGTCAGAGGTCTTTAGAACGATTCAACTGAATTGTCACCTTGTTAGAGGATTTACAAAATGACTGTTAAACCAACTCTATTAAGAGATTTTGAATCACTATTACAATGATTAGAAAGAAACAATGAAGTGATCTAAAATATATGCAACTTATGTTTGTTGAATCCATATCTATGTTATGCTTTACTAGATCCTCACTAATCGAATATAACTTTGCAGCTCCATAAGCATATCTAATCCTTCTTCAACATTTGCTCATATATTCAATATTCACTTATTCCATATCCATACATTTTCACTCTTATGCATCCAAACTCTTACATCTTATGAATTTGCAACTTGACCTTTCATATATACCTTATAGATTGTCAAGTCGGCTCAATTACAAGTTACAACAACTAAAAAACATAAATCAGTCGCCTGCAAACATTGCACAAAACAAGTAAACTTAATTCTTTAGAATAATAAAATTCTTCGTTGCCTAACCCAGCTCAGTGACCACTACTCTAGAATAGTTTCCCTAGTGTTAACCAAGTGATACTTGGTAATCACTGCAAACCTTGCAACTTCCTTTGGAGACTGAGTTAACTTGATAAACACTAACCTTCCTTCGTTTATCAAGTTAGCTCGGTAAAAGCTAACTTTATTTTTGATGATCGAGTCAACTCGATAGACATTATCTTTCCTTTTGTTAACCTTGGGAGCTCGGTTAACATTAACTTTCTACTACAGAATCTTTTGATGTCCGAGTGAGCTCGGTAAGAGCTAACTTTCCTTTGTTCTATTCAAGAACGTTTGGTAGACACTATAAATTGCTTTGCTAACTGTCTGAGCTCGGTAGACTCTATCTGATGGCTGATATGATATTTGTGTAACATCAAAGACAATACACAATTAACAATTGTATCCAACACAAGAAAAAAATTGCACTTCACAATCTACTGTTGAAGCTAAATATGTTGATGTTGCTATAAATTTTACGTTGTATGAATCAAATAGCTACTCAAAGGTATGAAGGAAGAGATTAGTTAACCAATGATACTTTATTATGATAATACAAGTGCTATAAATATATCAAAGAATCATGTGATGCACACAAAGACTAAGAAAATTGCAATCAATTATCATTACTTGAGAGAATTAGTTCAAGGTAAAGAGGTGAAGATGGAATATAAAAACAAAAAAGAGAAAATTGATGATATATTCAAAAAATAATTACCTAAGGGTTCTCATGAGTATCTAAGTGGTAAATTGGGGGTGATACCCTATTAAAGGCTATCTGAGAAATAAAAGCAGTGCCTTGCATTAGATAAGTTGATTGCCATAAGTTACAAATTTAAGTAGTGGATCTTACTTTAGGAGCTACCTAAAGAAATCAAACATCTAAAACTATAAATTAGTCACAAGCTAGGTGACATAGGAGAAGCTAAAAAAATTTGTATTTGCATATTAAAATGACAAATCTTTGGCATTGTTGTCAAAGAGGTAGAAATGCAAGATTAAAACTAAACCTAAAGGGAGAAATAGAAGAGATTGGAGATTTAAAAAAGAGGGAGAAATCATAATACACAGTATGAGGGAGAAATATATTGATGACATAACATCTACTTAGTGAGAGGGAGCTATTGTAGAAGGGAAACATAAGAAGTAAGTAAATTAGAGGAAGTCATAAGGACGAATTGATCATTGATTATTTGTTTATCAGACAAAGAAATTTTTTGTAACCTAATGAGAAGATGAAAGTTGTTGATAGAGGAAGAGATTTCAATACAAGTAATTATCTTCTTTTTGGTATTTTGTTGTCTTGCTATTTTAACAAAGTCAGTTTGGTTGATTAGTTTGGTTTGCCATCAATGCCAAAGAGGGAGATTGTTGAAGAAGGAGATTGATGAAACTAGATTAATACAAGTATAATAATTGAGTTTCAATCATTTTTCTGTCATTGATGTCAAAACTTCTTTTTTCCAATAAGATAACTACTTATATTATTTAACGACTATTACCTATTTTCATTGATGAAGAGGATTTGATTAAAAGATGTAACAATAGCACCTAGAGGAAAGGTTGAGTTTTGATATGAAAAGGAGTACAAGAATTAGCTAAGACAATGATATCATAGTGCATTAATAATCTACTTAAGGTTATAAAATTTGGTTACACTAAGCAAGTTTAGAAGAACAATTTAAACAAATTTTGTCTGCCAAGATTGATTGAACGGATAGTAGGTGTCAAGCAAAGTCAGTGCAAGCTGAGTAGAAAATTAGTTAGAGTGAAGTAAAATTCTATTTAGTATATGCCAAGAAAAATAGTGGATGCATGTCGAGCACCAATAAACTTTAGTTTATGCCAAGTGTTTTTAAGAGGATGTCAAACAATGTAGTATGTGTCGAGCATCAAAAGCAAGTTAATCCCAAGTGTCAAATTATTAGAAAGATCATGAATTCAATGGATCTAATCTAAGACATTTGTTTTCTTGGATTGTGTGAACTAGTTGGAAGAATAGATTGATGAGCTAGTGGTACAGAATCCATGGTAAACCATTTTGAGGTGAATTCAAAGAGGATTGAAGGAGAAGTTTCTAGAAGTGATATGAAATGAGGGGTAGATTCATTGCATCCTACCTAATCTATCCTAACCCTAAATTAGATGATGGAGAATGAATGAAAAAAGATCTTAATTCTCTATTTATAGGGATGGTTAGTCAAAAGCAAGGGTTATCATGTGTGAAAACCTAAGGAAAACAAAGTGTCAACTATATTGCTTCATCAAGTGACCTAATGAAGAGTCTACATTGGCATGTTAAGCAAGAAGTCTTAAGGGTATGGATGCTTAAAGGGTGAATAAGCTATCAAAGCTGAAATGCCTGAAAGCCAAGTAGAATGGAGGACTTAAACAATGATCTATAACCTACAAATGGAGTACATGTAAGTTGTTGTCAGATCAAGCCTTACTATTACTCTTTAACAATTTTTTAGTCTCAAATAAATCCTTTGGATTAAGGTTGAACTATTAGTCATTTGTAAATCCTTTAACTAGGTGACATTCCAAGTGAATGGTCTAAATTCCTCTATCAAGAATCACTCATAATAGGGTGATTGAAATCATTTCATAAGGTAACATTTAACAGTGTGTATTGTAACCTTTAATAGGGTTGGCTTTTTGTAGGTCATCACTTTAAAAGAGTGAAAAAGAGTAGCATGTTACTGGTGGTTTTTCCCAAATTGGGTTTCCACATAAATCATTGTGTCAAATGTGTTGTTGAATATGTTATGCTTCATGTTTACATTTTTGATTTGATAGTAATATATAAGTTCTAAGTGATTGCATAATCTTATGGATGCATGCATGATGATAAATGTTTTATGGGTTTACTAAGCTATAAAAAGTTTTATTTATGCATCTAGAGCTTGGATAACTAATTCACTGCCTCTTAGTTATTCTAAAGAATTCCACTAGACCCTTTGTGGAATGTGGATGTGTTTCATTCTTATACCTTCAATGATAAGGATTTTTGGTAAAAGTTGAAGGAGACGATTCCTAATTCTAGGATGCAATTGGGTGGTAAAGAAGCCATGTCCATCATAGCAGGATTCTTCTTATCCATCATTTGTTGTAGAGATTATAGCTCCGATTTGTTTAGATTTGACTACTAATGTAGAGCTTATTTTATTAAAGAAAAAGATTATGCATATCTTTTAATAGCTAGAAAAAGTCCAAGATTCTTGTGATGACTCACAAATGGTGTTAAGAAATTTGATGGCTATCCAACATGGGGCATTTGGAAGTCACAAGTTCCTTCATTCTGCCAGCTTTAGTGGATGGCTCTTAGGTTTAGGTTGCTAAGCATATGGAGATTCTGCATGGTCCATTGCCCTCACCTAGTTGACATTGTCTCTCAACTCTTCAGGGAAGGTGCTAAAGATAAGGTCTCTGGTGTGAACACTAAAGAGAGATCTCATTAGAAAGTAAGGGGTAACAAGATTGTCATAGGCCTATTCCTTCTTTTCTGATTTGGTTCTCTATGTTTTTTTAAATGCATCTATTTTATTCATCTAGAAGTGAATAAAGAGACTTTTGAAAATGTCTTTAGTGAAAATAATAACACAAAACTAGTTCCTAACCTTCCAAAAATAATACTTATTTCAATGAAAACATTATCCTCCTTAATATTTACTTCAATCTTAGAAGGCCTTGTGTGAGGAACTTCTCTAGCCTTTATTTTCAAAACTTGAACACAAATCTCTAAGGAATAATCAAGAACAAAAAATGTGGGCAACATTTAGAGAGTTGAGTCTTGATGTATTTTTCATTGTTGCATCTCTTCTCTTTGATTATTTTAAGATTCTCCTCATCTTCATCATGGATCTAATCCTCTATTTAAGCATACAATAGATCTGATTATACATAATTTCAATTTTTACAAATCTTCTATCAAATAATATTTAATAGTAGAAAGCATAATTGATTATTTCCTTTTATGATTAGTTGAACAGATCAATTGATCACAAGTGTTTGAGTATTTTTCATGTGTCTTTTCGTACCTGTAATTGTCGGAGCTTCCAACATAATCAATAAAAGTTTTTCTTTTTTCTTATTATTGAAGGTATAAACTATTTATTTATTGGGTAGTCAGACAAATAGAAATTTTAGTTTTCTTGTTCGAGCTTTGTGGTCATTAAACTTCATGTGTATTTACTCAACTTACAATATATATTACTACTAGGTGATTTAAGTCCGTTTGTTTTTTTTTTTTTTTTGGTTTTTAGCAACTCAATTCTTTTTGCCTAAATAATGTATGAAATTAGTTTATTATTGAATTTATCTTGCAATAGATGAATAGATTTCGGCATGCATGTATCTTGAGATTCTAGACTAATATAGTTTGGGCATTCCATTAGAGAATTAAGTAGCTTGGCTCAAAAGTATACATAGTGTGAAACATCAGAGATTCATTGATGCATATTCAAATTACATGTGCACATTTTCAATAGAGAGTGCTCTTACATCATGTTGAGATGGCCCCTAAGTTATCTTTTTGTTTCTAACATTATGGTTCCTTGGTTTTATTCTTGCTAAATTGTGATAGTGCCAAGTTACAGATAAGTTGTAAATAGAAGGCAAGATTATAGATATGTTTTAAATAGAAGAAAATAAATAGCATTTCTAACTCACTAATTGCATAAAGGAATGTAAAAGTTAAAGTATAGATAAATTGTAAACAGAAGGCAAGAAATAGCATTTATGACTCACTAATTGGATATAGGCATGAAAAAGTTAAAATATAGATAAGTTCTAAAAAAAGGAAAGAAATAACATTTCTGACTCACTAATTGCATAGAGGCATGTAAAAATTAAAAAGTATTCATAACAACTACAGAATATAAACTGAGTTATTTTTACAGAGGAAAATAGACATAGTTAAAATCTACAAAGGTTCTTTAGTAGGTGTTGTAAAACATAGGTAGGCCACTATGGAAATGTCTAGTTTAATGAATACCTAAATGTTGTTATAATTCTTCGGCTATGAAAGTTAAGCTTTATGAATCTCTAACTCTTTTTGCCATTGCATCGATTAAGTTTGTCCTAGTAGACAAAGTAACACTTTTGAACTAAGTGTTTGCTTAACACTTAAAATAGTCCCACTTCTAACCTCTCCTAAGGAAACTTTTTTATTATCAAAGGAATCAAAAGATTAACTAGAATTAAATTTTCAAAAAAAGAAATTAAAAAAATAGCTCATCTCTTTCTCTCCTGACTTTGTAGAATCGTCTACTCTTAACTTTCATAACATCAATATGAACTATTCTTTAACATTTTTTACTATATTTAGATTATTGTTTTAAATTTGAAGTAATAAGTTGGGTACTAAATTTATTCTTTAATTTTCATGAAGATTAATTTTGATATTTATATTGAAATGATTGAGCTATTTTTTAGATATTTTCGATTACAAATTTTCTCTTAAAATAACTATATTACTAAGCATACTAATTTTGGATATTTAAATTTCTTTATTTATGCATAACCAAATTGTAATACACAACATATATGATTTAGACACCACTATATGAAACAATACACAACAAGTACAATAGTTTGGTTTACATGTAAGTAACATAGTTCAAAGTTGTATACAAAATAAGATTCATTTCAACACTCTTGACTAACCAAATATATCTTTGCATGGCCAATTCCTCCAAACAACACAACAAGGTTTACACTTGATCATAGCTTCAAATTTGTCTACAAAATAAGGCTCATTTCAGCAATCTCTATTTGACCAAAAATATGTCTTGGTGGCCACTTCCTCACAAAAGTACAAAAAGGTAGGGACTTGATCAGGTATACTATTGTATGATATCAGATATACTATATGCATAGGTATATATTGTATACACTACACATTATCAAGGTAATTCTAAAATGCAACTTTGACGCTAGGAACACAACCAAGAGCATACTAATCATTTGCATGCATGCCACGTAGCAAGTTGCAATAACCAATTAACATGTTGCACATCACATTGAACTCAATGAATTTTCTCTCTATCAACATTACATTGGTATCTTGCATAGACTAGATCATTGAGCATGTTGGCTTTGCATGTTGTAGTATGTTAATGCAACTAAGCACAACTCCAATTGAAAACTCTGGAATATTGTTCGTGGGGAAACCCATCTGGTTGATTAAGGTGGTGTTTGATTCGGTAACATAGGGGGGATATTGCTACTATTAATATCAATAACATTCATAGAGTTGAGTTTATTTTCCATAGCTAACTAAAAACATTCAATACAATGCTAGAGTTCCAAAAATGTGTGTCGAACATGATGCAAAAAATTAGATTTTTAATTCTAGATGCAAGTAACCAAAAAAGTCTATCAAACTCAACAAAGTCCTAATTTTAATAATATGATATTCTAGACATACTTCATAATAAAAAGAGTAAAAACAATTATAGAGGAGATGATAATTGTGATAGAAAGCCAAGCCAAATGTTCAGATATTGATATCTAACCAATACATTCAATAAAATATTAAAGTTTAACCTAGTGCTACAACGTATCTAAAACTACAAAGGAAAAAAAAGGCTTTCTACACTTGTAAGAAAAGGTTTTGAAAGTGATAGTAAAACATTTTAATAAATCACTTTATTTTTATCCTCCTCAACAAAATTTATGATACAATATGCATATCTCATTTAGAAGCAATAGCTACTATAAGGAGTTATTTGTAATGGTTGTTCATGTTGGAAATACAAATGGGAAATGTATACTTCTAGGGGTTTGGGGGGGGAGGGGTGTGTTGTGAATCAGAAGTACTAATCTCTAACTAATAAAACTTTTAACTTCAAAAAAATGCATGCATTAACATATTGAAATGACATGTAAAGTAAATGCATTCACATAAACACTTGACACAAGATATGAATACCCAAAATCCCTCCAATGAGAAGGTAGAACTAGGGTGGGGATGACACCCACAATTCTTCACTACTATAGCAATAAATTTCACCTGTTAAGGCTACATAGTTTGACCATTCTCATGATCTGCCTTGTGAAAGGCCGACCTTATTAAAGGTTTACAAAAGATTTTTAGATACCATCATGTTAAAAGATTTTAACACCCTATTAAAAATGTGCTTGGTTAAAGGACTTTAGAACACTCACTTGGAATGTCACCATGTTAAAAGATTTTATAATGACTATTAAATCAACCTTAGTTCAAAGGATTTCATCTTCTTGATGCAATTATTAGAAAGTATAGTAGAATGTCTAATCTGATACACTTACAATCTGATATTTCAAATTTTAGATCTTAATTTGGTCCATCTTGATCCTTTTTGATCTGATATGAAATTGTTGTATCCTTGATCCCCTATTCTTGCAAACTAATTCTACAATTTTGTCCTTCTTCTAAGTCACCTTGAAACTGATCAATTCACCCCTTACATTTCCATCAAATATTTGCTAGCATCACCTCCTCACATACATTCATACTCACTCTAAATTATGGGGCTTTGTCTCCTTTAAAAAATATTTTGGTGGCTTAGGGTTAGGTATAAATCTATGATTGAGATTCATTCATTTTCATGCTCAATTCCTTCCATTTTTCTAATTGGTTGGATGTTGAATGCATAGGGAATCCAAATAGATTTGATCTTAACTTCAAAGCTTTGAAATCTATCCATAAGTTGGCTCAAAAATGGTTTACATAGTTATTTGTGCCATCACAAATAACTAGGTCCATTCTGTGTTACTCAACAGTTGCTAATACTGATGCTCAGAACTTACTATAATTCTATCTTGCTAAGCACTTGAACTTGCTTAGCATCAGCTATTAACTCGGCACTTGAATTGCTTAGCACTCATTGCAACTTGACATCTATACATAATATACTCTTTGTGTGTTACTAGCTCACCATAAACTTAGTAAATATCTTAAGTGTGTTGATACTCAATTATCAAAAGCAATCTGAGATCAAAAATTTCACCCTTTGACATGAATGGAAAAAATACTTAACTATACCTGATGAATCTAATCTCCTTGAGTATAATATACATCCAATTTGGTATATATAGAATACTTCAAAATTGTTCAAAAATTTTTATGGACTCATACACCTCAAAATTTTGTAACTCCTCCTGAGTTAATGTATCTTTTTGATGGGGACACAACCCAACAACAGAATGGACACAATAGAAAAGGGGAATTATATTAACTGAGAAAATAAGCTAGTACAAACAATGCAGAGAAAATAAACTTCAAAACATGCCCTACGGGCTTACAATAGCATAAATCTGGAGAATATTTCTCCTTTTAGCACCTCCTCTCAAGCTCCAATCCGAACTGCCTTTTACAATGCCAGAAATCTCCTTAAATAGACCCCGGAGGGTTAAGGACTAGGAGTACATTCTAGAAAGTGCTAGTAAGCATCCACCGACAAAATAGAAGGTTCCAGAAGCTGCGTTAGAAGTCGGTGCAAATCTAGAAGAATCCAGAAACAGTAGCCGAACTTCCGGGAGGCATAACTTTTGAACCGTAGCTTCGATTGACGAACTGTTTACATTTTCAGAAAGCTCTCGAAGTTCTCTATAGCCCTATGGAGGAGCTTCGCTCGTCCCCCATTTTTTGGCCCTTTTCAAGGTCATTTAATGCCCCAAACCTGACTTTGAAGCATTCTTAGGAGGTCTCCAAAACTTGAAAAACGGTAATAACTTTCAAACCGTGGGGCCTTTTGACCTGATTCTTTTTTTGGAATGCTCTAAATCTCAATTACATTCATCTGGCCAAGTCGCACCTTCTAGGTCACCAAAATGATGGTCAAATTGCATGCTCCTATTTTTTCAGGATTTTCAAATGCACTGGTAGTTGAACTATGAGAGTTGGAACCTTTATTTGAGCAAAATGGGTATCCAAAAATGTAAGGACATAAAATAGAAACTAAGTCTAAGTACATTTTTCTTGGGTGACATAGGATTTCCCTTATACCTCTGGATGCTCCTGCATCAGACACCCAGGGTAGATTGAAAAGTGACCCTGTCACTTTATGGATGGTAGAGGAAATCCCAAATGGGAAACCTTAGCTGCTGAAATCCAAGTTGAGTCTTCGATCGGTCGTCCTTTCCGTTTGACCAAATACTCTTCATACTGCCTATTTCTGGTACTCCTACCCACACGATGATCTAGAATGTCTTCTATCTCCTCCTTCTTAGAAGCAGGAATTGGACATGGCTCTAAAACCAGCTCTTCATTTGCACCATCATCATGATACTCTATTAAATCTGCAATGTTGAAAATAGGAGAAATGTGAATACCATCTGGCAGCTCCACCTCATATGTATTTCCTGAGTTATGTTTCTTCAAAACTTTGCAGGGGCCAAATTTCTTCATTTTCAGCTTGTTGTAAGTACCAACTGGAAATCTTTCTTTTTGTAAGTGCACCATGACTAGATCCCCTACTTGGAATTCCTTATGTCTTCTCCTTGCATCAGCCCTAGCTTTATACTCTTGATTCATCTTGATAATGTGTGCTTGAACCTCCTCATGTAGACGCTTGATGTGTTCAACAAATTCTTCAGCTTCAGCACTTGTTCTCTCCCCTTGTTCTATCTTCCTCAATTCTGGTGCAGTCCTTGGGCTATTTCCATATACAATTTGAAATGGTGATTTTCCAGTACTCCTATTTACAGAGTTATTATAAGAAAACTCTGCCTGTGGTAGAATCAAATCCCATCCCTTGGGCTTATCTCCAACTAAACATCTCAGCAAATTGCCCAGACTTCTATTTACCACTTTTGTTTGGCCATCAGTCTGTGGGTGATGCGTGGAACTGAATTTCAAGTCTGTTCTCAACTTCTTCCACAATGTCCTCTAGAAATACCCCACAAATTTAGTATGTCGGTCAGAAACTATACTCCTTGGAAGACCATGTAGTCTTACCACCTCTTTGAAAAACAAGTCTGCAATATGGACAACATCATGAGTTTTGTGGCATGGAATGAAATGTGCCATTTTGGAGAACCTATCAACCACCACGAATACTGAGTCATTACCCCTTTGTGTCCTTGGCAATCCAAGAACAAAATCCATACTTATGTCCTCCCATGGCCTTGATGGAACAGGAAATGGCTGATATAGGCCAGTATTTTGACTAAACCCCTTGGCAACTTGACAGACCTGGCAACTCTGTACAAACTTCTTCACATCCTGTGTAATTTGAGGCCAAAAGTAATGTTCTCTAAGAATGGCAATGGTCTTATCCCGACCAAAATGTCCTGCCATCCCTCCACTGTGTTTCTCCTTAATCAAATTTTCCCTCATGGAACTCCTTGGAATGCACAATTGACTACCTTTGAACAACATGCCATCCTGAATCAAATAGTCTAACCACTTGGTTCTATCTACAGCCACAGGTTCTTTACAAGATTTCCATGCTTTAGCAAAATCAGGATCCTCAGGGTACAAATTCTTGAGTTCATCAAACCCAACTACTTCAACCTGCATTGTTGTAAGCAACAACTGTCTCCTACTTAATGCATCTGCAACCCTGTTAGATTTTCCACTTCTATGCTTCAACACAAATGTATAACTCTGCAAGAATTCTACCCACTTCATATGCCTCTGATTCAATTTACCTTGGCTATTTAGGTACTGTAATGCCTGATGGTAATAAATAATGCCTCCATTTCTTTAAGGCCTGAACTATTGCATAGAACTCTTGATCATAAACAGAATACTTCTTCTTTGCATCATTCAATTTTTCACTAAAATATGCAATAGGCTTACCTTCTTGGCTTAATACAGCCCCAATAGCGCTACCAATAGCATCACAATCCACGTGGAATACTTTTCTAAAATCTGGAAGTGCCAACACAGGCTGTTCAGTCACCTTCTTCTTCAGCAATTCAAAACTTCTCGCGGCTACTGCAGTCCATTCGAACTCTTTTCTATCCCCTCTTATTGTATCAGTTAGAGGTGCACATATGCCACTGAAATTCTTAATAAACTTCCTGTAAAAACTAACCAGACCATGAAATGATCTTACCTCAGTAGCAGATCTTGGAGTAGGCCATTCCAAGATGGCTTTTACCTTTTCTAGATCCATTTTGAGACCTTCTGGTGATATAACAAATCCCAAATAGACTAACTCCCTTTTTGCAAAGACACACTTCTTTAGATTAATTAACAGTTTCTCTTCCCTTAGCCTTTCAAAGACACTACGAATATGCAGTAAATGTTCTTCCAAAGTCTTGCTGAAAATTAAAATATCATCCAAATAGACAATAACAAATTTTCCCAAGAACTTCTTAAGTACCTCATTCATGAGCCGCATGAAGGTGCTTGGGGCGTTCGTCAATCCAAAGGGCATGACTAACCACTCATAAAGACCCTCCTTGGTCTTGAAGGCTGTTTTCCACTCATCTCCTTCTCGAATCCGTATCTGATGATAGCCACTCTTCAGATCTATCTTTGTGAAGTACTGAGCTCCGCTCAAGCAGTCCATAAGATCATCCATCCTTGGTAAAGGAAATCGGTACTTGATGGTTATCCTATTTATAGCTCAAGAATCTGTACACATCCTCCACTCTCCATCCTTCTTTGGTGCAAGTACTGCAGGTACTGCACATGGACTCGGGCTCTCTCAAATCAAGCCCTTCCTCAATAGCTCCTGAACCTATCTATTTAGCTCCTCTGTTTCAGTAGGAGTCATCCTGTGAGCAACCTTGTTAGGAAAACTAGCTCCTGGAATCAGATCTATCTAATGACTAATTTTCCTTACTGGTGGCAATCCATCTGGAACATTATCAGAGATAATATCTCCAAATTCCCCTAGTAAATCTAAAACTTCAAATGGTATTTCACTACTACCTTCTTTATCTTTCCTAGGAATCAAAGCATAGCACATACGCTGATGTTTCATGCCATCTAAAAACATCCTTCCATCAACAAGAAAAATCCTAGCACTGCTACATACCTTTTCACCTTCCTTTTTCATGGGCTTCAATTTATGGTGAACTCCATCCTTTGGCAGAGAGTATGTGTTTGCATGTCCATCATGTATTGCATGTCTATCAAACTGCCATGGTCTACCCAACAATAGATGGCAAACATCCATCGAAATAACATCACAAAGAACTTCATCATGGTAACTCCCAATTTTGAATTTTACTAAACATTGTTCACTTACCAAGACCTTATGATCATCTTTTACCCAAGAAATTCGATAGGGCTAGGGATGTTTCTCCTTCTTGAGCTTCATCTTAGAGACCATCTCTTCTGATACCAAGTTATCAGTGCTACCACCATCAATGATCACATCACAACATTTATCCTCACACTTGCATCTGGTATGGAACAAACTCCTCCGTTGCCCTGGTTCATTCTCACCACTTAGTAGGACTCTTTCATTTACCTAGGCCTCTCCTCTTTCTGCATCCTCTAAATGTGATGATTGTGCATCCTCATCCACATGAGCAACCCTAGCTTGGCCCTCAGCTCTCCTATCTGTCCTTCCTTGTCGTTGAGGGCATTCAAAGGCATGATGACCTTCTTCATTGCAATGGAAATAGGTACCATGAAAGCCTCCTCTTCCTTTCCCACGTCCTCTACCTCTTCCTCTTTGATTTCCAAAGTCTTGATCACGGGAGCGGTTGAAACCCTCATTCCTCTGGTTCCTACTAGTACCCTCATCTTCATTTTTCTTTTGAGTTTCATTGCGGCCTCCAGATGATCTACCACTTCCCCTTCCTCCTTGACCGCACCCTCTTTGTCTTCCTTCAAACCTTTTACTCAGCTTCTCTTCAACTCGTAGGGCAAACTGGTATGCTTCTTCAACGCTGGTCATTCTTACCAGACTTAATTCCTCCTGGATGCTAGGTCGTAACCCACTGATATAACGAGCAACCTTCTCCTTATTTTCTTCTGCATGCCCTGCTCTAATCAGGAGTCGGTAAAACTCCTCTATATATTCTTGGACTGATCTTCCTGCTTGCTTTAACCCATGCATCTTCTTAAATAGATCAAGCTCGTAGTCCACGGGAATGAACTGCTTCTTCAATTTGTCCACCATGTGATCCCATCTTGTGATCTTCTCCTTTCCTCTTCTAAGTCTTTCCAATTGAACCTCTTGCCACCAAATTTTTGCATGGCCTTTTAGTTTGGCCTTTGCAAACTTAACCCTATCTGGGTCCCTTATATCCTCATACTCAAAGTATTCTTCCAGTTCATTGATCCAATCGATCAACTCGTCTAGTTTCAAATTTCTCGAAAATATGCCCACTTCAATTGTAGGTCTTTTCCCAAACCTAGTAATGGCCCTAAAAAGCCTTTCCTCTACAGGATTCAGAACTTCCCCATCAACTTCCATTACTTCCTCTTCATTGTCATCCTCACTATTGTCATCTGCGGCAATATTTGCTCCTCTACGAAGCTCCTCTTGCAATGCTTGTACCTGTCTCTGGAGGGCTCTAACCTCCTTAGGATCAATAGCTCTAGCCCTTTTGCCATGCTCTCTTCATGGAGGCATCTTCTAACTCAAACCCATAACCACACAGTCCTGGTGCAAACTGCCTCACAGTCGGCGCTCTGTCTACACACTCAGGAAAACCCGCTCTGATACCACTTGATGGGGACAAAACCCAAAAACAGAATGGACACAATAGAAAAAGGGAATTATATTAACTGAGAAAATAAGCTGCTACAAATAGTGTAGAGAAAATAAACTTCAAAACATGCCCTACGGGCTTACAATAGCATAAATCTGGAGAATATTTCTCCTTTTAGCACCTCCTCTCAAGCTCCAATCCGAACTGCCTTTTACAATGCCAAAAATCTCCTTAAATAGACCCCAGAGGGTTAAGGACTAGGAGTACATTCTAGAAAGTGCTAGTAAGCATCCACCGACAAAATAGAAGGTTCCAGAAGCTGCATTAGAAGTCGGTGCAAATCTAGAAGAATCCAGAAACGATAGTCAAACTTCTGGAAGGCATAACTTTTGAACCGTAGCTCCGATTGACGAACTGTTTACATTTTCGAAAAGCTCTTGAAGCGCTCTATAGCCCTATGGAGGAGCTTTGCTCGTCCCCCATTTTTTGGCCCTTTTTGAGGTCATTTAATGCCCCAAACCTGACTTTGAAGCATTCTTAGGAGGTCTCCAAAACCCAAAAAATGGTAATAACTTTCAAACCGTGGGGCCTTTTGACCTGATTCTTTTTTTGGAATGCTCTAAATCTCAATTACATTCATCTGGCCAAGTCGCACCTTCTAGGTCACCAAAATGATGGTCAAATTGCATGCTCCTATTTTTTCGGGATTTTCAAATGCACTGATAGTTGAACTATGAGAGTTGGAACCTTTATTTGAGCAAAATGGGTATCCAAAAATGTAAAGACATAAAACAGAAACTAAGTCTAAGTACATTTTTTTTGGGTGACACAGGATTTCCCTTATACCTCTGGATGCTCCTGCATCACTTTTCTATATCCAAAATCTCTCTAAGTAAATTTTCCTCTTACTAATACTATTTGTCTTAAATCATTTTGATACTCTTTATTTGATGTGCCTTGTTTCTTCTTTTTTGTTGACTACTTCGCCTTTGTTTTCTATTCTTTATGTTTACTTTATTTCCCCTTTCACATGTTCCCCCTTGCATGTTTGTCTCCCCCTAGCTTTTATCTCCATCTTACATTTATCTTCCCTTTTTTGACACTTATGTCAAAGGGTCTATACACTAAGTGTGTATTTATCTAGAAAATTCTTATTGACTTCCATTACAATCTTTAGAGCAGCATTCCAGTTGTCTATTACAACATCTAAGGATTTGATTTGGATGGTTGTCTCTGCTACAAGGTGAACTAAGCCATCCAAAGTTGAAAGATTAAGATCTTTCTTTAGCATTATTTCAGGATAGGCTAGTTCCTTCTATAGTATTTCCATGTGGGGGGTAAGGGAGGCTTGAATGTGGACTAGCTTGGCTCTTGTGTTAGCCTCTTCTATAGTTAATATAGCTAGTTCCTTTTGTGTGTGAAGCATTGAATGAAAATGCTTCTCACTCTAAGCTAGGCATTGTGGCAATTGAATGACTGATATCTTTAGGTTTTTTTCCAAACCTAGAATCCTCTAGCTTGTTTCTTGTGTGAAGAGTTTGGTATCACACAATTTTGTGTACAGTGAGAATATGTTCTCAAGTACTTTCTTCACTTTTCTAATCTTTGTAACCAACTCTACTTGTGATAGTGCTATTCTACTAGATATCTTCTCATTCAATTTTCCTTGAAATTTCTTTTTAGACCATTCCATGAGTTTTACATTGGTTTCGTATCCTTCATTTGTCACCTGTTCAACAATTTTTGACAATTATTCTAATATAGGCTCAGTTTCATTAGGTGTTTACAAGATGTAGGCATCTATAAAGATGTCTTTGATCTCATATAGTTATTGTATTTTCTTATACTCTTTCCTAAGTATCTCTTGATTCTACTTCCTTTCCAATGTCTCTTGCATGATATTAATCTATTCTAAGTTCATGGTTGCATAGTCATATTTTGGTATAACCATTTCCTCATCTATTGTTGGGTCTCCATAGTGAAGTACCCTTGCCACCTTTGTTGAGCTCGACCCTGGTGTAGAAATCTAAAGTGGCATTGTATCAGTGCTTGGCTCCTAAAGGACTTTGGTAGGAGCGCCAATTGTTAGTAAATTAACTAATGTTTGTATAGCTTCCTAATCCTTTTCCTTGGGTATGTCCTTCTCTTCATCAGATTTTCCTTGCTCAATTATGATCAATTGTGGTGCACCTTGTGTTTTTGCAGTAGCTATAGAAGCATTTGTCTATCCTACTTGTTCCTTTATGGGCTCTTCTATAATCTGAGTTTGTTGTTCAATCACAACAACTTTTACTATGGTGTCAACCTTTTCTGATGTATCCTTTGATGTTTGCACTGGAGGTTGACCACTAGTAGCTATAGGGATAACAAAAGGTGGTTCTTTTTTGTTCACCATATCCCTAGTTATGTTAGCTACTACTTTCCGTAGCTCATCCCCATTGACCAAAACTAGATTATCATAGAATTTATCTTCTTTATATCCTCTACAGTTAGTGAATTAATGTTCTAAGTTGAGCTGTCAGGAACATCTTTCACTTTGATTGTGTTTGCAAGTGTGTTTGTGTCATGTGGAGGGCTTAATGGTGGCAATTGTGTGTCCTGCACACTTTTTTCTATTTGTTGCTCCTTAGTTTTTGCCATTTCAAACTTTTCTGTTGTGCCTCCTCCACTATGTTATCTCCTTTTTCTTTCCCAGTTTCTCCTTCCTTATCATCATTCTCATCTTCATCATTATTCCTTCCCTCAAAGGGATCCTCTTCTCCTTCCTTGATAGTAGTCAGGCCATATATCAAATTCCATATTTGAGTGGATTCATTTTCAACATCTTCAATCTTATTTTGGAGAATGCTAAATGCTCTATACTTTGGTACAAATTTGCTACCATGTTTCTTGTTGCCTTGGTGATTTTCCCTTTTGATAATTCTGGCATCACTTGTGCCAATGTAGATTCTCTTATTTCCTTTTCCATATTTAGGAAATAGTGCCATTTATTCTCAACAATTGAATATAAATCTTTGGACATTGTGTTATCAAATTCAAGAGGGGTATTCTTGAATTTTGTCATCATGGCATACTTTGATTCTTCTAAAATATTCTAGTCTTCTCTACCAAGTTTATTAAATTCAATTTTTTCCAATCCTATTAAGCCTATATTATCCCTAACATTATCACAAAGTTTTTCAACATTAGAGTTGGGAGCATGACTTACCACTCTGAACTAGCTTGTGTCTTCTAACTCGGTCCTTTCATCATCTAACTCTAGTTGTGCTACATATTTTCTTCTAGGTTTCATCTACATAGGACCTTGTTGTTTAGTAGCCTTTTTCTTTTCCATTACTTTCTCCTTAGAAATTCGAGTGGTGGCCCTTGTGCTAGCTCTTATAGCTGGAGTAGTAGGATTTGCAAGGCTTGGTTTAGCAATTTTCTTTATCTTTGGTTATGCTATAGGTTGTGTTTCATCCTTCCTTTTCTTTGGTTCTTATTTGGTTGGTGCTTCCTTGGCTTGTTCCTCCTCAGCACCTTCTTCTTCTGTATCTTCACCCATGCCTTGGGTTAGGGCAATAGGTTCTTCACCTTTTTCTTCTTCTTCCTCTTCAACTTCTTCTTCATTATCTTCATCTTTAGCACCTTCTCCAAATTTGGCTTTCAGGTTCTTCACCATTTTGTCTTTCTTTTTCAAGGTTGAGGTATTTTTCAACTCCATTTCAATCTTTAATTTTACAACATCATAATTATCAAAAATTTTAGCTATCTTATCAACTTCTTTTGAAAGTAGTGTAGTGATTCCAGTTGAAGCTTCATAAATGTTAGTTCCATGACCTAGAGGCCTTAGCCATTTCATTCTAGGTACTGCAGCCTAGATGAAGGTGTATTCAATATGCACAAGAAAGAAAATATTATTTTAGTATTTCTCCACTAGGGAAACAAGAATTTTTAACCTCTATTTCATTGACTGCTTGAAATCTTCATAGTAACTAGTCATCACTAACTCAAAATTGTCTCCCATTTGTTCAATGTACTCATTTATTTGTACAACCACTAACCTATTGGTCTTCCATCCTAATCTACCAAAAGATGGGAATTCATTTCTAACATAGAAAAATATGCATATCAATATGGAACTGAACTTACATTAAGCAATTTTAGACTTCCTTATTTCTCCTTAAGTTCTCCATTATTTGTTGCAACTATAGTTTTGCAAGATCATAAGTATGATCTTTCTTGGCTATCTTGTACCCTACATCAACTACTATATGAGAAATACTATTTAGTCAATTTTACTAATAGAATTTGTGTGATATGATTCTCACTATAAATTCAAGAAGTGGATCTTTGATAGTATCAATTTTCTTTCCTCTCTTTTTCCACTTTGCTCCTGTATTCCGCTCTATCATCTCTTTTGAGTCACTCCTCAAAGTTTTAGGCCAATCTAGGGTTGGGTATCCTATAACACTATTTATAATTCTCTTTGAAATTTTGATGTGTCCACCTTCTATCCATACAAATCTATCATGTATTCTTCTTAGAACAATCTTGATCCACTCAGTTTTGAAGACATTTGGAAAATTTAGGGCACGGGTTAAGCCCTTCCTCTCAATAATTTCAAATTCTTCCTTTAACACTCTATTTTCACATAATTTATCATATGCCTGATGTTTTTCCATGTCTCTAATTCCTTCTACCTTGCATTAAAAGCATTTTCTCACATCTTGAACCATAACAACATTAGGTGGAATAACTGATAACGCACCTCTTGGATCATTCTTAAATGCAACTTCTAGTATGACCCTAAAGTCTGGTTGTTTTACTTTGCTACTAACTAGCTAAACTTCAAATAGTTCCTTATCTTGTGGATTCTTAGAACTTGAGTCCATTTTTCAAACTAAGATTTTAACAAATACATAAACTGTATAGCTCAACAGATGAAGAATACCTTGAAATCAATGATCTTACGCTCAATCTTTGCATTTATTCATGCAAATTCGTTGTTCTTGCTTAAAAATTGCTTCTTCAGTCTACTCATTCTTGCTCTGTGTTCATAATGATGAAAAATATGTGAAATTTTCCCTTATACCCTTTCAAAACATCACATTTAATACATGGTGCATATACAACTATAAACTCCACTCTAATACAATTTCTACTTTACTCAACATTCATTGATTTTTCCATCACTTAGAAGGTATAAGAATTACCCTTACTTGGGAGAAATAGAAATTTCTTTCACTCGATAGCTACAAGTAGCTCAGCTTCAAATGGCTTTGGCTGACATCTCAGCATACACTAGAATTTACTTGGAAATTAAAGAGGACTTTTCACACTCAACAGTAATGTGAAAACTTTACTATTTGACCTTCATTTTTCCTATTGACTTGCATCTTTATTCATCCTATTTTATCCTTTTTAGCACTAACTTATCTTGGAACTAATGTATGATGAAGAATTTAGATATCAGTCCTACATACCTCATTTTGCTTAGTTTGATGAGATGTGACCACTTAACCTTTCAAGTGAAGTGATCCCTTCATTTGATGTGCTCCCTCCATCTTTCTTTTTCAATGTTTTGTTCACCTCTCCTTTGATGTGCTCAACATCTACCTTGCCTATTCCTCTATTGAACTCTAAGTTAGGTGTCTTTGTCCTTGTTGGGAAATGCCTACTAATATGACCAATCATCAAATAGCTAAAGCATGTAGTTTGACTCAACCATCTATTGTAGCTACCACTAAAGTGTGTTCTTGTTAGCAATAAAGCACAAATAGAAATAACAATTACATGCAAATATAGCCAATATAAAAAAACAATAGATCACATAGAAAAGAACACAAGACACCAAGATTTAATGTGGTTCACCCAATCCCTAGGCTACATCCACCAAACATCAAGTTTGATATTATTACAATCTAGTGATTACAACCTAATTACAATCTATAATTCCTTATAACTCAATACTGCTACAAGAAGCAATTTTTTCATCACAACTATGAAACAATCCCTAACCCTAAGCTCTTTTATACAATTATTTTTGCCAATTTAGGGTTATCATTAATAATTACATGTTGACCCAAAATCTTGAGCCCTAAAGAATTTATGAAATATGTACAGTACTTTTCTGATCAGTCACCATAATCTAACAATCTCCCACTTGGGGACTAATTAAGCTCCACTCTAAACAACAATCTGCCACTTGGAGACTAATCTTGTAGCTATGCTGCTACTCCATGAGGCTTCCACTAGATCAAACCAACCTAGACTCTATTTTTCTTTTATTCATGTTTAGTCTAGAAGACCAACCAAAGTTGAAGAGGAGTTTAGCTTCTCCCTTGTTACTACCTTTGTAAACATATCTATTGGATTATCATCTACATGTATATTGTCTAGATTTAACTATCCTTCCTCCAAAATTAATCAAATGAAATGGTACTACAACTGTATGTGTTTTTTCTTTGAATGCAAAGCTGAATTCTTTGCAAGATGAATGACACTCTAACTATCTATAAACAAATAATTATCCTTTCAAGGATGTCCCAATTCTTCCAAGAAGAACTAAAGCCATATCATCTCCTTGGCTACCTCTTTAGTAGAAACATACTCTACCTCTATAGTGGATAAAGCATTAACCTCTTGTAACTTAGAAACCCAACTCACAGCTACCCCACCAACAATAAAGACATAACTTGTAGTACTCCACCTGGTATCAATATCTCATGCCAAATCTGAGTTAACATAGTATTGTAAATCAGTAGTAGAGCTCTCAAAGTGTAAACACTTATTGGATGTTCCTCTCAAATATCTAAGAATCCATTTAACACCATTCCAATGCTCAATTTCTAGATGACCCATATACTTGCTAATGACTCCCACTACATGTGCAATATCTAGCCTTGGACATACCATAGCATACATAAAGCTTCCTATAGCTGAAGCATAGGGTACCTTGGACATCATATCATCCTCTTCTTGTGTCTTAGGATACATCTCTTTAGTAAACTTCAAATATCCAGGTAAAGGTGTGCTGACAGCTTCAACATTCTCCATAGAGAAACATTGCAACACCTTCTCAACATAATTAGCTTGAGATAGTGTCAATGTTTTATTCTTTCTATCTTTGCAAATATTTATACCATGTATTTTTTTTGTTGCCCCCAAATACTTCATAGCAAATGCATGTGCTAACTAGAATTTCAGCCCCTTAATGTGATCCATGTTAGACCCAGTGACAAGCATATCATTAACACAAAATAATGTAGCTATCATCATCCAACCTCTTAAAGTAAACACAATGATTTAAATGACACCTATTGTATCCATGTTCATGCCTAAACTTTTCAAAATTTAGATAGCATTTCCAAGGTGCTTGCTTCAAGCCATATAAACTTTTCTTCAATTTGCACACTAAGTTCTCCTTACCTTTAACCTCAAATCCCTATTGCTGAGTCATATATATCTCTTCATCCAAATCACCATGCAGAAAGGTTGTTTTAACATCATGCTACACTAAATGAAAATCTTTAGTAGCCACAATACTTAAAACAATATGGGTAGAAGTCATTTTAACAATAGGAGAAAATATCTCATCGAAATTGATTCCTTTTTCTGTGCAAATCCTTTTACAACTAACCTGGCTTTAAATATTTTCTTACCTCTTTCCTCTTCTTTCAACTTATAAACCCACTTATTCTATAAAGCCTTTTTACCTATAGGAAACTTGCATAAATCTCATGTCTTATTCTTTAGCAAAGAGTCCATTTCATCTTTCATTGTAGACTCCCACTGAATCTTAGTATCCACCTGCATAGCTTCATCATAACAATTAGGTTCACCAACATTGGTAAGTAAAATTAAATACAAAGAGGGAGAGAATCTTTCCTAGAGGTCTAATTTTCCTTGTTGACCATCTAACATTCACCAATGTGTGTGGTATTTGTTGTTGCTATTGTTGCACATCATGAGGAATGGTTGGAACAATAGCTTTTGGAGTATCATCTAGCACTACATAATCATCTTGTTTCTTCTCATGTCTACTTCTTACAATTTTATGACTTTCAAAATCTCAAATCCTATAACTGAATTCATTAATACTATATCCAACAAATACACATTTATTTGACTAAGTTTCTAGCTTGGTTTTGTTTTTAAAATCTATGTGAGCAAATGATTCACAACCAAAGGTTTTGAGAAAATAATAACTCACCTTCTTACCAGTCTATGCTTCCTATGGAATACCACAACCCAAAGGAGTAGAGGGACCTCTATTAATCAAATATATAGTTGTATTGACAGCCCCCACCCACGTGTAAGGGCAACCTAGCATGTAACCTCATTCTAGTCCTATTTTCAGCCACTCCATTTTCCTCTGGAGTCCTTAGAATAGTTTTCTATATATGAATATTATTAGTATTGCAATAATCTTCAAATTTATGATTGCAATACTCACCACCATTATCAGATCTAAGATATTTTAATTTCTTACCAGTCTCATATTCAACCAAGCATTTCCATTTCTTAAAAGTTTGAAATACATTAGATTTCTATCTAAGAAAATAAACCCATACTTTTCTAGTTGTTTCATCAATAAATGTAACATAATAATGAGAGCAACCAAGGGAAGATACCTGAGCTAGTCCCCATACATCTGTATGCACAAGCTCTATTTTCTACTTTTTATTTTCCTTCCTAATCTTCACAAAACTAACTCTCTTTGGTTTTCCATACACACAACTTTCAAAAAAATTCATATTAACACATTTTAGACCTGGTCAAACTTTCTTTGAATGAAGTACTTTTATACCTTTCTCCCTCATGTGCCCAAGTCTGTTATGCCATAATGCTATATCAAAATTTATAGCAACTATTTGTTCTCCATTCTCAACTGTAGAAATTGTTCTTGAACATTTATTTTTCTCTAAAACAATTAAAGTATAAGGACTAATATGACCTATACAAAGATATAAGATTCTACTTTCACACCTTTTGCTACTACAAGCAAACCTTTTGAAACTTTCCAATTTTTATCATTAAAAGTAACTACACAACCCTCATCACCAAGTTGCCTTGCTGAAATTAAATTCCTACCCAGCCTTGTAACATGTCTTACCTCTTGTAGTAGCCAATGATTCCCATTTTGCAACTTAATCTTAACTTTTCCCTTTCCAACAATTTGACAGGATCTCCCAAATAAACAAGTCCAAAATCCTCTTGGACATAATCAATGAAATAATCTCTATGAGTTGTAGCATGAAAGGAAGCACCAAAATCTAAAACCCATGAATCATCAATAGTTTCTAAAGATAGAAGCAAAGAATCCTTTTTGGATTTTTTACTTACAACATTTGCCTCCTTGTCTCCATCTAGCTTATCTCCTTCATTTTTCTTTCAATTCCAACAATCTTTCTTTTTGTGCCCTAGTTTCCCATAGTACTAGCAGTTGTTTGGTCATCTCGATTGAGAAGTCCTCCCCTTTGACTTTCCTCTTGATTTTCCATGATTTCTAGAATTACTTCCTCTCTTAGTTGTTCTGCCCCTGCTTTGTGCATTCAAAGCACTTCTTGATGTAGATCCACCTGAGGTTTTCCTATGAGTTTCCTCACCCAAAACAACACTAATCACATCATCATATTTTAGGGTCCTAGATCTAGGAACATAATTACTCATAGCCATTACCAAGCCATTCCAGCTTTCAGGCAAGGAACAAAAAATCAAGAGAACCCTAATTTCTTCATCAAAATTGATATGATAACTGACTAGTAATAGTATTAAACTCATTTAAATGATCTACAATAGATTCACCTTCTATCATTTTCATATTAAATAAATACTTCATGAGAAATACCTTATTTGAAGTGGAAGGATTTTCATATAGTTTCACTATGGTTTGCATCAATTATTCTATTGTCTTCACTTTTGTAATATTAAATGCCTCTGATGGTGCTAGGCATAATTGAATGCTTCCAAGTGTCTTTCTATCCAAAAGATCTAATTCATCATTTGAAATAGATCCCTAATTCTTGGCTTTGCCTTCCAATGGTTTCCATAAATCCTTCTAATAAAGATAGTCTTCCATTTTCATCTTCCATAATTGGAAGTTCTACCCATTAAACCTATCAACCCTTAGCTTACTCTCATCTCTTATCGCTCCTACTCAACCATAAGACTCCCTCTCAGTTGTGAGACTTTCCTATAGAGGATAAGTTAAGAAAAAAACAACCTCACTTTGATACCACTTGTTCAAAATAAACCATGGATAGAAATAACAATTACATGCAAATATAACCAATATCAAAAAATAATAGATCACATAGAAAAGAACACAAGACACCAAGATTTAATGTGGTTCACCCAATCCTTGGGCTATGTCCACCAAACAATAAGTCTAATATTATTACAATCTAGTAATTACAACCTGATTACAATCTATAACCCCTTACAGCTAAATACCACTGTAAGAAGCAATTTTTGCATCACAACTATGAAACAATCCCTAACCCTAAGCTCTTTTATACAATTATTTTTACTACTTTAGGGATATGTTTAATAAATACATGTTAGCCCAAAATCCTAATAAAATAGGGCCCAAAATTTTTTTAGGCCAATGCCCCAAGCCCTAAAAAAATTATGAAGCATGTAAAGTACTTTTTTGATTAGTCACCACAATCTAATAGCTCTTATGCAATTTTTAGGGATGTGTCCATGCTCTTGACTATAATGATAGATATGTCTTGTATTATAATCTCAGTTATAGGAATTTTTATAGATTCTTCCCTTTCTTCTCTTTTTTAATGACCATGTGGAGTTGAATCTATATTCAAAGGCTTTTTGTCCAAACTTTTGACAATCATAGCAGTGTCTTGTAAATTTTGGTACGATTCTAGCTCTACATTCATGTGCCTAATGACCTTGTTTGTTGCACTTCTGACAATGAGTCATGTTCCTAGGCTTAGCATTAGACTAGCATTCTTGCTCTTGCAAATCTTAGTTGTATGTCCTTTCTTTCCATAATGATGACAAATAGGTTTAGAATTCTTACCTTTATTTGTTCTTTCCTTAGTAGCTTTGGACAATTCTTCTTCTTTAGTGCTTGTGTAGCCCAATTCTAATGTGTCTTTACTAGATCTATGGGATTTTAGTAGTTTTGCAAAGTACTTGATGGCTTCATTTGGATTTTTGAAACTTTTAACAAAATCCTTTTCTCCTTTTAGTTCATTCTACAATTGTTCATTATGCAACTTAAATGCAGTTATATTAGTATCCTTGACATTTAACTCATGATGAGCATTCATCATTTGCCATAGGGTGTCCAATTGCATGTTTGAGATCCTAGATAGCTCTACTAACTTTTCTTCCAATCTATTTGCCAAAATTTTGTTGTCTTATTCAATCATGGCCTTGCCATCTATATCTTTCTTCTTTTTCTTAGTCAACTTTACATAGCAATATTGCTTGTGATCCTTGTTCCAACTTGAGATTTCTAATTTCCTTAGCTTGTGCTCTATTCTTGTTCATGAGATCTACAATTGCTACATCAAATTCATAGGAGTTACCATCTACAAATAACTTTGTGGTGTCAATCTCTTTGTATTGTGTGTCATTTTCTACCATAGCGATCTCTTTCCTTCTCTTTAGCAAACTTCTCAAGGCATCTCTAGCTTCGTTCAATTGTTGTAGTAAGAGATGTATCTCAATCTCCTAATTTTCAATGGTCTTTCCCGACTTGTAAACCTCCATTTCATGATTTTTTCTCCAAGCTGTAAGGCTTCTCTTGATGAGAACTTAGCTCTAATACCAATTGTTGGAAATATAAATGGGAAATGTATACTTCTGAGAGGGGGGGTGAATCAGAAGTACTAATCTCTAACCAATAAAAATTTTAACTTTAGAATAATGCATGCATTAACATATTGAAATAAAATGTAAGGTATGTGCATTCACAAAAACACTTAATACTAGATATGATTACCCAGAAACCCTCCAATGAAAAGGTAAAATTGGGGTAGGGATGACACCCATAATTCTTCACTACTGTAGCAGCAAAATTCACCTATTAAGATTACATAGTTCATTCGCATAATTTTCCCTCTGAGAGGCCTTCCCTATTAAAGTCTTACAAATAATTTTTAGATCCCACCCTATTAAAGGATTTTAACACCCTATTAAAAGTGTGCCTGGTTCAAGGACTTTAGAACACTCACTTGGAATGTCGCCTTATTAGAGAATTTTACAATGATTGTTAAATCAACCTTAGTTTAATGGATTTAATCTTGTTGATACAATTGTCAGAAATTATAGTAGAATGTTTGATCTGATACACTTACAATCTAGTATTGTTGATTTTAGATCTCAATTTAGTCCATCTTGATTCTTTCTAATTTGATATGAAATTTTTGTATCCTCAATCCTCTATTATTGCAAACTAATTTTGCAATTCTATCCTTCTTCTAAGTCATCTTGAAACTAATCAATTCACCCCTTCCATTTCCTTCAAATCTTCACTAGCATCACCTACTCACATACATTCATACTCACTCTAAATTTTGGGGCTTCATCGCTCTTTAAAAAGATTTTGGTAGCTTAGGGTTAGGTATGAATCTATGATTGATATTCATTCATTGTCCTACTAAATTCCTTCCATTTTTTTTATTAGTTACATGTTGATCACATAGGGAATCCAAATAGATTTGAAGATCCATCCATAATTTAGCTCAAGAATGGTTTACATGATTTTTTGTGCCATCAAAAACAACTAGGTCCATTCTAAATTACTTGGCACTTGCTAATACTAATGCTTGGCACTTTCTATAATTCTATGTTGCTCGGCATTTGAACATGCTAGGCATCAAATCTTCACTTGGAACTTGGGCTACTCAGTACATGAGTGACTCAACACTCATTGCAACTTGGCATTTATACATATTATACTTGGCATGTGTTACTAGCTCAGCATGAATTTACTAAATATCTTAAGGATTGGTTTTGACAATTGAGTGTCAACAATTCATGGTTTTCACTTTAACTACATTCTAGTAATGGTATGAATACTTTGATGCCCTCAATTATTTTTTAAATTAATTTTTCTTAATTCTTAATGGTTTCCATAAGTTCTACTATTATGTCTAGTGGCACAGACTTGATTTATGAAAAAGGCATGGTTAGCCCTGATGTAGTGTAAGGTAGGAGAGTCCCCAAAGGAGCTATCCAAACCCCCAACAAACAACCACACAATGGAAATACAGCAACAAAACAAAAATAATCCAAGATTTGATACCAAATCACAACTCTTTATTGATAGATATAATTGATTACATGCAATACGCCTGACTATAATGCCTTTTCAGTTAGGGCCAAATACAAATAACAATTACAAAATTAGTTATGCAAGATCCAACTTACAAACTTTATTTCAACTAGTCCAGATCCACAACTAGATAAGAGTACCAAGAAAATCCACACTTGTACCCTTAGGTCCACCAAGAAAATTCTCAAGTTCTCAAGCCACAGCCCTAGCTCTTCAAAATTTTCTTCTACACAATCTCCTTCACTCATCTGAATAGATGAATTCTCCAGCTATACTAAAGACTCGACAAAACCCTTTACTTATATCTAACTAAGCCAAAATTTAGCCTAATCCATTACAAACTAAATTAAATCCTTTACATTAAATATATGTTGAACCACGAGTCAGCCACAACACAAATTAAATACCCTTACATAAATTAAATGCAAAAATTTGGCTTACTATACAATTTGATATGAACAAAACCAAAACCAATGTTGGCACTCAGCACATATAGGAACACTTGGCATCCACTAGCTATAGTAACTCGACATCCACTAGGAGCTATAATAACTTGGTACCCACTAGGAGCTATAGTAGCTCAGCATCCACTAGTAGTTATAGTAACTCGACACCCACAAGGAGCTATAGTAACTTGACATCCACTAAGAACTATAGTAGCTCAATATCCACTAAGAGCTATAGTAACTTGGCATCCACTAGGAGCTACAATAACTCAGCCTCCACTAAACAACTTGGCAACAATAGGAAAATTGGAAACCATTGGCACTTGGCTCCAATATGCAAGATTGCAAGAAATCCTAGGATGCTCCTACATTAGACACTACGGATTCAAAAAGATGTTCTAGTAACTAGAAGAACATCTTTTATGATTTAACACATAAATCCAAAACTGGTTCTTCACATGCATATCCTCCAAATCTTAAACTTGTACACTCTTTCACTTGTTGTTCTTCTACTTCTTCACTTCTAGCTTAGGTTTTCTATAGGTCTTCTTTCCATACTAATCTCCAACTTTCTCAAAATCTACCAACTCAACTTGACTACCAATACTTAGGTTCTTCCTACCGAGCTCCTCATTCTACAAAGGAATCAAGGAAAACTTCCTTCCACCTTTCTCAACAATAAACACATTCTTGACACAATCATGCACAATTGTACAATCATACTACCAAGATCTACCAAGTAACACATGACAATTGTTCATGTCCATAATGTCACACAACACTTGTTCCTTATAGTACCCAATTTGGAAATCAACAAGGCATTGTTCCCTCACTTCCAAAGAATGTTGACCTTGCAACCAGCTAATCTAATAAAGATAAAAGGTGTCTTACTCTCTTTAAACCAAGTTTTTGAACCATCTCCTCAACAATAGGGTTATCAGTACTATCACCATCCACAATCACCTTTTAGACTTTACCACCAAACTTACAAAAAGTCCTAAAAATATTAGACCTCTGACAAGAATCCATTTTCCTCTCAACAACTAGTACTTTCCAAGCCATCAAACTTTCTCCTTTCTCATACTGCTTGTCTTGAACTACAACCTCATTCACAATAGCAATTGTCCTGCCAATTAGACATTCAAAATATCTATACCCTTATTTACCACATCTAAAAAAATTACCTCGAAAGTCACCTCCATTTGTCCTTGTTTTTCAATAAATAGGTTTTAGTTTACCTTGAACACTCAATTTAGCTTGTGCCAAGCTACCCTAGTTCTCCTTCCCTCTATCATTACCTTTAATTTTCCTCTTCAACTTATCTTCTACCTTCAAAGCATATTGATAAGCATCTTTAATTGAAGAAATATTCAACATACCAACCTCATCCTGAATATTGAATCTCAAACCATTAATGTATCGAGCTACCTTCTCCTTTGACAATTCTATATGACCAAACTAGAGAGTCAACTTCTAGAACTCCTTGGTATAATCTTTTATAGACATATCCTTCTCTTTTAGATTTTGTAATCTCTTAAACAACTCAAGTTCATAACTGGTAGGAATGAACATTCCCTTCAACTTAGTCACCATTAATCTCCATCTAGTGATCTTCATTTCATCTTCCTCTTCTTTTCTTCTTTATAATTCTTTCCATGAAAGGGCAACATGTCCTTTCAACTTATTTTGTGCCAACATCACTTTGAGTATATCCTCAATATCCTTAAGATCAAAGTAGTCTTCCAATTTACCAATCCAATCAATTAGGTCTTCAGGAGTCAAAGTACCTAAGAAATTAGAAATCTCCATCTTATGTTTTAGCTTCAACTAAGATCCAAGTCTAGCAAATTGACTAGCCCTAGTTCTAAAAGGTCTCTTCACTAGATTGGTTTTCTCCTCAACACTAGATCTAGTAACTTTAAAGTATTTTGCAACTTCCTGGTAACTACCTTCAATGCCCACATTCCAAGGTACACCACCTAAAGAATTTACAATTTCAGCAATCATTTCACTCTTCATCAATGCAATCTGAGATCTAAACTCTGCTCTAGTATTTTTTGAGATACATTCTTCCACAACATCATTAAGATCATCAATTTCTCTAGGGTCCAATCTACTTGGAAGCATCTTCCAAAATTTTAGTAAACCCTAAGAAACAAATCCACCAATCTAGAAGATCAGTTAGCCACAAGATCAACCTTTTATACAAGTCTTGGTGTAGATTGCCACAACTTTGGCAAGGTGGGAGAATCCTCAAAGGTGATGTCAAAACCTCTAGCAAACAACCAAACAATGGAAATACAATAACAAAACAACAATGATGCAAGATTTGATACCAAATCACAAGTCTTTATTCTTAGATATAACTTATTACAAGAAATATGCTTGGCTATAAGGCCTTTTGGGTTAGGGCCAAATATAAAAAACAATTACAAAATTATTTTTATAAGATCCAACAAGATCCACTTACAAACTCAATTCTAGCTAGTCCATATCCCAACTAGAAAAGAACACCAAGAAAATGTACACTTGTAGCCTCGGGTCCACCAAGAAAATTCTCTAGTTCTCAAGATGCAATCCTAGCTCTTCAAAATTTGCATCTACATAATCCCCTTCACTTCTCCTCTGAATGAATCCTCCAATTATGCTAAATAGTCCACAAAACCCTTTACTTATAGTCAACTAATCCACAAGTCATCCTAGTTTATTACAAACTAAATTAAACCCTTCACATTAAATATATGTTGACCCATAAGTCAGCCATAGCACAAATTAAATAATCATACATAATTAAATAGCATAAGTCAGCTTATAGACAATCTGGCATGAAAAAAACTAAAACCAATGCTAGCACTCAACACATATAGGAACACTCAACTTTCACTAGCTATAGTAACTTGGCATCTACTAGGAGCTACAATAAATTGGCACCCACTAGGAGTTATTGTAACTTGACATCCACTAAGAGCTATAGTAACTCGACATCCACTAAGAGCTACAATAACTTGGCATCAACTAGTAGCTACAATAACTCAACCTCCACTAAATATCTCGGTAGCAATAGGAAAATTGGAAACCAATGGCACTCAGCTCCAACATGTAGGATTGCAAGAAAGCCTAGGGTGCTCTTGCATCAAGCCCCCTATGGAGAACTACTTTCCTATATATTGGAAGCTAATAACTATGATAGGAAGCCAAGTCAAAAGTTCAAACACTGATATCTGACTGAGACATTCAATAAAATATTAAAGTTTAATCTATTGCAAGGTATCTAAAACTAGAAAGGAAAAAATGGCTTTCTACAGCTGCTATAAACAAAGTTTTCAGAAAGTGATAGTAAAACATTTTAATAAATCATTTTGTTTTCATCCTGCATAACAAAATATATGCTACAACATGCATGTCTCATTTAGAAGTATAAGCAATTGTGATATAATAATGAAAGATAGCCACTTTTCCTGATAGAGAAGCATGGGCTCGAACCATTCATGGATGTGGTCATCAATAACCATTTCAATAAGTGGCTTATGAAGAATAATATGAAAGAAGAGGTTACCCCTATATTCCATAGGCAATAGCTGCTATAAGGAGTTATTTGTAAAGGTTGTTCACTATTTCCACTTTAATTGCAATCTAGTAATGGTATGAATACTCTGATGCCTTCAATTATTTTTTAAATGAAGTTATCTTAATTCTTAATGGTCTTCATAAGTTCTATTATTATATCTAGTGGCAGAGGCCTAATTCATGAAGAAGGTATGTATAGCCCCCTATAGATTGGAAGCTAATAACTATGATAGGAAGCCAAGTCAAAAGTTTAGACACTGATATCTGACTAAAGCATTCAATAAAATATTAAAGTTGAACCTATAGTAAGGTATCTAAAACTACGAAGGAAAAAATGGTTTTCTACACCTACTACAAGCAAGGGTCCAGAAAGTGATCATTGAAATGTCCCTTTACTAATTTTTTATGATATTTCCAGCCTCAAATCAGAACTTTAAAATCAAACAACCAATATTACAAAGATCTGTCAATTCTCCAATAAAACCCAAATCGGGTATGTCCAAATTAGTGCCAAAAAACTTCACAACTTCACAAATTGTTAATAAATCTGAAAATGGACATTTTTACAGAAATTTCAGCAGCATAACAGCCTACAAAATGACATTTCCAGATTTGTACAGCCCTTACACAACAGATTACAAATGTAGAGCAAAACTATGCTCAATCGGGCTCCCGAAATTAACACCAAAATGCCCGAAAACACCAAAAAACACTCATAAATTATCTCAGAAGTCTGATCACGACCCAATACATATATTCGGCTCTATTTTAACATCATGAAGTCTGAAATACAACAGCAAACCAAACTGATATGAAACACTCAACTGAAAACCCAAATTCAAACCAAAAACAATCCCCGAAAACACCCAAATCGGCACTATTCAGCACAAGGGCAAACTCTGTATGAGCATGCACATGGAATGGCTTCAAACTCCCGTCCTTAGCCTTCCTGGAAACCTGCAAACTCCCGTTCTTGGGTCTCCTTCTCCACAGGTTTGGCAGCCTCTGAAGAACAACAAGAAAATTAGCAAGAATCAAGATGTAGAATGAGCCCAAAATGCCTCCAAAACCCTTTTTAAAGAGGCATAACCCTAACTCACGTCCAAGAGGGGTTAATAAAATATAATTTAATAATAATTTTTATTTATTAGTCCATTGGTTTCCAAAGATTAACCCCTTTTTCCGAAATTTCACCTTTTTGGAGCCTGCCTGCCTTAACAAAGTTTATTTTTTTTTAATTATTTGAATAGGGGACATGACAAGTCCTCCCCTCCCAAATATTGCTTGTCCTCAAGCAATGAAGGTTGGAATTCTCAAGAATATGTTCTCCTTCCCAAGTTGCATCCTCTAGTGGTAATCCTTTCCATTTGACCAAATGCTCTATGATGCTCCTATTTCTCAACCTTTTCTCTCTTGTATCCAAAATTTCTTCTGGTATCAAAACTAATTTCCCTTCATCATCAAGAGGTGGTAATTCTGTAGATACTATGGTTTGCTGGCCTATAACCTTCTTTAAGCAAGATACATGAAAAATATTATGTATTTTGCTGTTTGGTGGGAGCTCCAATTCATAAGCTACCTCTCCTACCTTCTTGATGATTTTATAAGGCCCATAGAACCTTGGCTTGAGTTTCTCTGCCCCACTTCTCTTCAAGGTGCTTTGCTTATATGGCTGCAACCTAACAAATACCAAATCTCCCACCTCAAAAGATCTTTCAATCCTTTTCCTGTCAGCATATATCTTTTGTTGGTTTTGTGCATGTTGTAGATTATCCTTGAGGGACCTTATTATGTCTTGGCTTTGCTTGATGAAATCACTTGCTGCGGGTACTCTGCTATCGGAAAGTATTAGATCAACAAAGGAAAGGGCATCGTAACCATAAAGAGCACGAAAAGGAGGCATACCAATAGACATGTGATGAGATGTATTGTAACAATACTCCCCTAGGTGTAACCATTTCACCCAAGCATGTTGTTGATTTGAAACATAGTTCCTCAAATATCCTTCTATCCATTTATTAACTATCTCTGTTTGTCCATCTGTTTGAGGGTGATAGCTAGTACTGGGAGTGAGTTCAGTTCCTGCCAAATGAAAGAGCTCCTTCCAAAAAGAGCTAAGGAATCTACTGTCCCGGTCACTAACAATGTTTCTAGGCAAACCATGTAATCTAAAAATTTCCTTGAAGAACAATTCAGCCACTTGTGATGCCTTGAAATCAGATGTGATAGGAAAGAAATGTGCATACTTAGTTAGTCTATCTACCACCACATATATGCAATCCTTACCTTGAACCTTGGGCAACCCAGTGATGAAATCCATGGAAATACTTTCCCATTTTTGTTCAGGAATAGGAAGTGGCTGCAACAACCCTGCAGGAAAATTTTGCTCACTCTTGCTTTGTTGGCATACCATACATTCCTTAATGTGTTTAAGGACATCCTCCTTCATACCCTTCCATGAAAACCGCTCTCGAATTTGCCTGTATGTCTTGAAGTATCCTTGGTGACCAGCCAAAGGTGTGTCATGAAAAGCCCTCAATATCCTCTCCTTAGTTTTTGACCCTGGTACTAAGAAGATCCTGTTCTTGTAATAAATCAATTCATCAACAACCTTGTACCTGTTATCATCCACTAACTTATCCAAAATCTTGGTGGCAAATGAATCTTTAGCATACTCTAAAATTATGGAGACTTTCCAATCAGCAGAGATAGATGATAAGGAACACAAAGTGGGCTTTCTTGAGAGAGCATCAGCAACCACATTATTCTTTCCTTTCATGTATTCAATATCAAAATCATAAGCTTGCAATTTGCTTACCCATTTTTGTTGACGATCATTCAAATCCCTTTGGTTCAAGAAGAACCTGAGGCTATTATGGTCTGTCTTTACAATGAATCTCCCACATACCAAATATTGTCTAAACTTATGAAGTGCATGCATGATTGCCAACATTTCCTTATCATAGATGGAGTACCCTTTCTCTGATTGATTTAATTTTCGACTCTCAAATGCTATTGGATGTCCCCTTTGAGTTAGGACAGCCCCTATACCTTCTCCTGAAGCATCACATTCAACAACAAAAGGTAAAGAGAAATCTGGAATTGCAAGCACAGGGCATGAACTCATTACCTCCTTAAGCTTATCAAATGTTTTTTGTGCCTCTTCTGTCCAAACAAAAGCTCCTTTCTTTGTCAAATCAGTCAAGGGGGCAGCAAGCTGAGAAAATCCCTTGGCAAATCTCCTATAGTAGCTACACAACCCGAAGAAACCTCTCAACTGTGTAAGATTAGTGGGTGGAGGCCAATCCAAAATTGCCTGGATTTTCTGTTGATCAACCTGTACTCCTTTAGAGCTTATAATATGTCCCAAATATAGGATCTCTGTCAAACCAAACTCACATTTAGATAGCTTAGCATAGAAGGATTGCTGCTCCAAGATTCCCAAAATAGTGTCTATGTGCTTTAGATGCTCTTCCCATGTTTTACTGTATATCAAGATATCATCAAAAAATACCAAAACAAATTTTCGAAGATGCTGACTGAATACCTTATTCATACAAGATTGGAATGTTGCTGGTGCATTAGTGAGTCCAAATGGCATAACAAGAAATTCAAAGTGCCCATAGTGACATCTGAAAGCAGTCTTTTCCACATCTTCACTCCTCATTCGGATTTGATGGTAGCCTGATCTTAAGTCAATTTTTGAGAAGTATACAGCACCATGTAACTCATCAATGAGTTCATCTATGCGTGGTATGGGATACCTATTTTTTATGGTCTTCTTGTTTAGAGCCCTGTAGTCTATACACATTCTCATTGTACCATCCTTTTTCTTGACAAGTACCACAGATGATGCAAATGGACTAGAGCTAGGCCTTATGAATCCCATGTCCAGGAGTTCTTTAATAGTTTTTTCAATTTCTTCCTTATAACCTCTTGGATGGCGGTATGGGGTTGTTATAACTGGTTTGGCACCCTGTTCTAACTCTATAACATGCTCAAAACCTCTATCTGGTGGTAATCCTGGAGGCAAGTCATTGAAAACTATACTATGCTTATCAAGAATATTTTGAATTTCAAAATGGAAATTACCTTGATTCTTGGGAGAGCTTGTTGGTTGGATTATGACTCCTGCTGCCCATGTTACTTGTCCTCTTCGAAAAGTCCTCTCCATCCTCTTTGCAGAGACCGCCTTAGGTGCTCCATTTGATAACCCTCTCAATATGACTTCTTTCCCATTGGAATGAAATTTAAACTCCATAGTTTGATGGTTCATGTAATAGCCTCCGATAGAGTGCAACCATTGAACACCCAATACAAGATCTGTCTCCCCAATACCAACCACATAGAAGTCATCACATAACTCATAATCTCCTAAGGTCATCTTGAGTTGTTTCACCACCCGTGTGCAAGGCATAGTGAATCCATCAGCTACAGTAACATTGAATCCCTCAAAATCTTCTGCTTTAAGCCCTCTTTTCATGACAAATCCCTCATCAATAAAATTGTGAGTTGCCCCACTATCAAGAAGAACAGTCAACCTTTGCCCTGCTAGTACCCCTCGAATTCGGAAGGGATGGTATCTTGGGACTCCTGATAATGCTGCTAAAGTGCCATCCTTGCTGATTTCTTTTACTTTCTCCTCTTCTACCTCCTCCTTAGTATCATGAAATTCCTCATGCTCATCTGAATCAGATTCTGAAGCAACTTCAATATAGTGCACTTGACCTTTCCCCAAACATCTGTGTCCTGGAACCCATGGTTCTCTACAAGTAAAACAAAGTTTTTTCCTTCGTAATTCACTCCTAGTCTCTTCATCTACCTTCTTTTTTGTCACATTTGTCACATCTTTTGGTGGTAGTGTTGGGAAAGTCTTTTTCTGAAAATTTCCCTTATGTTGCCAAAGATTTGGGGGTTTTTGATTAGTGATTGATTTCATAGGCACGCACGTTTCAAGTTGCAAGCTTCTTTTGATAGCTTCCTGTAAGGTTGAGGGTGAGAAAGCCTTAACCAAACCCTTAACAGAATCTTCTAAACCATCAAGAAAAAGATAAACGATCCTCTTTTCACTCATATCAGGTACCATAACAGCCACTTTTTGAAATTCTTCTACATACTCATTAACTGATCTGGTTTGCTTCAACTTTGACAATTCTTTAAAGTACTCTTCATCATCCTTGAGGTCAAATCTATCTATCACCCTTTGACTGAAATCTTCAAATGTAGTTACCTGATCGTGACCTTGAGTAGTCATTCCATGATACCACCAATCATAGGCTGCATCTTCCAAGTGTAGACTTGCAAATTGAATAGCATCACTCTCTTTCATGGGGTTGAGTGTGAAGAAAGTTTGTAATTTTTGTAGCCATGCTCTAGCTGAAATTTTATTTGTTCCATCAAAAGTAGGCGCTGTAAACTTGCTTATTTTATTTTTGAGCTCTCTTCCACTTGTGTCATGCTCCCTCCTATTCTCTTTCTTGGGCATCAAAGCGTTCATCATATCCACATATTCTTTAAAAGGAACTGAACTACGAAAGTCATCATCTAAGCCATTGTAAGTAGCTCTTAATGTAATCAAATTACCTGTAACCTCTTCCACTGGATTAATGGCTGGATTTGGTACTGGTGGCTCATCTGCAGGCAAGAAAATAGATTTGGATGATTTAGATGGTGTGGATCTCCCATTTCTCGGCTCCTCTGAAGTGCTCCCTTTCTCATTAATAGATGCAATTCCTTGTAATTTTTCTGTCAATATTCGCAAAGCCTCTCTAGTTTCCGCCAAACCATCCACTGTTTGCTTCTGAGTATTTTGGATGTCTTGGAAGAATTTCTTTGCCATCTCATCCGGATCAGCCATACTTTTTTCTTCCTTGGATTTTGTACTTTTGCTTTCAACTGGGGGTTTGATCAAAATTTCTTTATTCTTTTCTCGCTGCAAATATCTTTTTTCTCTTTCACTTAGATGCATGCAATCATAAAATATGACATGCAAGATCTGGGTAGTTATCAAAACTTGACATGCAAGATCTGGGTAGTTGTTAAAACTGACATGCAACTTCTACAAACCCTCAGGCTGGCAAGATCACGGCTCTGATACCACTGAAATGTCCCTTTACTAATTTTTTATGATATTTCCAGCCTCAAATCAGAACTTTAAAATCAAACAACCAATATTACAAAGATCTGTCAATTCTCCAATAAAACCCAAATCGGGTATGTCCAAATTAGTGCCAAAAAACTTCACAACTTCACAAATTGTTAATAAATCTGAAAATGGACATTTTTACAGAAATTTCAGCAGCATAACAGCCTACAAAATGACATTTCCAGATTTGTACAGCCCTTACACAACAGATTACAAATGTAGAGCAAAACTATGCTCAATCGGGCTCCCGAAATTAACACCAAAATGCCCGAAAACACCAAAAAACACTCATAAATTATCTCAGAAGTCTGATCACGACCCAATACATATATTCGGCTCTATTTTAACATCATGAAGTCTGAAATACAACAGCAAACCAAACTGATATGAAACACTCAACTGAAAACCCAAATTCAAACCAAAAACAATCCCCGAAAACACCCAAATCGGCACTATTCAGCACAAGGGCAAACTCTGTATGAGCATGCACATGGAATGGCTTCAAACTCCCGTCCTTAGCCTTCCTGGAAACCTGCAAACTCCCGTTCTTGGGTCTCCTTCTCCACAGGTTTGGCAGCCTCTGAAGAACAACAAGAAAATTAGCAAGAATCAAGATGTAGAATGAGCCCAAAATGCCTCCAAAACCCTTTTTAAAGAGGCATAACCCTAACTCACGTCCAAGAGGGGTTAATAAAATATAATTTAATAATAATTTTTATTTATTAGTCCATTGGTTTCCAAAGATTAACCCCTTTTTCCGAAATTTCACCTTTTTGGAGCCTGCCTGCCTTAACAAAGTTTATTTTTTTTTAATTATTTGAATAGGGGACATGACAATCATAAAACATTTTAATAAATCAATTTATTTTTATCCTCCTCAACAAAATATATGTTGCAATAAGCATATCTCATTTAGAAGTATAAGTAGTTTTGATATAGTAGTGAATGATATCCACTTTTTCTGATAGAGAAATGTGGGCTTGAACCATTTTTTGGATGTGGTCATCAATAACCATTTCAATAAGGGGCTCATGAAGAATAATATGAAAGAAGTGGTTTCCCTACATTCCATAAGTAATAGCTACTATAAGGAGGTATTTGTAATGGTTGTTCATGGTTTCTACTTTAACTGCAATCTAGTAATGATATGAATACTCTGATTCCTTCAATTATTTTTTAAATGAAGTTGTCTTAATTCTTAATGGTTTTCATAAGTTCTACTATTAAATCTAGTGGCAAAGTTGTGGTTCATGAAGAAGGCATGTGTAGGCCCCTATGGAGAATTTCTTTCCTATAGATTGAAACTCATGGTGTACCAGTAGAAGTCTTGACAATTTGAACCTTTAGCCTTAGCCTCTCAAACTTGGGTAAGGAGGAACCTATAATGGTTGTTAATGGTATGAATGTATGATGTCTTCAAAATTATTGTAAATGAAGTATTCTCAAGTCTTGAAAACTCTATGGTAGCTTAAATAGTAAAGAGTATTCATAATGATCAATGATATTAGGAGTAAGCCAAATATTTGAAGCTTCAAACAACAATTAAGATGGTGATTTTGAACATAATTCCAAAAAATGTTAGTTCATGCTCAACTTATAGTAAGGAATCATTCGAAAAAATTTAGTTCATGCTCAACTTATAGTAAGGAATCATTTGAAAAATGTTAGTTCATTCTCAACTTACAATAAGGAATCATAGTATGTGACATTGTTCAAGATCTACTCTCTTTTACATTGTTCAAGATCTACTCTCTTTTACATTCATTAGATGGATATAACCATCCATTTTTTCTAGAATTAAAAAAATATTATAGTCATTCAATTAAAACTTTGAAATAAAAGTTTTTAGTAGCCAATGAATTCTCCAAATCTCCTGATTACATCTTTTTTTTCAAAATCAGTAAGAGGCCAAAGCCAAGATTAATTATTGTTATTATTTTTTGAGTACATGTAGATTTATACACAAGACCTCTTGAATAAGAAGCTCAAAATTTACCATTGTGTTGTAGACTCTTACCTCTCTTGATTAAATCTTCATTCAAATAATCCAAAATAAAAAACTTAGAAACATTTTTTTTTAGAAACCAAGATATTCTCCAAGAATGTACAAACAACAGTGAGTGTGAGCAAGATCATAGAATCTCTCATCTTCTCTATAATCTGAGGACATTAGATGGTACTAAATTTTCTAAAGATGATGATTTGGTAAGCAAGGAGCTCAACCAAATGGTAAAAGAGGTCACAAAGATGATTGGGGATTTCAACATTGGAGAATCCATTCCTTCCATTGGCTAGATTGATGACTAGAGTGGTAAAGAGGGAAATGAAGAAAGCATTTAACTTCTTTGATGCAATTGTTGAGAAGATTATTGATCAACACCTAGAAGGGAATTAGGAAAACGAAATCCATAATAAGGACCTAATAGATGTGCTTTCTGAGATGGCACATAATGAAAATGGAATAAAAATCACCCAAGAACAAATTAAAGCAACAATCCTTGTATGCTCACATCCCTCTCTCTTTGCCTACTGATATTGACATTTGCTTGAATTTTTGGTACCAGTTACTACATTCTATGAATATTGTTAAGTTATCTTGTAGACTAGAATAAATTATTTCAATCTATTTTTCAAATCACTTTGTGATCCATCATCAAAAAGAATGAAATTTTTTCTTCAATTTTCTTGAATTATTTACCTTTGTTAATTCAATGCTAGGGTTTGAAGGAAATACTAATTTTTTTTTTTTTTTTTGTTTTTAACATGACATGTTCCTTGGCAATGTGGAGAAAAAAATTAGTGCCTTAGAATATGTAATGAGTCCAATGATGAGAAAACCAAACATTTCCAAGAAGTTATAGGGATAAATTGAATGTATAGCTAGTAAATAGTGATACACAGAAGATATCGACTTGTTCACTTCAATGGAAAAAATAAATGGAAAAATAAAAATAATCTTTATTAATTCAAAAAAATAGATAAAAAGTTAATATACTAAATAATATGTTAAAAATATCATACACTCAATAAATAGAGGCATCAATGGTTATTCTACCTAACTACTAATGATTTGTGAAGTTACCTAGATGACAAAGACAACTCACAAACAACTTTGATTCTCAAGATTCCAACTCTTGTTCAAAATGTTTACATTGTTCATAGATATTTTTTACACCATTCATGAAGGATATTTATAGAAGATTTAAGTTGTTGAAGACATCTACCATGAAGTAATTCAATGGAATATCTACCCTAAAGAAAATCCATATACAAATTCTATAGATCGTCAAAAGACATATTCAAATATATAAAGATCTATAGCTATAAGATATTCAAATAAATATGGTCGGTAAAGAAGATTTAAAGGAGATTTGCATTGATTCATCATTGAACAATATTCAATAGAAAAATTACCAATGCTATATGGTTTGATGAATGGATAGGTTTGGATTGAAATGTCCACCTACAATAGCCTATTGACTAATTATTTCTCTCTCTTTTCTATTAGTACTGCCATGAACTAATGTTTTCATTGAATGTATTTTTTAAATTTTTACAATTTAAATGTTTCAATACTCTAAAGTTTCAATTTTAATATTTGTATACATTAATTTATATTTTTTAATTGGTTATTGTTAATTTCTCTAGAAGTTCAATTATTATTTTAACTTAAAAAATAATTTTCCTAATACTTATACTACTCAACTTCATTATTGTAACTTCCCACAAAGATTCTAATGTCAGAACATCTTGGATTACCTTGTAATCCTACACTTTTGTTCATTTTGTTAGTTTGTGTTGATCATTTAGTGGTTGCCAATTTCTTAGTTGTTGTCGAGTGATTCCTTTGGATGTTAAGCATTGAAGGATGTCAAGCTCATAGTTGATGTCAAGAAACTCTTTGGATGCCAAGCTTGTGTGGTTGCTGAGTGCTAGTATTTTGTAAAGTCTTCATTTGTCAAGTTATCTATGTCTGGTTTCAGTTTGGGCTGACCTTGCTTGCATTTAATTTTGGTGTAGGTAGTTCATAACTAATGTGAGCCAACTTGTGGTTGTACATGCATTTAATGTAGGATTTAATTCTATAATAGGCTGACCTATGGCCACACAAGTATTTAAGGAAGTCTAGGATTGAGTTTTAGGAGATGGGGAGAAAAGACTTAGAGGATTGAAATGCAAACTTGAAGTTCGATCATGAATCTAGAAGTGGTATTCGTAATTGGCCATAACCCAAAAGGTGTTATAGCTGGGCATGCATGTTGATGATTTGATGAATCAATTAAAAAAAAATTTCTTTCCCTCCTTGGTGTTGTTCCTTGTTTTTTTTTCTAGTGTGTTAAATCTTGTAGGGTGGATTGGATAGCAAGATGTGCCTTTGGCTTTAGTTCTTCTCTCTCTTCCTACATTAGGTGGTATTAGAGTATAGTTGTTCTTGAAAGTGAAAGTAGATCACTGAAGTGTGAGGGAATTTGTACCAAGACCTTAGATTGTGAAGAAACCTTTTTCAAATTTGTTTGTGGGTTGTAGATTTGTAGATTTGACCTATAACTTGCAGAGAGTTATGATCTTGTTGGAACCTAATTTGTAAAGATGGTTCATGGTAGAGGAAATGTTGATAATGCTATATTGGATCAATTGAGACAAGTAGCAACCAAATTAGATGTTGTGGAGGCAACCCAAAGAAGAGGAGCACATCTTGAGGATGTAAGTGATGATGAAGCGGTAGCATCAAACCCTAATCTAGAACTGGCAAAAGATCAAGATGAGGAAAGATTGCTCAGAGTATTATCTAGGGCACATTTGAAGCCTTTTGTAGATGTTAACTGTATGATGGCAAGTTTGACACCAATGTTGCATTGGATTAGATCTCAGATATTGAGAAGTTCTTTGAGTATGAAAACACTCCTAATAAAAGGAAGATGAAGATTGTAGTTACAAGGTTGAAAGCACATGACTCACTATGGCAGGAGCATTTGCAAGCTGATGGACAACAGAGAGGAAAGGAGAAGATCAAGACTTGGCCAACAATGGTGAACAAGGTGAAGAACAAATTCCTTCCTGCTGATTACCAAGTTAGCTTGTTGAGAAAGATGCAAAATTTGAGACAAAAAAGCATGATTGTGAAAGAATATACTGAGCAATTCTATAGATCGATCTAGACATGTGGATGATGATGTTGAGAAAATTGCGAGGTACATAAATGGATTAAGATCTAGAATTCAAGATTAAATAAGTTTTGTGAAATTGGAAAGTGTGGAAGAAGCATACCAATATGCCTTGAAGGCTGAGGAGATCTTGACAAAGAAGCATGAACAAAGACAAAGAGGTATAGCTGGTAGATTCTAGAGAGGTAGAGGTAGATCCTATGGAGAAGGTAGCAAATCTGAAAATTTTGTGAAAAATAAGGGAAAATATGAATGGAGGAATGATGAAAAAGGTAGGACTAAGTAGAAAGGTGGTAACTCTTACGAAGGAGGTACTAGTTCTTACTAAGGAAAATTTAATTCTTATTCTAGAGGTAGTTTTCATGGTAATTGTTTCAGATGTGCTAAAGAGGGACATAGATCTTTTGAATGTAGATCCTCTAAAAGTAGGCAAGGTTATAGAAATTTTGTGATTCAAGGAGATGATGAGGGTTCAAAAAGTGTACTTGAGGCTAGAAAAAATCTAATGGTGAGAACAACCTTATGTAATAAGGGAAGTGATGAGGAACCTATTTTGAGAAGAAGTCTTTTCAAGACCATATGTAAGATGGTTGGTAAATGCTACAAGGCAATCATTGATAGCAAAAGTTCAACAAATTTGGCATCAAAAGAGTTGGTTACAAAGTTGTAGTTGCAGAGGTTGAAACATCCCAAACCTTATCATGCTTCATGGATCAAAGATAAGCATAAGATATTGGTAAGTAGGCAATGTATTGTGAAGTTTAAGATTGGACATTGCTTTGATGAAGTTTTTGTGATATTATTTGTCATATTTTGTTGGGTAGACCTTAGCAATATGATTGGGTAAATGTGAAGAAACATATATTGTTGCCTTTTATTGAAATTCCAAATGAGTTTAGTTGTACTACTATAAAATTTTGCATGGTTAATGGAAAGGAATTTGGAAAAGAAGTGAAGAAGAATCAAGTTTGTTTTGTTATAGTTCCTAGAGGATGAAGTGTTGGTAGTAATGGCTAAGTGACAACAAAAGTTGGTAATGGTAGAGTGATAGTAGATAGTGGTAGCCAAGTACAAGAAGAAATTATAGAATTGTTGAATGAGAACAAGGATATTGTTACTAAAGATATTCCTGATGGTTTACTGCTAGTAAGAACTATAAGTCATTGTATGGATCTGATTCATGGAGCTATTTTGCCAAACAAAGCACCATATATATTAACACCTATAGTGAATGAAGAACTTAACAAACAAGTGCATGAGTTGTTGTAGAAAGGTTTGATCAGAGAAATTTTGAGTTCATGTGTTGTACCTACTATATTAGCACCTAAAAAGAATGGAGAATGGAGAATGTGTACTGATTCCAGAGCTATTAACAAGATTACAGTGAAATATAGGTTTCCTATGCCAAGGATGGATGATATAATGGATTGCTTGAGTGGAGCAAAGTATTTTACCAAGATTTATTTAAGGAGTGGCTATCATCAGATTAGAATCCAAGAAGGTGATGAATGGAAAATTTCTTTCAAGACAAAAGATGGTTTGTATGAATGGTTGGTTATGCCTTTTGCTTTGACTAATGTGCCTAGTACTTTCATGAGGTTGATGAATGAGGTTCTAAAGAGATTCATGGGTAATTTTGTGATTATTTATTTGGATGATATTTTGATATTTAGTAAGACCAAGGAAGAACATCCTGAACATGTTAGACAACTAATGCAAAGGTTGAAAGAGGATATTTTGCTGATTAATCTAAAAGAGTGTTCTTTTATGCAAGAGGAGATTGTATATTTGGGATTTGTAATTTCAATTGATGGTTTGAGAATGGATTAAGAGAAGGTTAAAAAAAATTTGGAATGGCCTACACCTGAGAATGTGGGTGAGGTAAGATCATTTCATGGTTTGGCTAGCTTTTACAAAAAGTTTATGAAGAATTTTAGTGTTGTTTATAATGCTATGACTGAGATAATGAGAGAAGATAAAAAGGAATTCAAGTGGACACATGGAGATGATAATAGTTTTGAGACTTTGAAATAAAAGGTCATTGAGTTTTCCATATTGGCTTTACCTAATTTCAATAAGGTATTTTAAGTTGAATGTGATGCAAGCAGTAGTGTAATAGGAGTTGTATTTAGTCAAGAAGGTAAACCTATTTCTTTCTTTAGTGAGAAGGTGAATGATGCCAAAAGGAAGTGTTTTGTGTATGATCAAGAATTTTATGCTATTGTTCAAGCCTTGAAGAAGTGGAGACATTATTTTATTCCTAAGGAGTTTGTGTTGTATATTGACTGTCAAGCTTCATAGTACTTGAAAATTCAACATAAATTGAATCAAAGACATATGAAGTGGGTTTTATACGTGTAGAGTTTCACATTTGTTATCAAGTATAAGAGTGGAGTTACTAATAGAGTTGTTGATGCAGTGAGCAGAAGACATTCTTTGTTGACTAAGATGAAGGTTAAAGTTCTTGGTTTTGAAGACATCAAAGAGTTGTATGATACTGACCTTAATTTTTTTGAGACATGGAGAGAGTGCAAAGCACCAAATCTAACCGATCACATAAGTAAGTATGATGAGTATTTCACTCAAGAAGGTATTTTGTTTAAAGGTATTTAGTTGTGTATTCCTAGAATTTCTATGAGGTTGAATCTAATTAAGGAAAAGCATAGTGGTGGATTGGTTGAACATTTTGGAATTGACAAACATTGAGTTTGTTGAAAGAGAAGTATTGTTGGCCACAAATGTATAAGGATGTTCAGAAATTTGTAAAGAGTTGTGGAGTTTGTTAAGTTGCAAAAGGAGTAAGTCAAAATGCTAGTTTGTACACCTCTTATTTTTCTTGAGAAACCTTGGAGTGACATTAGTATGGATTTTGTTCTTGGATTACCTAAGATAGTGAAGGGGTATGATTCCATATTTGTTATGGTGGATAAATTTTCTAATGTTGGCTCCTAATTTAATATATTTCAAAAATAACCAAGAAACTAGACCAATACATCTAAAGCTAGAAAATTCATATAATGGATGCACTTGACTACTAATCTTGGGCCAACTATAAGGCATAAATCATTTTTCACTTTAGGCTCTATGACAATAGGTGGGTTAAGCTTGAGGTTAAAATATATGGTACCAATGTGAATAAACATACAATTTGAACCTCTTAATAGTAGATTAAACCCTTATATATTCTAATACTTATGAAATAACATAGGAATGAAATAGCTACAAATCATAACCTATGAACCCATAAGCTAAGTGAGGGTTAATTCCTTTCATCCCACTACAAAACATGAAGAACTGAATTGGTTTGATTAAAATGAACTTCATCTCAGCTTGCATCTGATTTAGTGATCAGTGCCTTATCCATTACAACATAGAGTGACTACTAGAAGGATGACCTGATTTGATTTCCTTACAATTAAGTTTATCAACTAAAATCCCCAAATTTCATTCCTTTTAGCATCCCCTCTATACATCCAAAAACCCTATCAAATCATTGAAGCATTTACTTAACTCCTTGAATTAAAAGCAATAATAGATATGACACACAACTCATCCAAGTTGTCTTAAATTAAATGAACTTTATTCATTAAGTTTATCTCTAAAATCCCCAAATTCCATTCTTAGTAACATCCCCTCCATACACCCAAAAACCCTATCAAATCATTGAAGCATTTACTTAACTCCTTGAATTAAAAGCAATAACAAATTTGACACACAACTCCTCCAAATTGTCTTAAATTAAATGAATCTTATTCATTGAATCACAAAGTTAATAGCATATGAATAATTAGGAGAAAAAATAAGAGAACATAGATAATTCATTGTAAATCCACTTTTGTATTTATGCTTGGAAAGATTGAATACATTAACTGGTAACACTAAATGAAACTTAGGATATGTTACTTGATCTATCATCAATTTTTATTATCTTAGAGAAACAATACATGAAGTGAAATGAAACTTGAACAAGAATGGAGGTGTAGCCTCCACAGCTAGAGCTCTACTCGAAAGATAGGAAGTAAAACAAACAACTTGGTCTCATAGTAAAAAACTAGAAGCCTCATAATGGATGAGAAAGAGAAAGATATAGAAAAAGAATGGAATCCTAAATCTGATCTGAAGGTGACATGTGTCCACTTGAATCTCCATTCTTTTCTATTGTAAAACCTCTCTCATCTTTTTACCCATGATATATAATTTAGTTTTCATCATTTTTGTAACAAACTCGAATATCTCTCCTTTAATAATGAAAACCATTATGCTATTTAAATATCTAAAAGCATCATGAAATGTTGATAATTTTTTGATTTAATTGATTTGGAGATGACAAAAAATACCCATAATTTCTTTCATGTTTCCTTTCATGTTCATTCAGTTCATCATTTCATTGGGAATTAGATCTAAACTGCCTTAACCGAATGAAACTAGAAATCAGGTACCTCAGACAAATCCTTTCAAAACTCAAAATAGTTACCTCTTGTGCAAAAATAAACTCCGGAAATGAAAAGTTCATCTTCTCCCAATTTTAGCAATATATAATATCACTTTATTAGCTTATGAGAAACTCTCAGAATCTTAATTTGAAAAATAGGTCCCTTTTATGGCTCTTCATACTGCAATTTTGCAAATATATAATTTTTCCTAAAGTCTGAACTATAGAGTTAAATAAAACTTTATTTAAAAGGTCCTATATGTGAATTTATAGAAAAAACATTACAAAATATTTTTAATCCATGTTTGTTTTTTCCTCCTTTTCTCCATCTAGGTCAAACCTAGTTGACTAGCCCTGCCTCATGCGAATATTAGATTTGCTCATTTCCTGGATAGTCATCTGACACGTGCCATCTAAGAACCACATATCGCCACCTTATTGGTTACCTATTCTACCACATCATCAAGCCATGTTGTCACACAACACCATTGCCATGTCATTGGTTGCTATGCTGTTATCCTAGTTAGCAATTTGCCACATCATCATGGCATAGTGAAGCACCTTGATTTGCATGCCATGTCTGAAGCCTCCACCACATGTCAATTTCTAAATTGTCCAACTTACTGCCAGCTAGTGCCAACTCATAGACACATGTCATGTTTTGATTATCCACTTATCTACATCATTGTTGACATCACTAGTCACCATGTTGCATGGTTATCCTCCTTCCAACTTTCTGTTGCTGACAATGGTGACCACTATCTAATCTACCACATGTCACCATCCTATGCCTCTAATTTCAAGACTTTCATATGTCATCATGTTGCAGCATGTCTTCCTTTGGTTCATTTTCAAGTTTTGCATCATCACTAACATCATCTCTTTAGCATGTGTGGTCAAAATTTCTTCCATCCTCTGGCTAGTTGGGGTGCACAGTCAGCTTCCTTGTGTGTTAAAAGGTGTGTGCCTTTTAGACAACAAGTGTAGTGTGTGGAAAAGTATTTAAATGATAAAAAGACCACTGCCCACTCAATGTGGGATTAAAATTATGATGATTTTCCTCTTTACATGTCACAGCTACAAACATTTAATGGGTTAATCCATTTTTAAGAAAAACATGATGCCTCCCTTCCACTAAGCCATTACTACTTAATTTGAACACATCTCACTTCCTTATCATTGTCCATATGGCTCTTTCACATATTTTGTAGATGGAAATGTGATCAGTTTCAAACACACAAAGAAAACTCCTTCCTAGGCATTCATATATGTAATGAACTGAGGGGCGCCACTCCCAACTAGTAATAGAATTGTCTTTATAGTTCACTATTCTATTCATTATAGTTTTCTACTTCTCCATTTGACATATAACAACAAAATATCATGTTTTCTAGATACTTATGTGGCTGCATTTTCCTTCCCAGCTTGGCATTATTTGTCAATTTTATCTTTGACCTCCAGTTACTCACTTTCAATAAAACATGAGAATTAAAACTATAATGACCAAAGCAGTCTATGATCACTCCCAATAGATAAAGAACTAGCACCAAAATCTCAAATAATTGTAGGAATCAGCTCTACATTAACAAACCTTCTGTCATGTCCCCTCTAGATTAGGAAGTGAAATGTTAAAAGCATGTGAATGGATAGGATTTGGGAGTGCGGTGAAGTGGTTTTAAAAAATTTCCTTCATGAATTTAAATGACTAAGTGAAAATATTTAAGCTCTACAATTCTCCAAATCAGCCCAGGCACACAAGGCGGCTTCTTTCCATTTGCTATGGGTTGTTGTGCTTCTTGCCAAGCTACAATCATTGCTCCTCAAAATGTCACCAATGAAATTTGGCAGCTCACCATAATCCTCTTGCAATGAGATTGTATATAATACAAAAATTGATCAAGGACTTTGAGAAGGTACAAATCCTTGTTTGAAAATGGTGGCAACCTTTCACTTGGAACACAAACCTCTAGACCTTGAATCAACCCATCCTCATCTTATTTGGCAAGGATCTCAGTCTCATAGATATCCAGGAAACACTTCTTACAATTTTAGATTTTGTTTATATAAAGTCTATAAATGGTGTTATATCATTTTATCTTTACTTATCATAGTTGGTGTCATTTTCACATCAAATAGGAGGTAAAAATAGGTCTCCAAAGAATGTAAAACACATAAGTTTTTATGGCATATTTAATGCCTTCCTCTATCATTATTGGACATATCCAATTAAGCTCATCAAGTGTATGCCTTCATGGATCCATTTAGTCTCACCACACAATATCCATACATTGAAAGTTTACAATAATCAGGATCATTATGACCACTCTTCTCAAAACATACCAAATCCTTACTAGTTGTCATAAATTTGATGAAGTTAGTCAGGCCCCAAAGTGGGTCTGGCTAAAAGATTTTCATTTTCAAACACCTAATCATTTAAACTAATCCATTCACCATCTATCACTAATTCTTAATCAAATTCAACCGCTAAATCAACACTTAAAACTTAAATCACCTCTTTCACCAACTTGTCAACTTTGTGTCAGGAGGTCCTTTGATTGGCTTTAAATACTAACAAAAAAACTTGACTAGGCTCTGAAATCAAATATATTGATTCTCTATTCTACATTCTTTCACCCTACCAAATCTAATCTCATGAAAAATTATTAGCCAAAAGTTATCAGTTGTCAAAGTTTCCCTCTTAGAACTACATGCAATGGAAAATGTCAAAAAACCGTAAAACATGTTTTTGATTTGGCTTTGAAAACTAGTCAAACTGACACTTGGGGAAAGGAAAATTGGGGCATTGGTTCACTATAATGAGGAAAACATAAATCTAGGATTAGGGTTCATGATAAATAATGAGACAAATTTGGCGAACAGTCAAAGTAGGCTACTCAAATTCATACGACTAGAAACACTGGTAGAAAAGGCCTTTTTTACAACTGGAATGGACTTAGGAAAGTATGCAGATGGATTCATCATGATTTGAAAATTAGAACACTAGAATTATTTTTAGAGTAGAACATAATACAATCTATTTGATCTCACCTATTATGGATTTAGATATATGACATCATGAATAGGGGTACTAACAAATCTACATTTACTAACATGAGTAAAATGTCTAAAATTGCATTTGGAATCGCATTCAAAAATTGATCAAATGGAATTTTTCATAAGCTCAAAATTGAAACATAGTAAGTCTCTAACCTCTAAAATGAAAAAAAAAGTAAAAAAATCTCATTTTGGTCAACTAGGTCAAAGTTATAACAAGCCAAATAAGGCCTCCTAGAATTTTGAACAATTAACATCAACATGACAACAATAAATGACCAACTTTGAGGGATTCAAAAACCTAGTCAAGACATATCAAAATGACTCAAAATATGAAACATAGGTTCTTTGATATGGATATTAAACACTCCCAAAGTGGGAAGTCCTGAAATATTATAGGGTGCAAAATATTCAATTACAAACACAGTCTCTTGTCATTGTTTGACAATAAGGCAAAAATGCAGATTTGGACATTGCTCAAAACCGAACTTCATAGAATGACTCAGAATCTAATTTTATCTTCAAGGAATGCATGGGCATACTGAATTCAAGGTGTTAGAAACATTAAACACCTCTTAGGCTTTGAAAGGACAACTAGGTATGCATGCATTAAAAAGCATTTATAGGCCCTGATCACATCAATGGTACTCAAATTAGGGCTTCAATTTTGAGTCCCAACATCTAAAATGGCACATTTCATACCATGTAAGAAGACATCAGATACTGAGCATATTGCTAAAATTTTCTTCAAAGATATTGTGAGATTGCATGGATTACCAAGAAGTATTATTTCTGAAAGAGATAGTAAGTTTGTTGGGTATTTCTGGAGAACTTTATGGAAGAAGATGGGTACTGAGTTAAAGTTTAGTTCTACATTCCATCTATACAAAAATGGATAGATAGAAGTTGTGAATATAAGCTTGGGTAATTTGCTGAGATGTTTAGCTGGGAATAAGCCAAGTAATTGAGAAATGGTATTGGCACAAGCTGAGTTTGCATATAATAATTATATGAATAGGAGTATAGGGAAGACACCGTTTGAGATCGTTACTGGAATGCAGCCTAGAGGAGTATCAGATTTGAAGAATGTTGTTGGTAAAGGAAAGAGAAGTTATGCAAGGGAAGCATTTGCCAATTTTATGGAGTCTTTGTATAAGGAAGTTAAGTTGAGGCTAGAACAAAATATTCAGAAGTATAAGGAGAATGTTGATAAGTCTAGGAGACATCATGTTTTTCAAGTTGGTGATAACATGATGGTTCATTTGAAGAAAGGAAGATTTCTTATTGGAACATGTAGAAAGCTGAAGATGAAGAATTTCTGACCTTATAAAATCTTGAAGAAGTTTGACAGTGGTAATGCTTATGAAGTTGAGTTACTAGATGACATGGATATATCTCCTATATTCAATGTTGCTGATTTATATAAGTATCATGAGTTGTATGATGAAGTTTTTGTATTAGATGATCATCCTAAGAAGGAGATTGAAGAAGTTGGAAAGGTATTGGATCAGAGAGTTGGCAAAAGCACAAGAGGAAAAGATTACTATGAATATTTAGTGAAGTGGAAGAAAAGACCTATTGAAGATGCCTCATGGATTTCTCAATATAATTTGTATTCAGCTTAGGTTGTGCTATCTCAATGATTTAGGAGAATCATTTCTTCCAACCCTAGTTGTTTGATGCAAGAGCATCTTGGGTTGATTTGTAATCCTGCACTTTTGTTCATTCTATCAGTTGTGTCAAGCATTTAGTGGTTTTCAAGTTCTTAGTTGTTGCTAAGTGATTCCTTTGGTTGTCGAGTGACTCCTTTGGATACCGAGCATTGAATGATGTTGAGTTTTTAGTTGACATTGAGTGAATCTTTGGATGTTGAGCTTGTGTGGTTGTCGAGTGCCAGTATTTTGTGAAGTCTTTGTTTGTCGAGTTATTTATCTAGTTATAGTTTGGGCCAACCTTGCTTGTATTTAATTTTGGTGTAGGTAGTTAATAACTTATGTGAGATGACTTGTGGTTGTGCATGCATTTATTATAGGATTTAATTATATGATAGGCTGACCTATGGCTGCACAAGTATTTAAGGAAGTCTAGGATTGAATTTTAGGAGATGGAGTAAAAAGACTTAGAGGATTGAAATGTGAACTTGAAGTTGGATCATGAATTTGGAAGTGGTATTTTTAATTGGCTGTAACCCAAAAGGCTTTATAGTTGGGCATGCACGTTGATCATGTTGGCGCTCAAAATTGTAGCCCAAATTTTGAGCACTATTGAAGAAATTGAGCCCTATAAATGCTTTTTAATGCCTATGTACCCGGCTATCCATTTGAGCTCCCTAAGATGTTTAATGTTTCTAACACACTACATTCAGCCTATCTAAGCATTCTACAAAGTTAAATTACCATTCTAAGCCATTTTGTAAAGTCTTGTTTTGAGCTGGTTCCAAATTTGCATTTCACATGTGTCAAATAGCGATAGGAGGCTGTGTTTGCCATTGAACGCCTCGCATCCAAAAATGTGTTATAACCTACCACTTTGGGAGTATCTAGTGTCCATACCTGAGCATCTATGTTTTAGATTTGAGTCATTTTGAGTCCATTTGACTAGGTTTTGAATCCCTGAAAGTTGGTCAGTTACTATTTTCGTGCTTATGCAATTAGTTCAAAATTTTGGGAAGCCCTATTTGACGTGTTATAACTCTGACCTAGTTGATTGAAATGCTAAAATTCCTTTTGAATTGTATTGTAGACATCAGAGAATTGTTATGTTTCAAGTTTTAGCTCATGATGAATCCATTTGATCAATTCTCAAACGCGATTCCAAACACAATTTTTATCATTTCACTGGTGTCAGCATTTGCAAATTTGTCAGGACCCCTGTTCATGATGTCATAATTCCTAATCTATGATAGGTGAGATCAAATGGATTGTACCATTATATTTTCCTCTGAAAATACTTCAAGCATGCCAATTTGCAAGTCATGACGAATCCATTTGCACACTTTTCTAGGTCCATTTTGTTGACAAAAAAAATGTTTTTGTCATTGTTTCAATCTACAAAATCCAAGTAGCCCACTTTGACAACTTTCCATTTGTGCCTTGTTATTTTTCATGAGCCGAAATCAAAGATCCATAATGTCCTCATGACAGTGAACTAATGTCCTAGTCTTCGTCCTCCAAAGTATCTGTCTACCCAATTTTTGAAGCCAAATCCAAATGCAATTTAGTGTTTTATGACATGTTTATGTGCAGGTGATTTTAAGAAGGCAACTTTGATAGTCAATATCTTTTGACTGAGAATTTATAATGAGAATTCATCATGAGACAAGATTTGACAGGGTAGAAGTGTGTGGAACAAAGAATCAGTGTGCCAATTTTCAGAGCCTGGTTAGAGGTTTGGATCAGTTTTTAAGACTAGTCAAAGGACCTCCTGGCATGAAATTGACAGTGGGTAGTAAAGGGTAAAAATAAGTTTTTAGGATAGTTCAATGCTTGATTTTGATTCCAATCAATGTCAGATGTTCAGTAGGTCTATTTGAGAATTTAGTTGTTTGAAAATTTAAAAAAAAAATTAGTCAGACTCACTCTGGGGCCCAACTAATCTGTATCAAATTGATAGAGCTCAAGGACATTAAGGATATTTTAAAAGGGGAATTGGTTATATATATATCCAGATGTGAGGAGGGATGAATCTATGGTAGACAATTATCATGGTATAATTATACCTGATCCCTATAGATAGCTTGAAGATCTAGATGTAGAGGACGTCAAGGATTTTGTTCAAGAGCAAGTGAAGTTAAATCAATCCTACCTATAGAACAGTTCTAGAGAAAAGCAAGAATCTAGTTAAAATTATACTTCTCTAAAACACCCTGTCAAAACTATGTCATGAATTATCTGATTAAATCGTACTCAATCATCATTCTCAATGACTTTGACAATATGGGGTCAAATGGTTGACACAAGGTATTTACTTATCTTCCTACCCTTTTTTTGTTTGGTTCAAATGCTCAATGTTTCCAAGAGATTCTCAGGGAGTCTATTGGTCAATGTAATAGTAGAAAATTCATTCACACTTCTTCTGTAGCAACGCCAATCCCATTTGTTTAAAATATTTTTACCTTGTGCATGTTGTCCAAGAGTTGAAGATCTAGAGTATTACTGAACATCATGGAAATGATCCACCACCTTCACACTATCAAGGGATAACACATAAGTAGTAGAACTTGTCTCAGAGGAGTTTGCTTGTCTTGAAGTAGAGGACATGAATAGATGCCAAAATTGGAAAACCATTTAAGCATAAGAAGTGTGAGGATCAAGAGGGAAGGCTTGGGTGGACATATCATGAAGGAGATTATGCAAAATGGAGAAACTTGCATGCAAAGGAATAGTGATAGGCATGTGGGGGATTTCAAGTCAGAATTGAGAGAACTAATTTCAATAGAAAAAGATTTATATTCTGACATGTATGGACAATGCCTTAGAGTTTTTAATTTTGTATAGTTTTGGCAACGCTGAAGGAATATTTTCAAGCATTCAAAGTGGCATCCAAAACCAAGAACAAAGGGAGCGTCTACATCCATGCAAGCCATAGGGGAACCTTAGAAAACGTAGGCAAAGGGGTAAGGAAGTCCACATAGAGGCAAAAGATTCAAAAGAAGCAATCATAGTCAAATTGCAAGCTCAGGCAAGTGTGAGAAGCATTCAAGGCAAAGTCAAATGAAGAAGACATCCATGCCATGGGAGTAGGAAAGAACCATGTCCAAGCACACAAGCCACCATTTTAAGAGATCTACACATCAAAACAAGAGAAGATCGCACAAGGAGAATAGAGGTTTAAAACATTAAAATGAGGATTTGTAAGTTTTAAAATGCCCACACAGTTGAACCAGCGGCAATGTGAAGGGTGCCACAAAAGTTTTGTGTTTGGAGAGGAGGTGATTTGAGTGAGATAGGGGAGCAACTTTGGAGCCACATCCATTAAAAGGGTAGTCCATGCATTCAAAGAAGCTGTTGATCATGCCATAGCAATGAGAAGGAGATCATGTCATAGCAATGAGAAGGAGATCACGTTTTTAGATCACGTATGCTACTATAAAAGTCAGTTCCAAGCGCCAGTAAATAAGATACTCACGTAGCATTGAAAAGATCTGCAGGGTGTGGCAAAAAGAGCAAGAACCCAACATGTGGAGTAAAGGGAGGTCTGCGCCAAGGAAGAAAGTAGCGAGCAGACCCAACATGAAAGGAAACCTACATGCATAGTCAAAAGAATAAAGAGAAACATGCATTCATGCCAGAAATTAGAGTGTTCAGTTCAAACCAAAGATTAATCAATGACAAGGAAAAGACATGAGCAGTCGATGGTGGTGCCATGTTGAAATAGGCAGTGACATTATAAAGAAATATCATAAAATGAATGTCCCACATTCTCTGTGGATTAAACATTCTAAGTCTTTAAATACCCCTTCACACGGTATGATGAGTGTAATGAAGAAGATCCTTTTTAAAGGTTGTGAGCTACAAGATGGGGGCCCCACCCCAATAATGACATCAGTTGGCAAGTCCTCTAGTCGAAGCTTAATTTTGAACAAATGTGCGCACGCACTAATGTGGCAACAAAGGCTAGGATTTTGACATGTGTCAAAATCTAACCATGGGAACTTACTTGCACGATCAAGATGTAAGTTGGATACATAATGCAAGAAAGTGGGTAGGTGATGGGGTAGATGGTGGTAGATGATATGGTGACAAGTGGAAGGTGACCTTCCAGCTAGGCATAGATTCTAAGGAATTGATGTGGTGCAATGTGCCACATATCGCAAAGGTGCATTACCACATGCGATGTGGCAATTTCTGACTATGTATGCAGGAATGTGGGATGCTAAAACATGTCAACAGGTCCCATAGATGATGACATGGCATACTTGCATATAGGGGAGCAATAGGCAACCAATTAGGGGCTGCCACATGGCACCACAGGAACAGGTTCAAACATGATGCATAGGATGCTGACATGTGGTAGATCTGACCGTCAGCGCAATTCTGCAATATGAAGTTGCATGATTGTTAAGAAATGGGGGCAAATGGGTGAGTGCCACATGTTGATGAGGTGGCAGGCCAACCAATCAAAGATCGCCATATGGCATTTGGTCAAATAAGAGTTCAACCAGATGGAAATAAAGGGAAAAATGAAATAATTAAAATATTAAATATTTTAATTATTTTCCCAGGTTTAATATGCACGTTCAAATTTTTAAATTTAAAAGGTCTTTTTCTAAAGTTGTGACTTTAAAACTTTTAAATTTTTGAATTTTAAAATTCCAAAGTTGTGTAGGCTTGAACCTTATAGGAAGGGAGGACTATTTCTCAAATTGTGATTCTGGGGGTTTTCCATATTCAAAATATGCACTCCAATATACCATTGGAATCAAAAAAAGAAGAAATATCCATTTTTGAAGTCAGTTTGTGCATAGGTGTTCACTAGTTTGAGCTATAAGCCAGTTTGTGATTTTTGGGGCATTGGTAGTAGAACAAGCATATTTGATCATGGAGCATCAGAATTGGTTAGAGGACAGTTCTAAGGGCTTGTTGGGATCTGTATTTGAAGAAAATTATCTTTAAACTATTTTCTTACATTCTAGAAGTTACATTTCAACTGATTTTCACTTTTTACTGTGAATTCGTTTTAACATCAAAAATCAGTTACTTTCTTTCATGATCAAACTTCTGAGATATTTAATGCACTTGGTGGCCAAAATGAAGGGATTTGATTCTGGTAGTTGAAGAGAGAGACTAGAGAGAGGCTTTTTTTGCTTCTTGGGAAGGAATTCTAAAAGGACACTTGTCATCTCCTGATCAGATTCGAGAATTCTTTCTTGTCTATATCTTTCTTTCTCTGATCCATTGTAGGGGTTCCAGTCTTTGGAGAAAAACCAGTCACTACTGAGATACCAAGTCTTGAATCCAGTTTTGATGTGTTCCCATACTATGATACCATATATTTTTCAGCAATTTCTCTCATGTGAACAGTAGTAAGAATGTTAATACAGATAGTTCAGATCTATTAGGTTGCATCATGTTTTTCATTTCATGCATATGACTGTATAAGTTTCAAGGAAATTAATACAAAGAGCAACAGATGATTGATTTTCAGTTGAATCTTGTCTCCAGTCTTAGTGAGTTGTAGTGTTTTATGACCTTTGAACAAAGAGCCTAGGTCATAGTTGTAGTCCCTTAAGGTTGTATGTTGTTTCATTGTTGCTGATAATTCAAGGAATTGTGTAAATGCTTCATAGAAATCAACAGGGTTACAGATTTATTAAGGAGGATATCAGGTAAGAATGAGATTTAAACTAGACATAGATGTCTATTTACAAGTTGAATAGATAGATCAGATATCTAAATATACAAATAGGTATCAGATATCCATATGTGTTTTGTTGATTCATAGATTTACCCAATGGTTAAGGCACTGATCAGTTTATAGGATTGTTAGGTCTTACTGTTGCATATCTAAGGTTTTGCTAAATTCAACATTATTAATCAAAAATTCTTTCCCTTTCATGTTGAAGAACCTAAATATTTAACCCTCACTCAGCTTATGAATGTCATAAATCTGCATTTAGCTACTGTAGGTCCATGTCATTTCATAAGTCTTTAGGAGAAATAAAGGGTTTTAATCTGCTTAATAGATTCAGGGATATGTTTTTGCACTGGTACGGTATCATTTGAATCTGAGGTCTACCCACCTAGGTTTACGAGAGCCTGAAGTAGAAGAAGGGTCATGCCTTATAGTTAGCTTGTTGTCAAAAATGGCATGTTGAAAATGGTAGTTAGTTGCCCCTATATATGTCAGTTTCTAGTAGGATAATTAAAAACCCTCCAATGTTTTCAAACACCAACAGATCATTTGATGAATCAATAAAACATTTTTTTCTCTCCCTCCTTGATGTTGTTCCTTGTTTTTTTTTTTTTTTCTATATTAAATCTTGTAGGGTGGATTAGATAGTTGGGTGTGCCTTTGGACCTAGTTCTTCTATCTCTTACTACATTAGATTCTTCCCTTTGAGACATAAGCAGGAAAGCCACAAAAAATAAAATTCAAGGACTCATCTCTTGAAATGGATTGCCTTCTTCTCTTTGAACAAACAAAAGATCCATCTACTTCTATAGAATTGGCAAAACCACTTAGGACTTTGATTATATGCTTCACGATGATAAATTGGGTGTTTTCCTTGCTCCTTTCCACTGCATAGTTGTTAAAGAAGGCAAATTGATTTTTTCTACAAGCTAAGGCATATAACGCAAATAATAGAAGGAAGAAGATGAGAAAATTCTATGAATAAGGGAAAAAAATGTCAAGGATATATAGAAGTGAAAATTCAAGCCAGTAATTCATCCAATCACATATCCTAACTAAAGCTGAACATATCATGATAAGTATTTTGGGGATCTTGTTGAAAGAATAGAATATGTACCAACTATCCTCATAGATTTTGTGCATAGATGCTTGCTTTAGTGGATGTCATAGCTATTCTAACTTCAATCAAAGAATCAAACCTTGGCTAGGATGTCTAGGTTTGAAACAAAAAGGTTAGCAATTTTCTTCCTATAGTTGAATAATGTCCTCCACCCAATTCCATAGGCACCCTACCCTACTTGGCTGATGGTGGAGTAGTAGTATAATGCCCCACCAAGGAATCCAAAAGAAATAACGTAAAGTTTTACTAAGTTTGCTAAAAAAAATAATTTAGAGATAATGTTCATAGAACAACAACTATAAAATAGCAGAACAATAACATATAATCATACATAAGCAACACATAACATATTACATTCCTTAAGGATCTGAAGACATTGAATCACATTTAAATTTAAATAATAATAAATAAAATAAACAATATATCCACATGAAAGATTAACTATAAGTTCAAATCCATTTAAATAATATACATTTGTTCTGAATGCCACTTGGCAATAATTGGAATGCACAATCATCCAATATACATGTCACAGTGTATGAAAAGCTCAAAGAATATACATTTATAAAATAGATTACATGATCCCTTTAGGATCCATGAACAAAAATACAATACAATAAGTAAAATCATCCATCATATAGATATAACCATCCATCATAATACACAAAGATAGAATGAAAGGAAATGCAGAACAAGGAACTCCAACCATGGTATCAACAGATAGATCTCAAAGGTAAAAGTAAAAAGCACTACCACCTAACCTCATGGTAACCCAAAAAGGTCAACTCCCACCACACTGAGGAGATAGTCTCAAGTCCCAACCAGGATAACAATCCCAAAAAACAAAAGTAATATCTAGGTCAAGAAAAATCCTAAAAGCAATCTAACTCAAAGGTTCTAAGATAAAATGACATCTAAACCTAGAGGCTATAAAGAAATGTAGGGAATCTATGAAGCTAGTGGGCAAGTGTCATCACATGAGCCAACTTTAGGGTTACTAAGCTAGTCTTTAATCCTCCACCCCCTAGTGACTCTATGCAGCACTAGTATCCTTTTGTATTGACAAGGCATACTAATGATGCACTGTAACAACCAAGCATCCTCTCTACTCCTATCCTAGTCTATAATAGCACTTGAGGCATGGGAAAGGAAAGAAAAAGACTCTTATTACATTCATTTTACTCTCATTTAATGTAGTTTTTTCACTTATTAACTACTTACAATGGGTTACCCGTCAGCCTCTTTAGGGCCTCGGCCTCCAATACAAGCCACTTCCCAACATAACATATAGATAACCTACCCCAAGCATAGAAAAGTAAAATGGATCACAAAAGAGAAAACCCAATGCATTAATTCTCTAAACAAGCAACTAACAAGTATAGAAATCACTTGGTCAAAGTACAACATTACTAATATGATCATCCTAATAGGACTAATCCAAGAAGGTATGCATAAACCAAATCATAACATCATATGTAATCACCAAAACAATACTTCTCGGCCTCTAGCAAACATCCTAGGACTGGTCAACACTTTAATTAACCCCCTATTCTGACATATAAGAAAACACTCAAAAATCAGTATAACTCATAGTTTTTAGATCTATGAGATTTTCACAATCCATGAATATGAGTTTTAGTTTCTGGATTCGATTGTGTGTAGTTTTTTATCATCAACGTTTCAGATCATACTGCATGATCCATCATCAGGATGCCAGAGAAGATGAAGAACAAAAAATGATGATGGATCATGTAGTATGATCTGAAACGTTGATGATAAAAAACTACACACAATCGAATCCAGAAACTAAAACTCAAACTCATAGTTTTGTTTACTTTTGAAGACAACTAGTCTAATTTTATAGTAAGGTTTAAGTTTCCATTTTGTTGTACATTTTTTGGTCTGATAAAGTTTACTATATTCCCCATATAACTTAACCCATTTTCACATTTAAGTATGAATACATCATAACCATAAACTCATAAAATAAACATTATCTCTATAAAGATCTTAAATAATAATTATTAAATAATTAGTTGGCAATTATTTAACATTATTAAATATTAAATAGAGAATTCCCATAATCAATTTCCTTTTATAACATTCTATCAATAATTAATTAATTATGTTTGAATAAATTAATTAAATTAATTGTTTATAGCAATTATTTTGGTAAAACCCTAAATGAATGATCATATTTTAATAATTTAAGAAAATTATTAATAAATATATTAATAAAACCTATTAAAATCTAACTTTTAATTAAATTACGATTTAACTAAATTAAATTTTAAATTTATGAAACTTTATATATTAATTAACTTAATATTTAAATAAATTAAATATAACATAAATTAAAATTTAAATAAATTAAATTTAAAAATTAATTAATAAAACTTAGCTTATTTAAAGGCCTGCCGGTCTGCAAATCCTACGATTGCAGTGTAACTACTATCGCAAGTAGTAGTACAGAGTACTACTACTATGTGCAACAATAAGGCCTGTTGCGCACAACCTTAAAGGTCGTGGGTAGGGGTGAGGTGTGAGGTTTGGTGGCCTCGCCCCCACCATAATTTATTTTATTTTATTTTATATTTAAAATCCCCCCCACCTACATATTAATATGTATTTTTTAAAAAAATTATAAAAAACAAAACAAAACAACATTTCCATAAATTCATTTTTTACTTTTTTTAAAGAAATTTATGAAAATACTTTGATAGGGAAAATCCACATAAACTAGTCAAATTTATATTTTAAAATTTTGATTTCTTTTCAAAACCCTTCCTGATTAAATTATCAAGCTTTTTAATTTCTTTTAAATCCTCACATACAGATAGAATTAGATACGAATATCAATGAAATTCATAATGAAAGGTTCATCATCAACAAAATTTGAAAATTAGATTTAACAAACATGATGTAGACAGGAATTTTGAAGAACACAATTCATTGTGCGAATAGAACACAAGATTCTACCTGAATCTAATACTAATACACAACTATACGAAGAATGTGAGAAAATCCTCTTTCCTCTGAAACCCTTCTTTCTGAAAACCCTTCCTCCAAAATCCTCAGTCCCTGGGAAATGAACTCTCAATCTCTGATAAGGAGTTCTCCCTTAAATTCAGGGCACTAATTGTACAATCATGCGAGGGAACTCATTGATCACAATCTTTTTAATATTTTATTGTTTTTTGGATCTTCATGCACACTTTTCACAATTTACAATATCTTTATTAAATTAATTTCTCTTTCTCTTTTTAATTAAATTTTGAAGCATCTTTTGATATAAAAAATTATTAAGTAATAATAATATTTAGCATTTATTTAAAAATGACCTCCTAAGTATATGGGTATGTCTAGGATCATGGTCAACCAAACTATGCTCTTAAGTCACAATAAAAAATCAAAAAATTAGGGTTATGTCAACTTGACATGCAATTTTCTACTTTTTATTAACTTTATATCAAAATGTTGAGAGAAAATAATCTCTAGAAAATTGAATCTAGTTACCAAACTACAAGAACTTATCTCAAAAAATAAAAATTGATTGGTCAAAATTTTGAATTTTAATGCAATATTACAAAAATTTCAGAACAAAAATAAGAAGTGGACATATGTCTAACTACCTTAACCAAAATCAAATGATAATATTTGTTAATAATATTCTAGATATAAGTAATAGACTCATGCCTTGATGCGACACATATTTTTGAGTATTTTTATTCTAAATAGATAATAATTAATTAATTTTTGACTTTAGTATTTTTAGAATAGAAAAACTCTCATGTTTGACTACCTTAACTAATTCAAAACTCTGCAAAATTCAAATTTTCATTTTTTTTCTTTATAGTAGAAGAAACATAGAACGCGATGCACTTTTTGGATTTAAAAAATGTTGTACCATTTGAAACTTATAGTTGTTTTTCAAGTAGTGCATTAGTCAGCACTTTATATGTAACTCCATTAGAAAATAAATAATAATTACTTACTGAACTCATAATTTTACAAACTTTACATTTATGGAAAGATAAGAACATTCTTAAGAAACTTTTTTTATTTCATCAAATTTTGGTGAAAAAAAAGTCATTAGCTACATGTTTGAAGTAAAAATCACATAAAAACAAGCCAAAAGCACATTTTTGGGATTTTTTTTAATTTGACCGTATAGGTTTGGTATCAAAAGATATAGTAGACCTTATAAAGATATTAATTGTTTTAATTTAGTATTAGGGTGGGTGGGAAAAAAGTTGGAATAGATTTTGAAATGGTTTGAGATATTTCAGATTTATAGATTTTTTAGATTGCCACATTTTAGCACACCATGATCCTGCACATACCCATATTATTATTAAATTAAATTAATATTATTACACTCTATAGTTAGAATTATAAATTTCTCTTTAAACTTAATTCTTGCATTTAATTAATTTCTTAATCAATCAAATATAATTAAATATAGAAATTATCTTAATAATTTTCCATTAAATTAAATCATTAAATATTCTTTTAATTTGATTTAATTAACAAAAAAAATCACCATAGACCCACAAGACAAAATATGAAAACCTATCATAAAATACAAGATACAAGATCAAACTTAAGGTTATAATCATCAATTTAGGTCAGATAACAAATTCAAAAGGGTAACCATCTCATATACTTGTCCTAATTTCTAGGAAAATTCATTTTAAGGTCAAGATATGGACTCAAGAATTTATCTTCTCTCTCTTACCTTTGAGATATTGCAATAGGGTATGCTCATCCTAGCAATTCAGGGAAGTCGATACCTGGTACTTACAATTTGCATAAAATCTACACATGTACAAACACATATATTCTAAATTAAGCAAGCAATTACAGAAAGTGGTGCATGATGTAGATCCCTACTAGCAAGTGACTATGACCTCCTTCCTTAACAACATTAGAAATGTCATATATAAAGAAAACGTACAAGCACACCATACACATGCAAGTATGGGGTAAGTATCCATAGAAAACGTGTACAAATAATCCATCTAACTAACATCATGAAATAATTGGAACCATTATAAATAATCATCATCAAAGTATAATCATGCATACATTAAGTAACTAGTAACAAAGTAGTCTCATCATATAATCAATTATGTATGAAAGTGGTATCTAATCATTTGGAAAATAATGTTACTAACCATCAAGCATAAATCCTAAATTGACTAGTAAAGTACAGGTAGGCTCTACACATGGTCCTCAACATTTATTAATTCTTGTTGTAAGATTAAACTTATCAATCCATTTGATCTATATTTTTTCATTTGACTAAGTTAATAAACTAATAAAATAAAGGTATTAAATCTTAGTACACCCAAACATAATACTTAATGACTAATATTTATTTTTAATAAATTTAAAACATAATTTTTCTGATTTCTCATTGGTGTGAGCAATGAGAAAAAAACATTTTTCTTGAAAAGAAATACAAAATTTATAATAAAATAACAATAAAACTTTACATTATTTCGAAGCTTCCTCTAAATGTTCTAGAACATGTTGTGCTTGACAATGCAAAGAAGTGTTTTAAGCTTTCTGTAGGTGTTTCTAATTTTAGAATTAGATCGATGCTAAAAATTTTTCCCATATTTCAAATAATTTTCAAGTTTATTATCAACTTGTTTCTTCCCTATGAGTGTTTTAATTTTCTATAGGTGTTTTTTATGCATGCTAATGTTGAGTGAAAAGATAGTAGATATCTGGGTAAGAATTCCAAATCCTTCTTTGATAAGAATTTTGAATCCTTCCTTCATATGTCTCTGAGCCCAAATTCTGTATTTTTCAATTTATTTTTTAGCATTTAAAATGAAATACTCACATATGTTCATAAAGGGATTTCATATTCAAAATCTCTTTGAGTGCTAAAAAAAATTATGCCTAAATTTCTTGAAGAAACAAGGATTTCTCAAGCTCAAATTTATGTAGCATGAAAGAACCTTTTTATTTTGAGCTGAACCAACTCGGGATAGTCTTTTGTCAAGCATTTGATAGAAGAAATTCCTAAACTCAAGTAGATTGGGTTGACATATTTGAAAATTAAATAAGTCGACATAATGGGTGATCACCAAGATTTCAAGAAGTGAGCACAAAGATACAAGCTTTTGTAATTTCTCATCAATCAAATCACCAACCCGTAAAAGAAAACAAATCCTTAAAAGATAGGAAACCCTTAAAATCATTGGGTATATTATGTAATCCAGAAATAATATTTTTTCAAAACCCTAAGAATCTCACAAGGAAAAGGATAATATGTACTTTCCTTCTTCTCATTCCCCTATAATGAATAAGAGCTTCCCTTTCATGACACAAATTGATGCTTTAAACGGTTAATGTGAAACTACCTTCAAATGATACTTTTTGTTAGAATATATAGTACACTAATATAACTAAGAGGAGGGGGGTGAATTAGTTATCCAACTATTATCATAAACATCAATCTTAAACTACCTTAATCATATGAGTAATATAAACTAAAACCACAATAAGATACTTATACAAAATTAACACCAGATATATTAACTAGGAAACTCTTGATCGGAGGGAAAACCCCTATGGGGATGGCCCACAAGATGATGTACTAATATAAATATTCCTTATTAAAGAATAGACCCTATTAGGAGTTTGTTACGACATTCAGTGCATATGATTCCCTATTAGGAGAATTTGAATCCTTGTTAGGAGATTCCAACCCTATTAGGAGCTATGCCAACCGTGTTAGGAGTTGTAGAAGATAGCTAGACCCACTACCCAAATAGCTTCAAGGTTTAGACTAATGAAACCATTGTCCAAATGATCTCTATATTATTCCTTGCAGAATAATAGAACTAAAATGTATTTCCTTCCTCTATTCTATCTTTTCAACCAAACTTCTTCTCCTTTAGATCTTCTAGATCTCATACTATGCATCTAATAATCCCTTGGTTCACTTACTCACATTCAATAAGCCTTCTATTCCCTTTTGCACTTTGCAATTGCTTCACAACATACTTGATCCTTTTGATCCAAGATACATTAAAAATAAGGAAAATAACTTTCCTTTATACCATATCTTTGAATGCAATGTAAGGTAGGAGAATCCCTAAAGGAGATGTCCTAGACTCTAGTTATAAAATCACACAAGGAAAACACAACACCAAGAAACAAAAAAGCAAGATCCAATACCAAATTACACTAATATATTCATAAAATATAATTGATTATATGCGATGTGCCAAGTCATAAGGTCTTCTTGGTTATGGCCAAATACAAAGAAAGTAATAGTTCTATAAGATCCCTCAAAATCCAATCCAAACATTAGCTATTCCAGATCCACACTCAAGTAGAAACCCTCAAGGAAGATCTCAACTTGTACTTGCAAGCCCACTAAGCAATCCCCTTGTTTTCCAAGCCATAACTACTAGCTCTTCTCTGAATTCACTCTTCAAGCTCCTCCTCTTCTCCATGGTGGATGAATAATTACCAAAGGCTTCCCCCACAACCCTTACTTATACCAATCTAAGCTACAAGTTGACCCAGAACACAAATTAAAATACAAATACTTAAATTAAATGCCAAAGTCAGCCTCCAACAATAATTAAATGCCCAAAATTGATATCTAAGTAAAATCATGATATCTCCTAGAATAAATGGAATTAGAACTCGTGCCTCAAATCATAGTTATTACTCTACACCCTCTTCAATCTCTAAAATTTTCATCCTCTAACTCATTGTGAAAATTTAGTTACATGGCTTGCAATAGGCACCAAATTGCTAAGCAAGGTCGAGCTCCTCCCAAACCATGCCGAGCAACCAAAGACCATGTTGAGTAACAAAATCATGTTGAGCAACCAAAGACCATGTCAAGTCCTTAGACCATACCAAGAAACCAAAGACAATTTTGAGTAACCAAAGACCATGCCAAGTCCCCAATCCATACCAAGAAACCAAAGACCATGCTGAGCTCCCAATGTATGTCGAAAACCAATATCTACCAAGCTCCACAACACTTAACCAAAATCCCTCCAAACATGCAGGATAGCATGAAAAACCAAGATGCTCCTGCATCAAACACCATAAGTTTGAAAAGATTTTCTGGTAATTGGAAGAACATCTTTTGGGATTCAATAGATAAATTCCAAACTAGTTCTTCACATACATATCCTTTGAGTCTTCAACTTGTACAATGTTTGCCTTGTTTTTCTTCTTCTTCACATCCACCATAGGTGTTCCATAGGCTACTTTCCATGGTGATATCCATCCTTCTCAAAATCTACCAACTCAACTTGGCTACCAATACTTAGGTTCCTACTATTGAGCTATTCATTTTGAACAGGACTCAAGGAAAACTTCCTACCACCTTTCTCAATAGTAAGCACATTCCTAACACAATCATGCACAACCCTACAATCATACTGCCAATGTCTACCAAGTAACACATGACAACTATTCATATCCACAATATCATACAATACTTGATCCTTATACTACCCAATCTGGAAATCAACAAGGCATTGCTCCCTCACTTCCAAAGCATACTCACCTTGAAACCAAAAAATCCTATAAGGATAAGGATGTATAATTCTCTTCAAACCAAGTTTTTGGACCATCTCTTAAAAAACAAGGTTATTAGTACTACCACCATCCATAATCACTTTACAGACTTTACCACTAGACTTACAATGAGTTTTGAACAAACTAGTCCTCTGACAAGAATCCAATGTCCTCTCACCAATAAGTACTCACTAAGCCAAAAAACTTTCTCATTGCTCGTGTTGACTACCTTGGACTTCAACCTCATTCACAATAGTAGTTGTCCTCCCAATTGGACAGTCAAAAGATCTATGTCCTTCTTGGCCACACTTGAAACAATTAACTTTGTATCCACTTCCACCTATCCTTCTTTTGGTTTAGCTTGTGCTAAACTATCTTGCTTCTCCTTCCCTTAGGAACTACCTTGATTCTTCCTCTTTAGCTTCTCCTCTACTCTCAAAGAATATTGATAAGCATCCTCAACTAAAGAAATATTTAGCATACCAACCTCATCCTGAATATTGAATCTCAAACGATTAATATTCGTGCTACCTTCTCCTTTGATAATTCTCTATGCTTAGACCAAATATTCAACTTGTAGAACTCAACTGTATAATCTTTCATAGTCATATCCTTAAATTTTAGATTCTACAACCTCTTAAACAACTCATGTTCATAATCAATAGGAATAAACTTATCCTACAAGTCAGTCACCATCAATTACCATCTAGTGATCGTCATTTCACCTTCCTCTTATCTGTCTCTTTGTAGTTTTTTCCACCAAAGAGTAGCATGTCCCTTCAACTTAGTTTGTGCCAACCTTACTCTAAGTGGATCCTCAATATCCTCAAGCTCAAAGTAGTATTCCAAATCACTAATCCAATCAATTAGGTCTTCAAGATTCAAAGTACCTAAAAAATTAGAAACATCCATGTTATGCTTTAGCTTTAATTGAGATCCATGTCGAGAAAACTAACCAACTCTATTTTCCATAGGTCTCTCCATACAATCAGTTGTAGACTCACCACTTGATTCAAAAAATTCAAAGTCTTCAGCAGCTTCCTCATAACCATCTTTACTACCCACATGTCTATGTACACCACTTAAAGCACTTACAATTTCAACAATCATGTCACTTTTCATCGATGCAATCTCAGATCTAAACTCTTCTCTCATCTTCTCTAAGATACACTCTTCTATAGTATCAATAAGATCAAAAATTTCCCTAGGGTCCAATTTTGTTAGAGGCATCTTCCAAAATTTTAGCAAACACTAAGCAAAAAATCCACCAATAGAAAGATCAATTAGCTACAAAATCAACCTTCGTCAACCCAAGTCTTGGTGCAAACAGCCTCAACTTCAATGATCTATCTACACACTCAAGAACAACCTTTGCTCTGATACCACCTAACATAGTGCAAGGAAGGAGAATCCCCAAAGGAGATGTCCTAGCCCCCAGCTATACAACCACATAGTAGAAACACAACACCAAGAAACAACAAAGCAAGATCTAATACCAAATTACAATAATATATTCATAAAATATAACTGATTACATGAAATGTGTCAAGCTAGAAGACCTTCTTGGTTATGGACAAATACAAAGCAAGTAATAGTTTTGTGAGATCCCTCAAAATCCACACCAAACACTAGCTGGTCTAGATCCACACTCTGGTAGAAACCCTCAAGTAAGATCTCAACTTGTGGTCACAAGCCCACCAAGCAATCCACTTGTTTTCCAAGTTGCAACTACTAGCTCTTCTCCAAATTCACTCTTCAAGCTACTCCTCTTCTCCACAATGGATGAATCATTACCAAAGACTTCCCCCAAAACCCCTACTTATACCAATCTAAGCCACAATTAGGCATAGAACACAAATTAAAATACAAATACATAAAGTAAGTGTCAAAGTTGGCCTCTAACAACAATTAAATACCCAAAATTGATGTCTAAGTAAAATTGTGATATCTCCTAGATCCAATGGAATTAGAACTCATGCCTTGAACCATGGTTAGAAGTCTAGGCCCTCTTCAATCTCTAAAATTTTTATCCTCTAACTCATTGTGAAAAATTAGTAACATGGCTTGCAATAGGCATCAAATTCCTAAGCAAGGCCAAGCTCCTCCTAGACCATGTTGAGCAACCAAAGACCATGTTGAGTAACCAAACCATACTGAGAAACCAAAGAATATGTCAAGTCCTTGGACAATTTTGAGAAACCAAAGACCATGCCAAGTAACTGAAGACCATGTCAAGTCCCCAGTCCATGCTAAGAAACCAAAGACCATGCCAAGCTTCCAGTGTATGTCAAACACTAATATCTACCAAGCTCCACAACACTTAACCAAAATCACTCCAAACATGTAGGATTGCAAGAAAACCCAAGATGCTCCCTACATCATATACCCTAGGTTCAAAAAGATGTTCTAGTAATAGAAAGAAAAACTTCTAGGATTCAACACATAAAATTCAAAACTAGTTCTTCACATACATTTCCTCTGAGTCTTCAACTTGTACACTCTTTCCCTTGTTTTTATTCTTCTTCACATCCACGATAGGTGCTCCATTGGTCTTCTTTCCATGTTAATCTCTATCCTTCTCAAAATCTTCCAACTCAACTCAGCTGCCAATACTTAGGTTCCTCCTACTGAGCTCTTCATTCTGAATAGGAATCAACGAAAACTTCTTGCACCTTTCTCATTAGTAAACACATTATGAACACAATCATGCACAACCTTGCAGTCATAATACCAAGGTCTACCAAGTAATACATGACAACTATTCATATCCACAATATCACACAACACTTGATCCTTATACTACCCAATATGGAAATCAACAAGGCATTTCTCCCTCACTTCCAAAGCATGCTCACCATGCAACTAGCCAATCCTATAAGGATAAGGATGTCTCATTCTCTTCAAACCAAGTTTCTAAACCATCTCTTCAACAACAAGGTTATTAGTACTACCACCATCCACAATCACTTTGTAGACATTACTAGTAGACTTACAATGAGTTTTGAATGAAGTAGTCCTCTGACAAGAATCCAATGTCCTCTCACCAACCAGTACTCGCCAAGCCAACAAACTTTCTCCTTGCTCAGGCTAACTACCTTGGACTTCAACCTCATTCAAAATAGCAACTATCCTCCCAATTTGACATTCAAAAGATATATGTCCTTCTTAGCCACACTTGAAACAATTACTTCTGAATCCACCTCCACCTATCCTTCTTTTTTGTTCAATAGGTTTAGCTTGAGCTGAACTATCTTGCTTCTCCTTCCCTTGGGAACTACCTTGATTCTTCCTCTTTAGCTTCTCCTCTACTCTCAAAGCATACTAATAAGTATCCTCAATTGAAGAAATATTTAGCATACCAATCTCATCTTGAATATTGAATCTCAAACCATTAATATATCATGCTACCTTCTCCTTTGAAAATTCTCTATGCCCAAACCAAATAGTCAACTTGTAGAACTCCTCTATATAATCTTTTATAGTCATATCCTTCTATTTTAGATTTTGCAACCTCTTAAACAACTCAAGTTCATAGTCAAAAGGAATAAACTTAGACTACAACTTAGTCACCATCAATTTCCATCTAGTGATCTTCATTTTACCTTCCTCTTCTCTATCTCTTTATAGTTTTTTCCAACAAAGAGCAGCATGTCCCTTCAACTTAGTTTGTGCCAACCTTATTCTATGTAGATCCTCAATATCCTGAAGCTCAAAGTAGTCTTCCAATTTACCAATCCAATCAATCATGTCTTCAAGATTCAAAGTACCTCAAAAATTAGAAACCTCCATCTTATGCTTTAGCTTCAACTAAGATTTAGGTCAAGTAAACTAACCAACTCTATTTCCCATAGGTCTCTCCATACAATTAGTTCTAGCCTCACTACTTGAACAACTTAAGAACATGTTGAGACCCCAGACCATGCTGAGCAACCAAAGAACATGTTGAGACCCCAAACCATGCCAAGAAACCAAAGACCATGCTAGGTAACCAAAGACCATGCCGAGTCCCCAATCCATGTTGAGAAACCAAAGACCATGTCGAGCTCCCAATGTATGTCAAACATCGATATCTATCAAGCTCCACAAAACTTAACCAAAATCACTCCAAACATTCAATACTACAAGAAAACCCAAGATACTCGTATATCATTTTCATAATAATTTCTTGAGTTAGCCTTGAGGCTTTCCAAATAATTATAATAAGATAATTAATGAAATTACAATTACAATATCACTATTGACTCACATTCTATACAAAAATTCACATGTGTCACACTAGGGCTTGCACACTCACTGACATCACCAGATGACTATCCTTTGTCACTATGTGACTGTGTACTTCTTCATTACATTTTAGATGTAAGATAGCAATCAAACATTAGAACATTGTTTTCTAGTACTCTATTTCTGCACTCCTCTCAGTAAATTAAGTATAACTACCATATTCCATCGACTTAGACTCTGTGCAGTTAACCATGTCATTAAGACATAGTCTGAAACATGTCCTTAATTATGCATCACCAGACAATAAAACCATTTTTAGTACCAGTTAGATCTCTAACTTTTATTCTTTTGGTCTTTACAGAAACCATGCTATGTTGACATCAATGACAAAAATAGTCATGAATGCAACATATCAATACTCTCCAATGCTTAGGATACTCCCCCAATGTAGTATCATTAGAATTCATGCTAACAATCTCCCCCTTTGGCATTGATGGCAACATAGATGAAAAATGTCTAAGTTCTAAGAACACCAAATTGTACTCTACTACTACTATTAGCAATTTCTCAAATCCTCTTCATCAATATGAAATACTGTAGCTACTAGAATTGGTGTTAGTTGTTCACATGCTAAAAGATCTCAACACAATAGATGCAAATCCTCTCTCTTGATAGACATTTATCATTCACTTCACACGAAAAGATCACAATACATCAGATGCACATTAGGTGCATATTCTTTCTTCTTTTACATTAATCTTTCTAAATCTCCCTAAAGAGATATCTCTTCCTCATGCATGCTTATGAGTTCTTCTCCCATATTGCTTAGGAGATGGTTTTCATGCATATGTTCTCCCCCATTGACATCAATGTCAAAGGCCTCCAAACAAATACAAAATATCAATTGTTACATACCAATTGTTATAACTACATCTTCAACTCTTCAATAAACTCAAGTGTCCAAAGACATTGTTCAATACCAAGAGTCCTCAATGACTCAGTGCATACCAATTACTTCCCCATATAGGAAGCATTAGTATTCAGTCCATTCTAACCATAGTGTGTTGTATCACTAGACTGATGCACTTTCTACATCATATACTTGGAAGTAGGCATGGGCAGAACCCCAAGCATACCTCTTAGTTAGTCAAAAATATCTTTAGGCAAAGGCTTCATAAAGTTATTTGCAATTTTATCTTTAATACTTATACTCCAATATTATCTCCTTTTCTACTACCTTATCTCTCAAAATATGATACTTGATAGATATATGCTTTGTCTTAGAATGCAATACATGATCCTTAGACATAGTCACTATACTTGTGTTATCACAATAAATGATAACATGTTTTGTAAACTCAATCCCTATATCCTTCAACATTTTCTTCATCTGCATAACTTGATTATAGTTATTTTCTGTTGCAACATATTCTACTTCAATTGTACTTTGAGAACTACACTCTTGTTTCTTGCTCAACCAAGAAACCAATCTTCCTCCAAGAAAGAGTGCTCCACCACTGGTGCTCTTTCTAGCATCCATACTACCTTCCCAATCTATATCAATATATATGCACAAATTAAATCCCATAATTAGATGTTCCTTTCAACTATCTAAAGATCCTCTTTACTATTGCATAATGATACTCTTTAGGATCAGCTTGGAATCTATCTACAATCCCAACTACACTTGCTATATCTAGTTTGGTGTGATTCAATTATTGAAATCCTCCAATCATAGATCTATAAGGTTTCTCGTCAACTATAGGTGTCTCATCTTTACTAGATAACTTATGACCAGGTATCATAGGTGTACCAACATGTTTGCAACTCTCTAATCTAAATCCTTTCAACAAATCTATCAGATACTTGGCTTGAGAAATGAATATCCCATCTTTGTTCTACACAATCTGCAATCTTGGGAAGAAGTTCATCTCTCCTATCATGCTCATTTCAAACTCATTTTTCTTCTCTTCAACAAACTTATCACTTTCTTTATCATTTCCTCTAAATATTATGTCATCCACAAATATTACAATGTTAAATAAACTATTATCAATTTTTTTGAAATAGAAATCACTATCTATTGTACCTTTAATAAATCCAAGCTTAGTCAAATACCTATCCAACCATGTATACCAGGTTCTAGGTGCTTTATTTAGACCATGCAATGCTTTCTTTAGCCTAAATGTCATCTCTTTTTCTTCTATCAGAGGGAATCCATTAGGTTGCTTAGTGTAGACTTCTTCTTCAAGTTCTCTATTTAGAAAAGCTAACTTGGCATCCATCTAATAAACCTTGAAATTCTTACTCACTACATAAGCCAAGAACATCCTTACTGCTTCCATTGTGGCTAGAATTACATATGTTTCCTCATAACCTATGCCTTATTGTTGTGAGTAGAATTTGTGAACAAGTTTGGTCTTGTTTCTCACAACTTCTACTTATTCATTCATCTTATTCCTAAATACCCACTTGGTTCCTATTACATTCTTATCTTTAGGTCTAGGAACTAATTCCCATGTCTCATTCTTCTCAATCTAATCCAATTCTTCTTTCATTACTTGAATTCAATGATCATCCTTACAAGATTCATTTGCACTTTTAAGTTCCACTTGAACAATAATACACAATTTCTCATTCACTCTATTCCTTATCATCGTACCTTTATCTTTACTCCCAATTATCTACACTGGAGGGTGATTCTTTGTCATATTTGTATTGGAGGTAGGAGTTTGACATTTAGCTTTTATTTCATCTTTAGTTTCAAACCTCTACTCTTCTCTATGCTCAACATATAGCACATCATTCTGCAACTCATTGTTAGTCTCAAAGAAAACTTCAATAATTCTAACAATTCTAGAATTATCCTCTTCATCATAAATATAATCTACCATCTTTTCTTTAATACCAAACTTTTCTTCAATTCTTACATTTTCTTATTCAACTATTGTCTTAGTTCTATAGTTGAAAGATATGTATGTCTTTCTCTTTAATGATTAGCCAAGAAACATACCTTCATCACTTCTAGGATTGAAATTACCAATGTCATCATCTCTCTTAATGTAACATTTTCTCCCAATATTCTAAAATATTTCACTGATCATGAATGACCAAACCATAACTCATAAGGTTTCTTGCTCATACCTTTTTTGATCTGCACTCTATTCAAAATGTACACTACTATGTTAGTTGTTTCTCTCTAGAATTTCTTTGAGACATGATTCTCAAATAACATTGCTCTAGCTTCTTCTACTATTGATTTATTTCTCCTCTAGCAATCCAACTTAGCTCAGGTGTTCTAGGTGTAGACAACTATCTTTTGATTCCATTCTCTTTAGAAAAAATGTTAAACTCTCCTCCTCTATCTAATCTCAAACATTTTATCTTAACACTAGATTCATTCTAAACTCTATTCTTAAATATGTACAACTTCTGAAAAGCTTCATATTTCTCTTTAAGAAATGTTGCCCACATCATTCTAGTGAAATCATCAACAAAAATCATAAAGTACATTTCACCATAGAATCCTATTGCTCTTGAAGGACCACACGAATTTGTGTGAACAATCTCCAACTTCTCTATGGTAGTGAACTTCTTGCTAGGAAAATACTCTTTCTTCTTCTTAGCCAAAATACATTCTTTGCACACAACATTAGTAGGTTTTGTTATCTTAGGCAAGTCTCTAACTACAAATGTGCTACTAACCTTCACAATATTGTCAAAGTTTATATGGAAAACTCTCCTATTCCATAACCAACTGTTATCAAATTTTGCAACCAAACATGTCATTTTAGTAGGATTCAACTAAAATACATTACCTCTAGATCTAGTTACAATTCCAATCATCTTGCCATCCTTATCCTTGATAATTCAATTCTTCTCTATGAACTGCAGTAGATATCCCTTGTCCATTACCTGTCCAATACTCAACAAATTATGTTTCAAACCATCAACAAAATAAACATTGTCAATGTTAGTCTTTCCATCTAAATTAATGTAGCTAATCCATGTAATATGACAGGTTGCATTGTTACCAACCCTAACAATACCTCGATCATAGTTTTCAAATTTAACAAATTTATTCAAATCACCAATCATTTGATATGAAAAACCAGTGTCAATTATCCAATCTGACTTCTTTTCAACCTAGGAAACCAAAGCTCTTTCTTCTCTAATTTCTCTATCTAGATCATCTTCCTTGATAGCCACAAATCGCTCTAACCTCTTTCATCAGATTCTTCATCCTCATTATCATACAAATAATTTATATCTTTATCTCTTCTAGGCTTAAAATTTCTCTTATATTTTTTCTCTCTTTTAGGACACTTAGATGCATAATGACCAAATTCATCACAAGTCCAACATTTTAAGATTTTCTTACCATCTTTCTCTCTTCTTATCAGAAGGGCTATTCCTTCTTCAATATTATTATCTTCATCAGATTTTCTACTACAAGAAAACTCTCCTCTTGTGTTTGCAGTTCTTGACAAATTAGGTTAAAAGTTTAGAGCACTAAAATTTGTCTCAACTCTGGCTAGTTCTCCAAACTGTCTTAGTTCTACTTCTACATACTCTAATGTTCCAAGCAATGCTTCCTTTGAAAAATCTTTGGTGCAGGGCATTACTAGCTGAATCATTTGAGTTATTTTCTTGACTGGTGGTGTCAATCTTTTCAAGACCTTCCATATAACTTCATCATCTTCTTTAGTTCCACCAAGAGACCAAATTCTTGCAACAATTTTTGATATTCTACCAACATAATTTCTTACATATTCATCGTCCATCATCTTAGCATCTTGAAATGTGCAAATCCAATTTTATAATCTCATTCTTTTTGCATAATCATCACCTTCAAAAGTAACTTCTAATGCTTTCCAAATTTTATGAGATGTTTGAAGTAATTTTACTTGATTGTATTCATTCTATGGAAAAGTTGATAGTAGGGCTTCTCTAGCTCTCTTGTTACACATGAATTGATCTCTTTCTCCCTCACTAAATTCCTTTAGCTTACCTTCATCAAAAATTATCTTCTTAGCTTTTTTCAAGAGCCAATATATAGAACTCGTGCATAATAGATGAGTCTTCATCTTTTCCTTCCAACTATCATAGTTGGCCCCATTGAATCTTAGACTATCCTTCCTGAACATATTCGCCATCAATCTCCCAAAGCTGTTAAGGTCATTCTTCAAGGACCTGATGCTTTGATACCAATTTTTAGAATATATAGTCCACTAATACAACTGGGGGGGGATGAATTAGTTATCCAACTATTATCATAAACATCAATCTTAAAGAAACTTAACCACATGAGTAACATATACTGAAACCTTAACAAAATGCTTATACACAATTAACACTAGATATGTTAACTAGGGAAACCCTTGATCAAAGGGAAAACCCTAGTGGGGATGGTACCCACAAGATGATGTACTAATATAAATATTCCTTGTTAGAGGATAGACTCTATGAGGATTTTGTTACAACATTTAGTACATATGAGTCCCTATTAGCAATTATTCCAACCCTATTAGGAGTTGTGGAAGATAGTTGGACCCTCTAGCCAAATAGCTTAACAGTTAAGACCAATGAACCCGCTATCCTGATGATCTCTATATTATTCCTTGTAGAATAATAGAACTAAAATATACTTCCTTCCTCTATCTCTATCTTGTCAACCAAACTTCTCCTCATTCAAATTTTGTAACCAGATCTCATACTATGCATCCAATAATTTTCCCTTGGATTACTTATTCGCATTCAATACACAATTAGCTTTGTTTCACACTTCACAATTACTTCGCATAGTACTTGATCCTTTTGATCCAAAATACATTACAAATAAGGAACAAAATTTTCCTTTATACCATATCTTCATAATAATTCCTTGAGTTGGCCTTGAGACTTTCCCAATTAATTATAATAAGATAATTCATTAAATTATAATTACAATAGCACTATCGGCACATAGTCTATACAAACCTTCACACATGCAAAACCAAGGCTTGCACACTCATTGGTGTCTAAACATGATTTTCCTCTATGACTATGTGACTATGCACTTCTTTATTACATCTCAAATGCAAGATAGAAATCAAACATCAGAACATTATTTTCCAGTACTCTATTTTTGCACTGCTCTCTATAAATCAAGTACAACTATCGTATGCCATTGAATTATACTTTACACACTTAACCACATCATTAGGACAAAGTCTAGCACATGTCCTTAACTACACATTACCAAAAAATTAAACCATTATTCATACTAGTAAGATTGATGACTGTTGTTCTCCTAGTCTTCACGGAAACCATGCTATGTTGACATCAATGACAAATATAGTTATGAATGCAACATATCAATACTCTCCAATGATCAAGATACTCCCCCAATGTAGTATCATCAACATTCATGCTAACACTTTCAACTTCACATGTAAGTAAAAAATGCATTAAGTCCTTCCCATATAACCAATATGTCAAAATCAACTAGACTCATAGAACATTTGGCCTACTAGAAAACAAAAACATGATATTCATACTCAATTCTAACTCTTTTTAGATTCTGAGAACAATTGTGAAAAAATTTGAACTATTGAAACTCTTGGGGCATAAACATTATGTTGGCCCTTATAGTGCCCCAATTAAAATTTTTATCCAACTCCTTTACTTGCATATTGTGCTTCAATAGCCATTTTTCCCTTTAAATTTGCATCTTAAAAAAATGGCTAAATGAAAGCACATGTTGTTGAACCCCTTGAACAAATTCATACAAGTTTATGATTTCAAGGTGGTTTGATAGGTTTAGAGGTTCAAAATGTTCAACACTAAGGAAAATAAAAGGAGTAAGTCCATTAATGAAGGAAAATAATTTTGGGAGAATTCTATAATTTTGAAATTCAATTTCAATAGGTTCAAACATGTTCCTCCTTTTTACAATCCTAGCTCACCCTAATCCTCATGGCCCAGTCATTTGTTTTTATTGTTGTTATTATTTCTCCCTTATTTCTTCTCTTCTTTTGCAATAGATGTCTTGAAAAGGAGTAGGAAGACCGTCTTCAATTCAAGGCAAGCCTTAATCATTCCTCTAATCTCTACACCAATCCAAGATTGTGGGAGAAGGGACTTGATTGCTATCATTGGGATGGCAACATCTATAGTAACACCACCCATCATGTAGTTGTTGTTCTGATCATGCTAGATGAAAATGGAAGTTTTCTATTTAAGAGCTTGTGCACCCTCAATTCTGTTGAAGGCATATACCTCCCTTTCATTAGATTAATATGTACTATTCTTGACTATCTAGCTAAAATCTCTTGCCTTAGAGAATAAAAAATATTCTAGGAATAGTTTGAGTGGGAAGATTCTATTTTCCTTTGGAAGCATTTCTTATCTCACAAAGTTGGATCTTTTTCATAATCAACTCTAATGTAGTGTAAGGTAGGAGAGTCCCCAAAGGAGATTTCCTAGCCCCAAAAAATAAACATATAATAGAAACAATACAAAAATGTAAGATCTTATACCAATTCACAACTCTTTATTCATAAAATAACTGATTACATGTAATGTGTTGGTCTATAAGGCCTTCCCAGTTATGGCCAAATACAAACCAATTACGTAGTTCTTCAAGATCCCTCAAGATCCAACTCAAATCCTAGCTAGCCCAAACCTCTAACATAACAACAATCTAGTAGAAACCTCCAGTGAGATCTCAACATGTGCTCACAAGCCACCAAGCAACCTCCTTGTTTCTAAATTGTAGCCACTAGCTCTTCTCAAACTTTACACAAGATCTAGGTGTAAACTTCCTCACATTTGATGCTCTATCCATGGACTAGGAAAACTTTGCTCATTAAGCTTCTCCATCTTCTTCATACTAGATCAATATCATAATGACTAAACACTCTACCTAGACCCATACATATACCCAACTAAGCCATAAATTAGCCTAGCAAGATACAAATCAAATAAAACCCTTGTATTAGATGCATATTTAAGCCACAAGTCGACTCACAAAAGACATTAAATACAAAAATGTCAACCCTTGTGTTTGCCACAATTAATGCATAATACAACCACATGAAATAACTAAATACTTAGGACAAGCCCCAAGTTTATAATGTATAACTAACTCAAATGACCACATAATATTACGTGAACTTAGAAATAGGTCCATGTACCATACAATGATCCAAATCAAAGAGTGTACACTGCCACTCCCTCAGATCAAAGCTCACAAATGTAATCTCCTAAGTCTACCAATAAATAGTAGCACATTACCAGCAACCACCAAAATAGTTCTAACTCCAAGATGATGACTCCAATATCATGCACATATAGGATAAGATCCACCAATATTCCTCCAACTCATCCCTAGTTGCACAAACCATAACTCCATTAAAATCCAAGCTCAACGCTTCTACATCAAACTCACAAGAAACATTCCCTCCTCTCTCTCTAATCTCTCTTCTTTACAACTCTTACATCTTTCAATGCATTAGTTGAGTGATTGTATTTGTAAATTCTTAGGTGATCTATCTTTATTGCATTACTTGGATCTTTCCAACAATCAATTGAATGTAACTCTTCCCCCAACTTTTTCAAAGTCATCCTCCCTTACACTACTCAATGCTCAGGGGAATGCACTTAGTTTGACTAACTTTTTGACAAAGGTACCCTCTTCCCTCTCCCTCTCTCTCTCTCTCTCTCTCTCTCTCTCTCTCTCTCTCTCTCTCTCTCTCTCTCTCTCTCTCACACACACACACACACACACACACACACACACACACATGCTTTTAATGGTGGTTAGATTATTTTAGAGGTTTTCTTTCACAACCTTAGCAATTTAGAGTATTTGAGTGTGTACAATTGTGTATTCAATTCCACCCCCACCTAGATTTCCTTGTTTCAATTGAAGATCTTACATTTGACATCATGGAAGATGAATGGTCAAATTCCATCATGGATTTCTACTCAGTTCTCTTAAATGGTTGACATTAGCTAAGAAAAATATTGGAGGAGAAATTCCAAATTGGCTACTAGATACAAGGCTCAAGCATACCAATCTCACAATAAATCATCTCCAATGTCACATTTTATTAAAAACTTCCACTTGGATAACTTGTGGGTTTTGGATATGTCAAGCAATGCCTTGAATGGAAAGATGCCATCAACTTGGTCATCTAGTGTACACACTTTATTTCTCAATGACAATTTCAATGATGGAAATATTCCACCAATTTCAATGCTTGGGTAGAGTTATAAGTATTGCATGTTTTTAGTTTGGAAGCTACATATATTCATATTTGAAATATTTTCAAGGTCGTTTCAAAGTTAGGATTTTCAGTAATTAGATGCACATGTTTCACTTGTGTTTGTCATTGGATAGTTATTTCTTTTTTTTTGACTTTCCTACATACAAATATTTTTTCTTTATGGTCATCAGAACATGTTCTCATTCTTTCACTTGTGTTTGTCATTGGATAGTTATTTCTTGTTTTTTGACTTTCCTACATACAAATATTTGTTCTTTATGGTCATCAAAACATGTTCTCATTCTTTTGGCTCTATTTTATTTTTGAGCTCAAGGCCAAGTTGTCTTTTTTTCATGTGTTTCAACCATCTATTTCAAAAGTTTTGTAAAAGAAATTTTTAAAAACATGTTTTGTAAAATTAATGGAAATTTCTACAACTCTTTCCAAACACTCATTTTATTTCCATTGCCTCCTATAACATTAATGAGTGACACCTCTGACATCAATAAAGAGGTGTTAGTTTTGATAATTTTCATTTCAAATTGGACTACACACAATTTTGACAATTTTGGCAATTTCCACTCAATTGAATTTGAACTTCTGTTCAATCCTTTTTTAAACATCCAGTCAAGTATAACCATATCATAGTTATACTTGAGTCAACTGCATAGAAATTCCTAGTTTTCTTCACTTTAGACGTCTTATCTTTCACGGACTGACTTGGCATGTCGCAATTGTCGGTCGCCTCACATTGTTGACTGTTATTGTTGCTCCTCTTTGTTATAATTGTCTTATTAGTTTTTTTCAAAAGTTAGTAATGGCTAGTATCTTGAATGAGATTATTAAATAATTTCTAAAACTAAAATTTAAATATTTAGTTAGGATTATATCTAAGAGTAAATTTAGATTATCTTTAATGATTTTATTATTATTTTAAATACAATTTTTTTATTTATTTTGCTTAAGATTAAATTTGGTTTTAAAAAAATAGTCTAAGTTCTAATTTTTTTAGGTAAGATTACTCTAATATTTATTTAATTATTGTATAATCCAATATTTATTTAATTTCTTATATATTTTTAAAATAACTATTGTATAATCTAATATTTATTTAATTTCTTATATATTTTTTTAAAATATCTTATTATTTCTAACGAATGAGTAATTCAGTTTTACATAAATATATAATTTTATTATTTGTTTTACAAATTGTTTATCAACAAAGTCATGTTATGCTTCAAGTCTAGACTAAGAGAAAGATCTATGGGAATATCTAGCAATAGGAAGATGGAGATATGGAAGGGGGAAGAGTGAGAAAGAAAGAGACAAGCAAACAATGATACAGAGGAAGATGAAGATGAAAATGAAGATGGAGACAAAGATGGAGATGGAGGAGAAAGAAAGTAGAGAAGAAAAGGGATAGATAAAGAGAGATGGATAGATAGAAATGTAGAGATAAATATATGTGTATAGGAGACATAAGGAAATAACTAGAGAGAGAGAGAGAGAGAGAGAGAGAGAGAGAGAGAGAGAGAGAGAGAGAGAGAGAGAGAGAGAGAGAGAGAGAGAGAGAGAGAGGAGTGTGCATGCACACGTGCGCGCACACACACACACAAGGGGGAGGGGGAGATACATAGAGGTAAGAGGGAAGAGGGGGTAGTTTGAGAGAGGGAGAGATGAATGGGTCATATATGTAAGTATTGTATGTATGTGCATAAAGGAAGGGAGAGAGAGAGAGAGATAGAAATAAAAAGAGAGGAGAGAAGTTGAAATACAAAAAGTGGGAGTGAGGGAGGGAGAGAGAGAGAGAGAGAGAGAGAGAGAGAGAGAGAGAGAGAGAGAGAGAGAGAGAGAGAGAGAGATCTCAAAGATGAACCTATTTCTAATGGAGTTAGGATCTTACTATGTGTAGAGGTTTGGTTAAGACACTTTTGGATCCTTTTAAGTGGATGTATAGTTGATTTCAAGCCATCACACACTATGCAAATATATAAATAAATAGATCAAATTTAGTTTTTATCATCAAAATATCTTTGGCATACTTATTGCACGCCAAGTTGTGATTGCTAATTGTTATTACTCCCATGTTTCTTCTCTATCTTTGCAGCGGATGTATTGAGAAGTAACAACAAGCCCTTTTTCAATTCAAGGCAGCCCTAAATTACTCCTCTGATCACTTTCCCTACACCTTTACCAATCTAACATCTTGGGAGGAGGGAGTTGAATGGCATTACCTATAGTAACACCACCCATCATGTACTCTTCGTTGATATTTTTGTAGATGGCAATGGAAGTTTTATATTTGAGAGCTTATGCACCCTCACTTCTGTTGAAATCATAGGCCTCTCTTACAATGGAATAACAGGTACTATTCCTGATTGTCTAGGTAAACTCTCTTCTCTCATAGAAATCGATTTACCTATTAATAGTTTGAGTGGAAACATTCCATTATCTTTTGGAAACATTTCTTCTCTCACAAAACTAGAATTATATAGTAATTGTTTGAGTGGGAACATTCCAATATTCTTTGGAAACATATCTTCACTCACAAAACTATACTTATCAGATAATAGTTTGAGTTGGAACATTCCACTATTTGTCGAAAATATGTCTTCCCTAATGGAGTTGTATCTTTCTATGAATCAACTCCCAAGAACCATTCCCTCTTCTCTCTCTAATCTCTCTTCTTGAAGTTTCTTAGAACTTTTAGAGAATCAGTTGAGTGGCTGTATTCTTGAGTCCTTAAGTGATCTATCTTCATTATTTTCCTTGGATCTTTCTTACAACAAGCTCAATGGAAATCTTCCCCCAACATTGTCAAAGTTATCCTCCCTTAGATGACTCAATGCTAGGGGGAATGCACTATGTTTGAGGAACTCTTTGTCAGAGCTACCCTCTTCACTTGAAATGCTCTCTCTCACTTTCAATGGTGGTCAAATTATTTCAAAGGCTTTCTTTCACAACCTTAGCAAATTAGAGTTTTTATGTTTGTCAAATTGTGTATTTAATTCCAGACCCACCTAGATTCCCTTGTTTTAGTTGATAGGCTTAATGTTCCCAATACCTAGGATTGAAGACCTAATAGACTATTTAGGGTAAGAATGGTAACTTACCAAGATAGATCTCAAAAGTGACTATCACCAAATTAGGATAAGAGAGGGAACTTTGTTTAGATGAAAAAATTTTATGACTTGTATAATGATATTGAGAAAGATCAAATTGATATCTCTACTGTGAGATATATAATAGCCAACAATCTAAAACTTAATGATATTGAAGGCACGGTAAATCAGAAGGTCTATGACAGACTCAAAGAAGAAGGAACTAGCTCAAGAAGAAGACATAGAACTTCAAAAGTCTATGATAAGGACCATATGTAAGACTGATGATGAAGTCAAGAATTTGTTAAGCAGTCTGGAACCTTGCTTAAGGAACAAGGTGAGACCATTTCTTTTTATGATCAGACTAAAGGAAAGAAATTTCTACTCAAAAATGTGCAATTAGAAATGTACAATCTTTGACAGTGATTTGTTGTCTTTGACAGACTGACTTGACTTGGTATGTCTCTATGAAAATTCTATGTTAGTGCTTTGAAATTGTCGGTCACCTCTCATTGTTGACTATTATTTTTGCTCCTTTTTATTCTCTTCCCCTCTCCTTCCCCTCCCAATTCACCCTAGGAAATTGTTGTGGCCCATTCATTTGTGGTTACTCTTCTTCTTGTTAGTAGGCAAGTTGATTATTCCTATCGATGGTTCAGAAGGTCTAAAAAAGTTTAGGTGACCATCCAAATCATCTTCGCCACTCTTCTCATATTACATTTTGAACCTTTTTCTCTTACACGTTTTATTAATCCATCTTCGAGGTGTCCACAACAACATAGTCCTTTGCATCAAATTTTCACGAATAAATCTTAATGTTTTTAGCACAATGACCTCATTCTCAATCTGTTCTTTTCTTGTAGAACACAAATACTATTTACAACTTCATCCACATGAATAAGCTATTTATCAAAATTGACTTCTCCTTTCATCTTTATATTTACAAATTATCTCTTGCGGGTTTGGAGCTTAGCCTTCTTCCTTTTATCAACTCCTTCATAATTTTATAGAGCCTTATCCCACATTTTCATTGCCAAAGTGCAATGGGTCACTTTGGATGATTCAAATTTGGTTAGCTCACTTAGGATTGCATTTGTAGCTTTTTCCTTAGTTTTTAATGCTCTTTTTTTTACCTGATCAATAGGTTGAGTAGATGGCACAACATAGTTGTTCACAACTACTTGTGATATATCAAACCCATAAACCCTCAAATACACATCCAAGATTAAAGAATCCCCAAGGGAGATGTCAAAACTTGTAGCAAGAGTAAGCCAACAATCGAAATTCACAAACAATTTAGAACAAAGCACACAATATAGAATACTATCACCAAATTACCATCAAGTTGGCCTTAAAATGTAGTTCATTAAATCACCATTGTCAATATACAACTTCTACAAGAATCACAGTCGATCATCCCTCAAAATTATGAACCTAACATTCCAATTGCTCCCCATTACATTCAAAAATTTATCACTTTAGTCACACATATTGTTCTATCCATATGACTACTAAATCTAAATCCCAACCCTCCTCATATAAAAGATCTCCAATCACAAGTCAATTTATCTAACTGACAATCACTAAGATAAAAAAAAATTAATTATAAATATATAGGTTATGACCAAAATTAAAAGAATAACCCCCATATGAATACATTGTACCATAAAAGCACACTAGAGGATCAACAAAATATGTTACAAAAAAAAAAAAAAAATGTGTGAGAATGCCTTGCAATTCATGAATCTTCATCGCAAGTTAAATCGTGTCAACCTGTTCGTAAGAAAAAAAAAGCCAAAAATATAAGATCGAACAATTTTAAAGATATATTCATCTGGAAACATCATATGATGATGCAAACCTAGACATAGGAAGTCCATCATGCCTAGATCATGCCATATGGATAACATAATGAAACAAGCCAACTAGATAAATTGCAAGCTAAAATAATAGGAAATTCTCACAATGAATGTTAAAATAGATAAACAAAAAGGAAATATTTTTGGGTGATGCAAGATTGCAAATCACTTAATGATGATCTTGCATTAGACACCTTCGAAAAATACAAGATGTTTCATAAAATGAATTTATGAAAATCTGACAAGGTTAGGAATGTATATTGGTCATATGCAAAGTATGAAGGTGAATCATGAAGAGAAACCGAGCATTGTAGTGAAATAGTAAAGTGCGGAGTTAGTGACAAATCATATTAGAGAATTGATTAGTAACTATATAGAGGAGATTTGTTATCAGTATTGTAGTGAAAACTGAAAGATTGGGTATAGATACATTCTAACAAGTGTTTCGCTATGTAAATTTCTTAATAGAGTGGTTTTAACAAACCTTTGTAAATCTCTTAGTAGAGTACTCACTTAGTTGTGAGATAAAACCCTTTAATCAAGGTAGACTAAATAATTCTTATAAAGATCTTAATAGGATAGACCCCTCATAGTGTAGATCATCAAAAGTAATCAAAATATTAGCCCTAACAAGTGAACTCCATTATCGCAGTAGTGAAGACTTTGTGGGTGTCATCTCCAATGCAGTTGTACCTTCACCTTGGAGGGTTTCTGCATAACCAAATCTTTATGTCATTTGTTATGAGTTATTTATGTGATGTGAGTTTTATTCATAAAATTAGATATAAGATCTAATAATGTATTGTAGTGAATGTTTGATTTGGTTTATAGTAATATTGAGATAAGGGTTAATGGTGAAGTTATAAGATATGATTCATGTTTTGAAATGTTATAGTGATAAAGGGATCTTGATTCAACCCACCCCCCTAACTTGCCCTCACTTCCCCCTCTCAGTACTTACTTTCCCATTAGATTTCCAATAGTTTACATTATCTTGGCAAACATAGTTCTTATTGGAGTTAGATTTTAATACCTTGTAGATTGTTTTGTCTTTTCTTTATACAGTTATATCTACTCTTATTTTTGTTAGTAGTATTTACCTAGATCTCTCTCTTTCATCAATTTTATGATATTAAGTATGTCCTTATGTTTTATTGAAGAAATCAAATATTAATTGGATCTTGCATACATTTAAATGACACCATGATTAGTTAGGTCTGCTCTATATGCACTTATTTTTTTCTCATGTTACAGAAATCATTTAAAGAATTCTCCAAACATCATTATGTTATCTGTGACATAAAGTGTCATCCTACTATCAACTTAGATTTATCATATGATCTTCCTCTTTATGGAGATGAGTGACAAATTGATATTGGTTGTTCTCCTAATACATGCCTTGACTATGGGGATACATTGGTTGAGGGTGGTCCTATATCTTCTTTTAATCATTTCCTCTTTATGGACCTTACTTTAACTAATGATCATTCTTCTTCTATGACACACTTTATTGAACCTCTAAACAATGATGTTGACTATTCTCTTCCTTACAAAAAAAGATAACATGATGATTAATACCCTTTCTCTTCAACATAACAATCTTGATATTTATTCTTCTCAAAATACATATCCTCCTCATAAGGATACTTTAGAGAAAGAGAAGAAATTACAAACACTTTTATCAATATGACCTTTCCTTTATTTGATGCTCTCAGTAGTGAGGAAGCATTAATGGAAATTGAAAATCTATATTCTATGCATAATGAAAATCTCCTTAATGTTGTCGCATTTAGTGATGAGTCTATGGAGGAGCAAGATATTAATCAAGTTAATGTTTCTCAACCTATTCTCACTCTCAGAGGTCACCTCCATCAAATAATCATCTTTTCACCCTTAAGGGTTTTCTTTCCATAACTCTTAAGGGAGAACCTAGTGATTCTTTAGACCATCATGTAGTATCACACCTATAATACAAGAAATAATCCTCATCCTACTACTTATCTCCCACCTTCTCAACTCTTTCTTCCTCTTCCACCTTATCTTTCTCAAGATCTTGGGTTGAAATATGGTTTGGTATTGCAATTACGTAATACCCCCACCAAGATTTCTATTTGGAAAATTCTTTAAAAAACCTCCTATATATCATGAAGCCTTGAAAAAATATTTAGCCACTCTTCCAACTCGACATCCTAATGAAGATAATATTAATGCTTTTTTACAATGCATGAGTATTACACCTATTCCACCTCAAATTGTGTTTAAACTCATGGTGATTTGTGTCCTTAGGAAGAGATTCAAGATTGTTGTGATTCTCTAATGATAGCTTTCCTTAACAATGGTAACCTTATTTGATAATGGTTTTGCATGGAAAGAAGGCCAAGGCATGGAAAGAAACTCACAGAGCAATCACTCTAATTTCAGATAAGAGGCTTTGGAAGGAGCCCAATAGGAAGAATAATAAACATGAGTAGCCGCCAGGACCTTTGAGCAAATCTGAAATTTTCCCACAAGAGAAAGGGGTTTAGTAAGCCAATAATCAAGCTTTTTTGCAATCTTGACAAGCACAGAGTTCTACAAATCAATTGGCGAAGCTTGAAAGGCAAAAGGAATGCCCAAAAAGTGATAAATCTCCCCATGTGTGACCTATTATCATTAAAACTGGTCAAACCAAAGCGAAGTTGGCAAAAAAATATGTTGATAACAGAGCATTTTGTGTCTTTGAATAGTTGAGCTAATGGCTTGATAAAAGGTGCCTAGGCATTGCAAGGCATTAGTGATGTTTTCCTCATCCTCTAAAAGAGTGAGGAAGGAATCATCAACAAAGTTTCCATTGACCAACTAGGAAGAGGAATCTGGCAAGGAAATGCCATGAACCAAACCAGAAGAAATGGAGTGGAGTAGCAAGTAACCAAACACTTCAACAACAAGAACATATAAAGTTAGAGCCAGAGGGAAACCTTTTCGGATGGAATGAAAGAGCCTAAAGGCTTCATATTGAGAGCTATTGATAGTGATACAAGCATTAGAATCTCCAAAAAGCATCTCCACATATTGAAGAAAATTGGGATCGAAACCAAGAGCTTGTTGCATAGCCAATATGAAAGGTCATTCAATCTAGTGATAAGCTTTGGCAAAATCAATTTTCAAAAACATAGACGGGGATTTGTGAGCCTGTTGCATGCCTTCCTAGACAACAATGATGTTTTCAAGAATATAACTGAACTTAATAAAGCCAGTTTGATCTGGCTACACAATTAGAGGTAGAAGATGGCCACACAATAATCTTTGTTTTAGTTTAACTAAAGTATCTTTAAAATACATAGACCACAAAAAACATCGACTTAGAGTTCTGAGAGAATCCTTTATTTTTTATTGGTTAATAAACAAATACTTTAAAACATAGAAAATAAAATTAGATATAAGAACATTACAAATACACCTTAATATTTATTTATCTTTTTTATATGATTATTTTTTCTTCATTAAATATATTTTATTAAATTAGATTAAGTTTATGCATCTCACTCTTAACATTTAATAGGTTTTTAATAATTTATGTTAACATAGAATAAAATGTATTATTTAAATAAATAGAAGTATAATTATTCATCATGGAATATCATTTATCTTTAGTACTTTTGGTTTCAATTGTGTTTCTTTTGATCACACTCTATCGTCATATCAGAACTTTAAAAGGTGATTCGTCATCATATCATCTTTATTTAAAAATTATTTATAAAATATAAATAATTAATTTATATAAAAATTTAATCACTTTAATATATAAATTCAATATTTAATTTATCTTTAAAAATAATATAAAATTTTACATGAAATTTATTTTAAAAAAAAGAAAAAAAAAAAAAACAATTACAAGGAATGCATTTATTAGTTCTTGTCATGGCAGGAATACTTATGCATTCATGTTAGTGCTAATATGACATTAACTTGACCAATCAAATCAAATAATTTAAAAGTTTATATGCAACTTACAATGTGTATATCTATTTTTCATTTTTCATTATTTTATAAATGACATTTTGTCCTCATTCTATTGGTCCATACTATTTTTGGTCCATACTACTTTGAATTGAAGAAGATTATTTAACTATTATTTTTAAATAATTGATTACATTTGTACACATTTCGTGATTCATTCAATAAGATGTTACAACACCAAAAACAAAATGTCAAAAGATGAAGATTCAGTGAGTGATTGTGAGGCATGTAACATTTTTAGACAAATATTCATTTCTATTTATAAATATTTATTATCATTATCTCCCTTTTCAATCTCTTTTCATATATATAAATCTCCATTTTCCTTCTCAAATATATCTCATTTAACTTTCCCTTCATATATTTAACTTTGACGCAATGTGTTTTTTTTGTTAAATCAGTACAATAGCGTAAAGTAAACGGTTAAGAAATTCTACTCAAGTTGTAATCTTTTATGGAGACCACATGCTTTTAACTTAATTGGACATCTGGTCAATCCTTTTTTATCGTTCAAGACTCGCCATTTTCTACTTGTAACATATTTCCACAATTTGCAGTACTTGTGTCACATCAACTGGTATTTCCAGCATGACAACGAAAAATGTCAAAATTCAAGTCTGGGGGGCTGTACTCACACAACTTCAACAAATTAATGTGAACTAAAGAAATAAATGTCTGCTGAGATAGTGCAATTATAATCAGAATTTTATAATCTTTTTATGGTGACGACTTGTATTTCACGGACTGCCTTGACTTCGCGTGTTTCTACGATAATTCTGTGTTGTGCATCGAAATTGTTGGTCTCCCTCCTTTTTAATCTCTTCCCCTCTCCTCACCCCGCCAATTCACTCTCATCATCATGGCTCATTCATATTCATTTCTGTTTGCTCTTGTTACTCTCCCCCTCTTTCTTCTCTGTTTCTGCAGCGGATGTACTCACCGGGAGCGACAAGCCCTTCTCCAATTCAAGACAGGCCTCAATTACTCCTCTCATTCCTACCCTTTCATTACCAATCTGACATCGTGGGAGGAGGGAGTCGATTGCTGCCACTGGGCTGGCATTACGTGCTCCAACACCACCCATCATGTACTCTCTGTTGAGTTTTACTATGGCAATGGAGGTTTCATATCCGAGAGCTTGTGCACCCTCGCTTCTCTTGAAATCATACACCTCCACGACAGTGGATTAACAGGTACCATTCCTGACTGCCTAGGCAAACTCTCTTCTCTGAAACTACTAGATTTATCTTGGAATAAGTTGATGGGGACCATTCCATTGTCCTTTGGAAACATGTCTTCTCTCACAGAACTTGATTTAACTGGTAATAATTTGAGTGGGAATATTCCACTGTCCTTTGGAAACATGTCTTCTCTCACACAACTATATTTATCTGGTAATAGTTTGAGTGGAAATATCCCACTGGTCTTTGGAAACATGTCTGCTCTCACAGAGTTGCATCTTTCTTATAATCAACTCACAGGAAGCATTCCCCCTTCTCTCTCTAATCTCTCTTCTTTACAATTCCTAGAACTTTTAGTAAATCAGTTGAGCGGTTGTACTCCGGAGTCTTTAGGTGATCTATCTTCACTGCGTTACTTGGATCTTTCTTACAACAAGTTAAATGGAACTCTTCCCTTAACATTTTCAAAGTTGTCCTCCCTTACACAATTCAATGTTCAGGGGAACGCACTCAGTTTTAGGAACTCTTTGCCAGAGCTACCCTCTTCACTTCAATCGCTCTCTCTCAATCTCAATGGTGGTCAGATTATTTCAGAGGTTTTCTTTCACAACCTTAGCAGATTAGAGTATTTGAGTCTGTCCAATTGTGTATTTAATTCCAGCCCCACCTGGATTCCCTTGTTTCAGTTGAAGTACTTATTTCTGACATCGTGCAAGATGGATGGTCGAATTCCGTCCTGGATATCTACTCAGGTCTCACTTCAATGGTTGGAATTAGCTGACAACAATCTTGTTGGAGAAATTCCAAGTTGGCTATTGGATACAAGGCTTGAGTACATCTATCTCACGACAAATCATCTCCAAGGTCACCTTTTGTTAAATGCTTCAGCTTGGAATAACTTGTGGGTCTTGGATGTGTCGAACAATGCCTTCTATGGACAGATGCCATCAACTTGGCCATCTGGTCTGCGCACTTTGTTGCTCAATAACAATTCAACGACGGGAAATATTCCTCCACTGCAGAGTGATTGTGCACTGGAAATATTAAATCTGGCAAATAACCATTTGAATGGAATCATCCCTCCAAGTATAGCCCATTGTTCACAGCTTCAAGTCTTGAATGTGGGGGATAATAATTTGACGGGAAGGATGCCATCCGAATTAGGTAGTCTAACTCTGTTGCAGTCACTGGTGATAAGGAATAACAAGGTCAGTGGATCATTCCCCCCCTCCATATCAAACTGTTCACAATTGATTATTTTGGATGTTGGCCAGAATTTGTTGACAGGTCGGATACCAAAGTCAATAGGAAATATTTTAGAGCTGAGAGTGCTAGCAATGAGGAGGAATAATTTTGAAGGTGGTATTCCTGATGAAATTGTGCGGCTAGAATTCCTTCAAATTTTGGACCTGTCCTCAAATCAGCTATCAGGGTTTATGCCACGTGGCATTTTCAATTTAAAAGCAATGATGGTAGAACCACACCAAGAATTTAGCTTGATTCCAATTGATTCACGTGGCATTCCAATTGGCCCACCCCGTGACAATTTAGTAAATTATGCCTTGTACATGTATAAGAATGGATTGAAAATGGATTCTAAAGGCAGAGATGAGGACTACGAATATATCTTTTCCAATATGGCATCCATTGATCTCTCAAACAACCAATTGAATCGGGATATTCCTTTTGCTTTGGGAAAGCTGAAGGGCTTGAAGCTGCTCAATCTTTCTATGAACAATCTTAATGGTACAATTCCAAATACTATTGTACAACTGAGCTGGTTGGAATCATTAGACTTTTCAAGAAATAACTTTTCAGAACACATTCCAGACCTTGGATTTTTGAGTTATTTGGGAGCTCTCAACTTTTCCAACAACAATCTTTCAAGGAGTATACCACAAGGAGGGCACATGGCAACATTCACTAATTTTTCATATTCAAATAATCCAAATTTATGGGGATGCCCACTTGCAAACAAATGTCAGTGGCCAGAATTTGTTCCAGGTCCTCATATTTCTACTTTTATCAATGAAGAAAAGGATATCAAAGAAAGCGTGTGGTATTGGATTGGAGTTGGATTGTCCTACGAGCAGGTTTTGCAATAGTGGTTTTACTTATTGTATTGAAATGGAAATGGGGACATACTTACTTCAAGGGAGTTGACTTGGTCTTGAAATTCCTTTTCCCTCAACTTCACAATTTGACAATATGAAAGTTTATATTTTTATTGATGTTGATCAATACAAATATATTGTAATTTTTTGAAGGTATTCAACTGATTATTCCAAATTATATACTTGTATATATCTATTTGTTTTGTTGTTTTGTAGATTTTAAAACTATTGTAGGAATTAAATCCATGCATACCAACAATTTTTTGATTTGATTAAAGTAATTTACAAAGTGGTGTCAGGGCTATGCTTTTAGATGGTTTGTAATGGAAGTGCATGAAATCAATACAAATTTCTTAGTGTTGTCACTTTTCTTCTTTTTATGATTGATGCATATCATGTTTGTTGTAGAAAAATGGAGATCATTATAATATACTTGTATAGTTTTTGAATTAGATTGTGTGAATATTTTTAATATCAATATTTCAGATCACACTCTATGATCCATCACATAATAAAAATAAATAAAAGACAACTCCCTATAGTTGAATACAGTAACTGTTGACCATTCGTATAGTTGGCAAAATGCAAATAAAGAAACATTAAAAGGTGGCAATCAAAGCTAAGGCAAAAGGCAAGTTTGAAATGTGAAACATGGCAAAAATAAATAAAGACAAGTTGAAAGAAAACATTAAATATTGTTTCAGTGGTAGTATTAAAAAAGAGACCATAAACCACTATCATAGTCAGGTCGTGTCATTTAATGTTTACCTGCATACTTCACCAAGTGTAAAGAATTTATGGTGGATTTGAAAAGGTTTTATGTTTTAATTTTGTTTGTGGGTATTTTGGAAGACTTGCGGATACTATTATGAAGTTTTGCTTTTCTCTCTGCAAAGTTGTAAATCATCAATATGGAAAGAATTTCTTTGGTTTACTGTATGGGTTTTGGCATGTGAATTGAACATCTTTGACTGCGAAGTGTTTGTGAAGTCCTACATAAAAATTACAATGTGATTCTTTGGCTTTGAAAAAGGAAAAAACTTTGCATTTTGTAAAATGTTTGAATAGCTATTTCATTAACAGTGAAATGGTGCAAGGATTATGATGTTGTTTCATTTTAAATGATACTCACCTATTCTTTTTCTATGTGCATAAACAAACAAGGTGAAAATGGACTTTTGGTTTAAAATAAAGGATAGATTTTTCGAGGCAAGATGGAAGTCTTCAAATGCAAAAAGAAAGGTTCTGGAAACAATGGAGGTAAATAAAGAAAAAAAAGTTCCAGGTATGCATGCTTGACATTTTTTTTCAAACATATAGGTGTGAAATATGGGTTTCATTTTACTGAAAGAATTTTATTTTTTTCTTTTTCCAGTTTCAGAAAGGAATGAAAAATATAGTCAGATTTTTGAAAAAGAAAGAGGAAAAACAAAGGTTTTTGAACACAAAATTTTTGTTTCTTGGTTGCTAAGAAAACTATAAAAATCCAGTACCATTTCTTGAAAATATTTTTTGAATTTGATATTATTTCTTTCTAGATTCAAAATAAAATTTTCTGATGTTCAAAGGAAAATTATTTTGTGAATAATGAAGTTTCTTTAAACCCTAATGGTTTGGAATAAAGTTTTAAAAACATGGATTTCTATTTTCATAACCTAGATGACAGTTCTTGAAAGATTTTCATTTGTTCAAAGAGAAATTTTGTAAAGTGATTTCATTTGTTTAAAATGGGAATTGTTTTGAAAAGTTGAAAAGAAAATTTTTAGGTTTATGACTGATTGTGAGCAATACGATTCCAGTTTTAAAATGAAAGGTCAAGGATGAATAGGGTCATTGGTTTGAACCCTTAAATAGCAATTTTTGAAGATTGATATTGCTGGTATGGACAAATGCAAAACTTAACTGATACAAGTTGGTTTTAACAACAATATTTTTCAAAGGGGTGTTGTAAAATGACCCTAACTGGTTTAGTTGGTTTTTTCATAATTGATTCATTTTGAATTTCATCTCTATTTATAGAGATCATTTGTAAATTCTAAAAGAGATATGTGTAAGAAGATCATTGAAGAAGAGACACAAATATGTTTGAGAAAACTTGTGAAGACTTGTAATTTGAAAGCTATATCATAAAGTTACCTACATGTATAGATGTAGCATATACATGTATATGTGTGTGTGACATTATAAAAATAGCAAAAGATATAAAGGGTTGAATACCCTGAGTAGTTATTGCTGCTAATTGTAAAGGAGTTGATGCTCATTAAAGATTACAGGTTGATGGAGTGATTTTTCTCCCTATGATGAATCCTTTTTGAGGAATTTTGAGGGTTTCCCACTCAGAAAAATATGTGTCTCTATATTTTGTGAGTTGATATTTCTTTTTGTTCATGGTGAATGTTTATTTTTTCAACACAACTTTACATTTAGTTATGAATTGTTAAAGGATTGTAATCAGTTTTGAATTAAATTCATATAGTTCTAATTCACCCCCTCTCTCAAAACTCTGATACTTCCAACAAGTGGTATTAGAATGTAGGATTCATTTTTAGGAATTGTTCTAGGTATATTATTTGGAAGTTATGGCACAAGCTAAATGAGCTTCTCTGAATAGGGCTCCACTATTTGATGGAAACGATTATGTTTTTTGGAAAGTAATGATGGAAGCCTTTATACACTCTTTATATGTAAGAATGTGGGATGTTGTTATTACAAAGTATACTGTCCCACCAATAGTCCCTACTGATGCAAATGATAAACTAACATTTGAGTTGGATAAGAAGGCAAGCTCTTTCCTTCTTTGTGGTCTCACAAAAGATGTTTTTGCTAAAGTTGTCTATTGCAAGTCAGCAAATGACATTTGGGTCAAACTTGAAACAATCTATCAAGGAGATGAAAAAGTAAAAGAATCCAAACTACTAACTCTCAAAACACAATTTGATAATCTGAAAATGAATGAAGATGAAACCATTGCAGCATACTTCTTAAGAATTGATGAGGTAGTAAATGCTAGAAAGGGCCTAGGTGAACATATTGATGAACATAATATAGTTTCAAAATTTATTAGGTTAGTATTACCTAAATTTGAAACTAAAATATCTACATTAGAAGAAAATAAAATCTCTTCTAAAATGACTCTACATCAATTGCAAGGAACACTAACTGCATATGAAATGAGGATTAGCAATCAAGCTAGTTCCTCATCAAAAGAAATAACTTTTAAGGCTCAAAAACATGATGAGAGTGATTCAGGCCTAACACATGCTTTAGAAGCATTGCTGGTTAGAAGAATGAGAAAGAAGTATAAAGAAAAACCTTAATGTTTCAGCTATAGTTAGTTAGGACATTTTGCTGCAAAATGTCCAAATGTTGAACTTGAAGACTATGATGAGAAAATTGAGAAGGTTTCTAAAAAGAAGCCTTGCAATAAAAAAAAAAGATTCAAGGACTATAAAAAGAAAAGTCTTCTATCAAAAGAAGATTCTAATGAAGAATCTAGTGGTGCTAATGAAGAAGGGAAAAGACCATTGATGGTTGAAATAGTCCACACCCCTAAACCTGAATCTAGTGAATCTGAATCTTCATCTAATTTAGATGAAGAAATAGATCTCAAAGAACTTCTAAAATCTTTGCAAGAACTTAAAAGATTAAAGAAGTTAATTTCAAATCATGAAATTGAAAACCAAAAACTTCAAGAAGAGTTAAAAGAAGCAAATTTGATTATAGAAAATAAAAAATTCTTACTTGAAGAAAAGGACAAGAAATTAAATGTTCTACAAAGTTCATCTGAAGAATCTTCTAATCAATAAAAAAAAAAAATTTCTATGGTTATTGTTTCAACTGCAATGTCTTTGGGCACAAGGTTATTTTTTGTGAAAACAACACCAATCAAAAGAAGAATTATTAGGTGCTTTAAATGTTTTCACTATGGCCATTATGCAAATCAATGTAAATTGAATTTGAGACCTAAACAAATCTAGAAGAAAGTAAAGACAACTAAAAGGTCTTTAATTACTAAAACAACCCTATTTGCTCAAAAACCTGCAACATTGGTTTTAAATAGTGGCTGCTCACACCATATGACTGGGTGTAAAAGAAAATTCAAAACCCTTGAAGATTTTGATGGAGGGATTGTACGATTTGGTGATAATTCAGGAGCCTACATAATAGGAAGGGGCTCAATAATTTTGAACAAGGATACACCAATTCATGATGTATACTTTGTTGAAGGTTTAAAACATAACCTTTTAAGTGTTAGTCAAATTTGTGACAGTGGATACTCTATTTCTTTTAATGCAAAATGATTCTATATCAAAAATGGAAGAGATAGAGTCATTGCTAGTGGGTTAAGAATAGGTGGAAATCTTTATAACCTAACTGATTCTACTATTCAAGAAACTTCATTGGTTAATACTTGTCTTATGATTCAAGTAGAAGAGAAATGGCTATGGCATAAGAGATTCCAACATCTAAACTTTGATAATCTTGCTAGAATTGGTAAGAATAAAAAGGTCAGAGGATTACCACAAATAACCAAACCAACAAATATTTGTGAAGAATGTGTAAAAGGAAAATAAATGAGAGTATCTTTTAAAATAAAAGAATATTCATCAAATAGACCACTTGATCTAGTGCATACTAATCTATGTGGTCTAACTAAAACTGCTTCATTAAATGGTGAAATATATTTCATGCTATTCATAGATGATTATTCAAGGATGGCTTGGGTAACATTTTTGAAACATAAATCAAAAGCCTTCCATCATTTTAAAGTTTTTAGAAAAATGGTAGAAAAAGAAATGAGATCAGAAAAGGGAGGAGAATTTACCTCTCAAGAATTCATTGAGTATTGTGAAGAACATGGCATAAAAAGACAATACTCTACTGCTAGGACACTACAACAAAATGGTGTTGTAGAAAGAAAAAATAGAACTGTAAAAGAAATGACTAGGACCATGCTTAATGAAGCAAAACTTCCTAATAAATTATGGAAAGAAGTTGTTCATATAGCTGTCAACATCCTAAATAAAGCACAAATCAGAGTTAGAATAGCTTATACTCCATATGAATTATGGAATGGAAAAAATGCAAATATAAATTTTTAAAAGATTTTTGGCTATGAATGTTTTATCAAAATGAATGATGATTCTTTAGAGAACTTCAATTCAAGATCTGATGAAGGGGTTTTCCTTGGATACTCTACATATAGCAAAGCCTATAAATGCTATAATAAAAGGCTAAATAAAATTGTAGAAGACATTAATGTTGTATTTCATGAAAATTCGGTGTGCTACACTAATAAAGAGGATCATGAAGATACATCATTTTAAAAATCAAAATATTTACATGATGAACATTCTGAAAAAGTTGAAACTGAACTTGCTAATGAAATTGTACCAGAAAACTGTTTCAAGTTCCAAAGCAATAAGTATTGGTTCAAAAATAAAAACATCTTCTAGAATAATTGGTATGAGACATCCTGAGTCTCAAGTTATTGGGAATGTAGAAAAAGGGATCTTAACTAGAAGAAAAGCCAAAACAGATGAACAAACAAGCATTGCTAAACATGTTTGCTTGATATCATATTTTGAACCAAAGGGTGTTACTAAAGCCTTATCATACTCTTGTTGAGAAAATGCTATGAAGGAAGAAATAAATAGAATAGAGAAAGACAAGACTTGGGAACTTGTTCCTAGATGTAATGACAAGAATGTCATAAGTGGAAAATGAGTATTTCGTAACAAACTAAATGAAGATGGCAAAGTGATTAGGAATAAAGGTTATGCTCAGCAAAAAGGAGTTGATTTTGGTGAAACCTTTGCACCAATTACAATGATGGAATCAATCAAAATTTTCCTTGAATATGCCAGTTATAAAAAATTCACTATTTACTAGATTGATGTCAAAATTACATTCTTGAATGGGTATCTTGAAGAGGAAGTCTATATGGAACAGCCAGAAGGCTTTGAATCTTCTGACAAACTTGACTATGTTTGCCGACTGAAAAAGGCTTTATATAACTTAAAACAAGCTCCTAGAGCTTGGTATTCCAAGTTGGATAAACATTTAACTACAAATGGATTTTCTCATGGAAAAGTAGATAGCACTTTGTATATCAAAGTTATAAATGATGATATTTTCACAGTAGAAATCTATGTGGATGATATTATTCTCGAGTCTACTAATGATGAATTAACAAAACATTTTTCAAAAATCATGGGTATGTGCAGGATCATGGTGTGCCAAAAAGTGGCGATCTGAAAAATTTGTAGTTTTGAAATATCTCAAACCATTTCAAAATCTATTCCAACTTTTTTCCCACCCACCCTGATATTAAATGAACAAAAAAAAAAAATCTTTGTAAGGTCTATTATATTTTTTGATACCAAACCTATGTTGTCAACTTTAAAAAATCTTTAAAATATGCTTTTGGCCTGTTTTTATGTGAATTTTACTTCAAACATGTAGCTGATGACTTTTTTTCCACCAAAAATTGATGAAATGAAAAGGGTTTTATACAAATGTTCTTATCTTTCCATAAACGTAAGGTTTTTCAAATTATGAGTTTAGTAAGTAATTATTACTTATTTTCTAATGGAGTTATGCATAAAGAGTTGACTGACACACTACTTGTAAAACAACTATAACTTTCAAATGATACAACATTTTTTAAATCCAAAAGATGCATCACATTTTATGTTTTTTCTACTATAAGGAAAAAAAATAAAAAATAAAATTTTGTAGAGTTTTGAATTAGTGTAGGTGGTCAGACACGAGAATTTTTTTATTCCAAAAATACTAAAGTCTAAAATTAATTAATAATTATTTATTTAGAATAAAAATACCCAAAAATATGTGTCACATCTAGGCATGAGTCTACTACTTATATCTAGAATATTATTAAAATATATTATCATTTGATTTTGGTTTAAGGTGGTTAGACATACATCTACTTCTTATTTTTATTTTAAAATTTTTGTAATATTGCATTAAAATTCAGAATTTTGACCAATCAATTTTTTTTTTAGATAAGTCCCAGTAGTTTAGAAACTAGATGCAATTTGCTAGAGATTCTTTTCTCTCAACTTTTTGATATAAAGTTAATAACAAGTAGAAAATTGCATGTCAATTTGACATAATCCTAATTTTCTGATTTTTTATTGCCACTTAAGAGCATAGTTTGGTTGGCCATGATCTTGCACATACCCTCATGGAATCTGAGTTTGAAATGTCACTATTGGGTGTGCTCACATTTTTCCTTGGTTTGCAAATCTCATAGCTTGAACATGGACTATTTCTTTCTCAAACTAAATATGCAAAAGAAATGTTGAGAAAGTTTAATATGGCTGAATGTAACCCAATAAGTACTGCTATGGAGACATGCTACAAACTAATAAAGAATGATGACTCACCTTCTGTAAATCAAACTCTTTATAGATCCTTGATTGGAAGTTTGTTATATCTAACTACATTTAGACCTGATATAATGCAAGTAGCATGTATGGTGTCAAGATTTCAATCTAATCTAAAACAATCTCATCTAAATGCAGTAAATAGAATATTAAAATACATTCAAGGTACACTTGATTATGGTTTATGATATTCTCACAAAAATGATTTTACACTTTCTAGTTATACTAATGCAGATTGGGGTGGATCTGATGATAAAAAGAGCACTAGTGGTGTAGCTTTCTTTCTTGGTGATTGTTTACTTGCCTAGCATAGTAAGAAACAAGATTGTGACATCTTGTCTACTTGTCAATCTGAATATGTTTTTGCTACAACATGTTGTACTCAATTGATTTGGATGGATTATTAGTTATCTGATTTGGGCATTCAAGTTTCAAAACCCATTTCTATCATGTGTGATAATATGAGTGCTATTCAATTAAGAAAAAAATCTAGTAATGCACTCATGCAAAAAATATGTAGCCATTAAACTTTATTTCTTAAGAGATAAAGTTCTTAATAATGAATTCAAACTAATTTATGTGCCAACTAAAGGGTAAGTAGTAGACATTTTTACCAAAGCTCTACCTCGAGAATTGTTTGAACAATTAAGAATACAATTGGGAGTTTTCTTTCAATCAATGTTGATATAAGATTCTTGCTAGTAAACATTCTATGTTAGGTTTATGCTCTTTTCACAATTTTTTTTTAAGAAAAGCAGATGTTCAAATTTTTTGATGCAAAAATTATGGGGGAGAAATCAAAGTTGTGCTCATGTAATCAAAATTGGTTTTGATAATCAACTTTGTATTTTTTGATGGGTTTCAACATTATCCTATATAGTTCTCAAAGTGTTTGATGATTCTCAGTATTTTTGTGGTTTCAACACATTAGTATTTTTGTGGTTTTAGCACATCATGAAATATGAAATAATCAACATTTATATGATCTACATTCTTTGTTCATTATCTTGTATATATGAGATGAAACTTGTATTCAAATTTTTATATGTTTCACCTTATATATATTAGATGGTGAAAATTTTTGTCTCAAAAAATAGGGGAGACTGTTGACCATTTGCATAGTTGGCAAAATGCAAATAAAGAAATTTTAAAAGGTGGCAATCAAAGCTAAGGAAAAAGGCAAGTTTGAAATGTGAAATGTGGAAAAAAAAAATAAAGGCAAGTTGAAAGAAAATATTAAATATTGTTTCAGCAGCAATATTAAAAAGAGACCGTAAACCATTGTTTGCATTGTGTAAAATGTTTGAATAGCTATTTCATTAACAGCGAAATGGTGCAAGGATTATGATGCTATTTCATTTAAAATGATACTCACCTTCTTTTCCTATGTGCATAAAAAAAAGGTGAAAATGGAGTTTTGGTTTAAAATAAAGGAAGGGTTTCTTGAGGAAAAATGAAAGTCTTCAAATGCAAAACAATGTTCTAGAAAAAATGGAGGTAAATAAAGAAAAAATAGTTCCAAGTATGCATGCTCGGCATTTCTTTTTAGACATAAAGGTGTGAAATATGGGTTTCATTTTATTCATAGAAGATTTTTTCTTTTTCTTTTTCTAGTTTTGAAAAGGAATGAAAAATACAATTAGATTTTTGACAAAGAAAGAGGAAAAACAAAGGTTTTTGAAGACAAAAATTTTGTTTCTTGGTTGTTGAGAAAACTATAAAAATCCGGTACCATTTCTTGAAAAGATTTTTTGAATTTGATATTATTTCTTTCTGGATACAAAATAAGATTTGGTGTTGTTCAAAGGAAAATTGTTTTGTGAATAATGAAGTTTCTTCAAACCTTAATGGTTTGGAATAAAGTTTTAAAATTTTGGGTTTCTGTTTTCATACCCTAGATGACAGTTCTTGAAAGATTTTCATTTGTTCAAAGATAAATTTTTTGAAGGGATTTCATTTGTTTAAAATGAGAATTGTTTTGAAAAGTTGAAAAGAAAAGTTTCAGGTTTATGACTGATTGTGAGAAATATAGTTCCAGTTTTAAAATGAAAGGTCAAGGATGAATAGGGTCATTGGTTTGAACCCTTAAATGGAAATTTTTGAAGATTTATATTGCTGATATGGACAAATCTGAGACTTAACTAATACAAGTTGGTTTTAGCAACAACATTTTTCAAAAGGGTTTTGTAAAACCACCCTAACTGGTTTAGTTGGTTTTTTCATAACTGATTCATTTCAAATTTCATCTCTATTTATAGAGATCATTTGTAAATTTATAAAGAGATATGTCTAAAAAGATCATTGAAGAAGAGACACAAATATGTTTGAGAAAACCTATGAAGAATTGTAATCTGAAAGCTATATCATAAACTTACCTACATGTATAGATGTAGCATATACATGTATATGTGTAGGTGAGATTGTAAAAGTAGTAAAAGATATAAAGGGTTGAACACCTTGAATAGTTATTGCTATTGATTGTAAAGGAGTTGAAGCTCGATAAAGATTACAAGTTCATGGAGTGGTTTTTCTCCATATGATGAATTCTTTTTGAGGAATTTTGAGGGTTTCTCACTTGGAAAAATATGTGTCTCTATATTTTGTGAGTTGATATTTCTTTCTATTCATGGTGAATGTTTATATTTTTCAGCATAGCTTTACATTTAGTTATGAATTGTTAAAGGATTGTAATCAGTTTTTAAATTAAATTCATATAGTTTTGATTCACTCACCCTTTCAGAACTCTAACACTTCCAATAGTAACTACCAGTAAAAGCAATTTAGATTTTCTTTGAATTGAAGATAGGGATAACTTTAAGGAACACCCCCCTCCCAAAATTTATAAAATTGTGGCGAATCATATGTCATTTGGGTGAAAAAAAAAATAGTGTTGGCAAATTATGTGTCAATCGATGGATATTTGGTGGCGAATTTTTAAATAGTTTAGACAATTTTTATAAAATAATGGCGATTATAATTTAAAAAAAAAATAAAATTATTAATATTGATGGCGAATTATGTTTTGAAATATAATTATGTTAAATGTATTATTTGAGAACTCAGACCGTCTGATGATCCAAGATCAATGGCTGAGGTTTAATTTCGGGCAACATTTCTTGAAGGAAGAAGAATTGTCGAGGTAGTCACCGGAATGTTGACACGTATCAAGGTAAGTTGTCTGTGCAGTACAATGTCACTCATAAAAAAAAAAATTCACATACGAAAATGGGAATTTGGCGAATGATGATCGTCGAAAGAGACACTCAATTAATTCCATGGCGAATAAGAGTAAACATTAAAGAGAAATATGGGTGAAGAACCCGACTACCAAACTGAATTACGTAATAATAGTGGCGAACCTTCCGACCACTATATGAGTATTTTATAAAATCTAGGCGAACCGGTCAACTAGTATACAATATTTTTTTTAGCCAATTTCTATAGCCCAATCAGGACATATTAGCCAATTGGCGAATAATAGCCACTAAAAAAATTCCTGATTGAAGAAGATTATTTAATTACTATTTTAAATAATTAGTTACATTTGTACACATTCCAGAATTGATTCAAAAAACACAGCAACATGAAAATCGTTAAATGATGAAGATTTAGTGAGCAATTGTAAGGCATGCCTGTAATATTTATGATTATTATGGGTCTCTACTACAATTTCCACTGGTGATTGGCCTTGTACCCATGTCTCTAATAAAGAAATAGTAACGAATTTGATATTACCACAATTTACAGTATTTTCTTGAATTAAGACAAAGGAAAAAATTGAATTTGAAATCTGCGAGTATATATGGTAGTCAAAATTTGTATAATTAATCAGCAATAGTGTGACCCAAATAAAGAAATGACTATATAGGTAATGCAATCTTTTATGGTGATTAGTTGTTTTTCTTTGAAAGTTTTGTGGTAGCGCATCAAAATTGTCGATTTCATCACATTTTTTAAAATTCTGTGTTAGCATATCAAAATTATTGGTTTCCTCTCATTTTTTTTAGCCCCACTCAGTCAATGGTCCTTTATGGCTCCTAAATCCTTCAAACCATAATGGCTCCATTTCCTCATTATGTTGAACCTTTACAATGTTCCAACAATTTATGTTCTACTTCTTTAGTGCTTTCTGATTTTTAACACCAACAATTTCTGTTCTAAATTATCAGTGTTTTCAGTTTTCTAGAATTCGATATACACTTTCAGTTTTTAGAGTACCATATACACTTTGAATTATTGTACCATCAGCCTATTTTATTGTCAATGTTATTTATAAGCTTTATAGAATTTATTGGAACTACTAAGTCCTTCATCCGATTCTGGAGTCAAGTGCACATTGAATTAAGGATGGTATTCTAAATTTCTCCCATTAACTTTGGGAGTTAATGGGTTTTACTATAGGTTTTAAGGTAGGGAACTATAGGGTTTTGGGCAATTTATAAATGAAAATAAAAAATAAAAAATGCCATTAAAGCCAACTGTCAATGTGTGTGACTTTGGTGTGCCTGGTAAGTGGACAACAGAAAGATAAGAATGAGTTGAATGCACTTAGCATGACCATGTAGCAGTAGCCTGTAGGTAGGTGCAGTTTGGATTATTTGATTATTCTGAGGGCTTGAAAAAAGGCTGCATGTGATCAGATTGGGTGACTCAAGCTCTTCCCCTTTAGAAAAACCTTTATTTTAGAGTGTTAAATATTTTGCACAAAGATTAGTGCTTTTGTGTTTGCAATTCATGGAAATAACTCTGCATTTCTATTTTAAAATAACTGATTACCTTTCCTGTAAACAATTGCTTATTTTTTCTATTTTTTGTTGTATAGCGTAAAGGTCTTTGTGCGAACGTTTTTTACCAGGAAAAGGTAGAAACTATGTCATTTCAACTTGCCCTTTCTTCTCTACTCGAGTGCCCTTTTACATTTTCTTCAATAAAATTGTTGTCAAAGAAATTGTAGGTCTCATTCTTCAGTATCCAAAGGTGGCGATTCTGCCGTCTGTGTAGGTGCAACCCAATTTCTGCATATACTGAGTTGGTCTGGTTTAGCAGCTATTTTAATTGATGCTTGAGTGGAGTTTAAGGTTTGATCTGGACGTGAGAGAATTGTGGATGTTTAATTTTCTTGTAAATAAATGTCGTTGCTGAATTCGGATAAAGCATATTTGATTTCAACCGTAGAGTATGTTTGATCAATTTAGTAATAGAACGTATAGGGCTTCTCTTTCCAGATTGAGACTAGATCTAAACTTTGGAATTAGACATTAATGTGGAGGAATGTCACCAGTTGAGGTCATTTCCCTGCTTATTTTGAAACTGAGGTCATTTTGTGGTCATTTTGTTGTTTTATTTGAAACCAAACTCTTTTCACATGCTGAATTTTTACAGTTTGAAATAGTTCTCTGTTTCAAGTGCACAGAGGGAAGTAATTACAATTTGCAAAGGTTGAATGCCATTGTGATATTATTATTAGTAGCATCGCTTATTGTTTTCAAGGCTTTCTATTGTTTTTGAATTGTTACTTCCTATTCATTCTTTAGGTGTATTTTTTCTTTCAAGCTGAGTGCTAGAGGAAGCTGGACAAAAAAGGAAATTGTATTTTATGAATTGCTCATATCTCATATTAAGATCTTAGGAAATAACTGCATATGAATATGACAATGTAGTTGTATTTTGGCTTCTAACTGAAAATGTCCTCCTTACTGTGAAATGACATTTCAAACGTGAGTATTTTAACTTTTGCAATTTATAGCTATGGCATAAGACATATTTTCTTTTGCTAATATGTAGCCTGATGCTTATTGACTTTCGTTTAGTTGCACCTTTCTCAAGTATTTCACTTGTTCACTGGATATAGCATCGTGTTGCTTTGTTTAGTTGATTCAGACCTCAATTTCAACACTGCCTGAGGACCTAACTGTCATTACTTTCTCCAGACCAGAATTTGTTTTAGAATATTTTAATAGCTACATGACGAGATTGTGCCTGATATTGGTGACAAATTCCTTGCGTCTATGAAATGCAGTTTTCTTCTAAGGTTGAACAAATTTTTGTCTCGTATCCTTGCCTTGTATAGTTGGAGGGTAAAGGAAAATGTGAATATCCTCTTGCTTTTAGGTTCTTTCACATTTTTTGTGCTTAGTTTAAGCAATCAGAACATAAAGTACATAATTAATGTTAAAGTTATATGGGTAGTTTCTATGTAAAATTGAAAAAAATAAATGCACAATGAATGTTGAACTACATTTTGATCTCTATATTAGTTTGATTTAGCTTGAGTTGCATTATAGTCAACAATAAATATTTTTTTGTTGATGTTGACTTTGACATGGAGTTGAATGCAAGACTTGAAAGAAGACATTACTCTCAAGTCTAGCAATGTCTTATTTTTTAATTGGTACATACCTAATTCTTTGCCTTTCACTGTGTGCTTAGGTATGCTTTAAAAGGTGAAAACATAAGTACATGATTATATATATTTTAAGCCTCAAATCTAATGGTAGAGAACATATTACAACGTAGTACTGAGTTCGGATAAGGCATCTATTAACAAACTGTGATCAAAATTAACCACATTACATTTATGTTTCAGCTAATTAGGAACTCCTGCTCTCCAGAGCCCTTGTTCAAAGAGAACTGAATATGAAACCCATGTAAACTACATTTGACACTAAAGAAAAGGTTCTAAAGAAAAGATTCCCATGCTTCTTAATTTGATCATTTTGTATGGAACAAAGTGTGTCACACTGTTGATATATGATGAAGACACCAGCTATGTCAAATATTGGCTCAAGTTAAAACTAAATTCAAGTTCAACTAGGGGTATTCCAAAAAAATTTAATAAATGAAGCAATGGATATCAAAAATCTTCCAAAGTGGGAACTTTATTTTATTCAAAAGGTAGGATTTGTTTTCTTTGGGACTAAGACAAACAATGAAGCTAAATACATTTGCTATTAAATGATAATGTGTCCAATGACAACATTCCTCCGAGACTAGGTAGTTTAAATCATTAGATAATTTCCTAAGAAAGCATGACCAAATGCTCTTTTATATTGAAGAAATTGAAGGGAGGAGAATGCAGTAAGCTAACTAATTTATAATCGTTACCTCCTTCAATTGATAACGCAGTCAAACATGGCATTATGAGGCACATATTTACTCATTTGTTATACATGTCCATGAGGCTATTATGCACAATAATGTCATTCTCATATGTGATAATATAGTACATGCCTTTAGAATGTTAGTGATTAGATCTATATGTATATTCATGCACTCAATTATAAATAGAAAGAGATGTGGGGAGAGAAAGATACATGATAAATTATGCAAGGGTAGTAAAAGACGAGGATTTTATTCAATATGAGATTTATATTATGACATGGCTGTAAATATTAGTTCATAATTATATAAAGTTATTTTTGTAAATCTAGAATACAAGATTGAGTATTGTCTTTTAAGTTGTAAAGATGATTGAAGTGTATTTGTGCTAAGTTGTAATTTTTGTGAATGTAAAATACACTATTGAGCATTGCCTTCAAGTTGTAGACATGGTTTAAGTGTACTTATGTAAAAGGAAAAAATAATAGTCTTTGAGAAGATAAAATCTAATTCTTGATTTAAAAACAATGAGTAGATAGGAAATCAATTTTTAAGTTGGGATTGTACATATGTAAAGAACTTTTATTTTTAGCGATAAATGTTGATTGATTAAGTTTGATGTGGTGAATGGATAAAAAGAGGCTATCAATCTTTTTTTCAATGCATAAAACTCCAAAATATTACAATTGTAGTAAGAAAAATATCTATAGAAGTTGTGAAAACATGTCCACAATTTATAGGGGAAAAAAAATGTTTTTTTTTTTCCTATTCCCCATTTATTCTTCATTTTCACAACAAACATTCAACTCTACTAAGAGAGTAACACTGATAATTTAGTGTCACCTAAAATATTAATGTTCATAGTTTAGTTTTACACAATCAAATCAAGAAGCATAAAATAGACATGAGAGTAACAACTAATATAATTTCTAAAACATGGTTGTCATATGAATTAATGAACTTGCAATGTGTTGTAGATATCTAATGTGTGGACCACTATAAGAAATAAGGTTTATTTTTGTCCTTAGATGAACAAACACATATCCAATTAGCTTGAAGCAAGGTAAGAAGACAACTAGATCATATTTCTAGGTTTAACAAAGAGCTAAATAGCATATTATAAAAATAAAATAATTGGACATAGAATTAGAAGTTCTAATCACACTAGCATTTAACCTTAGTTTAGGAATTAGCCTTGAATTGAAATAAAGATAGAATGCTTGCAAGTAGTAATGATGGATCTAACATAAAAGAAATGTAAATCCATGAATATGTTCTTGAATTTGGCATGCTATCAACTATGTTGATGTAATAGCCTTTGACTCAACTTCAAAACCCTAGAAAGGAAATCAAAGTGACATCAAAACCTTCATCAATGAATGTGCTTAAAACTATCCTTGGGAATGCATGTAGATGAATGTAGAAGATGCAACAAAAGATTTTGAATGTATGAAGGGGGATTTTGAACATTGGAATGAAAGATGTTGCATAAAATCCTTCAATAGCTTGAATACATGAATCCTTAATCATCAATGGAGAGATGTTTAAATGTCTTGAATGCTTGAAGAATGCTTGAGAACTTGGGAACTTGAGCACATGAATGCTTGAGCTTGTGGATGTAATTGTGACACAAGTAGGATATGAAAATCTAGGGCTAAAGGCACACCTAACTATCCAATCACCTTTTTGGATAAACACAACAAAAGCAAGAAACATAGAGAACAACACCAAGGAGAGAAGGAAAACCAATATACTTTATTATTTCATCAAATCAGCATACATGCCTGGTTATGAGGCCTTCTGGGTTATGACCAACATTATTTACAAAATTTCAGACATAGAGTTTTTATAGGTCATTAATTCAGACTTCCATCTTTCTCAACTTTGCGCTCCCCTAGCCTCTAAGCCTACCTAACCTAACCTAAAAACCCCTATTTAGACTTACCAAAATGGCTTACAGAAGATTCTAGATCATTACATAATAGAATTTCATCCTTAAAATGGTCTGTACACATCCTAAGATAAGATCATTAATTACATTAAATTCACGATCCAAATTAAATACAATAGTTGGCTCATACTAGGAACCAATCAGAGAAAAACTTAGTCAAAGAAGAAACTAAGCATCAATAGACATTAAATTCAATTGGTGCATGAAGAAATGCTTAAACACCAAAGTACTCAATCAATATTGGGTAACTTCTCCAACACTAAATAACTCAATCAACACCAAACTCAGTAGCAATTGCATCTCAACAACCACTAGAACTTGACACTAACAGGCAAAATGAACGAAGATGAGGAGGATAACAAGGTGTTGGTTAACAATTTTTCTTCCTTATTTCTATGGTTTATAGCTTGACTCTTAGAGTTCCCAATGGAAAATGGAAAATGAAGTAGCTAACAACAGAATGGGTCAGTGTAGTAATCTATCAAAGACCCCTAACTTGAAAGGTACAACTCTCTTTTAAATGCAAGATTTGGAATGAATTTGTTTTTTAGTTTTTGGGGGTATGTTCTTAACCAAAGAGAAGAAGAGGCCAACAACCATATTGTTTAACACTTCAAACATCCCAAGTAATTTTCAAAATGGAGACTAACACCTAATATGCAACTTATTCTAACTCAAATGCAAGAATGGAAACATGCAAGACTAGCTACAACAACATGAGAGGGAGAAGGAATGACTAGATGGGAAATTCCCAAATTGTTGAACTAACTAAGATTTGACAATCCCTAGATTGTTCTATTTTCAACTACTTCATTAATCAAATTCTGGAGTTCTCATACAATTAGGTAAGCACACATAAACTAACATACACAACGCAAGGGAAAAGAATAATACTTATGCTAAGAAAAGTAAAGCCTACAATCCACTAAGATGAAAGAAGTAAAACCAAGTTTATTTGTGATAATTCATGTTTTAGTTACAACACATTCATCCCAAATATCGTACAATAACTAAATGAACAAAAAATTGAAATGTAGACTCAAAGTCACACATAGTAGTCCTAGCTAGAGGGGATCACCCACAAAATAATTTGTCAATCTTATTAACTTCTCAAAAAGTTACAAACATAGGCCTGTTCAAAGTGGCCATTTACATTCAATGATTACATTGTAGAGAATCACTGAATGGAAGGAGCTACAAATAGGACTTGACTAAGTCATTAGTCATTATAGAATCTAAGCTTATAGAGGAAATACCAAAAATGGCTACAAAAGAGAAATGAAAGAGAAGAGAGACAATGATAGATGCCTAAGAGAATATCATAGCATCATGTTTTCTTTGGAGTCATTGCCTTAGCTCTATAAGCCTTCATTACATCTGTTACTTTATCTAATTCATTGACACCTAGGATTATGATGTTGTTAGCTTGAATCATCCAGTAGTCATGCATCTCTATCAACTCGTCCACTCTCGTGACCTTCGATTGGAAATTTTTTGATGATCACCTTAGGATGGAATCCTCTAATGAAAGCTTCTGGATCTTTGACATTTAGAATTTAACTAGATCAATGGCTTCATCAACAAATGCTAGGAATTTGCCTTTCATTCGCTCAATGTCTACCAATCATCCATTGTTGGATACATATGATTATGTGTGCAACACTTTTAAGTATTGAAAAATATTCTCTATGACCTTCTACATTAGGTTGTGTACATCTTTGAGATCATTTCTAGATTTTATAGAGCTTTTCACTATGAACTCCAAAGATTTTTCCAATGAAACAATGGCTCTTGGCCTGTTTTGAGGATCTCATGGGAAATGGAAATGTTGGTTTTCATATCAACCACCTCTTTCAATAGTGTCAATTGCTCCATCAATTTTTCATATGGATTGTGCATGATAGTCTGATGACTAGAAGCTGCCTCACTCAACTTTTCAACATCTAATAAAAGACTTCCCAAATTATTGATGAGTGGGGGACTTTGTGCCTTCATTTGATTAATCCATGATCTACCAATTTAACCAAATTCTCTTTCCTACTACAACTTTAAAAGAAAGTTATTATTCTCTTCTACATTTGGATCAAATGTGTTGGATGAAGTGCTTCCAAGTGTAGTTCTAATGTAATCCATTAGTTCTTTGTTCAAGACCTTGAGTACCTCTCTCTCCACCCTTAATTCCTCTAGTATTTCTTCTATATTTTCATTGGTAGACTTCCATATATTAACCATGGAATCATGGACATCAATACCAATGTCTATAGTTTTGATTTGAAAGTCATCAATAGTGAGCTCATGGAACTTTCCCTCCTTCTAAGGCTCTACTATCTCCATCACCATGTGGGCAATAAAGGGATCAGTGGCCAATAGTTTTATGGATTTATGCTTCTCTATATTATTTTATGGTGGCTAAGAAGAAGTTTCATGTGTGATGAGGTCTTTGGATGGGGTGGGTTCCTCATTTCTTTGCTTCTTCCAATCGATGGTCTCCTCCAACCATGGCTCAATTGAGAGCATATTGATCATTGATTACAAGGTAGTGGGATCAAAGAGCTTCCTTGCCACTAGGGGAGTCTTCTTGCTCTAAGAAATAGTGGGAAAATAAGTGACTTTGGTAACTAAGAGGGCCAAAGTATTCTTGACCATCCATGGGCTTGGTGTCACCATTAAGATTGATGAATTGGATAGGGGAGGAAGACTTAACTATTGACTTCTCTTGCTCCTACTCTTTTTCTTTCTCCTTTTCCCCAACTTTTCTTGTATCTAGAAGAGATCCTCCTCCACAAGTTTGGGTAATTGGAACATTATTCTTCAAAGGTTGATCTCCTCCTTGGCTAATAGACTAGTTTGGGCCCATAGATGTTGAAGTGGCAGTAGTAGAGGAGGTCAATGTAGTTGATTGAGAAGTTCTAGAAGTCACTCTAGCAGTAGAGCTTGTGCTTCTCGTTCTTTTCTTCCTCACTTTGGTCCACTCCACCCATTTTTCTATCCTATTATTGATCCCCTACATTAGAAACTCTATTGTATCGATGATAGGACCTACAGGAAGGGTAGACACAATGGGAGTTCCGTTAATCTTCTCGTAAGATGAAGAAAACATATAGGATTTGTCAAGTTAGAAACATCATTAGAGTCATTGTACAATTTGATTTCATCAATTATCAGTTGGGACCAATACTTCTCCCAGGTTTGATATTCATTGAGACATCCAACACAAAAATATTCAATGCCTAGAAATTGATCTTACTTTCAAAACTCTTGACTAGATTTTGAGCATCAGATCTAGAGGTACATGAATAGGGACCACTATTGGGAAGGAAATCATGAGTATCTTCTTCACATTTGAACACAAGGTGTACACTTCTAGTATTTGTCAACACAATTCAACAAGAACAACCCTATCCTCTAGGTACCTAGGAAGTCTTTCGGGGAAAACCATCAAAAGCATCAATTTGTAGGTAGGAAAAACTTGGGAATTGGATGAAAGAGAATCCAAAAAAGCTAATAGTCAAAATTTCTTTAGGTGAGAATCTTCATTCAGGGTAGGCTTGCAATTCCTGGCACAACTTCATAGTGAATGCATCATTCACTTTCACATACTCTTCAAAGCTCCTCTGCAGTTGAAGGTGTGGGTAGAGTTTGTACACCATTGTATTTTTATTATAGTCTTCAATGCTAGGAAGACTCATCCATTGGTGATGTGCAGCCAAGGAATAGATCAAATATGAAGACATGTAAAATTTCTTGAATCCCTTAGTTGAATTCAACCATGAGACAAGCTCATTGCATATGATTTGGGCCCAGTCGATCTATAGTCCTTCGCCACATATGGCTTGTACTAGGAAGAAATGATTCGTAATGAATTCAAGAATTTCTTCTTTTCCTTTTAATCTCAGAAGTAATGTCAAGATGTCAATTATTTCTCTCTTGAAATTGGTCGCCAAGAGAGTGTTTTGGCATCTTGCTCTTCTTTGAATGAGGTGTTTGAAACCAAGTTCTCTACATATCTTCCCTTCTCAAGGATTTCTTCTCATTAAGCATAGATGTGGAGGACTCAAAATCAATGTCACAATATTCTTTCTTCACTAGCATGCCAAATGTAGACTACATCAAGGCCTTGTTTATCGAGAGAAGGATTGATTGATTGAGAAGAAAGATTTAATTCATCTCTAGATTATATCTTTCAAGGCATTCTCTAACTAGTCTAGAGCTTGTACAACCATGGGAAATATGATAGCTTCGATCAATCCACTCCCTTTCAGTTTTTGGGTGATCAGATGAATGGGTTGAGAATTAATCCTTCAGTGAAGATCACCTAAGTGGTAGAACTTGAATGAAGTATTAGTAAGATCCTTTAATTCACTTTCATAACTTGCTGCTTTGATTTCCACTTTCTATGATTTCAACTAGGAAGAAATTCTTGATAAATAGTTGTTAAAAATAACGAGGAAACAATTTTGAGGTAATTCTGATGAAATAGATGCAAAAATTGAAACATTTGCACCATAGGAATGAAATCAAGCACAACCAATGATCATAATGGTAAGATTTGGAATAAATTTGATAATCAATGACTATTTAAAACTTTTCAATTCTATTCACATAAAGCTTCATAAATCCAAAAGCCATATTACTTCACTTAAAATGAAGTGGTATCATAAAAAGCCACTTACCGAAATAAAGGTTTTTAGTTTACCATATAGTACCTTGGTTACTTTAGGATCTAGAATAAGGATTCATATGATAACACAATATGTGAGAAGGAGAAAGTGTAGATCCATTTTTTTGTAAGCTTATATTTCCTTTGATTTGGGATCATAGTGAGAGGAATGATCCTTTGATACCCAAGGCACTTCATTTCCTATTTCTCTGCATGGAGCATTTAACACTTGATTTTCCTTATCTCAGGTTTGCACCTCTATAGCTAACTTTATCGAAAGCATCTTTTGGGCATCTCCATAGAATATTCTCATATTATTGTCAGTTAGCTCTTAATCTTTTTAATATTTAGAGAAGTAGCCTTTTGTATTTCCTTAGGATGGAAAACTCATTTGGGAGCAACTTTTTTCAGGGTAAGAAACATTCTAAAGCATTTTCCTCTTATTTTAATCAAATACCTTGAGATGAGATTTGGAGCTTGGATTCACCATTATGGACTTGGACTAATTCTTTTCAACATGACTCCTAGGTCTCATTAATGCATAAAAACTATGAGTAGAGGAAAAACCATGTTGGCTTCATAAACATGACATAACACTTACATTTCCATTGGAGAGTAGCTAAAAACTTGAAGACCCTTTCCTCTCCATAGAAATGGATTTTTACCTCATATTTATGACTTGGGACCTTCTTGGCTCAAACTTGAACTTTTCTAGCTCTTTACCTTGTAGGTCAAGCAAGTGTACATCTATTAATACTATCAAGACTTTGTTCTTTAGGTACATGCTTGATGAACTTCACCAAGTTAGATACTTGGTCAAATTACTCAGAATGTGAAAGAAATGAGAATGATAGAGTAAGAAAGAAGTTATAAAAGCAAGGAAGACTCACTTCTCATTGGGAAGATGGTTAAAACATATCACAACCAAGTCTAAATCACCTAAACCTTGAATGCATTAAAATGACAAGAAACCCGCATGGAGGGACATGGAATGATAAAGCAAGGGAGGTCTAGAAAACATGCAAAGTTGGAGTCTTGGGAACTTGATGAGAAGTGAGTCACCTAAAGGCTACCTTAACAAGCAATCTTGAACAAAATATTAATGAATACCAACAACTATTGACTTACAAGGGAAAAATTGAAAGTTGGGAACACAAGGCAACCCAAGATGTCCTAACTCAAATTTCTTTTTATGATTATGGATGCTTGTATATGAAAAATAGAGAAAATGGAAGGATTTATATAGGGCTCAAAATTAACTAACTCCTACAAGCCAACAAACTAAAGAGTTAATAATTGAACATTGAAAAACATGGGACCCAAAGAAAGGAGCCAAAATTTAGAACCTCATCATGAGTGCATTGCACCCTGATTGGCCCATCAAGGGCAGACTTCACCCATGATTGGTCAAGGGCATATTGCAACCCTGATGATCAAGTGCACAAATCATTAGGGTTGTCTTGGGGCTCCAAAATAGGTCTCGATATCCATAAATCATGTCTAGATTATGAGGAAATCTTATTTAAGTGTGAGGAGTAGACTCAAAGTGGATAGATGAAAACATAGGAGAACCTAGCGAAAATAGATCTTGCCTCAAGCTTAACATCATGAAAATAGGGGTTTAAAGAGGATCTACTACATTTTACCCTAATTCTATGTGAGGGGAGGATGAAAAAGGAAAGAAGAGATGAAACAGAGGAGATTGATGATCTTGTATTAAATAGGTGTTAAAGCTTCATTAAATTCAAGTGCTTACAATTTAAGAAAATACATTTATCCCCCACTTTAACAAAAGGGTGGATCAATTTATGCTTGCGCTAAAGTAGAGAGAAGAAGAAGAAGAAATTAATTTGACAAATCACAACAAGATAGAACATCACTTGGTGAAAGGAAACAAGCCACCAAGACCAAGGGTCCTTTCTCCACATTCATACACTAGGTTGTTAGGAAAGATAAAAGGAAATAACAAGGGGTTAGTACCAAAAGAAACCCAAATAAACTAGTGAGAGATACCTCAGCTAAAGGGTATGTGTGAGATCATGGTCAACCAGACTATGGCCTTAAGTGGCAGTGAAAAACTAGCAAATCAGGGTTATGTTAACTTGAAACTTAATTTTAAAGTGGTTATGTACTTTATATCAAAAAGTTGTAAGAAAATAATCTATATAAAATTGAATGTAGTTTCTAAACTACTAGGCCTTATCTAGAGAAAAAAAAATTGACTGGTCAAAAGTTTGGATTTTAATGTAGTACTACAAAAATTTAAGGGCAAAAATAAAAAGTAGGTGTATGTCTAACCACCTTAATCAAATCAAATGATAATATTTTTAAAATATAATTATCGATATAAAAAGTAGACTCATGCCCAGATGTGGCACACATTTTTGGGTATTTTTATTCCAAATAAATAATTAAATATGAATTTTCTACTAAAAGTTTTTAAGAAAAAAAAACTCTCGTGTTTGACCACCTTAACTAATAGAAAATTTTACCGAATTTTTAAGAAATTTTTTTTTTCTTATACTAGGCAAAGCATAGAATGTGATGCAACTTTTGAATTTAAAAAATGTTATACTGTTTAAAAGTTATAGCTATTTTTCAATCAGTATGTCAATCAACACTTTACAATAATCTTCATTGAAAATTAACTAATAAATACTTATCGAACCCAAAATTTGACAGCAATTATATCGACGGAATCTCGAGAGTGATATAAAAAAACCCTTTTCCTTTCATTCAACTTTTATAAAAATAACATTGTCAAATGGCTATCCAAACTATGAGTGTCAATGAAACCTTTCTCAAACACATTTTTTGGGTTGACCGAATAGGCTTGGTAAATACCGAGCCTAAATGAATATCCAATTTTAGATTGATAACTACCAGGAATTTTCAACCCCACTTTGGTGGAAAATTTGAGAGGAGAGATTTTTTTAAATTTTAAATTTGGAGAGAAATTTGAGAGAAAATAAATTTAAGAGGAAAACATTAGATTTTTTTAGAGGGAAATTTATTTTAGGAAAGTGTGGACATTGATATTATTATTATATATTATTATAATTATTATTATATTATAGTAATAAGTATGATTATTATTATTAAATATAATATAGTTATAAATATAATAATAATAATTATTATAACTAGATATAATATAGTAATATATATGATATATATTATTATTATTAAATATATATACTAATATTATATGACTAAATTATTATATATAATAATATGTATGGTTATTATTATTATTAAATCTATAATCTAGTAACATATATGATTATTATTGTTATATAATCTAATAATATATTATTATTATATTAAAATATACAATATTATATAATTATTAAATATAATATTGTCATAAAATGCATCATTTCGACGCATTTCATAACAACATATGTCCCTAGGGCCCCTAGTGACCCCTTTCAATGCATTCCAAATGGGTCCCTAGGGGTCCTAGGGACATATGTAGTCATGGAATGTGTCAAAAGGGGACCTATAACCCACTTTGACCCATAAAAATGATTCTAATATGTTCCTCAGGGTCTTAGGACCCCTAGGGACATATGTCATCATGGAATGTTTCAAAAGGGGTCAAAGGTCATCCTATGACCCCCTTCAACCCATATAAATAATTATAATATGTCCCTAAGGGTTGTAGGACCCCTAGGGACATATGTCATCATGGACTATGTCGAAAAGGGTTAGAGGTCATCCTATGACTCATTTTGACCAATATAAATGATTCTAATATGTCCCTAGGGGTCATAGGACCCTTAGGGACATATGTCGTCATGGAATATGTTGAAAGGGGTCATAGGTCATCCTATGACCCCCTTCAACCCATATAAACGATTGTAATATGTCCCTAGGGGTCCTAGGAACCCTAGAGACATATGCCATCATGGAATGTGTGGAAACAAGTCACAAGTCATCCTATGACCCCTTTCAACCCATATAAATGATTCTAATATGTCCCTAGGGGTCGTAGCACCCCTGGGGACATATGTCATTATAGAATGTGTCAAATGGCATCATAGGTTATCCTATGACCCCTTTCGACCCATATAAACAATTTTAATATATCTTTAGGGGTCCTAGGATCCCTAGAGACATATGTCATCATAAAATGTACCAAAAGGGTTAGAGGTCATCGTTTGACCCCCTTCGACCCATATAAATGATTCTAATATGTGCCTAGGGTTCCTAGAACCTCTAGGGACATATGTCATCATAAAATATTTTGAAAGGGGTCATAAGTCATCCTATGATCCCCTTTGACCCATATAAATGATTTTAATATGTCCCTAGGGGTCCTAGGACCCCTAAGGACATATGTTGTCATAGAATGTGTCAAAAGGGGTCATAGGTCATCCTGTGAGCCCTTTCAACCCATATAAATGATTATAATATGTCCTTCGGGGTCCTAGGACCCCTATGGACATATGTCATCATGGAATGTGTCGAAAAGGGTCATAGGTCATCCTATGACCCCCTTTGACCCATATAAATGATTTTAATATATCCCTAGGCATCCTAGGACCCCTAGGGACATATGTTATCATGGAATGTGTTTAACGGGGTCATAGGTCATCCTATAACCCTGTTCGACTCATATAAATAATTCTAATATGTCCCTATAGGTCCTAGGACCCCTAGGGACATGTGTCATCATGAAATGTGTTATAAGGGTTGATAGGTCATCCTATGACCCCGATTGACCCATATAATTGATTATAATATGTCCCTAGCAGTCGTAGGACCCCTAGGGACATATCTCATCATGGAATGTGTCGAAATGACCTATGAACCCTTTGGACCCATATAAACAATTATAATATGTCCCTAGGGGTCCTAGGGACATATGTCATTGTGGAATGTTTCGAAAGGGGTCATAGGTTATCCTATGACGCCTTTCAACCCATACAAACAATTTTAATATGTCTGTAGGGGTCCTAGGATCCCTAGAGACATATGTCATCATGGAATGTGTCAAAAGTGGTCATAGGTCATCTTGTGACCCCATTCGACCCATATAAATGATTATATTGTGTCCCTAGGGATCATAGGACCCCTAGAGACACATGTTGATATGGAATGTGTCGAAAGGTGTCATAGGTCATCCTGTGGCCCCCTTTGACCCATATAAATGATTCTAATGTATCCTTAGGTTTCTTAGGATCCCTAGGGATATATGTCATCATAGAATGTATTAAAAGGGGTCATAGGTCATCCTATGACCCCCTTCAACTCATATAAATTATTATAATACGTCCTTAGGGGTCTTAGGACTTGTAGGGACATATGTCCTCATTGAATGTGTTGAAAAGGGTCATAGGTCATCCTATGACCCCCTTTGACCCATATAAATGATTATAATATGTCCCTAGTGTTCCTATGAACCCTAGGCACATATGTCATCATGAAATGTGTCGAAAGGTGTCATAGGATTACCTATGACCCCCTTCAACCCATATAAATGATTCTAATATGTCCTTAGGGGTCCTAAGACCCTTAGGGACAAATTTTATCATGGAATGTGTCAATAGGGGTCATAGATCATCCTATGACCCCCTTCGACCCATATAAATGATTATAATATGTTCTAAGGGGTCCTGGGACCCTTGGGGACATATGTTGTCATAGAATGTGTCAAAAGGGGTCATAGGTCATCCTATGACCTCCTTTGACCCATATAAATGATTGTAATATGTCCCTAAGGGTCCTAGGACCCCTAGAGACATATGTCATCATGGAGTGTGTCTAAAGGGGTCATAGGTCATCTTATGATCCCCTTCAACCCATATAAATGATTCTAATATGTTTCCTATGAGTCGTAGGACCCCTAGGGACATATGCCATAATGGAATGTGTTGAAAGGGGTCATAGGTCATCCTATGACCCCATTCAACCTATATAAATGATTGCAATATGTCCCTAGGGGTCTTAGGACCCCTAGTGACATATGCCATCATGAAATGTGTCGAAGGGGGTCATAGGTCATCCTATGACTCTCTTCGACCCATATAAACAATTCTAATATAAATAATGTAGTAATATATTAAAAATAATAATAATATAGTATAATAATCATATATATATATATATATAATATTCATAGATTATAATAATAATAGTAACATAATATATAATTATATATTATATGTTTACATTATGTTATTATATATATTATATATTATCTAATATAATATTATTTATAATAGTTACGTTATTATATTATATATTTATAGATTATATATTATATCTTTACATATTTCATAACTCAAATTAGTCATACAACTCACAAATTCATTTTTCCCTCCAATTTTTTTGCCACTAGTATTAGATATCCTATTTGATATTAGATATCTAATATGAAATCAGATATCTGATCTCAAATTGGATATCTGATTTTATTGGCATGATTTTCCCCAAATATTCCCTATCACTACAAACCCAAAAACATTGTTTTTTGTTGGTCTTTTTCATGGGTTTTATAAAAAGTCACATTTTGGTGCGCAACCAATCGAAAAAAGTTTGATAGTATAACCCTAGGTGTCTAATATTGTCATCTAAATGGGGAGCAACAGTTGTCAAAAGGCTAAATGCAAAAGAAAGGTATCCAATGAAGACATTGCGACATATAGTGAAAGGGACAAAATGGAACTCTGAAGGAAAAGATGAGGTATGTTAAATGTTACTCAAGTTGTCAATGAATTAGTTGAAGGTGAAATCATAGAGTCAAATAATGAATATGTTCAGTTGGGGAATGAAAATGTACCAATTGAAAATGATAATGTCGGAATTGAAAATTTAGAGAATACAAATTTAGAGGAAAAAATGCTACCAAGTCATAATGTAAATTGCATAATTGACCATGTCGAACATGACAATGCATAGGAAACTAATGCACAAGAATCTTACATATCTCCTAATTATAATTGACATGAAGGTTCTTGAACACCAAAATGGATAATTGAAATTGATGAAACGATTATTACCAATTTGGAAGGGAAAAAAATCAGAAAGAACCATTTGGTTATGGGCTTCAAGACTATATAAGATGTTTTTCGGCAACAAGACAGTGGTGGAGCAATGTCAACTTTTCATGCACTTATTAAAGATACAAAAGATGAGACCTATGCTTTCCAAATTGAAGATTTGTGTTAATAAAAAATTGGAAAGAAATGCCATTATTGTGAAGAATCTTTTCAATGCTCTCAATAGCATTGGAAAAAATAGTAGGGAGAAGGATAATAGAGTTACTTGAAGGGTTACTCCAACCTCTTTGGTAAGTCATCATTTGTGAAAGGGTAGATATATGAGACAAACTTGTATTTATTTGAACCTAAATCATACTCCTTTTGTGAAGAGCACTTAGTCAATGAGAGAGAATTGATGACCCTCCTCAAAATGAAACATGGGCATTTGGTGGGAGACTTCCACATTTTGATAAGAAGCTATCCGATGATGTGAAGGAAGAAATTACACAATTTTGGCACTCTAGCTCACAAGTATCACCCAATACTAAAGATGTGTTAAAGTTGAGAATTCGCATCAAAGACCACATGCCACATCTTAAACACTATTTAGAGGTAATTCAAACTATGTTGTTCAAATAATTTAGAGAGAGTCATCCAAGTCTTCATATATCACAAAGGGTTTTTGAATCTTTGAAGCCATTTTATTGTGTGCCACTCAAAATTTGAAATATATGTTGTTGCGAATATCATATTGAGTTTTCTATGCACCATGAACTATTATGCTCCATCTATTCTACTTTGCATAGTAAAAAAATGCTGGAGGATTGTGGTGCAAGTGGGCTTCCAAAATCATCAAGAGACTTGCTAGAACAATTTTTATATTGTAGAGTTGATGTTTGTTTCTTTTATAGAAATGCTTTCTTAAATGAGGTGTGTTCAGAATGTGGTGGCTTATCCAAGTTTGACACATGTTTCCATAAGGGGTGCAAACAAGATCTTGGAGAGACAATAGTAAAAAAAAAGTATACAAAATAGTGAAATACACATTGAAGAGTGGGGGTGAGAGCTCTAGATGTGAATTGGTTGGAAAAGATATTAGTGTGGCTAGTTATATTTTAGATTTCAAGGCAAATCTTTTCTACAAGTATGTAAGACATAGTCACAGGTCTCAGTGGTTGGATCAACAATTTAGAATGTGTAAGGAGACTTTTCCCATTGACACTATTATATTAGTTGTTGATTTTACTGAGAACTACACATTGCAACCTCAAAATGAGACACAATCTTAGTTTTACAACTCCATTCAGATTGCTATTTTTGTTCACATAACATATAGGCATGCCCCTGATGGTGTGGAAGATAATAAGAAGATAATTAGAGAGTATCATTTTTATATGAGTGATGATAGATCTGACTCTCACGAGTTTGTGCAACATTGTTTCAAGAATTATTTTAATTTTTTACATGAGCATGCAATTGCTATGGATAGACATATCATTTAGTTAGATAACTATACAGGTCAATTCAAGAATGCTCGCATGTTTTATTGGTTGTGTAGGATGCATGTAGAGAGGGGGGTGCCTCATATTTGGAATTTTTTTGAGTCTGGTCATGGAAAAGGGGAACATGATGGAGTAGGGGTATGAGTGAAGAGAGCTCTAATTAAGAAGTAACTAAAGATTTCAACAGTAGAGCTTCTTGATGCTCATAGCATTGTTGATTGGTGTAGTTTAGCATTATCATAGGGGGGGACTCTTGATTCAATGGTACACAGGTTCATTTTTTTGGTTGAGGAAGGGTCCATAGGTGATAGATCAGATTGTGCTACAATGAGAGACTCATCAAAAATACATTCATTTCAAAGCTCTGATTCTAGTACACGGACCATTTGGACATGATAGCTAGCTTGCTTTTGTCCTAGTTATTTTTAGTGCGATTAGGATCACTATGAGTCGAGTGAGTGGGTGGACACATGGGATCCAAATTATCTTACTCCATTGTCTATCATACACTCTATTAGAAATGATGACATGGAAATTTCACTTGAGCATAACCATCTATTAGATCTATTTTAGCCAGAACATGTCTTTGCATTGGTTGCACCATAGGGGAATGATGAAAAATCCGATTACTGGTTAGCACATTGTGTAAGAGGTAAACAAAAGCTTGCATAACTGATCATAGATGATGATGGATTCATATATCCTACTAGTTCAATGGTTGTCGCTAGAACATGGCTATGGACATACCTGTTTAGAAGGATTGGAATTCCTGCATTTGAAGACTATCAGAAGCATAAAATAATTCTCATGTATTCGAATCTTTTTATAGCAAAAAATGTAAAGTTATTGAAGCATCAAGGAAGACCAAAAGTAAAAGAACTTTTTACTATTAATAATGCTGATCATGAAGCCCTGTTGGAGACCCTAAAATAGAGAGAGGACCCTACTAGAACACTCGACTAGGTATATTTACTTTTTATGTTATTTTCTTCAAAATGATTCAGTGAACCACTGATTATCTTGTTTGATACAATAAGTTACTAATTTTTTTTATGATATTGGAATGTAGGTACATCATGAAGAGTTGGGGGGGGGGGGGGGGTGTGTTGGGGAGAATTCCTAAGAATTATGATGTAAACTGTGAAGTTTTTTTCTATATGGTTTTTGTAATTATGAAAAAGATAAGTTATTTAAAATAACACATACACATCCAAATACATGCAAAATATTTGAATTATTCTATTTTTATTTATGATGAGTGGTCTAAATTACATAAAAAGAAACTTAGTTGAGGAGGTAGGCCTCCAAAGAAAAGTCCAATGGATTTTTGAAAGGAACCTAAAAAATTGTAGGGTTTTGAAAAGTATACCAAACATTCAATGATTTTTCTAAGGATCCTAAATGTTCCAAGTCTACCAAAATTGCCATGTCTTCCCAACCAAAGAAAACATATATCTAGAAAATGTTCTTTTAAACTATCAACCAATGTTAGTAAAACTAGAGAAAAACCAAAAATAACTATATCCACCCATACAAAGGAAATATTTCTCGCTTTTATAGTAACCCAAAAGGGAAACAAGTCATATTGAGAAACAAACCCCCTAAACATAAAAACATACAAAGAGAAAATAATAGAAAATAACTTTAAAGCTCAAAAATTGGGAGTGAACAATCATTCCATAAGGAAATAACAAGTATTTTTAACTCTAGACACATCACAAAAATAATCCCTATCATCTTCAAAACCAATAATTGATCCCCAAAGAGAAGTTATACCATCACTCAACGAGAAGCACAAAAACCTCATTATTTCTCTTCTTTGAGCCAATTTCCTAGTGCAAACATCATAGCATGGAAAAAAAAATGATCTTCAACCATACAACCTCTAGATATCAAAAAAAATGCTACTAAGTAAATAGAACACTTCCCACCCTTTAGAGGGGAGATCTCCACCATGTAAGATGATCCACCAAAAACAACCATAAGAAATTTAGTCTTTTGAGAAGGATGAAAAATAGAGACACTATAGAAGAAATGAAGAGTGCTCATAGAGAATCCCCAAAAAAATCTCAACATTTGGATGGAGAAAAACCAAATGGAGGAGAAAGACACGTACTACTATGCCATACTTACTATTAAAGTTGCATCCCAACTACCACAAACATAGATTTTAAAAAAGAATAAACCTTGAAGCACAGAGGGTATTCAAATATCATCACCAAGATAAAGAGAGAGGGGGCCAAAGAAACTACATATAATCTTGATCTCTCACAAATTGCCTAATATTACTCTCACATATCAACATAGCCATTCACCATAGGTAAGAAAAGAGAATAATCATGAGTAAGAGAGAATAAAGTCACCACTAAGATAAGAAGCAACAGATTGAACATAGAGCTAGGTTGTATTGAGAAACATAAAACTTATCTCAAGCACTCCAACATGAAGACACCCTCCAAGCTAGAAACCTTAACCCTATACAAAAAAATTGTGTCACTTAGATAAGCCAAGACCCCAACCTAGTGAACATTGGTGTAACCCAACCTAGCCAAGACCCATGATGGTTCTGAAGAGAACTTGATCACAAAGCTAGGGTTGATGTTGACATAAATTAAATGTATGAAATATTCTTTTTTTTCCTTCTTATAACTCCATGCTTTTGTAGCCACATGTTATACAACTTTCTCTCTAAATGATTAATGTATGTGATTACTTGTTATAGAATATGTTTATTGCAAGTAACAATCTCAAGATTTTGTTCGGGCAAATTATAGAATCTTTCTTGTAGTATCACAAGAGATTGATGCAATGCATACATTTTTTTTAAAGAATTTACAATAAAACATAGTGTGCACAAGCTTCATTAAATAAGATCCTCCATTTTTACTCAAAATTGTTGGCTTTGAATGTTCTTTAACAATAAAAGGGGCATTCATCAAAAGAAACATCTAGAATTCACAAAACATTTGTAGGTATCCAATTATATATTAAAAAAAAAAAAAATTAAACTTTTTAATATTAAACATTAGATAATATTAATATTATTAAATCTTTAATTAAAGAGTTGAATTGTTGTCATCAAATTACACTTCTGATGTTTTCTTCATTTCACAAGTAGTTCAAGAAATGGGCATGTGGGAAATGTTTATTCTCTTCATGAAGAAAACTAAGCATAGTAAATTTCCCTTCATAAGTTGTTATAGCCACTGTCTTTATCAATACACACAACTAAAGAGATCTATACACCCATCTAAAGATATCTATAATATAATATTGAACTAACTAGACTACCTAAGGATTAGATTCATAATTATGAGTCTCTATCTTTTAGACATGAGACATTAGTTTCCATGCTTTTGAATTATTCAATTTGCAAAAGTTATTCAATTTCCAAATACACATCCATAAAAGTGCATATAAAAAAAAATTCTAACATTAAAGGATCACTAGAGCACAAATTTGAAATGGTTGATCTTGGCATTGAATCATTAGCGCCATTAGCTCCCAATGGGTGGGTGAACCCTAGTGACACCCTTGTTTCAGCCATGAAGATCATTCATCATCTGCAACCACCCTATACCGAGGACTCCCCAATGTGCTCTAAGTGAATTTCAAGGTCGATCTTCTGAGGGTCATAACTCATAGCTCATGAGGGCTATCGATGAAACATCAAATTCTATAGGACGGTGATACCAAGGCCTAAAATAACTGATCTCATTTTCAAGAGATCACATTACATTTGGATTTGGCATAGTGTGCCTCAATTCATAGGTGCACTAGAGCATAAATTTGAAACTGCTAATCTTGGCATTGAATCATCAGTGCCATGAGCTCTAGGTGGGTGGGTGAACCCTAGTGACACCCTTCTTTTGGCCATGAAGACCATCCATTTTCCATGACCGCCCCATACCGAGGAGTCTCCAAGGTTTTCTAAGTGCATTATGAGGTCAATATTTTGAGGGTCATAGCTCGGAGCTCATGAGGGCTATCGATGAAACGTCAAATTCTATAGGACAGTGATGTCAAGGCCTAAAATAACCTACCTCATTTTTGAGAGATCACCTTCCATTTGGATTTGGCACAGTGATCTTTCTCGATGCCAAAACTCGTAGTGTGCCTCAATTCATAGGTGTGCTAGAGCATAACTTTGAAACCACTGATCTTGGTATTGAATCGTTAGCACCATTAGCTCCAAGTGGATGGGTGAACCCTAGTGACACCCTTGTTCTAGCCATGGAGACCATCCATCATCTGCGACCACCCTATACCAAGGAGTCTCCAAGGTGCTCTAAGTGCATTTTGAGGTCAACCTTCTGAGCATCATAACTTAGAGCTCATCAAGGCTATTGATGAACTATTAAATGCTACAAGATAGTGATGCTAAGACCTAAAATAAACTATCTCAATTTTGAGAGATCACATTATTTTTGCATTTGGCACAACAATTTCACTCAATGCCAAAACTCACAGTGTGCCTTAGTTCATAAGTGCACCACAATGTAACTTTGAAATTGTTGATCTTGGCATCAAATCGTTAGCACCAATAGATTTGGGTGGGAAGGTGAACCCTATTGACACCCTTGTTCTGGCCACAAAGACCATCCATCATCCACAACCACCCCATACTGTGGACTCTCCAAGGTGCTCTAAGTGTGTTTCAAGATTGATCTTCTGAGGGTCATAACTAGGAGCTCATGAAGGCTATTGATGAACTATAAATTGCTACAAGATAGTGATGTTGAGACCTAAAATAACCTATTCATTTTTTAGTGATCACATTCTATTTAGATTCAACATAGTGATCTCGCTCGATGCCAAAACTTGTAGTGTGCCTCAATTCATAGGTGCACCAGAGTGTAACTTTGAAACCACTTATCTTGGCATCGAATCATCAGTGTCATTAGCTCTGGGTGGGTAGGTGAACCCTAGTGACACCCTTGTTCTGGCCATGGAGACCATCCATTGTCTACGGCCACCCTGTACCGAGGAGTCTCTAAGTGCATTTTGAGGTCGATCTTCCAAGGGTCATAACTCAGAGTTCATGAGGGATATTGATGAATTGTTGAATGCTACAAGATGGTGATGCTGAGACCTAAAATAAACTATCTCATTTTTGAGATATCACATTCTATTTGGATTCAACACAATGATCTCTCTCGATGTCAAAACTCGTAGTGTGCCTTGGTTCATAGGTGCACCACAATGTAACTTTGAAACCACTAATCTTGGCATTGAATCAGCAGTGCCATTAGCTCTATTTGTGTAGGTGAACCCTAGTGATACCCTTGTTCTAGCCACGGAGACCATCCATCATCCGCGACCACCCCATACCAAGGAGTCCCCAAGGTGCTCTAAGTGCCTTTCGAGGTCGATCTTCTGAGGGTCATAACTTGAAGCTCATGAGAGATATCAATGAACTATCAAATGCTACAAGATGGTGATGTTGAGTCTAAAATAACCTATCTCATTTTTGAGTGATCACATTCTATTTGGATTTGGCATAGCGATCTCACTTGATGCCAAAACTTGTAGTGTGCCTTAGTTCATAGGTGCACCACAACGTAACTTTGAAACTATTGATCTTGGTATCAAATCATTAGCTCCATTAGCTCTAGTTTTTCAAGTGAATGCTAGTGACAACCTTGTTTTATCCATGGAAATCATCCATCATCTGCAGCAACCCCATACTGAGGAGTCTTCAAGGTGCTCTATGTGTGTTTCAAGGTCGATCTTCCGAGGGTCATAATTCAAAGCTTGTGAGGGCTATCAATGAACTATCAAATGCTACAATATGGTGATTCTAAGACCTAAAATAACATATCTCATTTTCAAGAGATCACATTCTATTTGGATTTGGCACAATTATCTCACTCGATGCCAAAACTCGCAATGTGCCTTAGTTGATTGGTGCACCTCAGCATAACTTTGAAACCATTGACCTTGGCATTGAATTGTTAGTGCCATTAGCTTTGAGTGGGTGGGTGAACCCTAGTGAGACTCTTGTTCCAGCCATGGAGACCATCCATCATCCACGGACACCTTGTACCGAGGAGTCTCCAAGGTGCTCTAAGTGCATTTCGAGGTTAATCTTCTAAGGGTCATAACTTGGAGCTTGTGAGGGCTATCAATGAAATATCAAATGCTATAGAATGATGATGATAAGACCTAAAATAACCTATCTCATTTTTGAGAAATAACATTCTATTTGGATTTAGCACAGCAATCTCACTCGATGCCAAAACTCCCAATGTGCCTCAGTTCATAGGTGCACTACAACATAACTTTGAAATCGCTCATCTTGGCATTGAATCTACAGTGCCATTAGCTCTGGGTGGGTAGGTGAACCCTAGTGACACCCTTATTCCATCCATGGAGACCATCCATCATCCATAGCCATCCTATACCAAGGGGTCTCCAAGGTGCTCTAAGTGCATTTCGAGGTCGATCTTCCATGGGTCATAACTCAAAGCTCATGAGGGATATCAATGAACTATAAAATGATGCAAGATAGTAATGCTAAGACCTAAAATAAAAAATCTTATTTTTGAGCAATCACATTCCTTTTGGATTCAACATAGCAATCTTGCTTGATGCCAAAACTCGTAGTGTGCCTAAGTTCATAGGTGCACCACAATATAACTTTGAAACTACTAATCTTAGCATCAAATCATCATCACCATTAGCTTTAGGTGGGTAGGTTAACCCTAGTGACACCCTTTTTTTAGCCACAAAGATCATCCATCATCCGCGGCCACCCCATACCGAGGAGTCTCCAAGGTGCTCTAAATGCATTTCGAGGTCAATCTTCTGAAGGTCATAACTAAGAGCTCATGAGGGCTATCGATGAACTGTTAAATGCTACAAGATGGTGATGCTAAAACCTAAAATAACCTATCTCATTTTTGATGGATCACATTTCATTTGGATTCAGCACAACAATCTGCCTCCATGCCAAAACTTGCAATGTGCCTTAGTTCATTGGTGCACCACAACGAAACTTTGAAATTGCTAATATTGGCATTGATTGTCAGTGCCATTAGCTCTGGGTGGGTGGGTGGGTGAACCATAGTGACACCCTTTTTCTAGCCATGGAGACCATCCATTGTCCATAGCCACCCCATACCTAGGAGTCTCCAAGGTGCTCTAAGTGCATTTCGAGGTTGATCTTCAAAGCGTCATAACTCAGAGCTTGTGAGGGCTATCGATGAATCATCAAATGCTACAAGATGGTGATACTGAGGCCTAAAATAACCTATCTCATTTTTGAGAGATAGTAACAAAGTGAAAATGGTATGATCCAATCAAGTCTCTTAAATTGGGATATTTTTAGGTTATGTTGAAATTGAAAAGTTGTAGTATGAGGATAGTAACAAAGTGAAGTGCTAGTTATCAAAGATTATGAGTCTAGGAATGAGTTCATGGTTGGGAATAGAATCCATGTTTGAGGAGTGGAGTCCTTAACTATGTTGAGATTAGATTTGAAGCCAAGAGTTAGTTTCAAGGTTGAAGGTGGAGTTTAAAATCAGATTTGGGGTTATTTGAACCTTGTGTAGGAGGTTAACAAGTGTCTTTATGTCATGATATTACTTCAAATTAAACATTGCATCCAAATTTGATAATAAAGGTTCATAAAATTTTGTTCACAAATTATTGCATTTGAATCAAATATAACAAACATAATCAAAATTAATGATATTCCATAAACATGAACAATACACATGATCCACGATAAATTGAACAATACTAGATACTAAATTAATATGTATATCATTATGCACATAAATGAAAAAAATAAAATTAAAATACATGTATCCATAGACAAAATTTTACACAAATATATATCAAAGATCATGTATCCATAGACACAGTACTCAAATATATATCAAAATACATAGATTCATATACAAAATGTGGTTGATCATGCCATCAAAATATGTATAATATCAATGTTTTTGTAAACAATGTGGCATATGCCATCTCAAAATGTCTGAGGAATCATCCTACGAGGACTATACCATCCTAGGGTGCTAGTGGATGATCAAAATGTAGCCTCGTTGCTGCACTAGGTGGATCAGATACCTCCTAAATAAACAAAGAAGGAAAACCCAAAGTTAGACTACTAAATTGATATGATTCTTTTTATCTAACATTGAATTACTCAAATGCACAATGATCTTTTTTAGATTTATAATAAATATCTCTCTCGTCGACCTCTTACACTGGTTAGGAGTTTCTCATATGCCCTCGGCAATTCTTGTACCTCACTGATTATGGGTTGTGTATGTTCAAATACATTTGTCAGATGAATCTACAACTTAAACTATAACATTATAATTCATAGCATGCTAAATTTATAACATATTTAATCATGAATTCAAACTACAACTTACTATTGTAGGTTCCTCCTTAGGATAGAGTGGTTGCATCATCAAATCTCATAACTCTCTCGTTCAACCTCATGTGCACTAGGAGTCTCCTATGAGATACAAAACAGTTGTTGTTATATCATGGAAATCAGTTTTGAATTTATTTATGAAGATAAGGAAAATAAAAAATAAATGATACTTATACATACAATGGGTCTCTTAGTCTAAATGGAAATGCCTGATCATCTATGATGTGGAATCAATATAGGCTCATCGCCAATAGCCAAGCCCTATATACAATAAAGAATGTAATTAAATTTCATTACCACAAAAATTTTACAAGGATGGATTGATATTTAATAAAATAGAAAGCACATAATTACCTTTCCTTTGTCAATGCATGTTGGCTTATCCCTTGCACTTTGTCCCCCCAGGATAGGTGGTACATGCAAGATAAAAGAAACATTAGCAACCATATATGCTACAATCTCAAATAGAAAAAACAATGCGAACACAAAATAATGTACCGTAGATGTCTCAAGGCCAAATGAAATGGCTAAGAGTGTGGCATCATCAATCTGTCTAAGCTCCTCCTCAGTCATCAACTAAACATGAATGAACATCACATACATGTATAAGTCAGTATGGCTTAAAAATTAAAAGTACTCTATTATAGAAATTAACTTTAAATCACATATGTCATAACAAAAAAAGAATAGACGTACCGACATTGAAGGAGTCCATGCCTCTGCATTCCCCTCCTCTCTTGCATCAGGATCTATAGCCTCTATGCATGTGTTTGGTGTATCCTCATGTAATACAAAATGATAGTCAAGAAGATCACCTATGGGACCCAGGCAAATATTCTTGCATGTAATTCAAGTGTGAGGCACACAAACCTGTGATGAGCTAGCCAATGATGAACCAACTCTAGCATCATCAACACAAGGAGGCAGGACTGACCTAGCTGAAGATATCATTAGGCTACTCAGCTCATGAATGGCTTTGATGGCCTGAGAGCTAGCCTCTACCATAATATCAAGATGCTACACTCGAGGAGGGAGGGAGATATCAGTGGGGGGAACAAAAGTGTTAGCTTTCTTCCACTAGGTAGAGGGTCTATCCTGAGGAGCTCCTAGTCCTACACCCATGTTGGGCTTCATGCTCCAATAGTTCACTTTAAGTTTCAAGACAAATTTTGCATATAATTTTCTAAGGAAATAAAATGGCATGTCTAAATTGCTATGTGAAGGGATATCAAAAATTATCCACCAACGATCCCAAAAGTTTGCATGCATGGCATCATTTGTGCACCATTTAATTGATAGTTTGAATTTTTTTTAGGTCGACTAGTATACCCATTTTTGGGTTTGCAAAAAGGCTAGCCAAATCCTCTTTGGTTATATTGAGGGCCGCAACCTCATTATAGTCCAAACCATCATCAAACATCTTTTGCATTTCATCACACCAATCAAGAGTGACATTTTGTTGGTTGGTAAGGTTTTTAATGTTATCCACTATGGTGTTTAACGTGGATAACATAGGAGCCAATGCGGGTACATTATTATATGTTCTTCGCAAACCCCTCAATTCAGTGAGATTTTCATTTATCAAATCCTCGATTTGAGGAGGGTTTTGAGGGGGTAGAGGATCATTTGGTGGATGTTTTTGTAGGGGCACTAGATCATTTGGTGGGAGGTTACAAGGAATATTATTCCTTGCCTCAGTGTCATCATTTTGATCAGTCATTCCTATTAAATTGCAAAACATAATATATATTAAAAAAACCTTAATTTTAACAATTTTTATCAAAAAAACCTTAGATTCAACTAAAACTAACAAAATCATGATAAAACCTATTGAATTTATATTAAAAATGATTTTAAAAAAAACCTTAATATCGTATATCCGAATTAGTATCCAATACCCCGATCGTCGGCATAAAAGTGCTATTAGAATATTGTTGAAATGAGCCAGTGGGCTTTGTTATTTTTTTAATATTGTCTAACGAATATCAGATATTTGATATTTTTGCTGGTTCATATATTACTAGATATATTATATATTATATTATAATATATTACTTTTTTATTATTATATTATATTATATTATATTATATTATTATATATTATATTTTATATTATAATAGTATATATTAGGTAATGTATTATATTATATTATTATAATTTATAATATATTATACTATTATATTATATTATAATATTATATTATATGATATTATAATATTATACTAAATTATATTATATTTATACTATTATATTATATTTTACTCGTATTAATCTTCGTAAATAATATAATATATATTTATTATTTTATAATTATATAATGTAATAAATAATTTATTATTTCATATATATTTCCCCATGTTGTAGTAGATCGGATATCCGATAAGGCTCGGGCCTTACTTTCTAGGTTTGGTACCCGGATAGGTGAAAAAAGTCAGAGTGAATTTTGAAGTGCTTTTAGACATCTTCAAACTCTATTTTTTTCACATCACCACATTTTGGCACAACATGATCTTGCGCATACCCTAAAGAAACATCTAAACCACTAATATCATATTTTGAAAGCCATTGCAACAACATAAGTGATGACATAAGAAATTAAAGAGAAACATCATTAAATAACATATCTTTAGGATCTATCTCTACTAGCATTAAAAGAAAGGGAGAGAAGGGAGAAAGAGTAATTATCTTGCCTAGTACAATGGTTAAAAGCACAAACCTGTGTCACCTTTTATAAAGAAACGTGATATCAGAATGTGACAGTTCAACATTAGTGAAAAAAAAAATGGTATTTGTGTTTAAAATATGAAGATGGTGTAAACTGATGAAATGTGTAGAATTGGATGAACTTTATACTTATAATTTTTATAATTTTTTTGAGTAAGAATTTATTCATTTTATTTTATTTTGAAGTCCCTTTTTTAACTATAAAAAATATAGGGTGTAGTTCCCCTCAAACAAGTATATGCAAATCATCTTCTTTTGTTCTGATTTGAAAATATCTTATAGGTGACATGTATAGCTAGTGCACAAAAAAAGAAATAATTATTTTTGATATATATTTTCTTTTTATAAGTACTCAAGTTCGACCTTATCAGAATCCAACAATTTTTTCCTGCGGTCAAAACTTTCCTATCAAATCTATACCTTCTTGAAAAAAAATTACATATTCGTGAAGAGGATTCTCTCCTCTAGATATAAATATAAATTTTTAATTTTTTTGATATGATTTACTATTTTTTTTCCTTTTTTGAGGGAGCATCTTCTGAAATGTTGAAATATCGACTTATAATACTTTGAGATTATAACATATTATAACTAATCAAAACACTCAAAAATTTATATAATGATGATATTGAATCTAAGATCTATAAAAGGGTATTTATAGTTTTTGAAAAAAATTGAGTTTTGATAGAGAAATGAGACTTGACCAAAACAGCTTTTGGTATCACAAACGGTGACATAGATCTATGCTTTTACCCAATGCACACCCTATTGTGAATCATGAAAAGAGTTGATGCAAGAGATGGTTTTTAAATAGTCTAATAGGGTGGTAACCCGCTAGTCCACCCAGCAAAGTTCCATCCATTGATCAAAATCTATTGAATTGCCATGGCATAGTCCTCAATAAATAATGTGTTACCAATGTATGGGTCTTAGCATACTATGTTTGATTATTACCTATATTAGACCTTAGCAATTCATTATTTGTTACCCAAATATAAGATTTAGCATATATGTGTCTGGATGTGTTACTCATGAATGTGAATTAGAAAGTGTGTCTATGTTACCCATTATGAGATTTAGCATATGTATTTGTGTGTGCAAAATGTTAGGATAAACCGGACAGAAATAAAAACTACATGCAAATATAACCAATAACAAAAATAATAGAACACACAGAAATGAACACAAGGCACCAAGATTTAATGTGGTTCACCCAATCCCTGGGCTACGTCCACCAAACAGCAAGTCCGATCTTATTACAATCCAGTGATTACAACATGATTACAATCCATAATCCCTTACAGCTCAATATCGCTGCAAGAACCAATTTCGTATCACCACACATAAAAAATACCCAACCCTAAGCCCTTTTTATACAAGTATTAAACCGCTTTAGGGTTATAACATGTCGGCCATAATATGTCGGCTACCATGTCGGCTACTTCCAACCCCACTATTTATGAAGTATGTACAGTACTTTCCTGATCAGTCACCACAATCTAACAATCTCCCACTTGGGGACTGATCAGGCTCCACACTAAACAACAATCTCCCACTTGGAGACTGATCCTGTAGCAATACAACTACTGCATGGGGCTCCCACTGGATCAAACCACCCTGGACTCTACTGTTCTTTTATTCACATTTAGTCTAAAAGACCAACTGAAGCTGAAGAGGAGTTCAGCTTCTCCCTTGTGACAACCTTTGTCAACATATCTGCTGGATTTTCATTGGTATGTATCTTCTCCAGCTTTAACTGTCCATCCTCCAAAATGGACCGAATGAAATGGTATCGCAACTGTATGTGTTTGGTCTTAGAATGTAGAGCTGAATTCTTAGCAAGATGAATGGCACTCTGACTATCTGTGAACAAATAATTATCCTTCTGAGGATGTCCCAATTCTTCCAAGAAGAACTGAAGCCATATCATATCTTTGGCTGCCTCTGTAGCAGCAACATACTCTGCCTCTATAGTGGAGAGAGCATTAATCTTCTGTAGCCTAGAAACCCAGCTCACGGCTGCCCCACCAACAGTAAAGACATAACCTGTAGTACTCCGTCTGGTATCAATATCCCCAGCCAAATCTGAGTCAAAATAGCCCTATAAATTAGTAGTAGAGCCCCCAAAGTGTAAACACTTATTGGATGTTCCTCTCAAATATCTGAGAATCCACTTGACAGCTTTCCAATTCTCAAAACCTGGATGACTTATATACCTGCTAACGACTCCGACTGCATGTGCAATATCTGGCCTAGTGCATACCATAGCATACATCAAACTTCCTACAGCTGAAGCATAGGGTACCTTGGACATCTTATCCTCCTCTTCCTGTGTCTTGGGACACATCTCCTTAGTCAATTTCAAATGACCAGGTAAAGGTGTGCTGACAGCTTTAGCATTCTCCATAGAGAAACGTTGCAACACCTTCTCAACATAATCAGCTTGAGATAGTGTCAATGTTCTGTTCTTCCTATCTCTGAAGATCTTCATACCAAGGATTTGTTTTGCTGCCCCCAAATCCTTCATAGCAAATGCATGTGCTAACTGGCATTTTAGCCCCTTAATATGATGCATGTTAGACCCAGCTATAAGCATATCATCAACATATAGACATAAAATAATGTAGCTATCATCATCCAACCTCTTAAAATAAACACAATAATCTGAATGACACCTGTTATATCCATGCTCATGCATAAAATTGTCAAATTTCAGATACCATTGCCAAGGTGCTTGCTTCAGGCCATATAAACTTTTCTTCAATTTGCACACTAAGTTCTCCTTACCTTTGACCTCAAAACCCTATGGCTGAGCCATATATATTTCTTCATCCAAATCACCATGAAGAAAGGCTGTTTTAAAATCCATCTGCTCTAAATGCAAATCTTCAGTAGCCACAAGACTTAAAACAGTATGAATAGAAGTCATTTTAACAACAGGAGAAAATATCTCATCAAAATTAATTCCCTTTTTCTGTGCAAATCCTTTTACAAATAACCTGGCCTTAAATCTTTTCTTACCTCCTTCCTCTTCTTTCAACCTGTAAACCCATTTATTCTATAAAGCCTTTTTACCTGCAGGCAACTTGCACAAATCCCATGTCTTATTTTTCAGCAAAGAGTCCATTTCATCTTTCATTGCAGACTCATACTGAATCTTAGTATCCACCTACACAGCTTCATCATAACTTTCAGGTTCACCAGCATCAGTAAGTAAAATAGAATACAAAGAGGGAGAAAACCTTTGTGGAGGTCTAATTGTCCTTGTTGACCATCTAACATTCGCTAGTGTGTGTGGTATTTGTTGTTGCAGTTGTTGCACATCATGAGGAATGGCTGGAACATCAGCTTTTGGAGTATCATCCAGCACTACATAATCATCTTCTTTCTTCTCATGTTGCTGCAACAGATCTTTGTACAACACTTTTTCATTGAATATGACATCTCGGCTTCTTATAATTTTATGATTTTCAAAATCCCAAAGCCTATAGCCAAATTCATTAATGCCATATCCAACAAAGACACATTTCTTTGATTTCGCTTCTAGCTTGGTTCTATTTTCAGAGTCTATATGAGAAAAAGCTTCACAACCGAAGGTCTTGAGAAAAGAATAACTCACCTTCTTACCAGTCCATGCTTCCTCTAGAATACCACAGCCCAAAGGAGTAGAGGGACCTCTATTAATCAAATATACTGCAGTATTGACAGCCTCTGCCCACATGTGTAAGGGCAACCCAGCATGCAACCTCATGCTCCTTGCATGCTCCATTATAGTCCTGTTCATGCGTTCAGCCACTCCATTTTCCTGTGGAGTCCTTGGAACAATTTTTTGTCTATGAATACCATTAGTGGAGCAATAATCTTCAAATTCATGACTGCAATACTCACCACCATTATCAGATCTGAGACATTTTAATTTCTTACCAGTCTCATTTTCAACCAAGAATTTCCATTTCTTAAAAGTTTGAAATACATCAGATTTCTGTCTAAGGAAATAAACCCATACTTTTCTAGTTGCGTCATCAATAAATGTAACATAATAATGAGAGCCACCAAGGGAAGATACCTGAGCCGGTCCCCATACATCTGTATGCACAAGCTCTAATTTCTCCTTTTTGTTTTCCTTCCCTGTCTTTACAAAACTCACTCTCTTTTGTTTTCCATACACACAACTTTCACAGAAATCCATATTCACACATTTTAGACTTGGTAAAACTTTCCTTGAATGAAGTACTTTCATACCTTTTTTTCACTCATGTGCCCAAGTCTATTGTGCCACAACGCTGTATCAGAATCTACAGCAGCTATTTGTTCTCCCTGCTCAACTGCAGTAATTGTTCCTGAATATTCATTTTTCTCTGAAACAATCAAAGTAGAAGGAACAATATGACCTGTACAAAGATATAAGGTGCCTACTTTCACACCTTTTGCTACTACAAGGGAACCTTTTGAAACCTTCCAATTTTTATCATTAAAAGTAATTACACAACCCTCATCACTGAGTTGCCCTGCTGAAATTAAATTCCTACTTAGCTTTGGAACATATCTTACCTCATGTAGTAGCCAATGATTCCCATTCTGCAACTTAATCTTAATTTTTCCCTTTCCAACAATCTAACAAGGTTCATTATCCCCCAAATAAAAAAGCCCAAAATCCCCTTGGACATAATCAATGAAATAACCTCTATGAGGTGTAGCATGAAAAGAAGCACCAGAATCTAAAACCCATGAATCATCAACACTCTCTAAAGACAGAAGCAAAGCATCCTCTTCAGATTTATTACTTACCACATTTGCCTCTTTGTCTCCATCTGATTTATCTCCTTCATTTTTCTTTCGATTCCAGCAATCTTTCTTTTTGTGCCCTGGTTTCCCACAGTACCAACAATCATTTGGTCCTCTCGATTGAGACCTCCTCCCCTTTGACTTTCCTCTTGATTTCCCACGATTTCCAGAGTTACTTCCTCTTTCATTCATTATGCCCCTGCTTTGCATTTAAAGCACTTCCTGATGTAGATCCACTTGAGGATTTTCTACGAGTTTCCTCACTTAAAATAACACTGATCACATCATCATATTTTAGGGTACTAGATCCAGGAACAGAATTACTCACCGCCATTACCAAGCCATTCCAGCTTTCAAGAAAAGAACACAAAATCAAGAGAGCCCTAATTTCTTCATCAAAATTGATACCTACAGAAGATAATTGACTAGTAATAGTATTAAACTCATTTAAATGATTTGCAACAGATCCACCTTCTGCCATTTTCATATTAAATAAATGCTTCATGAGAAATACCTTATTTGAAGCGGAGGGCTTTTCATACAATGTCGCTAGGGTTTTCATCAAATCTTCTGTCATTTTTGCTTTTGTAATATTAAATGCCACCGATGGTGCCAAGCATAACCGAATTCTTCCGAGTGCCTTTCTGTCCAAAAGATCCCATTCAGCCTCTGATATAGTTCCCTGATTCTTGGCTTTTCCTTCCAATGGCTTCCATAAATCCTTCTGATATAAATAGTCTTCCATTTGCATCTTCCATAACTGGAAGTTCTGCCCATTAAACCTGTCAACCCTCAACTTACCCTCATCTGCCATTGCTCCCACTCAACTGTGAGACTCCCACTTAATCGTGAGACTTTCCTGCAGAGGATAACTGAAAGACAACCTTGCTCTGATACCACTTGTTAGGATAAACCACAGACAGAAATAAAAACTACATGCAAATATAACCAATAACAAAAATAATAGAACACATAGAAATGAACACAAGGCACCAAGATTTAACGTGGTTCACCCAATCCCTGGGCTACGTCCACCAAACAGCAAGTCCGATCTTATTACAATCCAGTGATTACAACCTGATTACAATCCATAATCCCTTACAGCTCAATACCACTGCAAGAACCAATTTCGTATCACCACACATAAAAAATACCCAACCCTAAGCCATTTTTATACAAGTATTAAACCGCTTTAGGGTTATAACATGTCGGCCATAATATGTCGGCTACCATGTCGGCTACTTCCAAATTTTTTTTTTTTCGGGGCGATGCCCCGAACCCCACTATTTATGAAGTATGTACAGTACTTTCCTGATCAGTCACCACAATCTAACACAAAAGAGGGATGAAGTAACAATGCATAGATTTGAGAATGAATCAAAAAACATACCTAGCATCTAGGGCTAAAGTACACTAAACCATGCTCAAAATTAGTATTAGATTTGACAAATAGGGGAAAATTGGATCTTCAATGGTGAAATAGAGCATGAGGAGTGATGTAGTAGCATTGATAAAAAATGAATAGGAAGAGGATCCATGAGATTGTTGGAAACTACAATTGGAATATTTTTATGTTGTCATTAATGGAAAACCTTATTGGTAAGACATTTACTAATAATGTAGAGTACCATACCAATTGATTGATAAAGAAGATTTGAAAAAGAAGAGATGACAAGGTGAGCTAGTAAAATTATTGAGTAAAGAGGAGTAAGTATGATGAAATTGCAATGGGAAATTGAACAGTTAGTATTTGACAATATAATGTGTTGTTTGATCATTGTACGAATTGAAGAAGAAAGTTGAGTTGAAGTGTGGAAGAAATAATTGGTGGGAGACAAGAAGTTGAGTAAAATACTAAGCTTGACTGAGTAATAGTTTACTAGGTTAGTGAAGAAGTTGAAGTAGAATATTAAAGAACTTAAGTAATAGCCTATCAAAATAGTATTAGCCAAGTGATGATAATGGTCGAGTAAGGTGAAGAAGAAAATGGAAGAAGTGACTAATTGTAGTGAAAGCCAAGTGACCAAGTATAAGTTGAGCAAGATAGAATAGTAGAGAATAAGCTACCTACTAATGTTGTCATCAAATTAATAGTTTGTGAAAGAATCAAGATTTAAGGTCAACATAGTTGACTTTACAAATTGGTCAAAATGCATAAATAATAAGGATTGATGATTTGGGGTATTCAATTCATGAATTGAGTTTGTTATGCAATCTAAGGTGAAGATTTAATGAGAAATTTATAGAAGTTTTAAGGAAGGAGTAGAAGGAAAAAATATTGGACAAATTCAATGGATCTGATCAAACCCTAAGATCTATGGTTATGCTTAAGTGACAAAAGATTAACCTATCTATTTAAGGAGACATATGAGATGATTTACAATGTTGGCCAACAAATTTGTGTATTAAGTGAAGAATAGAGTTGTAGGAGAAAAGTAAGGAATTGGAAAAGAGTAATTGCTTGAGGAGTTTGCCAAGAAAATCATAGATGGAGAATGTGATGAAGTCTAATCAATGAACCAAGAATGAGACAAATGGAGATCTGAACATGCAAAGTGAGTTATATTTTATTAGATCAATCTAGTTGTTAATGTCCAACCATTGTGGTAGTGAAGTCCTTTATTCAAGGTTGACCTAATAGTCATATTTTAAATACTTTAATCATGTTGATATTCTAAGGGAATGTTCTAAAGTCCTCTAACAAGGCCACTCATAACAAGGTGACTAAATCCTTTACTAGGGTGGCACCTAAAATTGTATTTTGTAGCCTTTAAGAGGTTTGGCTCTTAACTGAGCTCACTTCAAATTAGTGAAAAGTGGTAGCATGTTACTTGGTGGTTTTTCCCAAATTGGGTTTCCAGATTAAAATTCTAGTGTCATAATTATGTGAATGTTGTTTTCATGTTTCATGTTATTTATTGTTACATGCATATGTTATTTGGTGTATACTAAATAGAGAGCTATGTCTAAAATGAATAATTTGGACTATTGATGAATTTCTATATTGTTCAAGTGAGTTTATGAGTTTGGTTAATTTGGTTGAATTTTTTAAATGTTGAATTGGTTATAATATTTTATTATTATCTTTTAAATGTATTTCTATTCCATTTGAGTCAATACGTGAGGATAAATAAAGCCATTTGTAATAGAATGTCAAAGTTGTCTAGTATGGTCAATTTATGTAAGTAAATCCATGGAAATGTAAAATTTCATAAACTATCTGACTTGATATGTTACTAATGGTTTTATAAAGTTTAAAGGTTGTCTATGGAAAAATTAAAAAGGTTGTCAAATGTGTAACAAAATATGTCATAAAATGTGACAATATAAAAAAGTTGATGTAAGACAGAAGGTGAAAGGTAATGGGACGTAATTAATTAGTTATAGAACTTAAAAAGTCTATAGAATTTTCATGTAATGGCCATGATTTACATATTTTTAACAAGTTTTAGAAGTTTGGAGAAGATTGGAAATAAGAAGAAGTTAGATTTTGTAAGTGTATTTTATTTTTTTTGAGTTATTTTTCTTGAAATCTAATTGTTGTTTTTGTTGGTATGAGTGTATATGAATTGACATGCGCCTAAAAATTACATTATTGGAAAGGTATTTGAGATATATTAAATTTGGTTTTGGTTTGGTCTAATTTTATTTTGATTGGAAGAAGTTATGATTGTTTGAGTGCAGATTGGTCTGAATATAATTTTTATGGTAGCAATTTTGGAAAAGTTTAATAACTTTTATTCCACTAATTGGATTGAGCTATAAATTGGATAAAATGTATTTAAGTCATCCAAGATCAATTTCATGAAATTTATTTGTGATATATTTTAATTTGGAAAATAAATGAATAAACATTTGAAGCATTTTGATGTTGTCTAGCTCATTAATTTGGTTTAAAATTTATATATTATGTGCATGATTCCATTGTTGAAGTCTCTTGAGTTTTAATCCCATAATAAATGTCTTTTTAAATCATTAAATGGATAAAGCCTTGAATTATAATTTAATAAATAAAATTACATTGATTCACCATTCAAACAGGCACTGGTCCAACTTCAAGGTGGTGGAAATGATCTACATTTTTCCCTCGCCTCTTTATTATTTTTCTTTATTATTATACATGAGTGGGGGATTAATTAGGGTTTTCCATATCTTTTTCACTAGACCATACCATTTTGAAAATGATCCTTCCTCTTTTTGGCTTTTCCTAAGGTGAGAGTTTAAGGTTTCAATAATACATGCCTTGATTTTATTAGTAATCTCACCTACTATCATATCCTAGTCATGAAATATTCTTCTATTCCTTTCTTTCCATACTTCCCAATCAAGGATAGATGGGAAAATATTCCATAGTTTTCTAAATATACTACTATTATTATTAGTTGGCCATCCCTTAAGAAGATCCTCTAAAAATTTTGGTAAAGGAGCAGTCCAACCCAACATATGTCTGAGCCACTCCCAACAATATTATGTATATGGATGTTTATATAAGAGATTATCAAAATTTTCCCTATTTTTCTTATGTAACACACATCTTGATGGTCCCAAGCAATTTTAAAATCCTATTTCAGGAGGCAATCTACATAAAGAAACCTACCTTTGGTAGATAGGAAGAGTCACAACATAGTTTAAGGGGAATATTCACTTCTTCCCACCTTTGGCAATGAGTGATTACTTTATATCCATTTTTAACACTATATCTACCACCTTTAGATGCTACCCATACGAGTTTTTCATTTCTCTCTAACTGCTTTAATTTCCTCTTATGAATGATTTTCTCATAAACCTTTTTTACTTCTAGTTCCATGTCAATATTATCTAAAGATTTACATTCACATCTTATACTACCATTAATATCTCTTTTATATTTATAATTGCTAGCCTTATTCCCCAAAAGTTTAACTAATTTCTCTTTAAGGATAGCTAGGATGCCCATGCTATCTACTGGTGGATGACCATCACATGAATCCTCGCAGAAGAGAGCTTCATCTCCATTACCAACATCCCACGTGAGATATTTACTAATAAAGGCTTTTCTTTTTACTATAAAGTTCCAACTTTTCGATCCTTTAGGAAGGTTCCTCATTCTAAACAAGGAGTAGGGATTGGTTGCATTAAGTTATTTTTTATACAAAACTTTAGCACATTTTTGTTCTCTTTCTTAAAAAAGACACCTTATTAGTTTAGCCCCTAATGCTTCATTTTGCCAACTTAATTTTTTGATACCTAGGCCTCTTAATTCCTTTGGTTTGCATAATTTTTCCCATTTTATAAGAGCTAATTTTTTCTATTTGTCAATGTCATTCCAGAGGAAGTTTCTGAGTTTTACCTCAAGCTTCTTATTGATACTTTTAGGTAGAGGTAAGAAGGATAGGGGGTATGTTGGTAGGGCAAATAAAACTACTTTGATCTTAGTAACTGTACGCACTTTTGTAAGCCATTTATCTTTTCAACCTCCTATTCTTTTATCCATTCTATCAAGTATACTATGCCATCCTTTGTTAGTGTTATTGGATTTTTCTAACTCTATTCCTAAGTATTTACATGGGAATGTACCTCTTTCATATCCCATAATAATACAGATTTGTCTTTCTATTTCAGATTTGGTGTTAATGAAAAAAATTTCTTACTTTTCAGCATTCACTCTTTGACCTGAAGCTTCCATGTATTGTTGTATGATTGTATTGAGGTTTTGAGACTCATTTATTGTACTTTCTCCTAATAAAATGGTATCATCAACATATTGCTAGTGCGTTATATTAGACACATTTTTTTGTTTCAATAATTACCCTTATTTTGCTATCAGAGTGAGCTTTGGTAATTTCTCTACTAAAGGCTTTTGCCATGATAATGTAAAGGAAAGGCAATAGGGGATCTGCTTGTCTTATACCTCTTGATGTGTCAAAGAAGCCTTCAAGGGTCCCATTAATAAGAATTAAAATTTTAGTTATTGAAATACATTGATAGACAACATTAATTCATTGGTGAGAGAATCCAAATGCTTCTATGGTTTTACATAAAAACTTCTAGTCAACCATATCATATTCTGTTTGAATATCCAATTTTAGATCATGCTTGCCATTTTATTTTTATTGGTAGTGTATTGTTTCTTGTATAATGAGTATCCCATCTAGAATCGATCTTCATGGTACAAAACCAATTTGTTCTTCTGATATAAGCTTAGGAAGAAGTGCTTTCATTCAATTAAAATTTTGTAGATGGTGTTGTAAAGAGCTATGGGTCTAAAATCCCCTAGGTTTTTAGGATCATCTCTTTTAGCTATTAAATTAAGAAATGTATTATTAATTTTTTATAGTAATGACCCACCATTTCTTTAAGCTTCAATGGCTTTCCAAAGGTCAATTCTAATAATATCCCAACATTTTTGGAAAAGGAAAGTCTGAAATCCATCTAGACCTAGAGAACTATCAGGGTTCATGTTTAATAACATAGATCTGACTTTTTTCAGAGATATGGGTGAATTTAATGCTTTATTATCTTCTATAGAAACCACTTTTGGTATATCTTCAAGCAATTTTGCTTGAGCTATCATATTTGAACTTTTAATTTTTTTAAATAAATTATAGAACTAACCTACAAAAATATTTGACAAAGTATCAAGGTTTTCAATGGTAGAGCCTCGCAAGTCTTTAATTTTAATAATTTTCCTTTTACCTCTGTTGTGTAAAGTACTATTATGAAAAAAAATTGTATTATGGTCTCCCTCTTCTAGCAATTTTTCTCTTGATTTTTGCCTCTAGAAGACTTCTTCCTTTGCTAGAATGTTTTCCTATCTAGCAAGAAGTTCTTTTTCCTGGTAGAAGTTCTCATTATTCATACCTTCTTTAATTACTCTTGTATTTAATTCTTTTAAGCTTTCTTTGATGTCTATTTTTTCTTTAAATATATTGTTGAAATGTTCTTTGTGTTGGTTTAAAGAATAATTTTGATAGCTGAGTGTCAATACACTTAACCATTTTTCACTATACATGCTAGGTGATATCAAGTGCCAAGTAATATCAAGTGCCGAGTAATATCAAGTGTTGAGTGATATCAAGTGCCAACTAATATCAAGCATATGCTCCCCCTTACATAGACATTTATTCTATACAATTTTTCTCTACATAATAACACAATACTCCCCCTTTGACATCAACGAAAAAGGTGTCAAAAAGATGTATCACAAACACTTGTTTCCTACTATTGATCAACACATCATTCTGGATATAAAGTCTTCCAAATCAATCTTCAATCTATCAAAGTACTTCTTCTTGTTTCCTTTGTGTTGGTATGGCTTTTCACAATATAGAAAAAATTTTGAAAAGATTAGTGAAAAATCATTTGTGGCCATTATATCATGCAATTTAGGGTTTTCTAAGATATTTCTTAAAATTCTTAGATTTCCCTAGTTCATGTCTTAGTCTCTGTGTTGTTGAAATTTTATCAATTTCTCAAGGATTGTTATCAGAGCAATCAGTTGAAGAGCCCTAAATGTGAAAGCCCTAATGCCTTATTACATTTTACCATAGTTTTGAAAACCCTCAAAAATAATATTTCAAAAAAATGCTTTTAGGGCATGTTACTTTTACCCTAAGGATGGGCTTGCATAAACATGACTTCATTAAAATCTTGTTTAAGCCTTAGGTGGCCATGCTTTGCCTGCAAATTGTTTGATTATTTTATTAAGAAATACCCCTTGTGATACAAATTTTATATGATCATTGATCTTGTTCAGATCAATGGGTATCACATTCCTACAATATTGAGATTCATGAGGAATAAGTAAAGCGGGCAAGTGCAAATTGGACATGTAGCAGGCTCTGACATCATGGCCCCACCTTTCCTTATAATGATGTTAAGGTTTCTTCCATGGAAGATGTTAGAGGAGTTGGATCGTAGGGTAGTATTTTATTTTCCAAATCAGCTGATGTGGTATATTGAGACACATGATTCTATACCCATTGATCTATGTGAGATCAAAGGCCTGTGAAAGCCCACATTTTCAAGCTACTCATTCAATAAAGAATGTGAGTGTGCAATTTCTTGACACATAGCAAGGTGGGGTCAAAAATCCCTAGTGTGTGCTATGGTGTGCCAAGCTGTAAGATGATTACTAATATGTACTACCAGTTGTGCCACTAAAGAAGTTTTTCTAGTAGATAGGATCAAAGCTTTATCAACCATAGATCTTTCAAAGATTAAGGGTTAGTGCAAGCCTGCATTAGGAACCTAAAAGAAACTTAAGGAATGCGGGTATGCACCATGCAGGCATGTGTCCATGATGATATCACTATCCTTGTCTAAGAAGGTTTGTAGGATCTGAGCTGTGTAACCATTGATCTTTACAAGATTGACGACTGGTGCAAGCCTACAATTTGAAACTACTTGTCAAATAAGGAAGGTAGGGATGCACTAGCTTGACACACGGAAAGAATGATGTCTAATACCTACTCACTCAAAAGAAGATATGTGACCTGCTTGCATGGAAGTTTTTAGGAGGCACAAACTCATATAAAGGTTTCCTATTGGTTAGTGTAGCTAGCTGGACTTTATTCAATTATAAACCTATATGATCATTGATGTTCCCTTGATCAATTAGTGGCACTTACCCACAATTATAAGATGCAAGAAATTTAAGGACTGTGACACATGGCCATGTTTTAAAAGCCATAAAGCTCATTTCTTTTTAAATTAAAGCCATCTGATTTGGTGAAAATCTATGGATATGATTCAAATTTGGGTACAATTTTGAGGTAATGATTACTAATAGTAAATATGGTGTAGAGCTCATTTGTGTGATTTCAATGCATGAATAAAACTCATGATCTCACCATTAGTGAATCACCAAAGCACCAAAAGAATATCAGAGCATACAAAACTTTCAAAGCCAGGGCATGGAAACTTTATCTAGTGATCCAATAAGTTGCAAAGGAAATCACATAGTGTAGAAGTGAAAATTTAGTAGGTAAGTACTGTGTGCTTCCTTGAAAATCAAGTATCCATTGTTATGAAATTTCTAGGGTTTATTCAAAATGCCTCCCCAAAAAGAATTCACTAGACAGATGGATTATCTAAAACATTCGCTGCATGATGATTTTCTTAAACAATTCCCTTTATCAGTACATGAAATAACTAAGGGGAGGGAACTCATTCCAAAACACCCTAGGGTAGCTATAGCAGAAGGTTTTTATGGCAAAGCAAATTGGGTAAGAGATATCCAAGTTTCCATGTGGGGTTTGGATTTTTTTAAGAAATGGTTTTCAGAATGAAAATTGGATACCCCTATGAGCAATGTCTGGGAATTTAATATTGGGAAATTAATAGTCCTCACAGTTTTCTTTAATAGTGATCTATTGATGGATTTAGCCAAAAAATATGATCCAATTATAGGGTGGATAAAGAATCATGTTGGAGTGAATCTCTTTTGTGTTTTCCCTAAATTGATTAGTGAGGTTTTTAACCTCAACCCTAACCATGTCGTGCATGAAATCATTGATATAGATGACTGTCAAGCAAGGTATGATGCACAAAGGATTTACTTAAGGATAGGGCCACTGCAAGAACATGCTGCTAAAATTGGTACTTAGTCTGTGATTACTGCCAGCACCCCAGAGCCATTACTGAGAAGACATTTTAACCTTAGGGCTTAGGCATTATATTTTTCTCTTTGCAAAATTTTTGGGATGGATGAATTTGATCAAATCCTAGGCTCAATTGTCCTTGTTATGGCTCAAACTCTTCAATTTGAGATGAGCACTATTCTGGATTTTGCTACTTTTCTTGCGAAGGAAACTCATAATGGTTTTTTGGGGATAGCAAGGGAAAAAGTGGACAAACCATTATATTGGTATTCATTGCTTATGTATGTATGCTTACACAAGGGATTTACTTTTTCTCCAAGGGTATGGAGCTGGAAACAACTAGGGATGGAGAAAGGAATCTAGTGCAATTATGGAGTGTAGATATGACTTTAGAGACTATAGATGCCAGTTATGTGAGGTTTGAAAAATACTGTGCATCAGAGCTTAGATTACTTTTGAGAGGGGACAACCCTAAAATTCCACAAGCACTATTAGAGTTGGTCACACCTAAGGACCATGCACAGGGGCTATTAGTTAGTCATGATTAGGGGATATAATCCCTTATAATGTTTCAATAGTAATAAGAGTATATATTTTTTGGGAAAGCCACATGTACTGCCATTTCATGTGCCCTTGAAGATAGGAATAGTTAAGCTATTATGGCAAATAGGCACTATAGATGAGAGGGAGTTGCCTAAGAATGGTACCTTTTTCGCAATTGTTACTATGGTACATGATTTTTTCTTTGTGAGGAAAGGGTGGAAGCACCTAAATTTGTTCCTAGATAGATATAACATGGCAAAATCTCATACCAGATTTATTGATTTTGAAGGATTCTATGACCTCTTAAGAGAGAGGGTGAAAGCTTCTCACATGGTGCAATAAGTTTATTATTTGGAGGATGTAATTAGGAATGTTTTTACTTTGCAAGAGCAACAATTGAGAAAGGAGAAGTGGTTAGTATTCAGAAAAACCCTAGAATTCATTAATGTTGTTGACCCCCATTATGACCCATTGAAATATAAAAAATATTGGGGAGCCAAGATGCAAGCATTAATGAATAATTTTTTTTGATTATCCACACTATTAATGAGAAGAAAGCCACATATGTTGAGACATATCTAGACAAGGCTACAGAGGTGCAAAGGAGGATCAAAAGTAGAAATGTAGTGGCCCCTAGCCAATAAACCTTCTAGATAAGGGCAGGATATGCAATGATCCAGAATGTACAATAGGCTTCTCTTTAGCAGAGACTAAGCTCAAGAAGTCCATCTATAGCCAGTGCCTAAAAAAAACAAAAATTAGAGCAAGGGTCTTCTTCCCAAGTGGAGCAATATTCCCCAAGCCAATCCCTAATCAGAATTGATGATGAAACATCTCTAAGGGAGTAGCTTAGACAAATTGGTGGAGAGGGAGATGTGATTGTTACTTCCATAGATTTGGTGATTGGAGAGCCTCAAGAAGCACTTGTACCTTCATTGGATCTCATTGCGGCTAATTATCAATGTAAGGAGATTGATCCCATAGTTTCCCAAGCCTCAAAAAAAATTATTAATGATGATAATTTTGTAAAATCTAGGGCTTTTGCTCAATTTTTGTGAAGATTAAACATGGGAAATTTTAAGAAAACTTGTGAGAAGATAAAGGAAAAATAATCAAACAAACCTGACTCTACTCTTAAGGTAGAGGTAAAGTCTAGATTTTTGAATGACTTTTCTCAATTTACACTTGAAGTTGGGAGGTAGATAGTTAAATAATTAGGAGTCCTTGTTCTGCCAGAGTGGGTTATAGTGAATGCCATTATCTTTTATTTAATAAGAAAACAAAAGGATGTTTAATTAAGGATTGAGGAAGAGATATTATAAGCTCATAGAGGAGTCAAGTTTAGTGATTACCATCAAGCCCTTGTTATTTGGTTTATGGAAAAAAGGAACAATACCAGAATGCATGAGATTTATACTACAAAACACACTAGTGCATTGATAGTGTTTAGGGTTGATGAGGTAGGTAGTAAACAAATAATGGGAATGGCATCAGAAATGCTAAATTTTGGTAGTGTGGTGTCTAGCCAAGAAGAAGATAGATTTGCTCAACTCAATGCTAGGTTTGAAGAAGTTTTGAAAGCATATGAGGAGAGGGGTATTCAAATACAGTCATTGGAAAATAAAATGACTCAAATGGAGAAGATTCTTGGGAAAAGAAAACTAGGAGAATCTAGTAAACCCAATATTGCATAACCCCCATGGCCACCTGTTGAGCCTTTTAAGTCAACACCAATTATTGAGATACTAGATACCCTAGAAAGGCCCTAGTTCTTTACTATAGAGGATTTTGAAGAGGAGAAAAATAAGTTATATCCCCTGCATGTAGAACATAATAATCAATATGAAGAAAAATTGAGGTAGGGTATCATGTATATAGTAGATAGAATTGAATCATTTTTTGATTTGCTAGTAGGGATTGTAACTATTAGGGATGAGTTAAAAGGAAATGAAGTTACATTATCTCCATTGTACAAAAATGGATAGAAAGAAATGAAGATATCACTACTTTGTGTATATCTATTATCCAACTGACCAATCATCAAATAGAAAAGATCTTTGATTTGTTAAATAAATTACAAGTTTTTGATGATAAACAAGATTCTTTCGAAAGAGGATTAACTATTTGTTTTTCCAAGTATTTTGCAAAAAAAATTGATTTCTTCCCTTGTGCTTTAAAGACAATTGAGAAAGTGAAGGAAAAGGAAGAATGGAAGAAGGAGTTGGATGAGATATTTTGTGAAAGGATGAATAAAGTTATACATGAAACATGCCATCTATTATGGGTAATGAAAAATGAAGAGCTGGTATGTCATGCCCTAATTTATAAGGAAGACACATCCACAATTTTTTTTGTAAAAAAATTAATTCATTTATCTATTTATATCCACTGTTACTACCATTTTATTTTATGAGTATTACTTTTATTACTTTGAAAATACTTATACTTACCATTCTTAGCATATACATGTATAATTTATCTTTCAATCTTTCAACATAATGATTATTTTTCAATATGTTAAAATAACTAGATTTACTATAATGCTTTCTCCCCAATTCCCTTAACACATGATTTAAATCTAATAATAATCCAAAATCTTGCTTTCTAGACTGACTCCATTTCTTGAATACCCAATGCAATTAGCATAATTTAATAGAAAAGGTATAATATAATGGTCATTTTACATTTATATTTTCACCACATAAAACCATAATCTAATCTTTCATAATCATAAAATCATATTAATAATCAAGTCATAATCAACTAAATTTTATATTATATCTTGGATAATCATACTAATTGATTCATTTTCTATAAATATTACATGTATCATCATTTTATTGTTGGAATATTCAAATATGGAAAGAGTACTTATGAGAGGGGGGGGGGGTGTGAATCATAAGTATCATAGTTTAGTCAATAAAACTTTTAACTGAAAGTAAATTGCATGCATGTAAGTATATCAAATAATCATGAAACCAGACACATGCATCAATAACACTTAACACTAGAATTTGGTAACCCAGAAACCCTCTAGGAATAAGAAGGTAAAACTAGGGTGGGGGTGATACCCACAAAAATTACTGCAGCAATATTGCTCAACCACTTCTGATGGTTTGCCCTGTTAAAGGCCTGCCCTATTAAAGGCTTTACACTGTGTCAATAGTGACCTTGTTAGAGGATTTGCAAACACTTAACATGAAGTGTTACCCTGTTAAAGGATTTAGTCACCTCTTTAAGGATTAATCGAAATAGCTATTAAGCTAACCTATCATCATAGGATTTTTCATTCTAATATAATTGCTAGAGAGTATTAGGTACAAAAAAACCTGACTGATTACAATCCTTGATTGTTGATTGCAGGTACTTTGTTCTACTTTTTCTGATCTGGATCCTTTTGTGATTTGATAATCCTCACTTCTGAAAATAGACTTCCTTGTGAACCCTTGTATATCTTCTCATACCTCTTATCTCTCTTTTTAATGAAGTTTTGTCTTCCTTATAAAGACATTTGAAGATTAGGGTTAGGTATGGATCTACAATCCATATTCAATCTTCATTTTCCATTCAATACTTATCTTCATTTTTAGGGTTTCAAAATTGATTAGGTGGGATACAATGTATCTACCTCATATCTTGTTTTCTTCTTGAAACTTTGCCAGTTGTATCTTAAAAATGTTCTACATGATATTTTGTGCCACCAGCTCATCATTCTTATCTTTCTTTTAATTCATAGATTTCTAGATAACAACCTTGTCGGCTTAGATTTGGCGAATCTTCAATTTCTTAAATAATGTAGCAACTCGACATTATTGAGTTACTGGTGCTTGGCACCTCTGTGTTACTTGACACCTATACCAGCTTGGCACTTGAACTTTACTCGGCACTTGAACTTTACTCGGCACTTGAACTTTACTTGGCACTTGAACTTTACTCGGCACTTGAACTTTACTTGTCATGCAATGTGGAATATGATTAAGTGTGTTGGCACTCAAGTGTCAAAAACATTATGATGTTAACAATCTCCCCCTTTAACATGAGTGACAAAAACACTTAACTGACCTTATAAGTACATTTACTAGTCTAATTGCTATGTACATATTGAAAACTTTGATCAAAATTTATGACTTACAATCTTACAATATATACCTCAAAAATTTTGTAAGTCCCCCTGAGTTGATTGTGCCTTATCTGTATATTATTTGTATATCAATACCCCTCCTTTGTATCTGTTCTCCCCTTATTAATCTGTATAACTCCCCCTTTACAATCTATATCTCCCCCTTTTGACATTTATGTCAAAGAGTGTTTAAGGGTTAAGACCATATTTGGCCAAAAATGTGCTATTTACCTCCATAATCATTCTGAGTGCTGCATCCCAATTATTCAAAGCAATTTCTAGTGACTTATGCTAGATGGTAGTCTCGACAGCAAGATGAATAAGTCCATCTATTGTAGAAAGATTGGGATCTTTCTTGAGTACATTTTCAGCATATACTTGCTCTTTATGGAGTATTTCTAAATTTGGGGTAATGGAGGTCTGGAGTTGTATAACTTTGGCCTTGATATTGGCCTCATCTGCTGTTAATATAGCTATTTCTTTGTGAGTGTGAAGTGATTGAGCAAAATGCTTCTCACTTTGAGCTAGATCACTTCATAGTTGCATGCTTGAAATGTTTAAATTTCTTTCCAAGCTCAGTATCTTTTGATTAGTTTCTTGTGTGAAATATGAAAAATCACACAACTTTTTGTATAGTGAGACTATATTCTCAAGTACTTTCTTAACCTTACCAATGAGCTTTTCCAATTCAACTTGTGAAAGTGCAATTTGACTTGATATTTTCTCGTTCACTTTCCCTTGAAATTTCTTTTCTGACCATTCCATAAGTTTTGTATTTGTTTCTTGGTCTTCATTTGTCACCTAGTCAACAATATCTATTAATTGCTCTGTGATATGCTTTGACTCATCTGGTGATTGCAAACTAAAGGCATCCATAAAGATGTCCTTGATCTCATAAAGTGTTTGCTTATTTTTATACTCTTTCTTGAGTATTTCTTGCCTTTTCCTTCTATTTAGTGCATCCTGCACTTCATTAATTTGATCAATGGTTATTGGTTTTGAGTCATAACTTGGTATGACTATCTCTTCATCTAATTCAGGGTCTCCATAATGAAGTACCCCTGCAATTTTGGTAGTGCTGGATGATGGTACTGAAATTTTTAATGGCTTGTGTGAAGGAGTCCTCGAGGTAGGCAAATTTATTAGTGTTTGTATTGCCACCTATTCTTCAGGGGTTTTTACTATTTCCTCCTCTTTCTGTTACCTCTAAGATCTTTTACCTCTAATTGTAGCTAACTCCTCTTTAGATGAGATCACACCTCTAGATCCATTGCTCCTATTGATCCAATTCTAGCCATAGATGCTTCAGATTCAGTGTAGTAGGACCCTTCACATCTTCCTACTTTACCTTCATGCGATGACTTCCTACAAGACATTGCAGATTTGTTCATGGAATATCACATTGAAGATGTGGGAGACACTCTTGAGGATATTCATCTTCTCTATGATGCAAATTCTTTATTCATTGTCATAGTGATAGATTCATGTACTTCAACACAACAGGGTACTCATGGTCTTCTAGGTGATGACCTCTTGTCAAACATTTCAGCTCTATTCTTGGAGTCACACATAGTAGATATGGAAGACTTCTTTGATGATCTATCACTTCTCTTTGATCAGGCAAATTCTTCTATAGTTGTTGCAAAGGCCCACTCTAACCCTCAATTCCATTCTCTAGATGATCAATCTCTATAGGCTAGTGTGATTGTGGATTCTTATGTACAACAACTATAGGAGGTCTCCTTATCAGTTGAGAGGACTATTGGTTTCCTGAAGTAGGTTCTACATCACTCCTTGTTCAATCTACACTTCTCTTTAGCAGTTAGAGGAAGCCATCATTAGTATCAACACAAGGACATTTGAATAGGTTTCAACAACATTGGTCATCAGAGAGATTCCTTCTCCATATAGGGAACACATCTCCTTTGTACCCTTGCATTTATTTCTTCCAAAGGGGCAAAACATCATCAAGCACTCATGGATCAACTTCTTCATTGGAGCATTTCTCATTGATAGACACACTACTTTTGGGGGGGCCGGGGGGGGGGGGGGGGGGGGGTTGTGGTAATACCTCATCTCCTTTTTCTCCTTTTTTTTTTGCGGGGGGAGGGGGGAGGGGGGAACTTTTTCCTCTTAGGAGGTTTTGTCCTTCACCTTCTTCATTCTTGTATATACTTGATGTATATTGTAATGGGGGGGTCTTGATTACTCCATCCATCCATGCATTGCTTTACATCTCTCTTTTTAGGAGAGGGATTTTCCCATGAGGTTTTCCCTCTTTCTCTACTTTATGAGAGATTTGCATTTTCATTACATACATGGGTACCTAAAATGGCCTAGTAGCTAGGACCCATTATGTATTTTCATCTGAGTTGTCATAAGCTTAAGGGAATTCCCCTAAGTTTCACTTAATGGGGGCTATTGGTGTAAATAAGTATTTACTATTTACAGTTACTTAGGTTAACTTATATTTTTAATATTTTTTTATTAGTCACCTAGGAGTATGTGTAGTCTCGTGAGTTGTCATATTGACAACATAATAGTTAGCACACTAATTAAGCACACGGTGTCTACAACCTTCTTAATCTTATCCACTCACCTATAATTTTGGATAAGGTGTGTGCTTGGTTATCAATGCTTATCTTATCTCTTAGTTGTTTCTAGAGACATTCTAGGTGCTTTCTTAGAGGCCTTTATATATAGGCACTCCTAGTGTACTTGAACATGGCATATTGAATATATCATCATTTTGATCATAGTCTCTCTCTCTCTCTCTCTCTCTCTCTCTCTCTCTCTCTCTACAGTTGTGCTTGTGTTTGAGTTCTTAGTTCCTGGGTGAATTTTTCCCTTAGAAAAATTCTTACAATCATTAACAAACTTAGGTTTCTTACATTATATTGCATTATGTCCATAACCATGTCAATTATAACAATTGAAATTACTAATAGGTTTAAAAGAGATACTTGTACAATCTCTCTTCATATGTCCAACTTCATTACATATATAACATCTAGCTCTGAATTCATGTCCTACTTCTTTAGATGAATAATCTTGCTTGGGTTCTTCAACATGCTTTGTTGTTCTAATTTCATCAAATTTCTCTGTCAATTTAGTTTTCACAATTTCATCAAACCACTTGAAGTTTTATTTAGGGATTTCTACTACAGAATCTAGTTCTATCCTAATCTCATCTTTCTTTGCTAGCTTCTCTCCAAGAAGATATCCAAGGCCTATCTTATCATAAGAAGGTCTTTGATGAAATATTTGCTCATCAATTTTTCTAGAACTTGTGTAAAGTTTCTCTAACTGTCATTTATCTTGTGTCAATTGTCCTTTCATGATGTTGTTGTATTTTTACAACTCTACATGCTCTATCTTAATAGAATCTAATTTAGATGTCACTTGACTCAACTGGGATCTAAGGTCTATATTCTTAGATCTTAGATCAGGTTCTCTCTTATTGCCATTACTCTTAAGACTCAACTTTAATTCAACAATTTTAAACTCATGTTTCAAGATCTTATTCTTCTTCTTAAGATTTTTCATATCAAAATTAACACTAGTCTAGGTGCAAATGGTTCCTTGCCAGATTTCAAATCATCAATTTCATCCTTCAATTTACCAATGTAAACTTTTGCATATTTGTATCTACCTTTCAAGTTATCCCTCTGGTGCAGGAGCACCTAGGTAGGCTAAAGGGTAAACCTAGGAATTCTTTGGTGTTTTTGTCTTGTAGTTACACTATCCACATCAATAGAGTAATAATAGGATCAACTTGGTCCTAAGGTGAGGTTAAATAGGGTTGAAGAGTCCCACAATGCAATATTGCTTCTAATTGCTCAAAACATGCTCATTTGGCTCCATACATCATTTTTGGGTTTCGAGGAAAAATAGGGAAATAAAGTGTTTTAAGCTCTTTATTATGTTTCTTGGATCCATCTTAGGCATTTTTAAAATCTTGGTAGCAAGTAGAGCAAGTTTGGGTAGAAAATTTGCAAAATTGTGAAAAATGCTCATTTTTTACAAAGTTGTCATTCACAACTTTTGTAAATTTTATGTAAAAAGAGAAACTTCTTTGTGGGAGCCCTTCAACCACTTCAATTAGTTGGAAAATTAAATTCCAGTCCTATATAAGTTCTAACTCAACCTTTTTAAAAGGCTAGAAAAAGGAGAAATGACATTGTACATAATGCAATCAACATTTTTCATTATTACAATAGTTTCTTGTTTTGAGTGTTTTTTCATGCTTTGTATGGATCAAAATTAGGGTTTTCTAAGTTGGAATTTTTAGTGGATTTTTTCCTTCACTTATGTTTTTAGTTTTTGTGTTGTTTCAAAGACTTTTGTGTGTTCAAATAAATTATCTTGTAAATTCACAAGTTGTTGTTCTGAACTAGGTAGCCAACACAAAATGGAGTCTTAGGGTCATTTCCCACCATATGAAATGTATGGCCTCTTAGAATTTTGAACTAGAATCATTTTAAATTATGTACAAAAAATGAGAGCCCATGGGAATCACAACAAGAATTTTTAATGTGATGTCCTAGGCAAGCAAACCATGTTTGGTTAGGGATCACAAATCTGAAAAGGAGCATTTAGAGTGGACTGAGAGGTTTGATTCCTCAATACAAGAAGATGGTGAGTAAGTAGATGGTGAGGGCTAACTCCAATCTAGAGGAGGAGTCTTGGTAATGAATTTTAGGAGTTTTAAAACTTGAACAACTCCAAAATCCTTAAAACCCTCAAATTAAGCCTATAATTGTGCTTTGACTGTACAAACAAGTTGGGGGCTTAAGAGTTACAAGATCTTCAAGTACTCTAAAAATGGTATCCAAAAAGATGATTTTTTTGGCCATTTTTAAGGGATATTTCAAATATATAAAATTTTGTACTTGTTTTGGGTGTAGTATATTAATGAGTAACCTAAGGCATGCCTAGGTATTCATTTGCATAAATGTAAAGGTCCAAGGAGAACTGGGGTTATTTGTGTGTTTGTGGAAGTTTGAGCAATCTTGTACTAACTTGTTGATGTACACCAGTTGAAGAAGTGAGATATCTTTGATAGAATCCTTAGAGGCATAGGGTGTGAAAGAAGACCCTAGAGAGCTTAGGGTTTGTGAGAAAGATTGGTTGTCACAGTAGAGTGGTATCAAAGCAAGTTAAAGACTTGGGAACAATTGGTGAATGTATACATCTTCTAGAGAGTCAGTAGGTGAAACTAGAATGGTGAAAAATGTATAACTAGCCAAGGAAGTTGATGAGCAAAGGGAGAAGAATAGAATTTTTGAAGAATCCCTAGTAGAGGTGAAGGTGAAACTAGATGCATTTGCTAAAGTAGCTAGGAGAAAGGAAGATGAAAAATTTGAGAAGGGTAAAGAGGTAGGAGAGGAGAATATAGTCCCTGAACCTAAACCTATCTTGAATGAAGAGCTCTTCTTGAAGGTTGTCAAAGCCCTAGGAGGAAATTCTTTGGAAGATATACCACTTTTTAGTGTAAAGATGGACATAGATGAAGTCATGGACTTGATAGATGGCATAAAGAACCAGTTTGAGCGTGAGGGGTATTATAGGCACAAAAGGTTAAACTTGCTAAGTCAAGACTTATAGGCTTAATTCTAATATGGTGGAAATGTGTACAAGATAAAAGAATTAACATGGGTAAGACACCTATAGCTAACTAGAAGGCTATGGTCACTAAAGTGAAGGAGAAATTTCTGCCTAAATACTTTGAAATTTAGCTCCATAAGAGAAGGCAAGGATTGAAGCAAAAGAACCTAGATGTGACCTCGTATACTGAAGAATTTTAGAGGTTATATCTAAAATCCAAGTACCAAGAACATGAGCCAATCAAAGTGGCAAGATATCTAGGTGGATTGAAGTGGAATATCCAAGAGGAACTTAGTTTGTGGGCACCTACCATAGTTCAAAGATGCCATTAACTAGCTCTAAAGGTAGACAAAAACAAAAAAAAGGAAAGGAGATTCTAACTTCAAGGATAGAGGCATGAGAAAAAATCAAAGAGGGAAAAGAGGAGGCTACTAGGGTAGAGGTAGTGAGCAAAAGAATCCAAGTGAAAGAAAGTTCAAAAAGCAACCTAGTGATAACTCCTGAAGAGGTGATTAAAATAGAGGGAGAGGAAAATGAATTCATACTTTGCAAGTATGAAATGTTAAAATTGTGGTCACTTGGGTCATCTAGCCTATAGATGCCCAGAGAAGCCTTCTTCCTCAAATCAACTAAAAAGAATGGTGTATGTACAAGTGGATTGTAGTAAAGAATTTTTTGTAGATCACACCGAGTCTAAAAAAGGTGAGAACCTCATGTTTAGGAGAGTTCTAATCAAAAAAATAGCTCCTAATGAACCTTAACATAGGATGGAATTCTTTAGGATATAATACAAAATCCTAGGGAAAATATGCAAAGTAGTGGTTGATTCAAGTTCTTCTAATAATGTAATGTTAGAGGAGGTTGTTACTAAGTTGAAATTATAGAAGATACCTCATGAAAACCATTACAAGGTTACTTTGCTCAACAAGGGGCAAAGCACCTTGGTGAATGAGCAAGCTTAGGTGGAATTCTCCATAGTGGGATACAAGGACAAACTATTGTGTGATATTTTTCCTATGGATTCTTGTTAGTTTATGCTGGGTAGGCCTTGGAAATTTGATAGGGAAGTTGTATATGATGGTAGAGAAAATGCCATAACTTTTTTAAAAGGAGGAAAGATCTTCAAAATTTAGTCCTTATTGGAAGGGGGCGAAACATAGGCAAGAGTGCCTAGTGTGTTATTTTGTAGTTGGAAAGAGCTTGTTAAAGACCTCAAGGATGAGGAATGTCAAAGTTTTGCAGTAGTGCTAAAGTTTGGAGAAAAGGAGAATGTATCCAAAGAACCCTTACCAATTGAAGTCCAAACTTTTCTTGAAATCTACAAGGACATAGTGAGTGATGGTATCCCAGATACTCTACCTCCTAGGATAGTTATTAGTCATCAAATTGACTTTGTTCTAGGTGCTTCCTTGCCTAATAAAGTAGCATACAAGTTGACTCTAGACAAGAACTTATAAGTGGCAAGACAAGTCCAATAATTGGTGGATCAAGGCTAGATACAAAAGAGCATAATCCCATGTGAAGTTCCTATTGTGTTGGCATCTAAAAATGGAGGGAAATATCCATCAATAGGATTACAATTAGGTATTAGTTTCCCATACCTAGGGTTGAAGACCTTATGGATTGTCTTGGAGGCACTAAATACTTCACTAAGCTAGATTTGAAGAGTGGTTATCATCAAATAAGGATAAAGAAGGGAGATGAATGGAAAACAACATTTAAGACTATTGATGGTCTTTGTGAATGACTTGTAATGTCATTGGGTATTTCCAATTCTCCTAACATATTCATGAGGCTCATGAATGAAGTGCTCAAGGATTTTATAGGAAGATTTGTAGTGGTGTATCTAGATGATATACTTATATTCAGAAAGACTAGAGAAGAACATATCAAGCATGTTAAGGTAGTTTTGAAGAGGCTTCATGAGGAGAAGATAGCCATAAATATTGAGAAGCATGACTTCTTCAAGGAGGAACTTGTGTACCTAGGATTTGTGGTGTTTCAACGAACATTAAAGATGGACAAGGAGAAGGTTTCTATTATACTAGATTAGTTTCTCTAAATTCTATAGGAAATTCATTAGGAATTTTAGTGGTATTTGTGCACATTTTTTGGATACCATAAAGGGTGGAGTTATGTCTAAATTCAAATGGACTTTAGATACTGAAAAGTCATTAGAAATGTTGAAGAAACAAGCAACAACTCAACCTATCCTACAATTGCATAGTTTTGAGAAATTATTCACCTTAGAATGTAATGCAAGTGGCTTAGTAGTAGGTGGTGTTTTGAGTCAAGAAGGTAGACTAGTGGATTTTATAGTGAGAAGCTTAATGAGGCCAAGAAGAAGTATTCATCCTATGAATTAGAGCTGTATGCCTTAGTTTAGTGTCTTAGGAAGTGGAGACATTATTTGTAGCCTAAGGAATTTGTTATGCTTATAGATAATTAAGCTCTTAGCTACATCAAAACTCAAAAGAAGTTGAGAAACTAACACTTGAAGTGGATGGAGTATTTGTAGGCCTTTACCTTCACAATCAAGCATAAGAAGGGATAGTTGAACAAAGTGGCAAATACACTATGTAGGACAATTTTGATAGTCCAAGAGATTCAACTTAAAAGCATTGGAATAGAAAGTTTTTAAAATCTCTACAAAGAAGATGAGGACTTTGTTGAAGCCTACAGGGTATGCATTTATTTTGAGAATCATTTCGTAGAAATTTTTTTGAATATACCTTGCAAAATGGCTTGTAATTCAAAGGTAATTAGCTGTGTACCAAGGCACTCAATGAAAGAGAATCTAATATAGGAGAAGAATAATTTCAGCCTAAGTGGTCATTTTGGTATAAGCAAAAATATAAAACCAGTGTAAAGGTTCTACTATTGGCCAAAACTAGCAAGCGATGTAGCCAAGTATGTGGAGCATGTTGGAAATCTACTTGAAAGGATCATTGATGAATAAGATTGATTGAAAGAGGGAGATTGTTGTTAAAAGAATGTTTTCAATCATTGTTTTTTCATTGATGTCAAACCTACTATGTGTAGGAATGACAATTGCTTATAAGATCCAAGTACTATCACTCAGTTGATTGATGTAGAGGATTTGATCAACAAGATGTAACAAGAGTACCTAAGGGAAAGGTTGAGTTATGATATTGCAATGAAGTGCCAAGATTAGTTAAGCCAATGGTTAAATGATGTCATGATAACATACTTGAAGATACAGAGGTTGGTCACACTTAGAAACATTGGGGAAATGAGTTTTAATAAGGTTGACTGCAAAGCTTAAACTAAGTTCATTAGTGGGTACTGAGCAAGCTAGTTTAAGCTGATAAAAAATTCTTAGTTGGAGCCAAGCAAAAGGTAAATCTAGTGTGTGCCGAGTAATATTTAGGTGCTAAGAAAAGTAACAGGTGTTGAGCATCAAAAAATCTTAGTAGGTGTTGAGTGAACTTCAGGTGTGAAGTATCAAAAAAATGTAGTTGATGCTAAGTAATATAGTATGTGTCAAGCATCATTATTTCAATAGTGTTGAGCTGTTGCATTATTGGAAATGTCAAAGATTCACCAAATCTAAGCTGACATAGTTGTTATCTTGAATTTTTTGAAGCAATTGGAGGATAAGTATGATGAACTGGTGGCATAGAATTTTATGTAAACTATTTTTGATTGAATTCAAAAGGATTATTCAAGAAGTTTCTAGAGGAAATAAAATGTGGGTTAGATTCAATGAAATCCTACCTAATCCATACAAATTGAAATCAAAGGAAGGAAGAATCATGTGGGAAAAAGAAGATCTAGACTTCTATTTAAGGAATCACAGACCAAGAAGAAAATGTTGCTACTGAAGTGCCAAAATTGCAAAGAGGTTAGAAGGGTGTCAAGGAGAAAGCATCTAGGAGAAGGAGGAGCACAGAGGGTCTATTTTAACAAGTGGTTAGAGAAATCTAATTGTACTAGTACATTGAGCATGAAGACTCAAGGAAAAAAATCTTGAAAGGAGGGCAAGCTGATAGAGTTGTAGAGATTGAAGGCCAGGCAATGTGAAGAGCTAAAGAGTGATCTAAGATCTGCAACTTAAGTTGTATGTTGTAATTAGGTCAAAGATTTTCTAATACTCTCTAGCAATTGTATTAGACATGAAAGTCCTACAAACTTAGGCTAGTTTAATAGCCATTTGTAAATCCTTTAATAGGGTGGCATTCCAAGTGAATTTTCTAAAGTCCTCTAACCAAGCCCACTTCTAATAGGGTGTATAAATATTTTAACAAGGTCACATTTAACAGTGTGGTGTAAGCCTTTAATAGGGAAAGCCTTTCATAAGGCATCACTTCAAAAGAGTGAGAATTGAGTAGCATGTTACTGGTGGTTTTTCCCAAATTGGGTTTCAACATAAATCACTATGTTATGTGTTGATTCTTTATATATTATGCTTGAATTTTGATTTATAGTAACTTGCTGAATAGGAAACTTAAAGCTTGGATGAATGAATGGTTGGATGGGCTCACTACACTTAGTGAAAAAGTTTGAATTGGATATCTGGACCTTGAATAACTAATTCACCACCTCCCCTCCCCCCTCAATTATTCTAAAGCATTTCTAACAATTGGTATCAGAGCCATTTGCTAATTTAGTTTCAAGGTACTAGAAGCAGGAAGATCAAGATGTCCAAGAGAGAAGTTACCAAGCTCAACAAAGAAAACTTTGTTGCATGGTAGAGTCTAATGAAATTGTACCTTGGATTAATAGGTGATTATGCATAAACCTCAATTGGAATAGAACATGTAGAACTAGTTGGACCTCTTACTATAGATGATTTGAATAAAAAGAAGGAGCACAATTAAGCAATGTTAGAGATTGCCTCTACACTTAGTTATGCTAAATATGATGACATTAAAGGATGTGATACTACATTCAAGATATGGAAATCCTTGTCATATATCTATGGAGGAGATTATAGTGTTCAAAGAGAAAAAAGACAAAGCCTCAAAGGAAAGTTTGATGACATGAAAATGGAGGAAGGAGAGAATGCTACTCAATATGGATCTAGAATGAGAGAAGTGGCAAGTGCAATAAGAAGTCTAGGTGGTCAATTAGAAGAAGAGACCATCAATAGAAAATACTTGAAAACCCTACTCCCTATCTATGATATTAGAGTTTTAGCATCCAAGAGTTAAGCTATATACCAAGAAATTCATTGACCTTTAAAAGAATAGTGGGAAGACTTATTGCATTTGAGTTGTCCAATTTTGACAACTATAGACCTGAGAACCTTGAATCTGCTTTTAAGGCACAATTGACAATGAAAGACGCTAAGGAGGTGACATCAAAGAAGAAGTGTAGAATAGAAAAGCATGCATCCAGTGATAGAAACATAAATGAGGAAGATGTGGAATAGTTGGAAGCACTACTAGCTAAAAGATTTCATAGAGGCAAAGGTAAATTCAAAGGTAAACTCCTTATCATTTGTTTCAATTGCAATAAAGTAGGTCATATTACTGCAAGATGTACATAGAAAAAGAACTACAAAGAAGGAACCAAGTACAAGAACAAAAGAGAAGATTATAGCAGAGACTACAAGGACATAGACAAAAGATGCTACATTCTTGAAGAAGATTTTGATGAGAATGATGATGAAGTAGTCTATGTGGCCATAAAGGATGAATCAAATAAGGATGAAGATGAAGCAATGTCATTGGTAACTTGTGTGAACAAGAATGACAAGTTGATCACAGATAGTGGATGCTCACATCACATAATAGGAGATAAAAGTAAATTTATTACCTTTACTCAATATGATGGAAATAGTGTTAGATTTGGAAATGATGCTCCATGTCAAATCAAAAGGAAAGGTTCCATTAAACTTACTGAGAATATTTCATGTGATAATGCATGATATGTTGAAGGATTGAACTATAATTTGTTGAGTGTATCATAGTTAGGCAATGTAGGTTGCAAAGTAGAATTTGGAAACAAAACTACTAAGATCTATGACATTGATGGAAATTTGATAGGAAAAGGTGAAAAAACTAGGAGAAACCTATTTTACCTAGATATGGAAGATGCAAGTTGTCTTGTTGTGAGACTTGATGATGTGTGGTTGTGGCATAAAAGATTGTGTCATGTTAACTTTTATAATTTTATTAACATTAGCAAAAAGAAGAAAGTCAGAGGTTTTCCTAAACTAAAGAAACCTAAAAACACAATGTGCAAGCAATGTCAACTAGGGAGGATGATTATGTCTAGTTTCAAGAGAAAAACTTTCACATCCAAAGAAGTACTTGAGCTAGTCCATATAGAATTATGTGGTCCAATAGAAATGCAAAGTTACCTAAGAGACAAATACATAATGCTATTTGTACATGACTATTCAAGGATGATGACTGTTATGTTCTTGAAGAAAAAATCTAATGCATTTCAAATATTCATGTGGTATTTGGCCAGAGTTGAAAAGGAAATAGGAAAGAGTCTAAAGTTTCTTAGGTTAGACAAAGGATGAGAGTTTACATCAAAAGAATTTGAAATATTCTGCAATGATAGAGGTATCAAAAGGTAAACATTAGCACCAAGAACTCAACCTCAAAATGGTATTACTAAAAGAAGGAATAGGTTAGTGATACATTGTGCAAGAACCTTGATAATGGAGAAAAATGTTGCTGTAAAATATTGGAGAGAAGCTATAAGTACTCTTGTTTACACCCTGAATAGAGTCCAAGTCACCTAATGTAAAACATTTCAAAGTATTTGGTTGTAAATTCTATATTCTTATAGATACTAGAAATGGCAAGTTTGATGCAAAAAGTAATGAAGGCATATTCCTAAGATACTCTACTAGAAGTAAGGCATATAAGTGTTTGAATACTAACACTAACAATATTGTGGAGAGTGCAAATGTAAATTTTGATAAGCATGCAGAAGTTCAGGTTGATGGAACTAAGCAATTAGAGGATTATAGATCCTTTGTATACTTCTATGAAGGAATGACTATTGAAGACAATGCTACCAATCAAGTTAGGAATCAACAACAAATTTTAGTATCAGTCAAGTTACACCTAGTGAATGCTAAGCTACATTCAGAAGATGAGCTGCAAATTGAAGGAAGTGCACATTTTGATTTTAAAAATAGTATACATGAAAGAGATGATGAAGTATTAGATGGAGAAGAGAAAAATGACTCTAAAGCTGAAGGATCAAACATGGAAAGAAGGATAGAACCAAGATTAGTCAAATATGTAAGAAGACATCACCCTACAGATCATATTATTGGTAATAAGGATGCCAAACCTATGACAAGGAATAGACTGAGAAATGAATCATGTTTGCTAAGCAAGGTTGAGCCTAAAACAATTAAAGATGCACTACAAGATGATGATTGGTATAAAGCTATGGAAGAGGAGATAGACCATATTGAGAAGAACAAAACCTAGACCATAGTTCCTAGACTAGCTAATAAGAATGTAATTAGTACCAAATGGGTGTTTAGAAACAAACTTGATGAGAATGGTAAAATAACAAGAAACAAAGCCAAATTAGTTTGCATAAGAAGGACTAGATTATGGGGAAACATTTTCCCCTATTGAAAAAATGGAAGGAGTAAGAACACTACTTGCATATGCTGCATACAAAAGTTTCAAAGTCTACCAAATGGATGTCAAGTCTACTTTTCTAAATAGTATACTAAAAGAGGAAGTCTACATTAAACAACTAGAGGGGATTGTTGATGACAACAACAAGGATATGGCTTGCAAACTACATAAAGAACTTTATGGTTTGAAGCAAGCACTTAGAGCATGGTATCAGATATTGCACAAATACCTTGTAAAGATAGGATTTGAAAGAACAGATGACAAAAACAACTTGTACATCAAGGCTGAAAAAGTTAAAGATATTTTGATATCTAAAATCTTTGTTGATGATATAATATTTGGAGGAAAAGATGCTCTATGCAAAAGATTTTTCCGATCAAATGAAACATGATTTTGAGATGTCAATGTTTGGAGAAATCAAGTTCTTTGTTGGTTTGCAAGTACATCAATTAAAGCATGACATATTTGTGACACAATCAAAATACATCAAGGAGATACTTAAGAAATTTGGATTAGAAGAGTCAAAACTAGTTAGCACACTAATGGCAATAGGACATAAGTTATCCAAGAATGATGAATTAGCTAAAGTGAATCAGCCAATGCATAGATCAATGATTGAAAAGTTGTAGTATGTTCTACATAGTGGACCAAACATTGCATTAGCTATTGGTATAGTGGCAAGATTTTTTGTAGATCCAAGAGGAAATTGTATGCATGAATATGCGGCCTCTACTAACACACACACTTCAACATAGTCCTTATTTGTGGATTCATCCTGGAATGAACATTGGATTATTCATCCAAAAATCAGCCGGCAAGGTGACCTGTTGCCTTCTATATAAAGGGAATTGCTTGTTAGATATCCTCAGATTTGAGGTGTTAAGCAACCAGACCCTCTAAGAATGAAGGATTTAAAGAAATGTAGCTAATCTATATGATTGTGTAGATTAATCTAGAATGAGAAATGCATTCTAATCTAGGAACAATTGAAACAAAACTAGATTAAACTATGTATATTAAGCTAAATGAATTTAAACTAAGAATGCAAGATGTATGCAAGAATGTAAGAAAATGTGAGAAAATGTGAGTATGAATTTTAACAGCAATTCAATGCAAATTCTAATTCATCCTCCCTCAAAATGAAGAGATGGGGGTCTCTTAAATAGACTTTCCTGGAATCCATCAACAGTTGAGATCGATTTCAATCAACGGTCAGGATTAAAGGTGAAGTTCAGTCATAAAAGAAGATTCCCAAATTAAAGGGAGTTAACTGATTCAATTTGAGTATAATAAGGAGTTAACTGATTTAATTTGAGTAGAATAAGGAGTTAACTAATTTAATTCCTTTTTGATCAATAGTGAACTGAAAATTTCCCTTTTTGAACTGAAGAGAGATTTTGGTGAGATATTTAATTTAATAAAATGAGATATGCTCTCATAATTAACTTTTCTATTTAATTAAATAATCCTTTAATTAATTAGAGACACTTTTCTTATTTAATTAAATAACTTCATTTAATTAATTAGGAATGGCTTCCCATTTAATTAAATAACTTTGTTTAATTAATTAGAAGTAAGTATTCCATTTAATTAAATAATTTTTTTTAATTAATTAGAAATGTTTTTCTCATTTAATCAAATAATTACATTTAATTAATCAAGATAGGCATATTTATTAAATTAAATAAATTCAATTCCATAGTACATTAGCCTTAGGAGATAATTTAATTTAATAAAGTATTATGGCAATGGCAATGAGCCAATTTTGGGGTATTACATTTTACCCCTCTTTGAATGAATGTGTGAGCAACACATTCAATTCAAAGATAATTAGAAAGCATGATGCGAACATGAGATTGGTTCCAAAGTTGGAGACCAATTGATAAGCTTTTAAGGACTATCTCTAGAACAGAGCTTAATCCCAAGGAATCCAAGTAGAGCACTTAGATACCTAAGATTGATAGCATTTAAAAGACTACCTCTAGAACAAAGTGTAATCTTTAAGGATCTAGATAGAATGTCTAGATACCTAAAATTGATAAGTATTTAGAAGACTATCTCTTGAACAGAGCTTAATCTTCAAGGATTCAGATAGAACACCTAGATACCTAAGATTGAAAGCATTTAGAAGACTATCTCCAAAATGAAGCTTAACCTTCAAGGATCTAGATAGAACACCTAGATACCTAAGATTGAAAGCATTTAGAAGACTATCTCCAAAATGGAGCTTAACCTTCAAGGATCTAGGTAGAACACTTAGATACCTAAGATTGATAAAAGATAACAAGGTCCAATCATGAGTCATAGAATCATCCCCAAAATGAGGCTTGATCCTCAAGAGTCAAGGTTTAGACTATCCCAATACCTATCCATCAAACTCTGAGAAGAGTTTTTATAAGGTTGATCAATTGATAAAAAGATAAGATAGATGACAAAGATGTCAAATAGAAGCGAACAAGATGCCCTGAGTGATGAGATGACCCAAGTGATGAGGACATGAGATGGGAACGAGATGCCCCAAGCATTAAGTATTCAATGATGTAATCATCCTGCCCCCTTGGGAGTGAAATCGAAAGATCACACACCAGAAATATGATGTAAAGCAGTAGAAGAAATTTGAGATTCAACAAAATCTAGAAGAGATCAGAACGATCGAAAGAAGATTCAGGGTTGATTTGAAATGATTTTGAAGTCGCAAAGACCAAGTTTGACCAAAATTTGATTAGATGTAGCCATAGTTGACTTGAGTTGACTATTTTCAAAATGAATTTTGAAAACATGGAGAATGTAGAAATGAAAGGATTTCAAGAATCACAAAGTATCAGAAAGATTTGGGCTGTACAAGCATTCGATTGCGTCAGTCTCCAAAATTTTAAAATGCATTTTTGAGGCTCTTAGGTGTGTTAGATTTCTAATTTGATCCTGAAAATGGATCTAGAATGGTCCAATTAGCTAAGGGTGTGATTTTTGCACAAATTTGAGCACTTTGAAATATTTGGGTCAATAGCTATATAAGGGCTAGAGGGGTCACTTTCAATACATTTATGCATTTGTCTTCTATTGATTTGAGCTCTGAGAGAGACATGGCAGTCAGTGTGAGACATCATTGATTTGAGTGCTCCAGATGTCACAGTCACCCAGCAGACTAGGAACTGCCAATGAGTCATGGAGTCCCTGCCTTCGTACTTTTGTTTCACACATTTTGAGGTCATTTATTAACGATTTTAGCATGTTTTAGGATTCTCAATTCAGTTTTTGCACGAGACCAATCTCTTCTCGCATGAAAATCTTCTTTCTTCGAGCGAAGAAACATGGTGCACTGTTTCTTTGCGCACGGTCGGAGGATCTTCGCGCAGGACGAATTAGGTTTCGTGCGAAGATTGAGTTTCTTCGTGCGAGGCTATTTGTGTCTCGCATGAGAATTTCTTTTCTCGCATGGACAACTCTTTTTTTGCACGAACAACTCTTTTTTCACATGAATACGAGAATATTTTTGCAAAGAAAGAATGATTTCACATGAAATTGGGAGAGCTTTGCGCAAGATTTCACAAATTTCACATGAAATCCTGTGATAATTATGCATAAAAAATTGATTTTTGCACTCAAAAATTGCATTTTAATTGGTTTTGGTGCATCGTTTTGACTTGATACTGATCGTCGCATTTGTTATTTGTTGTTTGTGCGTGCAAGAGTCTTTTGGTGACGTTGCATTTAGATCTCATTTCCCACCATATGGGGAGCTATTGCGGAGTCTTGATGACATAGATCAGATACACATTGCCCAATTGGGTTTGTCCTCTCTATGCTAGATTCCAGCCATGATGGTGAATCATGGCTTACTCACAACTTTAGTGGAGCATTTCCATTTGGAGATGAACACGTTCCACTTGCTGATGGGCGAGATGACCATCACTCTAGAGGACATCTAGAGGATTCTAAGGTTTCCTTTTCATAATTCCCAGGTCATCTATGATACAGTGTCCTGAGCAGGGACAGAGGAATTATCTGTTGTGTTTGGGATAGAGTTACCGAAAGGTAGAGCCATCAGCTGGGATGAGCTGATGCATACCTATGGACCTACACATAGGTTGCATTTGTGCTGGATATATTTTTGAGCTGCTTCTTATGTCCTAATAGAGGACAACATGGGTTGGAGTGCGGATGGGGTACCATGCTTTGCAGGATGTTGGAGGCACCAGAGATCTTTGGGTGGGGTCAGTGCATGTTGGCCCACCTTTTCCATGAGATGCACGAGGTCGTCTTCCATGAGAAGAAGACCATGGAAGCGGGGGTATATGTTTTACAGATCTAGGCCTAGGAGCATCTTCTCGTATGTCGACCAATTTTTGAGGATACCAGAGAGCCCATGGAGCCATCAATATGCAGATATTGAGGGCATGTTACCCAGGCCCACTTGGGTAAGACTGAGCACTAGTAGATGCATCTTGATGACCTGGTGTCCGTTGTAAGGCAACCTTGGAGAGAGATAGAGGACTAGGATGATGCCCCCAGAGAGCTGCCATGGATGTTTAGTTCTCAACCTTTGGCGGGCAGGAGGACATCAGTTATAGAGAGATTTGCTATTTCATAAGTATGGCGATAGTATGGCCATCCCTAGGAGATTTCACATGATTATTGTGCCTATGCCAGGGTGCAGAAGGATGTTGACCGGGGATGGCCACCACAGGTGGATCCAGGGCGATCCATGATAGATATCCACAGTTTAGCTACAGTTCAGTGGGACTACCTGCCAGAGGTAGTAGATGCAGGGATGATGCCTGCATATCAGGCTTTTTTGATCAGCCATCCATTCCCATGCTTCACAGATCCACTAGGGATGGAAGGGTAGGTATAAAGACAGGTACCCTAGCAGTAGTAGGCACAACCACATCTACCAGGTTAGCCATAGATTCTACCATAGGTCTAGCATCAAGTACAATAGATGCCTATTCTCCCATGTCAGATGGGATCGGACCTAGGTGCTAGGGGCAGTGGGGTAGGACACAGTAGATGGCAGAGGCAGAGGACAAAGGAGCAAGCCCTGCAACAAGAGGGTCCATAGCAGTAGGTGCCTCCATAGCCATCGGTACCTCCACAGCAGCAGGCACCAGAGATGGTAGATGAGGACATGCTAGATTAGCCGATAGGTGGGGTGCAGGACATTGTGCGGCAGTATCGCGAGTAGGTTTGTCAGGCCTCCCAAAAATTGGGAGAGTTACAAATTGCAGTGGCAGTCAGGGATGCATAGCTAGTAGAGTGACAGCGAGACACTGATCTTTGGAGAGAGCACATCGAGATTGCAAAGCAGAGATTAGAGCTGGCACAAGATGAGATTTGCTTCCAGTCAGCTCGAGTAGCGTATTACTATGCTGCATACACCAGCACTGTGCTTGATGAGACACTTCAGGTGCAGCAATATTCTCAGTATGTGCAAGAGTCTTGGGGCGTACGACCTCCTGTCAGGCTAGATATGCCACCGCTGCCTCCGTCACCTGCTGCCCCTGCTCCTCCTGGAGGCGAGGGTTTAGGATAGAGTTAGATGCTCTATGCTTGATCTTTGATTTTGATCCCTATCTATGTATCAATTAGTGTGCCAACACCACATGTATCATTTTTTATCAATTGGGCTCGAGTAGCATCCATTTTTGTACTGACCCATTCTTTTAATATATATATATATATATATATATACGAGATTTTGGGCCAAGTATTCTTGTGTACATGTCATTGTTTATTTTGTTTTACTTTGATGTATATGAGATGTATGTTGTACTTAGATAGAATGCATACGTATGAACTGACATCTCAAATAGTGTTGCGTGTTTTTGTTTGATAGTCACAGGTATTCCATTGAGGAGCGTGAATCGACAAACCAAATGCTTGTACAGCCGTGGAGGAATCTGATGTATGTGGAGTATGAATAGAATGACCATCAAATTGCATGCTTATGAAAATGAAGTATGTAATGCAAGACTATATTAAATGCAACCCTAGGTTTGGCTACCAAGCCTCGACGATTTATCATCACTGGATATAAAATAAAGCTCATATGTTAGACAATTCCCACTGACATTGCAATCATGGAAATATGAATATAACATACATTATTGGTTTGTCAGGATTAAATGTAAGCATTCGAGGCACAAGAAGCTAGAATGACCAGAACATTTTTCCCTTTTAATGTAGCAAGTTAACATAAGCATCAGAGCATAAATGCTAGGATGACCTGGATGTTGCTTGCATGATAGGCACACCAAACACATGGGAGATCCCTATTATGTTAAGTACTCAATATTCATTATGTTCGCAATGACCCTTGTGTTCGTAACCTAAGATAGAAGTGTGCTAGATATACTTGTAGTGACCTGTATTTTAACTTAATAAGATGAGTATCAGTATGTACTATAGCATGAAGAGTTCACTCCAATAAATAAGGAGAAGAACCAACATTATTGGCATATTCATATAAAAGGAGTCGAGATACACATGACCATCCAATATGAGATGGAGGCTCTTCTAGTGGACACCCCTCTTATAGGAATAGATCAACTTATTGGAACTAAACCACAAATAGAAAGCAAAGAAAAGATCATGCCCCAAGTCATTACTTTTGTAGTCGAAGATGACATCATTGAGTTGCTCGAGGAGATTTGATAAAGCAAAAAAAAAAGCAAACAAAGAAAAAGCTTAGCATATCCAAACAAGTATATCATTTTTAAGTTCAATGTTTTGGGATTGATGTCAAGTGTCAATGTCTAGAATACGCTTTTAAGAAATCTCTTTAGTAGGGTGACAACATTAGGCAAACACAGTCAGAACGACTAGTGACTAAGATCAAAGAGAAATCTTCACAATGAAGAACCTAAGAAGGACTAAGTGATAGTAGGCAGAAACAGTCAGGATGACTGGTGACTAACGCAAGAGAGATCTTCCATAAAGGAATCTGGAGACATAACCTGAGCAACGGCAAGCGGACATAGCTAAAACAACTCGTGACCATTGCAAAAGAGATTTTGTGAAGAGAATCTCAAAAAAGTGACACTTGCGACAGTAGGCAAACATAGTGAGGACCACTGGTAACTGTCGCAAAGGAGATCCTATGAGGAGAATCTTGAAAAGAGTGACACTAGCGATAGTAGGCAGATGCACTAAGGACCACTGGTGACTGTCGCGAAAGAGATTCTATGAGCAGAATCTCAAAAATAGTGACACTAAAGGGGGAATGCTCCCAAGCTATGACAAGACTCAATCCATGGATACATGAGCAAAAAGTAGGAAAGCAAAAGTGTGAAAGTGACTATATAGAATAGCCAGAAGATGCGCTACAAGATAGAGCATTGGGAACAAGAGGCGCCTATTTACTAAGTTTTCACCTTCTTGGTAGGATTCTCTTTTTTTGCTACCATGATGCCTGTTTCCAAGTTTTCATCAATGGCACTATTTTTTTTTTTCAATTTTTTTGGTGTTACCAAGGCGCTTATTGCTAGGTTTTTACTAGGGTAATAATTTTTTTCAGGACTTTTTCCAATTTTTAGATTTTTTTCAGGACATATAGATATGTACAGAGAGTTTGCTGAGATTAAATCAATTGTAAAACCGCTTTAGGTGGAGAGTGTTGATATGCTCTTTAAGCACTTCTCCTTCAGTTGTGGAAAGTTGATAGGTGCCAGATCCATATACTGTAATAATGATGTAAGGACCTAGCTAGTTTGGTTCAAACTTTCCCTTTTGCATTCATTATTGTTGATTCTTAGGGTTCTCTCTCAAGATGAGGTCACCCAGCAGGAAGTCACATGGCCTAATTCTTCGATTGTAGCTTCATTCCATTCTTTGTTGATATGCTCGTAGATGATCACATGCCACTTGTTGTTGTTCATCCAGTAACACAAGCTCTTGAAGCTGAGCTATCTTGTAGTCATCATCAGTGATAAGGCCTTTCATAGAGATTCTCAAGGTAGGAATCTCGACCTCTATTGGAAGCACAACATCCACCCCATACACCAACGCAAAGGGATTGTGCCCATTGGAGTTCTAATGCTTGTCCTATATGCCCACAGAGCTGGATTGATCTAGAGATGCCAATCCCTCCCTGACTTACTGACTGTGTGATGAAGAATTTTGAGGATCACCTTATTGGATGCCTCAGCTTGGCCATTACCCTGGGGGTAATAAATGGAAGACCAATGTTGTGTGATCTTGAATTTCTTGCACAATTCCTTGAGGTCTTTATTCTTGAACTATCCTCCATTCTCTATAATGATTGAGGATGGTATACCATATCTACAGATGATGTAGTTTGTAATGAAAAGCGCTACAATTTTTCCATCAGCAATTGTGAGACGCACTACCTCTACCCATTTTGTGAAATAATCTGTAGCCATGATAATGAACTTATGTCCATTGGAAGAGGTTGGGTGAATCCGCCCCACCAAGTCGAAGGCCCATTGTTGAAATGGCCATGTTGTAGTAGATGGAATTAGCTCTCTGGCTGGAGTGTGAATGAGATTTCCGTGTAGTTGACACTGTAGAGACTTAAAAACCTTTAGAAAATAAAGTATTCTTATTTTCTGAAAAATTTTTGATGACATCATCATTTATTAATTAATTAATTAATTTATTTATTTATTTATTTATATGCCATTAAATCCCTTTATCTTAATTAAAAATATTTAATTAAGGAATCCCTCCCAAAAATGTTTAAATCTTATTTAAATATTATTTCCTTATTTATTAATTATTTAATTAATAAATTCACCAAAAAACTCAAAATAAATTTAAAAATTTATTTTTTGCCCAAAACTTGGCCAATTTCCTTAAGACCACTAACCTCTTCCAAAATCTTCTAATCCTTCTTTAATTTTGATTAAAGGCTGATCCCATCATTTCCTACCCCTAATCCCAACTCAAAATATTTAGTTAAGATTAAATATTAATCCTCATGTTTATTAAAAAAGTTTTAATAAATATCTCCTCAACCCAAACCCTTGAAATAAATAAAACTTTATATTTTTCCTAAAAATCTAATTTATCCTCATCTGAAGAAGTTCTAGAGTCTTCTAGAAAGTCTTCATCCTCATCCTAGGAAGTTCTAGACTATTCTAGAAAGTCTTTATCCTCATCCAAAGTCTAGAATATTCTAGAAGATGTCTTTAAACCTAATCCTAATCCCCTCCTAACCTTGTCACATTCTCTAAACATGGGTTAAGACTTACTAACCCAAGCCAAAGTTAACAAATATCTCCTCCTTCACCCACCATCATTAAATGCCATCCACTTGCCTATCCCTAAGCTAATCCTAAACTATCCTAATCCATCCTCTAATCATTTGCACAATCCTAAGCAAGCTTAAAACCTTCCTAATCAAGCCCAAGTTGAATTTCCTCTCATCTCCTTCAAAATATCCCAACCATAAAACTTTATGAAGCCCACTAGGCCATAAATGACTCTTCCAAGCCCTTTTATTGCTCTTACAAGCCATTATGAGGGTCTTTATGAAGATTTTATCCCTTGAGCCTCCTTTTTTGACTCATCCTTCCCCTTTCCTCTATCCTCTCATCCTGTGATATGTGTCACTCCCTGATTGGCTATAAGGAAGCACAATCCATGTGCTCTCCTCTCATACAATTTGAGCCCTCCATGAGATTTTTCCCATCCTTGCATCTTAGCCCTCAATCCCTCAAGCCTCTTGCCTATAAATTGGATCCTTCCCCTTTGAAAAAAAAACACAATCCATGAAGTACAGTCATAATGCCATTTTAAGAAGCCATTTTACATCAAAAACATACACTCACACCCAAATTCCAACTCCATTTGAAGCCCTTTTTGAAGCATAAGCTTGAGCATACATCCTATCTATTTAGACAAAGCCACTCAACAAGAGAGCTTCTTATTGAGAGAGTCCATTAATGGCTCATATTCTCAATTGAGAGCTCATCTTAGTCTATCTTGAAGTTTATGAATTTTGTTTAGTTTGTAGAAGCTTTATTTAAATTTGGTTTCTATTAGCATACTAACATTGCTCATATACATTTTGGCATGCCCAGTGGGACCCCGCATGGGTCATCTTCATTAGCGTTTTTAGTCAAGTTTTGTATGTCATTTGCTAATTTTGGTTAATTTTGCTTGTTTTTGTGATTGGTAGGATTGTATAAATTGGTTTTGTAGGTCCACATGAGCATGAAGAAGACAAAGAAACTCATAGTCTATCTCATAGTATTTGCAGATTTTTCAAGCTTATAGGTGGACAAAGCACTTGGAATTCTTCTTCCTCTTCTTGTCTATATTCTTCTTATTCCATCTACTTCTTCTTCTTCTTGTCAGAGATCTTGGCCATTTGTTTTTTAAGGAAGCAAAATCATACACACTTCTTTTTAGTGCTTAAAATGAAACCCCAAATCATACTTAAATCCATTAAAAATTAAAAATTTGCAAAAAATAAAAAATCTTTTAACAAGTGAAACTAAACCAATCCAATCATTTGCATCCTTGCAACATCAAGGTTTTAGATGCATTCATGCAAAGTTAGGAACAGTTCATTTTTGGGAATTTAAAAAGAACTTCAAGTTTCCATTTCAAAAGGTTCAAAATCAACACTAAGTGCACACTAAAATCTAAATCAAACTCAAAGCATCAATCAAGGATAAAATGAACCTCATTTGCAAATATTTTAAAGTTCTTTTAAAAATCTCATGGAAACTAAGAGTCCTAAATGGTTGCCAAAAATTGTCCTAAAAGCTTTGTTATTTGTTCCAAACAAATGTCTTGTTGCAAAATCTTGAATGTTTCTTAGGTTTTTCATGCATCAAAACAATCTAGGAATATCATTTTTGAGCTTAAAATATGCAAACTAGAACACAAAATCTTGAATGAAAACCAAAGTCCAAAGAGTCATTTTCACTTTTGAGTCCAAAAAAATCTTGAATGATCTAAGGTTAAAACAAAGCACTTAAAAGTTCTTAAAACAACACACAAAATCTCAATCTTGAATGCTGAAAGGAAAAAACTTGAATGTTTAATCACTTGTCTTTGAATGCATGTTGCTAAACACACTCTTGAATGCCATGGATTAAAATCAAATTTTCCTTGAATGGATGATTAAAACAACAAATCCAATCTTGAATGCCAAGGATCAATTAACCATTTCAATATCAAACACTTCATTTGGAGCTTTTAAAATTGAACAAAACAAATCTCTTTTCCACATGCAATTTAGGCAGAGTTTGATTTTTGGACATTTAAGAAACTTCGTTAAGTTAAATACAAATTTGCAAAAATCAATTTGAGTAGTTCCTTGGACTCACCTCTTTTATAATCACCCATCAATTCAACCATTGGTTGCAATCTCAGCACCATCTATGGGGATGGGCCTAGTTGAAAAAGGTGTTAGATGTTCCACAATCTAACTCACTCAGTTGGTCTTTGAACGTTTGCTTTAACTTTATCAAAATTCTTAAATGACCAAAACTCTAGACTAAATCGATCACACTTCAAGTTTGGGCACTAAAACTGAACAACTATTGACGTGGAGGGCCTCTGGGTGCGCGCTTGAAATTGAATCTCACACATCTTTGTTTTGGTCTTAAAAAAAAATCACACCAACTCTCGAATGCCTTAAAAAAAATTAATCAATACTTGACGTGGAGGGCCTTCGGGCACGCGGGTTTACCTTTTTGTTGACCCTAACTCTTCTTTTTGTATTCATTCTTTGCTCAATTTTTCTTTGTTGGCACATTTCAAAGTTGGAATTGAACATTGTCTCTTAAACATGAGTGCTTGCAAAGTCTAGATCAGCACACATAAGAGTCAGTTGGTAAAAGAACAAGCGTGTTTTTTAGCCCAAGGTCATCCAAGTCTTCTCTCCCCTTGTTGTATTTCGAGGCCATCTTGGGTGCATAAGATTAGGATACAAAATCTTGTTTCTTTTTAGGAGGCCTACTTGGGGATTTCATCACCCCTTGGATGACCTCAACTCCAGCGTTCCGACGGAGTATAAGAATCGAGAGGTGAATTGAAAGACACCTCTCTTGGGATCAAGATTTTGTCACTTGGGCTAAGCCTCAAGGAACTTTATACCCTTGAGAAGTGAAAGAGGAGAAGTGGGTTACCGCTCCTCTCGACTATGTGACATATTTTTGGCTTCATCTATGGATTTGGGCCTTACGTACCTTGGGTATATCGAGGACTCCCTAGCTAAACCAACTGTCAGCCTTGGAGACAACCATCTAAGATGTTAATGTGTTTGAAGTGACTGATCAAAACATTTGTAAAACATACACAATCCTTGGCACAAGTATCACATTTTGGGAATCAAAACTTCTATCTGCTTGTTTCTATCTATTTCTTGGTCTTTTACTTATTGAATGCATGTTTGCCAAACTTGGTCAATCCTCGCTTAGGGCACACTTAGCGTAGTCAATGCCTATTCTAGAGGTTGAACAAGTTGAAGAAAAACAAGCAAGATCTCTCAAAGCTAAGAAAATTCAAGAATTGATGTCAGAGCAACCCAAACCCAAATAGAAGTTTCACAAAGTCAAACTCAAGCCATCTTAGGCATACCAAGAACTTTTAGCCAAGAGAAAGGAACTAACACCAAGCCCTCGAATTGCCAAACTCCACAAAGCAGAGGAAAAAGCTACTGACGAAGCCCTTCAAGATGCCTAGTTAGATCGCACCATCCAATTTAGCCAACATCCAGGAGTTAACAATGCTTATGCCTTACCAACTAGGCATAATTTCTATGATTAGACCCCCTTGTTTCTCCACATCTTCTTGCATAAGCTTCACTTTTGCATTAGATTCATCTTTATAGGTAAGCTAGCCATCCTTAGTCATCCCCTTAAAGCATTTTAGCTCATTCATCTCATTTAGAACCAAACCATCTAGCCAGCAATCAAAACCTCACATCCAAGCCTTCAAAATTGTTGTCACCTTGCCAAAACTTTGCCATTCCTAACATCTTCCAAATCCACCAATCTCACCCAGGTTATCCCTTTGACAAAGCTTTGTCTAGGGTAATTTAGCTTTGTCACTTGTTATCCCTCATCACCTTGAGCTAAAAGTTGGGATCCACAAGTGGTCAATCTCGTGTTCTTCCTAAAGGATCATCAATCTATCCTTAAGTTGACACAATCACCACCAAGCTTGCACATAGGAAAGCAAACCTTTTATAATTTGGCAACATATCTTTGAAGTTAGAATCCTCAACCCAATCCTCCTTAGGTTTTTTCATACAGCTTTGCCTCAACCTAGGAAATCATTTGCATAGAAAAGCCTTCCTCTTTTGCCTCCATCAGCATTGTTTCATCTCATCTCTAAGAAACATTCTGCATTTTCATGCCACCCGTCACTCATTTAGGCAAGAAGAAGAAGGAAACAATGGAGCCCTATCATTTGGATCCAACAACATCACTCCCCTTGAGCACTCAACCATCCTTTAGCCTAGAGAGCACTATACCATCACCTATTGACATTGAAGCTTTCATGAACCAACCAGGAAATGCAATATTGGTGAACACCATTATAGACAAAAACAAGGAAATAATCATGGCTAACTTTCGAAGGGACAACATTGGAGCCTTCAACTTTGGAAGACCTCCCCCCTTATCAGATCCATCTCACCCCTTGTTTGATCAACTCCCACAACCCATAGGCTTTTATGATTCAAATTATCCTCAATATGTGCCAAAAGAAGAGCCTCAACCCACCCCATATGATCCAACAGACCCAAACATACCAGCCTCCACTCAAGTTGAAATCTCCCTTCCATAAGCCAATCCAGCCACCACCACTCCACCATTGGTCCATACCACTTCATCTCAAACCCTCTTCACCCAAAACACCTCATCATTCACTCCCTTCACTATTGTTGCTGCTGCCCCCCACCCCAGCCTTCCAAATCCACCCATCTCCCAAATTAGTACTAGCATCTTTGGCCAACCGCAACAATATACAACTAGGATGCCACCCATGGGGCCAAGTAATCAACCTTTTATCACCCCTAGCCTATTTACCTCTGCTCAGAACACAATTCCATCATTTCCACTAGGTCCTTGGAGCTCAGTGCCATCAACCACAAATCCACAAGCTACTACCTTCACTCCACAAAGCTATCACACCCCACAAGCTACTACCAATGTTCTGCCAAGCTCTCAAGTGACCCAGGCTCCTGCCACCACTTTACCAAGCTTTCAAATCTAGCCACCAAGCTATCAAACCGCATCAGTTCCATTCCCAACCTTTCAATTCCCACCACCTCCACCACCAACCAATCCATTACCTCCTATTACCAACTATTTTTCTATGCCACTTCTAGGAGGAAATCCACCACCACCAACCACCAATTACTTGGCCTCTTTTTCCATGCAGACACCTTCCCAAATAGGGCACAACCCACATATATTGGTCAAACTCCTCAAATCCAAAGTCAAGTTCCACAAGCTCCTTGATCCTTTCCCCAAGCTTCACACCCATCTTATACCTTACCTCCACAAAGCAATCCATTTATCCCATAGCCAGCTTATGTTCCTCAATCCCAACCTCAAATCCAATATCAACAGCAAGCCTTGCAACATATGCAGCAATATGTGCCACCTCCACTTCAGCAACCCATCATCCACCATTCAGTTGCCCAAGCCATGTACAATCCCTACCAGCCCAAATCTCAAAGCCATCCATATTCCGATACCCCATCTAGCACATACCTACCTCAGGGCACTCCTACATTGGGGGCACCCCAGATGTCACCCATTAATTCAGAATGGGAAGCCATAAAAATAGCTTTAAAGAACATCCAAGAGGGAAATGATCCAAAAACCTTCAAGTTTGAGCATGTGTGTCCGTACCCATTTGATAGAGCCATTACCATGACACCATTTCCCAAGCATTTTGAGACACCCAAATTTGACAAATTTAGAGGAAAAGGAGACCCTATCACACATATCAAAGAATTTTACATGCACTACCAAGAAGTGGCATACGATGATGTTTTCCTCTTGTGTCTCTTTCCCAAAAGCTTGGCCAGACCAGCTCTTGAATGGTTTTATAGAATACCATATGACACAATTAAATTTTTTGCTGAATTATTTGAGGCATTTGTAGCCCAATATGCCCATCTTGTTGAAACAAAGCTATCAGTAGTTGATCTTGTCCACACTAAGCAAAAAGGTGGAGAAAGCCTTCCCGAATATCTACAAAGATTGCAAACCCTTACCACCCGTATATCTTGCACCTTGCCAGAGCACCATTTGGTGAAAATGTTTATTGATAATGCCCATCCTAGCTTGGCTCACCACATGACCATGAACTGTTTACATACCTAAAAAGACATCAAAGAGAAAGGAATGATCCTTGAACAAGGACTCATTAAATATGGTGTGGTCAAGATTTACAAGGAAGCCAACCAAAATCAATCACATTCCAATGACAAGTCAAGGTAGTGGAACAAAAACAAGCACGATGCAAAAGATGGCGTCACTGACACCAGACATGTGAATATTGTTGGTCCTTCTCAAAACTAGTCCAACCCACCATATCAACCAAACAATCAACAAGCTATCAACTACCAATAGCAGAACCACCAAAGCTATCAAAACCACAATCCAAGACCCAACTTTCATGGGTCTAGCAATCAAGCTAATGCTATCAATGTAGCTGCAGGACAAAAGCCCAGATTCCAACCTACACCTAGAAACTATACACCCCTTTGTGAGCCATTGGATGTCATTTTTGAGAAATTAGTCAAGGAAAACCTCATCAAATTTCCTCCTACCCAAAAAATTGACCCAAGCCAATCTAAAGCTGCATGGTACAAAGATAATGAGTACTGCAAATTTCATAGGGTAAAAGGTCACACTACCCTCAGATGCATGAAATTGAAGGATTATGTGCAGAACCTCATTGATCAGAAAGAAATCACCGTTGGTGCCCAAACCTCTCCCAATGCAAGCTTACAGATCTATCAAAATGCTTTTCCTCCACACAACAACCAAAATCTTGGAAAAATACCTATCCAAGCCAAAAACAAAAACACCAACAACTGCCAGCCAAACCAATAGCATGGGAAGAACAATGACCACACTTCATCCTATATAGACTATGGTAGCCTTATAGGTTGTATATCCAAGAAAGAGTCTTTTGTCAATGTCATCAATATCCAAGGACCAAACAATGAGTGTGCAGTCACCACTCAAAGAGCACGATTTAACATTGCAGGCCCACAAGTTTCACCAGCACCATCAACTCCATCAAAAAGCTAGTACAATATCTTGGAACACCTTGGGAACATGCCAACCCAAATCTCCATTTTAGACCTTCTCCACACTAGTCCTATCTATAAAAACATCCTTGATAGTGCTCTCATAGAATCTCGTGTCCCTTCAGATATCAATGCTACTAATTTTTGTAATCTCGTTGGACACCTATCCTCCTCATGTGCCCTATCATTCAAACCCACCGACATACCTGTGGTCAAGCTAGATCACACCCTTCTGCTTCACATAGCCATCATGGTATCCAATTTTGCTATGAAAAGAGTAATGATAGATAATGGATCAGTCTTGAATATTTGCCTCCTAAAATTTATAAAACAAGCTGGGTATACTGAGGCAGATATCATCAGTGAGGTTATCACCATCAAAGCTTATGACAACTTGGAAAGAACCATAGAAGGAACTATTTTGCTGCCAATCAAGGTTGGGTTAGTCATCCAAGAGACACTCTGCCATGTTATTGATCTAAACTTACCATTTAACATCCTCTTTAGTCACCCATGGATTCATGCCATGAAAGCTGTTCCATCCACTTACCATCAGTGCATCAAATTTTCACATCAAGGCACTGAGGTAACTATCCATGCCGATCCAGAACCCTTTGCTTATTGCAATGCGGTCGAAGCTTCATATACAAACCATTTCCCTAGAATTAATATTGGTACATCCATCGCCAGCTCATCCCACACTTATAATGACCCAAAAACCATCCTCGCTTCTACCCTATCTACCGTGAAGATCAATAACAAAGGCTATGGAGAGTATAGTCTGTCGGATGCATTTGCTGTCACAACACTCCCACTTGATCCACATGCCCATGAACGACCAATATATCACAAAGCTAAGGAGATTCCACCTCCTCAATACAAACAGTTTGGCCCAACAACCTTTGTATCCTCGAAAATCCCTCTTCATGAGGAGCTCACTCCAGATATCAACAATTGGTTACATAAGGATGCACCTCAAAGAAATCAAGCACGCCTTGATCACTTCAGCCAAAAGTATCCCCAAGAACATAAGCTCATCACTAACAAATGGAACTATCAAGGTGGTGGTCTAGGACCAAAAGAAAGAGGCATGCAGTGCCCCATCGATGCACACAAGTGGGAATCAAAGTCAGGTCTTGGCTTTGGCATACCCACAACTAGGGGCACCAATACAGATGGTCATGCTTTTTTGAACATTCACCGCAACCTTGTCCAAATCGAAGACATTCCTGAGAAAGTTGAAAAGAGAACTTATGATGATATCCCAGACCAAATCTCCCTCAGAGACTCTATTCTCCAAGAACTATCCATCCACCTCATTGACCTACCACTCACCCATCCACAACTCATAGATTGGGACCAACCAAGCATCATACACATTGATGAGTTCACATCAGAGGAAGCACTTTTGAGATTCATGGGAGCTAAAACACCTCACAAGAAAACAAAGCTAGATTCTGCCTATATCTATAAGCTAGATTCCAAGGGGTATTTTGGAGAAAATTCCCAACCTAGTTCTGATACACCAAAAACTGAAACTAAGGTGAATCTGAGACTAGCTATGGCAGCGAAGAGAACCCCTTAGCAAGAAAATCTAGAGCCACAAGAAGAACATGAAGATTTAGCATTTCCTCCTTAAGATAATTGACAAGAGGTGTCTTCTATTCTAATTGAGGATACTCGAGAAGTCAACATTGGTTCTTCAGAGATCCCCAGACTTGTTCACATTGCTGCATCCCTATCACAAGACCAAGCTGATCTCCTCTTTGAGGTCTTAAGAGAGAAAATTGGCTGATTTGCATGGTCATATTAGGACATGCCAGGACTTGATCCAAAGCTTGTAGTTCATCATCTTGCAGTCGATCCAAAGATCAAGCCCGTCAGACAAAAGCTTAGAAAAATGCATCCCAAGGTGGCATTACTGGTCAAAGCTAAATTAGAAAGAATGTTAGTTGCTAAGGTTATTTGACCTATCGACTACTCAGAGTGGATCTCCAACATGGTCCCCATCACTAAACCTTTCTATGACATCAGAATCTGCACTAATTTTAGAGATCTTAACAAAGCTTGTCCAAAAGATGATTTTCGCTTGCCCAACATAGATATGATTGTAGATCTTAGAGCTAGACATGAAATTTTGTCCCTCATGGATGGATTTTTTGGGTATAATCAAATCAAGATTGTAGAAGAGGATCAACATAAGACAACATTCACTACCCCTTGGGGAACCTTTTGCTACAACATGATGCCTTTTGGCCTAAAGAATGCTGGGGCTACCTATCAAAGAGCTATGACAGCCATTTTTCATGATCTCATCCATAGCATTTTGGAGGATTATGTGGATGATATCTTGGTCAAGTCTCATACCTTCATGGATCATCTTGTTGACCTAGAGAAAGTCTTTGATAGGTTAGCCAAATATCATCTCATGCTGAATCCCAAGAAATGTGTCATTGGGGTCACATCTGGCAAGCTTCTAGGATTTATAGTTCCTAAATGAGGTATAGAGATCCACCCCAAGAAGGTCAAAGCTATCTTAGACATGCCTCCTCCCCAGTCACTATGAAAACTTCATTCTTTCTAGGGAAAGCTTCAATCTATTCGGTGCTTCATCTCCTAGCTTGCAGATAAGTGTACACCATTTTCACATTTACTGAAGAAGGATGAGAACTTCAAGTGGGATCCGTTATGTCAGTGCAGCTTTGATCAGCTTAAGCAGTATCTCACCAATCCCCCTATCTTGGTTCCACCAGTTCCTAGTCATCCCCTAATTTTGTACATATTAGCAACGCCTACTGCTCTAGGGGCACTTCTAGCACAACTCGATGACTGCGATAGAGAAAGAGCCATCTACTACATCAGTAGAACCCTAGTTGGTTATGAACTCAATTATACTCCTATGAAAAAAGCTTTTTTGGCAGTTGTTTTCTCAACTCAAAAGCTTCGCCACTACATGCTAAGTCATACCATCCAACTAGTCTCCAAGATCGACCCTCTCAAGTATATGCTCTCTAGAGCAACACTTACAGGCCATTTGGCCAAATGGGTTATGCTCCTTAGAAAATTTAACATCCAGTATGTGGATAGAAAGGCAATCAAAGGGAAAGCTATAGCAGATCACCTAGTTGATACACCTCTAATAGATGCTTATCCGTTGATCACAGAATTTCTAGATAAGAATATTTGTCTAATTGAAGAATAGCCCCCATGGAAACTTTATTTTGATGGCTCATACACATCTCATGGATCAGGGGTAGGAATATTGTTGGTCACACCTGAAGGAGATTACATTCCAAAGCCTTCAAGCTACAATTCCCTAGCACCAACAATATAGCTGAAAATGAGGCCCTCATAGAATGATTAAAGATAGCTGCAGAATCGAACATTGCTGAGTTACACATCTTTGGCAATTCTCAACTCATCATCAAGCAAGCCCTAAATGAATATCAAACCACAGATGAAAAGCTATTACCCTACAAAGAGCTAGTTGATCAGCTAACCCAACATTTTACAAGGCTTTAGTTTACACAAGTGCCTTGAATATAGAACAAAGTAGTAGATGCTATGGCTACTATAGGCTCACTCTTGGAAATTTCCCAAGCAACTACACAGTATGAGTTTTTAGTGGAGCAGCTCCTCACACCCACCTATGTGAATGAGGATTCAAACCATGTTTGTATCTTGGTTGGTCCCCAATCCCCTTGGTACCATGAGATTCATGCTTACCTTAACAATGGTATCATATCCCCTCACCTCACATGTACCCAATGCTAGAACCTCATCCAAAAATCCTCCCGCTATGTTATCATAGCCAATACCCTATATCGTCAGGGTTATCACAATACTCTCTCTCGATGTTTAGACCAAAATGAGGCCGCAATGGTGTTAAAAGAAGTACACTCTAGACTTTGCGGTGCCCACACGAGTGGTATTGTCCTAGCACAACAAATCCTTAGAGCAGGCTACTATTGACCTACAATTGAAGAAGACTCATGTGACTTTGTCAAAAAGTGTCTTCCATGTCAGCAGCATGCAAATCTTGTGCACACTCCAACACATGATCTATAGCCTATTGCACCACCTTGGCCTTTCGCTTGTTGGGGCCTTGATCTAGTTGGAACTATCACACCCCTCTCATCTGATGGACATAAATAGATAATAACAGCTACAGACTATTTCACTAAGTGGGTGGAAGTAGTCCCGCTTGTCTCAGCTATAGGAGATTAGGTCTCCAAGTTCATCTTATACCACATTGTTTGCCACTTCGGCATCCCATCCACCATCTTCACTAACCACGGAGGTAACTTTGAAAATCTCAACATGGAAGAATTATGCACTTCCCTCTGCATCCATCATCACTTTTCTAGCCCATATTTCCCACAAGGTAATGGCCAGGCAGAGGCAGCTAACAAAACCCTCCTCAAAATCACAAAGAAAGTAGTCAATGATTCTGGTCACGATTGGCATCTACAAATAAATCCAGCCCTGTGGGCCTATCGAACTTCCTTCCATACATCCACAGGCACAACTCCATACTCCCTAGTCTATGGTGCCGAAGCAATACTACCTATAGAGGTTGAACTTCCCTCCTTGCACATATCTTTGCAAGGGAAAATATCAGATGAAGAATACAGAGTAGCTCGGCTCACCCTGCTAGATCTCTTAGATGAGAAGTGACAACAAGCCTATGATCATCTCACAGTCTACCAAACTTGTCTCAAAAGGAATTTCAACCAGAAGGTGCTCCCATGACACTTTCAACCGGGTGACATGGTCCTCAAAGAAAACATGAAAGTCTAAGCAGATTGAGAAAAGAAAGGCAAGTTTGAACCTACATGGCTTGGTCCTTATGTTTTCACTGCCTCCTTTGGCTCCAGAGCCTATTAGCTATCTACACCAAAAGGAGAACTCTTGAATGATCCTACTAACATCATTCATCTCAAGAAGTTCTATGCTTGAAGATCCTTGGTATACCCAGCTTTTGAAAAATACAAAAAAAAAAAGCAGTAAAGAGAAATAAGCATCCACTGGTGAAAACTTGGCAATTCAAGCACCTTGGATAGGTACCTTGGTGAAAACCTGGTAATTCAAGCACCTTGTGTACTAATACTAATCCATTATTTATCACTATCCTATCCCTCATCCATTCACCCACCATCCCATAAAACACTTGCTTGTTCCCTTGGTGTTCCAACCAAATATCCAAAACCTATTGGAGCTTGTAAATACCTCCTGTACAACTTGTAAATCTTATACCACATCTTGTAAATCTTGTATCATCCCTTGTATCATACCTTGTATATCCGAATCTTGTCCAAATCTTGTACCATATTCTAGCTTGTATCCTATCACATGCACACAAAGAATCCCATTTTCACTTAAGCTTTTCGCAAACCATCTACCTATCCGCCTATCAACTATTGTAGACATCGCACCCTTCACAAACATTTCCATCTCACAAAAACCAAATATGAACAACCTTGTACATTTGTAACATATCTTGGTCTGTCAGCTTATACATCCTCTTTAGCTTATTACCATTGTATCTATCCAGTTTTCACGTCCAATCATCCTTGCTCAATATATTGCACACATCACACAACCCTTGGTTAGCTATCCCAATGCATCCTTTAGCTAGATCTCCTATCACCAAAGTGTTATCCTTCTTAGTTCAGCTTGCTAGATGCATCACTCATCCAAATCCACCAGCTTAGGTGCTCTGCAATAGATCCTTGTAGGATATAGCTTTCCTCATGTCTGATCTTGGTCCGTTAGTACCTCGTCCTACCCATCTCATTGGCAAATGTTTCTCTTTTCAATTTTCACTTTCTTTTGATTTGGAATCTTCCCTTTTGGGTCTTGAAGTATCTTTTCCAAACAATCTTTTTTTTCCCTCCTCAAAGTTGCCACAATCTTCCATATCATGGTATACTGCGAATGGGGCAATCTGGGCGTAAGGTCTTGATCAATTCTTTTGTTTGTTTTTCTTTTTTTCTTATGGGTTACCCAGTGTTGGTTCCACTCTGATTCTTTCAAGATTCATGTGTGATGCTGGGGCAATCCTTGTGTGTTTGGTTTGAGTTAGTCTGTTAGTCCTCTGGACAGTTGGTGAAAAGGCCTTGATGTTCTTGGTAACCTTGGCAATTAACCAACAGTCCTATAGCAAATCTAGTGCTCAACTACATGGTGGTGCTTCTCTTTGAAGTATCCCCCTGCTCAAAAAGCTTCAATGGTTTTCTTTCATCTCCATTATCCCCCATCCATATCCAACATTCGTCTCTCCTACTCCAACTTATGCATCAGTATCTCTTTGAATCACTCCTCACCTTTAGCATTAGGGATCCACAATCCTAGTCTTAGGGATCCACCAATCCAAATCAATCCACCAAGCCACATCTTTTGAGATCCACAATCCTAGTTCTAGGGATCTTCGAAACCCATCTTCTGCCAACTTGACTCTTTGAAATCCTGTTGCATCAGCTTTTTAATCCCCTCATCCATCTCCCCATCTTGGATTCCTTTTATAGCGCTCCACTCCTTCATCCTCTACAATCCCTGAGATCTTAAGCTTGCTTCCTCTTGTGCCTTGGATTCTCCTTTTATCATTCTCTCGTAGTGGGAATTTGAGCTAACTAAACCTCTTCTCTTAAGCCAATCTGAGTCTTCTTGCTCATCTTGGATTCTTGTACTTTTCAAGAATTCGTCGAGCCTCACTTTCTCTCCTTGCTACCTTCTTGAGGGGGCATCTTGCAGTCCATTCTCTCCTCTTTTACTCTAGCCTTGGGCATCTTATTTTCTTATCTTTGATGCCATGCCACTTGCAGCATCACATCAAAGAGGGGCAAAATGTAGACACCTAAAAACTTTTAGAAAATAAAGTATTTTTATTTTCTGAAAAATTTCTAATGACATCATCATTTATTAATTAATTAATTATTTAATTAATTTATTTATTTTTATGCCATTAAATCCCTTTATCTTAATTAAAAATATTTAATTAAGGAATCCCTCCCAAAAATGTTTAAATCTTATTTAAACATTATTTCCTTATTTATTAATTATTTAATTAATAAATTGACCAAAAAACTCAAAATAAATAAAAAATTTATTTTTTGCCCAAAACTCGGCCAATTTTCTTAAGACCACTAACCTCTTCCAAAATATTCTAATCCTTCTTTAATTTTGATTAAAGGCTAATCCCATAATTTCCTATCCCTAATCCCATCTCAAAATATTTAATTAAGATTAAATATTAATCCTCATGTTTATTAAAAAAAGTTTTAATAAATATCTCCTCAACCCAAACCCTTAAAATAAATAAAACTTTATTTATTTCCTAAAAATCTAATTTATCCTCATCCTAAGAAGTTCTAGACTCTTCTAGAAAGTCTTCGTCCTCATCCTAGGAAGTTCTAGACTATTCTAGAAAGTCTTTATCCTCATCCAAAGTCTAGACTCTTCTAGAAGATGTCTTTAAACCTAATCCTAATCCCCTCCTAACCTTGTCACATTCTCTAAACATGGGTTAAGACTTACTAACCCAAGCCAAAGTTAACAAATATCTCCTCCTTCACCCACCCTCATTAAATGCCATCCACTTGCCTATCCCGAAGCTAATCCTAAACCATCCTAATCCATCCTCTAATCATTTTGCACAATCCTAAGCAAGCTTAAACCTTCCTAATCAATCCCAAGTCAAAATTCCTCTCATCTCCTTCAAAATATGCCAACCATAAAACTTTATGAAGCCCACTAGGCCATACATGACTCTTCCAAGCCCTTTTATTGCTCTTACAAGCCATTATGAGGGTCTTTATGAAGATTTTATCCCTTGAGCCTGCTTTGTTGACTCATCCTTCCCCTTTCCTCCATCCTCTCTCCCTGATTGGCTATAAGGAAGCACAATCCATGTGCTCTCCTCTCATGCAATCTAAGCCCTCCATGAGCTTTTTCCCATCCTTGCATCTTAGCCCTCAATCCCTCAAGCCTCTTGCCTATAAATTGGATCCTTCCCCTTTGCAAAAAAAAATAATCCATGAAGTAAAGTCATAATGCCATTTTAAGAAGCCATTTTACATCAAAACCATACACTCGCACCCAAATTCCAACTCCATTTGAAGCCCTTTTTGAAGCATAAGCTTGAGCATACATCCTATCTATTTAGACAAAGTCATTCAACAAGAGAGCTTCTTATTGAGAGAGTCCATTAATGGCTCATATTCTCAATTGAGAGCTCATCTTAGTCTATCTTGAAGTTTATGAATTTTGTTTAGTTTGTAGAAGCTTTATTTAAATTTGGTTTCTATTAGCATACTAACATTGCTCATATACAGACACTACTTGGAGGACATAGCATACTTAACAGCTTCTTGCTCCATTTTAGGTTAGTAGTAACCAACACGAAGGAGTTTGTGAGCTAGTGTCAAGCCATTGGAATGAGATCCTCAAATGCCTTTGTGAACATTAATTAGTGCATGTCTTGACTCGTCGAGTTCTAAACACCTAAGGAGTGTTTCTTTGAGACCTCTCCTATACAGATCCTCAACAATAATGACATAATGTGAAGCATTACAGATTAGGTAATGTTTCTCATTCTGAGTCAGACCTTCTAGAATGGTTTGATTATGAAGGTAGGAATAGATGTGATGGTAGCGGGATGATTCTTGTCCTATAATAGAACAAATCATCCTAGAATCAGGTGTGTCATAGGCTGGGTAGTGTAACGCTTCCACCAAGAACTCATGTTGGAGATCATTTTTTGGCATTTGTAGCAAGAAGGCCAGAGTGGCCATGGCATCAGCCACTTTATTATCTGCGCGCAAAACTTGTTGGAAGGTGATGTGTGCAAAATACTTCATCAAGTCATCAACCATGCATTTGTAAGGAATTAGTTTCTCATCCTTTGTTTGATACACATCATTTACTTGGTTGATAACAAGCTGAGAGTCACTAAAGATGTCCAACTGATCTACTCTCCATTTAGCTACAATTTTCATACCATTGATCAAAGCTTCATATTCAGCAATGTTATTTGTACAAGGAAACAAAATCTTGTACACTTTGGGCAATGAGCATCTCTGTGGTGTAATGAAGACTAATCCAACACCCGATCCTTGTTGTGTGAAGGACCCATCGAAGAACATAACCCATGTATGGTGAGTGAGTGTTAGAATTGAATCCTCTAGGAAATCAATGTTTATTGGTAGAAGACTCTGTATGGGTGCCTCAGCCAGCTAGTCTACAATTGCCTATCCCTTTATAGCTTTGCGTTCAACATATTGGATGTCAAACTCACTTAGTATCATGACCCATTTAGCCAATCTTCCTGTGAGAGATGCCTTACTGAGCGAGTACTTTAATGGGTCTATTTTAGCCACAAGCCATGTAGTGTGGGCAAGCATGTAGTGTCTCAACTTCTAGGAAGCAAAGACAACTACCAAGCAAGCTTTCTCAATAATGTTGTAGTTTTTCCCATAAGAGACCAATGTTCGGCTCAAGTAATAAATAGCTCTTTCTTTGTTGTCATTGTCTTCCTAAGCCAATAGGATTCCCAAAGATGTTTCAGTGGCTGAAATGTATAAAAGTAAAGGCTTCCCATGCATAGGAGGCATTAGGATTGGTGGATTGACAAGATATGGTTTGATCTATGTTAAGCTTTTCTCACAATCCTGGCTCCAATTGAATTTCACACCCTTACGTAAGGTCTTTGTGAAGGGTTGTGATTTATCCGCTAATTGTGAAATAAACTTGTGAATAGATTGAAGCCTTCCCTGTAGTCCTCTCATTTGACTAATGTTCTAAGGTGGTGGCATGTCCATTATTGCTTGTACTTTGTTTGGATCTACTTCAATTCCCTTTGCAGAAACAATATATCCTAACAATTTCCCTGATGTGACACCAAATGTGCATTTCTTAGGATTGAGCCGAAGACTAAATTTTTCCATACGATCTAGGATGGGACCCAAATCTTGTAGATGAGTATTGCATTTAGCACTTTTGACGAAGGTATCATCAACGTAGTCATCCATTGTTCTATGCATTATGTCATGAAAAATTGTAGTAATAGCCCGTTGATATGTAGCACCAGCATTCTTTAAACCAAATGACATCACATTCCAACAAAAGGTTCCTCATGACATGTGAAAGCCATTTTCTCTTGATCTTCTGGCACAAATTTTATCTGATTGTATCCAAAAAAACCATCCATAAGTGAGTACATCTCATAGCTAGCTGTCATGTCCACAATCATATCAATATTAGGGAGCAAAAAGTCATCTTTAGGACATGCCAAGTTAAGATCATGAAAGTCTGTACAAACCTTGATAGATTTATCGTGCTTGGGAATAGGAACAATATTGGATATCCATTCTGCATAATCAATTGCATGGATGAAACCAGTTTTTAGAAGTTTCTCCAATTCTGCTTTGACGAGCAATGCAACATGAGGGTGCATTTTCTGAAGCTTCTGTTTAACTGGTTTGATGCCTGGTGCTATGGACAAGTGATGCATGATAAGATCAGGATCCAATCCTGGCATGTTAGAATATGTCCAGACAAAATTTATTTTCTTTTCCTTGAAAAAGGAAATGAATTGTTCCTTCTCTTCAGGTGACAGTGAATGCACTAGATGTATCACATGAGGATGTTCTTCTGTGCCTAGGTTAATTGGCTGTGTCGGCTCTATTAACACTAATGATCTCTCCTAAAAGTGACTAGGAAGGACATCAAGGCGCCTCAGAGAGGTTTTCACCCTTGGATACATTTTTTCTTTTTACTTTTTTGGGATCTGACACTGCCACAATGTGGTTTTCACCATCAGACCTCTTGCATTTTTTCTTTTTAATTATGTGACTGAGATATTTGATGTTGGCCTCAGTCATGTTGATACTCTGCTCATTGGTGGAAGATGTTACAGGTTCAATAGCATTTAGGTAACAGGTGAGAGCATAGTCATTATGGAATGTGGGGACTTCATTAGATGCATTGGGGTTCCAATTTATAAGCTTGAGATGTGTGAGTGAGCGAGTAGTGGCTGGTTCAATTACGTTCACAGTGTAGTCATTAAGTGCATGGACTAGAAATTTGAGACCTACGACGACCTCATCCACAGGTGTATTCAAATGCCTCAGAATACTAATGTCAGGAATTGATGACTCTAGGAAACTAGTTTGATTAGACTCCCGTGACCTAACCCTAGAAATTTCACCCACTTCAATTCGATTTTTATAGACATGCACTTGGTCAATGTCTTTATCAGTAGTAGCTTTTGAAAGATTGTCAAACTCATATTCATGGGAATTGGTGCTACATGGTGAGAGGCTATAGAACTCCCCAACAGTGATAGGGACATACTCTCCTTCAACCTCTGGATTCGTACACAAATACTCAATATGGCATGACTAACTAGATTCTCCCTTTTCTGAATGATATTTGAGTTTCTTAGTTTGTCCTCAGAAGAATCACTAGTATCATCGACAGTGCTAACATGTGGCACAAAGTCATCTGGCTCAACAAAGAATTTAGCGAGATCATAAGGAATAGGATGAGGGTAGGAATCCTTATCATCAAATTCTTCCTCTCGAGTACCTAACTCAGATTGTGACTCATTTTCAGATGAACTCTCAGGTACGGGTATGAATTTATTGGATCCCAAATGGAAAGGGACCTTCTTAAACCCTAAGCTAGTTGTGTCATTGTTGCTCCGAGTTGTTGCTTTGATAGGATCTATTAGACCATTGTTATTGCACCCAATAGGGCAGGTTCCCTTGTAACCAAAATGCTTCATAAGCTTAAGACCAGGTCCATATTTCTTAGGATTAATTTTTTGAGCTTGTTCTGTTAGGTCCACTGGAGCTTCTTCTTTGTAAAGCCATGCAAAAATGGCTCTGTTTTCACTTTCATCTTCTAAGGGAATTGTAGCCTTGACAAAAGAGCCATTAAACTTGGTCTGAGGTGTCAGCACGAATGGCTTCTTTGTTTCTGAGGGCCTCCCATAATGTCGAGGGGACTCTGGAAGAGATGTTAATGACAGCACCGGTTCCATGTGGTACTCTCCCATACCAGTTTCTTTCACTTTAAATGACTACTCAATTTGTTTCAGCTTATTTTTGTGACAATCAGTAGACTCATGGTTAGTAGGGACAAAAGAATCAGCAGCTTTGAGCATATTGTAGGTGTAGCTAGTAGTGGCAGGAATAGTAACTTTGAAGCAATGAAATGGGAATTTGATGTATTGGTGGTATGTGGATGGCACAACACACATCTCATGTATCCATGGCCATCCCAAGAAAATGTTGTAGCTAAGGGAATGTCAAGCACTTGACAGGTGACATCCCTTTCGACAAGACCAACAGAAATTGTTAAAATCACAAGACCTAGTGACTTTCATTCCACTTCAGCGTATGCTTTAATAGTGATCTTTCATTAAGGATCAACAGAGTCTTAGAATAATCCAATTGTCTAAGCAAAGCAACAGAGACAATATTTAGGCCAGCGCCATTGTCAATGAGTACTTAACGAACACGTGTCTGGTGGAACATAACCTTAATGTGTAGAGGCTGATTGTGTGGGTGATTCAGTGAGTTGTCATCCTCCTCAGAGAAGGTCATAAGATGAGGTGAGGTCAGGTGACCTACCATGGATTGAAATCACTCAAAGATCAAGATCTTGAGGAATGTTTGCCTTAGTGAGGGCTTTGTCCAAAATTTACCTATGAGCAGGCAAGATTTTAAGCAGCTCAAATATCGAAATGTGAGCATTAGTTTGTTTCAACTAATCAAGAACACTATAACTGGTTGCAGTCAAGTTCGTTGTGTGTTTTGTACCTTTATCGGATGGACCATCAAGGGCTTTGTCTTTGTGTTGTTTAAGATTTGAAGGAGGAGGTGTAGGGCCTTTGAGCACCAACTTCACATGAGAGCTAGTAATAGCGTTAGCACAGTGTTGCAAAGATGCATTATCCATCTTATTTGAAGTAGGGCCTCTCAAGAAAAATGGTGTCTTGGGTTTGTCATTATCTTGCTTGCCCTTTATGGTAATAACAATGCAATATTTAGAATCTACAGGTTCAACCATGTGAATGACATTGTCATCATTAGAATATGTGTAGTTGACCTTATTGTAGGGTTCTGGTTTCAAAGTCTCTCCTTTTTCATAAGCTGGAAAAGGCTCTTTGAACGCCTTGTGGTCTGAGTTTTTGTTATGTCCATCTACCACAAGATCACCAGCATCAATCATGTCCTGGACTTTCTGATGAAAGTTTATACAGTTTCTAGTTTTGTGTCCCTTGTTTTGGTGATACTCACAAAATGAGGTCTCATTCCACCATGGTGGATGTGGTTGTGGATCATAGGGACGAGGGTTATCCATTGGTGAGATAAGCTTGTGTTGTAGCAATGTTTTGTAAACCACATCCAAAGGTTCTCCCAAAGGTGTATACTCTCACCTGGGTCGTGTTGTCCATGAATTTCTCAATTTGTTCCCAGATGTCTTATTGTCAGGGGGAAGCTTCTTAGCATTTTTGGTCACTTTGAGGCAGTCTATGAGATTAAATGCCATTTTAGCAGGTTTTGGTGTGACATTGTCAACAACCCCATCATGTACAATTTCTTGGTTCTTGTTGACATGTTTGGTTTTATCCCTGTTGGAAGTGGAACCTTGTTTTTTGTCTCTCTGAAGAGTGAGCTCACCTTTCTTGACCATAAATTATTTGATACGGATAGCCTGTGTAATCATGTCTTCAAAGGTACGTGGACCTTGTAGTTGGACTCTATACCCAAAATCAGGTAAGAGGTTATGAGTGAAAATGTCGAGCTTCTCCATTTCTGGGATTTTACAGGAATACTTAGTGTATAGTTGTCTCCACTGTTGGAGGAAAGTGAGAATAGGCTCACCAACCTTCTGTTTAAGGTTGCATAGATCTCGAATATTGATAGGGTGTTGAATGTTATGAGAATATTGTTGAACAAATGAATTGGCAATTTCATCAAACATCTTGATACCAGGAAGTAAATGTGAGAACCACTCCAAAGCCTGACCACCTAGAATTCTAGGGAATAAACGCATGAGGTATGTTTGATTGTGTATAAAATCCATAGACAAAGCACTAAATTCCCACAAGTGATTTTGGGGATCAATAGTACCAAAGTACTTGTCATATCTGGGTAGTTCTATGCCTCTTGGGAAAGGCAGCATGTTTATACTTTTGTCAAATGGAAATGAACAAAGAGCATCCAATGTGTATGTCTTTTTGGGTTTCTCTTTCTCATGCATCATCTGAGCCAATTGGTCTTGCATAATTTTCAATTGTTTTTGGAATTTCGAAGTCTCAGTTTCTTCTTCAATTTTGACAATAGTTTCTACATTGAAATGAGAAGGTAACTTTGCGCCCTCTTGGGAAAGTTTGAGAAATTATTTTTCTTTGTCTTCGTTGATTAGGATTCCCATGACCTTCTAAAAGTTTTTGTCTCTTCAACATTTTGCTATGTGTTCAGGGAGGATTTCCACCTCTTCTTGTTCCTCATTAGTGTCATATTCTTTCTATTTCTCTTTGTCATCTCTAGGTGGTTCTTGATATCGACTATGACTACCCTATTCAGGTTCATGATTAGTCACTATAGGAATGTGTTCAGTTTTAGTGTTTTGTGTTTCAAAAGGGTCTCTAGAGAAAGGATCATACATTGTGTTTGGGAATGCAGGACCTCTACCTATCTCAGTATCCTCTTGGTAAAAAGAATTCCTAATTTTTTGCAAATTGGAAAATGTTTGTTGAACTCGAGATGACCTGGCAGGTGAGGAAGATCGTGAAGATGTCTCACTAGCCAAACTAGATACATATTGCGTAACGAAAGGTAAGCGAACTCTACCATGATTACGACCCCTAGCACAACCACATCTAAGGTTATCGGGATAAAACATGTTGCTTCTTCTAGTTGTGATAGTCATAGACAAGAACAAGAAGTGAGAACTTTGGACAAGGACTACACTAAGACTGAGTCTCAAAAAGGACAAGATAATAGTAAGAATTTTGTTCACTAAGGCACAAATGGTCTAATTTAAAGGCTAGAACAGCCAGAGATTATGACCACTACGACACAAAGTATGAAAAGCATTAAGATAAAGACCAAAAAAATTACTTATGAGATGAGACTAGTCAAGGTATAAGACACAAGCCTTCAGCTAAGCGAAGTGTCACTGTTTCAGGACTGTTTGCAAATAGAGAGCGATAAATGGACACAAAAAATGACAATGTGCTGACCATAGATAGCTAAAATAGACCCAAATTGGTAATGCTGATACAAAGTCTCGCGTGAAAATCCTTTACAGGTTGTGCAAAGAAGTTTTACTGGCCATGCAAAGAAGTTACTATCTCGCACAAAGGTCAATGATAGAAGTTTAATTTCACACAAAGAAGTTCATAGGGCCGTGCAAAGACTCATAAAAGCAATTTAATTTCATGCGAGAAGAAAATTATTTCACACGAGTATATGATTTTGCACGAGACCAAAATGATTTTGTGCAAGAAGGTAGACCAGTTTTACAACAGCAACTAATTTTGACAAAAAATTTTGATCATTTCAGTAACCAAGTAGATAAATAGGCACATAGAACAGAAAGCAAGTGATTTCAAGAACATCTGAAAATAATGAGCAAGGGCAAAAGCAACCTTGCGCATGAACAATCGAGTGACTTAGTTTGTGCTAATCCTTAGGAGAGCTATTTGTGTATATTTTTAAAAAGTTTTGCAATCACATATACATCCCTAGAAAATAAAAGTTGGCCTCTCTAAGGTTTTTATTAATGGTTTGACTCTACAACCTTTATGACTCACAAGGGTGACCTCCAATCCTGGCGCATCAAGGTTTTGACACAGTTTGAGAACTTAGTCTTCAAGAGCTACTGGGGAGATCTGACAACCCACAATGAAACACACCCATGGAGATTTCTTCCACAAGGACATTTATATAGCGATTGTCACTACCATGTCAAAAATGGCTATTACCGCTCGAGGTTTTGTCAACACAGTTTTCCCTGTAGAGGGATTGTCTACTATGGTTAACCCTCTCTAAAGGTGATCGACTCACAATAGTGTACCACAAGGGGACTTAGCTTCCAGATTCAAGGTTTTGACACCTTTTCACTTTTAGCCCAATCAAAGCAGACAGATTAATCCAACACGCTAAACTAAGAGTATCTCTTAAAGATCTATGATATCAACTCTCAGTGATCTATCAACCTCTCCAGAGAAAGGATACCTTAATCAACAAGTTGAAGATTCATCTATCTACAAGATGCTCAAAGTATCCTCCCCACCTACAAGGAATCCATCTTAGAGAGGAGTTTCACTAGGAATGCACTCCCTCAAGATCCACGAATAGTGTTCATGGGGGCTTAATTACTATGTGTGTACAGATGTTAATTCCTAAAAGCAAATCTATCCAAAAGCAATAAAAAAGAACAAGGTGGTACACTTAACGCTTTAACTAATGTGAGGTGAGTACAAAGATGTGGAACATTTAACCCCTCACACAAGCCAAAACAAGTCCACAACTCAGAAACTAGTGAGTCCTAAAAAGCACAAAAGGGTTGCCTTGTGGAGCCTTTAACGCTTCTTTCTTGTAGACCCCTCCCCTTTAACATGGTGCTGATCTTGCAACCATAGGGTGGAACAAGGGGCTAGCGGATTAGCGAGTCAAATAACCCAAGATAGCTAATTAGATCTATCACTAATAACTAAGCCTGCTAGATGAAACTAATAGAGATCACAACCTAGTATCAAATTATGCATGTGTTGTAAAATAAGAACATGGAAGGAAATACACACAAGCTTGACACAAGAGATGTTTGTTTTAGCTCCAAATGAAGTGTTATCAATCAAAGAGAATTACTTGGTAATCCTCACAATTCGCTTAGTAGATGTTTTACCTATTTTTCGCAACTTTATCACACTTTTCCAATTGTCCCGCAAACCAGTCTTATGCTGTTCCAAAAAATCAAAAAATACAGAAAAACTAGAAACAGTGAGCAGTTAGTAGAAAAACAAGAAAACATGAAAATCAATGCAAAAATAGCCTCTGTCAGCAGAGTCTCGCATAAAATTCTTGACAGTTCATGCGAAGAAGTTTTATGACCCATGCAAAATTCTATTACAGCTTGCACAAAGAAACAGGTGTCACGCAAAGTTTTGCGCACCCAAGAACTTTCTCATGCGATGCGGAAAGAATCTTCACGTGAAGATTCTAGATCCTCGCGCAAAAATGAACAATCTTGCACAAAGATTCTTGAATCTGTATGGAACAGTATGGACAGAGAACAAAAAAAATGATTAAAAAAATATAGAAAGAGGCCAGAAAAATTGGTTTTTGAGTGCCACGGTGGGCACTAGAAATATATGCGTGAATATGCGGCCTCTACTAACACACACACTTCAACATGGTCCTTATTTGTTGATTCATCCCGTAATGAACATTGGATTGTTCATCTAAAAATCAGCCGGTAAGGCGACCTGTTGCCTTCTATCTAAAGGGAATTGCTTGTTAGATATCCTCAGATTTGAGGTGTTAAGCAACCAGACCCTCTAAGAATGAAGGATTTAAAGAAATACAACTAATCTATATGATTATGTAGATTAATCTAGAATGAAAAATGTATTCTAGTCTAGGAACAATTGAAACAAAACTAGATTAAACTATGCATATTAAGCTAAATGAATTTAGACGAAGAATGCAAGATGTATGCAAGAATGTGAGCAAATGTGAGCAAATGTGAGCAAATGTGAGTATGAATTTCAACAGCAATTCAATGCAAATTCTAATTCATCCTCCCTCAAAATGAAGAGATGAGGGTCTCTTAAATAGACTTTCCTGGAATCCATCAACAGTTGAGATTGATTTCAATCAACGGTCAAGATTAAAGGTGAAGTTTAGTCATAAAGGAAGATTCCCAAGTTAAAGGGAGTTAACTGATTCAATTTGAGTACAATAAGGAGTTAACTGATTTAATTTGAGTACAATAAGGAGTTAACTGATTTAATTCCTTTTTGATCAATAGTGAACTGGAAATTTTCCTTTTTGAACTGAAGAGAGATTTTGGTGAGATATTTAATTTAATAAAATGAGATAGGCTCTCATAATTACTTTTTCTATTTAATTAAATAATCCTTTAATTAATTAGAGACACTTTTGTTATTTAATTAAATAACTTCATTTAATTAATTAGGAATGGCTTCCTATTTAATTAAATAACTTTATTTAATTAATTAGAAGTAAGTACTCCATTTAATTAAATAATTTTGTTTAATTAATTAGAAATACCTTTCCCATTTAATTAAATAATTACATTTAATTAATCAAGATAGGCGTATTTATTAAATTAAATAAATTCAATTCCATAGTACATTAGCCTTAGGAGATAATTTAATTTAATAAAGTATAAATACTTTAAATTAAATTATAATTAAATCAAGTAGGTTTAATGTGACTAATATGAGTATGTACTATAGAAATTAAATAAGAAATATGATGAATGCAGATTAGGGTCTTCTGCATCTGACAATTAAGTCAATTAGTGAATAGTAGAATGAGAATTGCCTATTAGAATAGGACTTAGAATTGATCAAAAATAGACCAGAATTTGTATCATGGCAATGACCCAATTTTGGGGTATTACATAAATCACTTGATGGCAATAAAGAGAATACTAAGGTACCTAAAAGGAATTGATGACTTTGGTTTGTATCACAAGAGAAGTGAAAAGTTTGAGCTAAGAGCCTACACTGATGTAGATTGAGGAGGCAATATTGATGATAGAAAAAACACTATTGGAGGAGCACTTTTCTTGGGAAAAGGATTGATTACATGAACCAACAAAAAGAAAAGTTGTACCTCATAGTCCACAGCAGAAGCTAAATATGTTACAACTACTATCAATTGCACCAATATTGTATGGATCAAACATTTGTTGCAAGGTATGAAGGAAGAGGTAAATGAGCTTATGATACTTTATTGTGATAATACAAGTGCTATCAACATATCAAAGAACCCTGTAATGCTATCCAAAATCAAGGATATTGCAATCAAGTATCACTATGTAAGATAATTGGTGGAAGACAAACAAGTGAAGATGGAAAATGTTAGCTCAAAGGAATAGATTGTTGACATCTTCACAAAAGCACTACCTATAGATGTTTTTGAGTATCTTAGAGGTAAGTTAGGGGTGATAACCCTAGCCAAGGCTACTTAAGAAAAGACAAGACTCCCCTGCATCAAATGAATTGATTGTTGAAATATTACACACTAATGCAAAGGATAGTTACTTTAGGATTCATGCATAAAGTAATTGAAGTAATAAAGGTTCAAATCAGTCACAAGCAAGGTGACAAAGGGAGAAAGAGAAAGAACCTACAAAAGCTACACTTGCATATTAAGATGCTAAAATAGTATGTCTTTGGCATTGTTGTCAAAGAGAGAGAAAGAGTAGAGAAACTGATCAACAATAAGAGAAAGAGTAGAAACTAATTAATAGCATTCAATGGATAAAAGCTTTGTTCAATAGATTAAGGGAGAAAGATTATTAGAATAGTGAATAGCAGAAGATGAGCAATGCATACAGAGGGAGAAACTGTAAGAAGGAAGAAAGGAAAGAGAAAGGATACAATAACTAAGAGGGAGAAGTTAGCACTAAGAGGGAGATGTGAAAATTGATGGTTACACAATTACTTTTTGGAATTTAACTCACTGTTTTAACCTAGTTAACATGGTTAAATATTTTAGTTTGATGGTTGATTAGTTTGTTTTTCCATCAATGCCAAAGAGGGAGATTGTTGGAAATCTGATTGAAAAGATCATTGATGAAGAAGATTGATTGGAAGAGGGAGATTGTTGTTAAAAGAATGTTTCTAATCATTGTTTTCTCATTGATTTCAAACCTGCTATGTGTAGGAATGACAATTGCTTATAAGATCCAAGTATTGTTACTTAGTTGATTGATGAAGATGATTTGATAAACAAGATGTAACAAGAGTACCTAAGGGAAAGGTTGAGTTATGATATTATAATGAAGTGCAAGGATTAGTTAAGCCAATGATTAAATGTTGTATTGATGGTTGGTCACACTTAGAAACATTGGGGTAATGAGTTATAATAAGATTGACTACAAAGCTCAAACTAAGTTCATTAGTGGGTGATGAGAAAGCTAGTTTAAGCTGAGAAAATTTTTCAGTTGGAGCCAAGAAAAAGGTAAATCTAGTGTGTGATGAGTAATCTTCAAGTGTTGAGCAAAGTAATAGGTGCCAAGTAAACTTCAAGTGTCGAGCATCAGAAAATCTTATTAGGTGCTAAGTGAACTTTAGGTGCCAAGCATCAAAAAAATGTAGTTGATGCTGAGTAAGATAGTATGTGCCAAGCACTAGTATTTCAATAGTGTCGAGCTATTGCATTATTAGAAATGACAAAGATTCACCAATTCTGAGCTGACATAGTTGTTATCTTGAATTTTGTAAACCAATTAGATAAGAAGGATGATGAGCTAGTGGCATAGAATTTTATGTAAACTATTTTTGAGAAAATTCAAAAGGATTATTCATGAAGTTTCTAGAGGAAAAGAAATGTGGGTTAGATTCAATGAATCCTACCTAATCCATATGAATTGAAATCAAAGGAAGGAAGAATCAAGTGAGAAAAAGAAGATCCAAACTTCTATTTAAGGAGTCACAAACCAAGAAGCAAATGCTACTACTGAAGTGCCAAAATTGCAAAGAGGTTAGAAGGGTGTCAAGAAGAAAGCATCTAGGAGAAGCAAGAGCATAGAGGGTCTACTTCAACAAGTGGTCAAAGAAAGATGATTGCACTAGTACATTGAGCATGAAGACTCAAGGAGACAAAGCTTGAAATGAGGGAAATCTAAAAGAGTTGCAGAGATTGAAGGCCAAGCAATGTGAATAGCTAAAGAGTGATATGAGATCTACAAGTTAAGTTGTATGTTGTAATTAGGTCAAATATTTTCTAATACTCTCTAGCAATTATATTAGACATAAAAATCCTATGGACTTAGGTTGGTTTAGTAACCGTTTGTAAATCCTTTAACAAGGTGGCATTCCAAGTGAATGTTCTAAAGTCCTCTAACGAGGCCCACTTCTAAAAGGGTGGATGAATCCTCTAACAAGGTCACATTTAACAATGTGTTGTAAGCCTTTAACAAGGCAAGCCTTTCATAGGGCATCACTTTAGAAGAGTGAGAATTGAGTAGCATGTTACTAGTCATTTTTCCTAAATTGGGTTTCCATGTAAATCATTTTGTTATGTGTTGATTCTTTATGTGTTATGCTTGCATGTTGATTTATAGTAACTTGCTAAATAGGAAAGTTAAAGCTTCGATGAATGAATGTTTGGATGGGCTCACTACACTTAGTGAAAAAGTTTGAATTGGACATTTGGATCTTGAGTAACTAATTCACACCACTCCCCCCCCCCCCCCCTCAATTATTCTAAAGCATTTCTAACAAAACAATGCATGGTGTACATGAAAACCAAAGTAGGAATTAGAAATATAGGTTTATATCAACCTTTACCAATTCCAAATAGGCAATTGAATTGTGTAAGTATGGACTTTATTGTAAGTTTACCAAAAACCAAGCAAGGCTATGATAACATTTGTGTTTTTGTTGATAGATTCAACAAAATGGGGTATTTCATTCCATGTAGAACAACTAATGATGCTAGTCACATTTCCCACTTATTTTTAAAGGATGTTGTAAAGATTCATGGACTCTTATTAAGCATTGTCTTAGATAGGGATGTTAAATTTATTAACCATTTTTAGAAAACCTTGTGGAAAAAGCTTGGTACAAACATATCATTTTTTCAGCTTACCATACCCAAATTGATGGTAAAACTAAATTAGTTAATAGGGCCTTATGAAACCTTCTAATGTACCTAGCTAAGGGATATGGTCAAAGTTGGGATGTTATCATTTCACAAGCAAAGCATTCCTATAATGATAGCAAGAATAGGCCCATTGGAAAGAGTCCTTTTGAGATAGTTTATGGAATGCATCCAAGGTGTGTATGTGAACTGAGATATCTTGGTGATGTGGAAAAGAAAAGAGAACAAGCTAAAGACCTTTTTCAAATAGTGAAGGAGATTCAAGAGCAAGTTAAGAAGATCATCCAAGATAACACTCAAAAACTCAAGACCAACATGGATGAAAAGAGGACAAATATTCAGTTTGCTATTAGTGACTACATAAAGATCCATTTGAATAAAGAAAGGCTTCAAAAAGGTTTTCCTACCAAGCTAAAGATGAAGAGGGTAGGGCCATGAAAAATCTTGGAAAAGTATGGAGAAAATTCCTATAAGGTAGACTTACCCTCAGATTTAGGTATATCCCCTATTTTCAATGTGCAAGACTTGGTGGCATAAAAAGGTACCTCACCTCAAATTAATCCATATGCTCATGTTGACCTTGAACCTACTACAACATCTAATATCAGCAAGTTGGAAGTAGAGAAAGTGTTAGACTCAAGGGTGAAGAAGTCTACAAGGCACAAGATGTATATGGAACATCTCATTCAATAAAACTGAAATCCAACTTTAGAGGCTACTTGGGTTTCTTATATGTATTTCAAGAAGGTTGGAATACCCTTAGACATTTTTCCATCAGGCGGAGCTTATTTTTCTTGATGGGGTGAGTATGGTGCATGAGCACCTAGGTAGGCTAAAAGGTAGACCTAGGTCTTCTTTGGTGTTTTTAGCTTTTAGTGATGCTAGCCATATATATATATATATATATATATATATATATATATATATATATATATATATAATAGGATCAAATTGGTCCTAAGGTAAGGTTAAATAGGTTTGAAGAGTCCCATAATGCAATATTGCTCCTAATTGCTCAAAAAGTGCCCATTTGGCTCCATATAGAATTTTTGAGTTTTGAGGGAAAAATAGGGTAATAAAATGTTTTAGGGTCCTTATTATTCATTTTGTAAAGTTTGGTAGCAAGTAGAGCAATTTTGGGTAGAAAATTTGCAAAATTACTCATTTCTTGTAAAGTTTTCATTGGCAACTTTTGCAACTTTTATGCAAAAAAGAAAAAATTCTTTGTGGGAGCCCTTCAACAACTTAAAGTAGTTGGAAACATAAAATTCAAGCCTATATAAGGTCAAACTCAACCTTATCAAGAGGTTTCAAGAAGGAGAAATGACATTGTATAGAATGTAATCAATATTTTTCATTATTACAACAGTTTCTTGTTTTGAGTGTTTTTTCATGCTTTGTATAGATCAGACTTAGGATTTCCAAGTTGGAAGTGTTAGTGGAGGTTTTCCTTAATTTCTATTTTTATTTTTTGTGTTATTTTAGAGAGTTTTGTGTGTTCAAATAAATTATCATGTAAGTTAGTAGGTTGTTCTTCTGAACTGGGCAACCAACACAAAATGGAGTCTTAGGGCAATTTCCCACCATATGAAATGTATGAATCTCTAGATTTGGAACTATACTCCTTTTAAATTATGTATAGAAAAGGAGAGCCCATGGAAATTATGACAAGAATTTTTTAGTGTGATTCCCTAGGCAAGCAAACTATGTTTGGTTAGGGATCACAAATCTAAAAAAGAGCATCTAGAGTGGATTGAGAGGTTTGAATCTTCAATCCAAGAACATGGTAAGTATGTGGTGAGGGATAACTCTAATCCAAAGGATGAGTCTTGGTAAGGAATTCTATGAAGTTTAAAACTTGAACAACATCAAAATCCTTGAAACCCTCAAATTAGGCCTAAATTATGCTTGGGTTGTATGAAAAGTTGGGGGCTTAAGAGTTACAAAATCTTCAAATAACCCACAAAGGGTATCCAAAAAGGTTTTTTGTTTGTCATTGTTACAAGATTTTTCAAATTATATTAGCTTTAGTGCATTTGGAAGGCTAACTCTTGTAGCATTTTTCCAAGCAACTAAGTACAAATTGACTTGTGGATTGCAATTCAAATAGGATTTTGCACTTATTTTTGGTGTATTTTTTTGATGAGTAACCTAAGGCATGCCTGTGTATTCATTTGACCAAATGGAAAGGTCCGAGGAAAATTGGGGTTATTTGTGTGTTTATGGAAGTTTGAGCAATCTTGTACTAACCTATTGATGTGCACTAGTTGAAGAAGTAGGATCTCTTTGATAGAATCTTTAGAGGTATAGGGTGTAAAAGAAGCCCTATTTGATTAGGTGGAAGAACTAAGAAGACCCTAGAGAGCTTAGGGTTTGTAAGCAAGATTGGTTGTCACATCACTATCTCTTTAGTAAGAAGGTCAACCTGTTCAAGGGCTTCTCCAAGATTCTTCTTCAACTCTTCCATATTCATTGGGATCTAAGTTAAGCTATTAAGCTTCTTCAAAGTAACTATGCTCTAATACTAATTGTTAGAAATAGATAATTCTGAGCGGGGAGGGGTGAATCAATATTTTGCAAACTTTTGTCCACAACTAAATATTGTTAATTACTTTATAACTTGCATATGAAAGTAAACCAACAATGCTAAATAGTAAATATAGCCATACACATAGAGAATTCATAACACCATTATTTGTTAAGTAGGGAAACCCTAGCCAAGGTAAATCCCCAGCGGGGATGATACCCCCTAGATGATTCACTAAACAATAGGATCATGTTAAGGATATTGACCCTATTAGGAGTCTATGAAGTACATATAGTGTCTTGACTCCTTGTTAGATGACTAGGCCTTGTTAGAAGCCTCAACCATATTAAGAGTTCCTACAACCCTACTAGGAGTTGGTAGATCAATTATAATGTATGCAAGAAGAGCCTACTACCCTAACATGCAATTATACAATTCAATTCCTTCATAGAATAGATATACATACAATACTGTCTTGTTGTTGTAACTCGCACTTTCTCTGATCTTACATTAGATTTCACATCACATAAGGCTCACAAATAGTTCTCACAATAGTTTTCATGTCACATATAATCATGCAACTTCGATAATATATGTGTATTACACACATTCACTACACAACATAATTTTTCATTATCTGCACAACATAAGATCTTTATTTATATCTTTCAAATTCACAAATTGTTGCTCAGTTGGCTTCCATGTCTTCATGCATTTGACATAATATTAGATAATATTGACATAGCTGGCTTAACATGATTTAGTAATTATTTTGAAACCAAATTATTCCAAAATTCATATAGCTCTATTTTCTACTATGCTCTATTTTGCATTGTTAAATACTAGCATAGTTAAAGTTATTGTAACTTTTGTTGTACTGACCATACACAAATGCACACTAGTACATGTTATTATGAAAATATTACTTGAACCTTTCCTCAATTATTCATAAGCTAACTCTCTACACATAATTCATACTATTAAGATCTATTCACTATACTTCTACAAACTATCTAATACTTAGACAATTTTTAGGCTCCAAATGCGTAAATGAAATGTTGAGTATATGTTTCCATAAATGAAAACCATCAAGACATCTAACTAACTATATTTCCAATTAGAATTTCATTGAGAAAATCAAAGTTGTAGATTAGAGATTAGCCACTGGTTAACTCTAATAGGTGTATTAGTTGAATCCTTTAACTAGGTAGACTTAACAATCTTTTGCTAAATCTCCTAACTAAGTGCATAATTCATTGTATTTTTGTAAATCCTTTAATAAGGTGGACCTCATAATATTTTTTGCTCCTAGTAGAGAAGATCTTTAGAAGTGATCAATTACAAGCCTTACGAGGTTAACTTTATAATTACTACAATACTAAAGCTTTTGGGTATCATCCCCACCCTAGTTTTGCTTTCTACTTGGAAGGTTTCTAGGTCACCATATCTTGGGTCAAAGTGTTATGAATGTTTTATTTCTTTCATTCTTTCATGCATGCAATTAGATCAGAATAATTTATGAAGGATCAATTTGTGAAGTAAAGTAAGTTTTATTCGTTCTTGATTCACCCCTGCCCTCTTAGTAACCTATCCTACCTTATATTTCCAACAAAAGGATTAGCCACTATTTTTCCATTACTAGTATCTACCTTCTTAGCAAAATAAGATCCATTTAATGGGGCCATAGGAAACAACACTTCCCTTAGTCACAAATGCAAGAAATGAATTAATCTCATCATATGTCTCTAGAACACCCATTGTTGAGACCCTAGGCACAACCTCATCAGAAGAAAAAGCCTTCCTAGTAGAGATTGGAGGAAGAAGAGGCTCACCATTATAAACCAAAACATAAATATGGCATATAGAAAAGGGACCCTTAAATTTACCTTCTAGAGTCAAACCAATAATGATAAAAATGACAAGTACAAAACTCTTGGGCCCAACAAGGCAAGAGGAAGTGGGTGACATAATGAAAATAGGTATTGAACCTCAATAGATGAGGGCCATACACTCCTAGGACCTTAGTAAACAACAATGCAGGGGATGTAGCATCTTAAATTGGAAGCATTCCAAATTAATAAAGGTTTAGCACCTATTTAATGTGAGATCATAAATCTCCTTTTCTTTCATCTCTTCTTCCCTTTTCTATCCTCCCCCCAAGGTAGAACTAGGGAAAAACCTAATAGATCCTCTTTAAAGATCCTATTTTATGACATTAAGATCAAGGTAGGATCTATTTCCCCTAGGTCCTCCCTTCCTTTTATCTATCCACTTGAAATCTACTCCTCGTACCAAAATGGGATTTCCTCAAAGTGTGGACCTAATTTCTACATCATAAGATTTTTTTTAGAGCCCCAAGATAGCCCCAAGGGTTTTTACACCTCATCATTAGGGGAATATTGTGCTCCTCACCAATCAAGGGTGTAGTCTACACTTAATGAGGCTCTATTTTGGCTCCTTTCTTTAGGTAATGTGTTCCAAGACATTTAAGTGTTAACTTCTAGGTCTATCAGCCTATGGGAGTTAGTTAATTTTGAGCTCTATATAAACCTTTTCATTTTCTTCATTTTTCATATCCAAGCATCCACACATAGAACAAGTAGTTATATTCACAAACTCAACCATTCACATGTTCAAGTTCTCAAGTTCTAAAGCATTATTCAAGCATTCAAGGCATTCAAGATATTGAAGGAGTTTGTGAAAGATCTATCATTCTAACATTCAAGATCCTTTGTTGCATCTTCTACATTCATCCTCTCAAGATCTACATTTATCTACATGCATTTATAAGGAAAATTTCAAGCACATTCATTCATAAAGGTTTTGATGTCAAATTTACTTCCTTTCATAGGGGTTTGAAGTTGAAACAAAGGCTATAATAGCTAAATACTTAATTAAATTCTAAATTAAAGAGCATATTCATAGATTTACATTACATTAATGTTAGATCTATCATTTTTCTATACAAGCATTCTATCTTTATTTCAATTCAAGGTTAATTCCTAAATTGGGGATTGACTAAGGTAAATACTTCCCCTCCCCACCAATAACGAATAAGAAAATCTCTTATTTTGTAGGTTTTGGATCTCACATTGGATATATGTTTTAGATTAATATACCCATTTGCAAAATCATAATCAACATCATACATCTTTCATTACGGGTACATTGCACCCCTAATTATCTATTTCACCCTTGAAGATCCAATTTTCCCTTGAGAAATCACCAAACAATTTTTGGGTTTTGTCTACAACAAAATTTTCATCTCAAAGTGTAGAAATCAATGCTTTCAAAGGTCATTTGATAGCCCATTGTTAGAAATTTATCTCACAAGGTATTTCATCTTCCTCACTTTAATTTCTATATACTTCATCATTATGTTACATCTTTATATCTCAACTCTATATTGCATATCTTCTTGCTTAAAGCCTCTTAAGGTAGAGGTGAGAGGGAAAGAAATCTAATTTATTCATTCTTTTGTCCATTAGGTTTGCATTAATACCTCCTCTTGTACCAATCAAATATAATCCAAGGGGTGGATCCCTATCTTTTCCCTTCTAAATGAGTTAGGTGGTTAATTCTATTTTACCCTTGTACATTTTGGTGAACTTGACTGTGTCAGCTCTTTCTTTTGTGGTGTTAAATTTATCTCCTTTCTTCAAATTTGGTTCTAGATTTTATTTTAGTGTATCTAGATCTACTTGTATCATTAGTGGTATTTATATCTACTTTTGTATTTTTTACATATACATTGCATTTCATAAATTTGCATTTTCAAAAAACAAAAAAATATCTAGTTCATTTTTAGAATGCATCTCATTTCAATGGGTTTGTTATCTTTCTTTTCAATTTTCATTCATGATATTCAAGATGATCCATTCCATGCGTATGATAAAAACTTAGTTTTTCCTTGCATTGATTCTCATTCCCCTTCAAAGGGTAAGTTTTTAAAGATGATGTTGATCAACCTTTTGTGATTCATGATGTTCCTATATTTTATAATAATACTATTTGGGATGAGCCATTAAATAAGAATCTCAATTACTCTCTCCTTCTTGAAACTTCTTTTAGTCATGATTTTTCCTCCTCTAATGTGTGCTTTCTTCCCTCCATGGATACTTTTACTATTTGGAATGAAAATTTAAACATGGATATGTATTACTCTCTTCCTCATGAGGCACAATTGGATAATTTCATAGTTCTTTCTTCTATTGATAAACCTCTTTCTATCCATTTTTTAATATCCTTTCTATACATGATGTCTTTATGAGTTTTGTTTATCCTTCTCCTAAGAGTGCTTTAGCCATAGAAGACCACACCCTTTCAATCTATCTTCTTATTTCTTTCAAGCTAAATCTCAAATTAATTTAAGTTTTGTTGGACTTGCTAATCATAATGACTTTCCTTTAACAAATTCAAACCTAGATGTTAATGATCCTACACATATTGATCCTATAAGTGGCTTCTCAACTTTTCAAGATTGGGGAACCTTATATTTCATACAAACATTGTATAAATCTATCCATCAAATACCTTTATTTTATAATTATATTCATGTCAATTGCTTCTATTTTTATCTAATTACATTTAAGAGATATTATATGGTTTATTATTATTTTTAATTCATTTTCTATAACATATTTCATGTGAATTGTAATGATAAATGGTATCTCTTTCATAATTAGTTTACTTCACACTTTTATCCCTATTATGTTTCTCCTAGGTTCATGACATTGTTAGCTTGTCCTTTGGGGACTCATTGTGATACTTTGTGAGTAACATAACAATCATTCCCTTGTCTCTTCACTTGTGGGCGGGGAGGGCCCTATTTCCTCTTTCTATCATTGGATCTATCAACTTCCTTTTTTTGACTTGATTTACACTTAGGGAGGCATAATTTGTCCTCTTCTTTAATGCAACCTATATCCCTATTGGTAAAAGAATTTGTCACTATGATAGTTACTTCTAAAATTGACTTGTTCACCTTATGAATAGTGACAACTATGCCAATAGTTGGAGAGATTGAAACCTATAATTACTAGATTATAATCTTCCTCTGCATTTGAGAGGGGTAGTATAAGATAATTTATTTCATTTTTCAAATAAATATGATTAAGACTTAAAATATAGAAAATAAACAATTTATTACAAATGCACCACATGATTTCAATGTTTTCATAAAATTGATGTAGGTTGCTAATGAAAACCAACAAGAACTACACTTGAGAGCTCTCATCAATACAATGTTAGTTCAATGATTCATGAATATTTATAGCATAGCATGAAAATATTTGGACTAATGAATCAACACTTCAATAATTTAGATTTGGTATAAAAGAGAATGAAAAATGTACTTTCTTTTATTTCTTAGCACCATGAACATAAGAAATGATTGATTACAAGAACAACAATGTTACACACTTTCCAAAAATTTTCTTGTTATCAAAACATAAGTGTTCCATGTCTACAAGTCCAAAAAGTCCCCTATTACATTGAGTTTCATGAATTTATAGCTATTCTAGAATAACCAACCTTCTAGGTTCATAACTACCTCAAAAGTTAGAGTTTTGCAATTAGAAAGCAGTTGAAAACTGATTCTAACTCTAACTCATGCAAATTTTGATTTCTAGAGCCTAACCTTAACCAAAGGAAAGTTAGAACCCTATCTTATGAGTTATAATAAGTGACACATGTCACTTTCTACCATAATGAAAAGACCAAAATGTTAATTCCCTTGAGGCATCTTCTCACTTTCATCTTTTTCTTTCACCCTTCTCTTTGTTGGCCAATGATATTGAGAGTTCTTCATAAGTAGAAAAACATTGTAACATATTCAAAGCACAACATCTATGAAAAATCTAAAAAAAATTGTTTCTGTGTATCACCAAATGTAAATTCCTTTGATCATAGTCATTTCTAAGTATCTCACTTGAAAATTGCTCAATATCAACTTTCATAAGTGTCATAATTTGTGGGAAGATTAGATTGTGGAAAAAAACATTCCATATATAAAATGCATCATATGGACATATGTGCCATTTTACCAATGTTCTAGAGACCAAATAAGAAATGTCCTCATTTTTCCATCATTCGACACTGCCCCTACATGCCTTCAAGAACTTTTACAATATGCCCACCTCTTGGATATGAGATTCGCATCTGACAACACATATGGAAGCTCTGAAAGGCTCTTCTACAACACATTCCTTGATCATCATCAATGAGATTATTTTCATGAAATCATTATGATGAACATTTCACCTTCTTATTTGATGCTTTCACATTGTATTTGTATATTCTCCCTTTTCTCCATTCTATACCAATTGACATCTATCCATTAAGCATTTTACAATGGAATACTTCTAAACCTCCCTATCTATGACACTGTATGTAGTAATTCTATGATCAAACTATTCTCACACATATTGGAGTTCATCTATGCATTCCCCAGTTGGGTACTTTAGACTTTAATTCAAGCATTTTGTCAAATAGCTTAGTACCTTTTAGAAGTCCATTCTTCATGGGTTCAAAGAATGAATATGGTATATTGACAAATAATCTAATGCTCACCTATTTGTTTATGCTATATGCACATTCCCAATAGTATCATTCCAAATGGATTCCACGCAGTATTCATGGCTTTCAATTTTTGTATTGTATCAGATTTCATAAAGTAGTTACCATTTTCATCGATTAGAGAGTTTAAGAGTTTGGTCAAATAGTTCATGTGTCTTGCCTAAGTGTTCATGGAACCACTAGGAATTTGTCTCTTACACCCATCGCACACATTCACTAGGAAAAAAAATTGTTAATGGGCTTAGCACACAAATCTTCAGCACTTTGGCCTTGAAAGGAATATCTTTACTCCTTTCTCTGCAATGGTAAGTGCTTCCAACAAGTCATGGATTTAGAATATGAATAAACTTCATTTTCTCAATGTCAATGGAGTTGATCTCAAAGAGGCAAGAAAAGTTTGGGTTCTTCATGTATCAGTGTTCTCTGAGCTTTATTATCTAAGAATGGTGAGATGTCATCAGCTCATGCCTCAATGGTTGTTAGGTATGAAGTCTCTTGTGCCATTGAATCTTAGTGGATGTGCACTTAACAGTTTGATTACAACTCTCTCAAATTTGCAAGAACTTGTTCTTGATTAGAACTACTATATCAATGCAAGCCTTGAGGGTTTTCTAGGTGGGAAATGATTTGGGTACAACCAATTGAATGGAAGCACCTAACAACACTTCAGCCTTCCATCAAGGGTGACTATTTTTAATGTTTCATTCAACAATTTTTCCAAACAGATCCCAAAAAAGCTATTTCATGGTCTTGATCAGATTAGGGTCCTCCTTTTATCTAGTAATGGATTAAATGTAATTATGATGGATGGTGCTACTATAGCATTTATGTTGGAATAGCTATCAATGAGTTCATGTAATACGCAGGGGTCAATACCATAATGGATTTCTACTCAGGATAAGATGGTGTATCTAGACATGTCTAAAAATCAACTTAGCAGTACCATTTCTCTTGAGGTATTTGGAAATCATTGGAACATTAACTTCTTATATCTATCAAATAATAGTCTTAGTGGAGAAGTACCCAAATCCCTTGTGCATTGAATGTCATTTCCTTTTCTTGGAATAGGAGTTTGGGTTCTTGAAATCTCCAAGTTAAGATTAGGGAAAAAAGTTTGAGTACATAGAGAGAGAGTTTCTTTAGTGCATGGTGAAAGAGAACTTTTAGTACATAGAGGGAGGTAGTACATAAAGAGAGATGGATTTGGTATGGGGAGAGAGAAGGTTTTAGTACAAGGAGAGAGACAAGTATGTAGAGAGAAGGTTTTAGTATGTAGAGAGAGATAGTTTTGAATAGTAGGGAAATTAACCTCTCTCTCTATCTCACTCTAAAACCAAATTCTTTTTTTTCCTAAGTTCTCAAGTAAAATATCAAGGCAATAGTTGGCTCTATCTGGGGACAAGGACTATGTAGGACATTGAATGAACCCAAACTTAAACAATAGTAGTGATTTATCACAAGGGCAATAGAGTCAACCAAAAAGGAGATAAATGCATGAAAGAGGACTAGGCATGCCAATACTGGGAACACAAACCAAATGAAAGGGAGGGAAAGACACAAAAATAACTCCTAACTAACATATGTACATGGTAGGAAACCCCTACCTCTAATGGCTCTAGCTCCAAATGATTCATGCAAACCCATTGACTGACTAGGAAAAGTATATGCCATGGTGACTTAATAGGTAAACACTCCCCATTACTCATAAACTCAAATGTAGGTCTTCTCCTTGGAGTTCAAATTTTTGAGTCCTAACATGCTCCATTTCTTTAGACAAAGGAATGCATCCAAATAACCATGTTTCATCAAAAATATCTAACTTTGGATTCAATTCTCTGTCATGATGTATGTCATGAATGAATCCTTCTTGAAAGAATTTTAGAATTAGATTTTCAAGTTTTTGAATGCGTCTGTGATCCTCTCCTCTACTTGGCAATCCCTTTACTTGAATTTGTAGTGATTGGTCATCCTGAAGTCCTGAACTCATTTCTGACACCAAACACTCTTTCTTTCCCATGGGCATGATTATAGTCGAATCTTTTGTAAAATTATTCTGACCTAGATGCATATCCATGTTAGATTGAATCTTCTTATGACCCATTTCTTCTTCCTCATCTTCCAAAAGATCATCTTTAATTTTTAGGCACTTCTATGTTACATTGATACTATCTTCAACATGGTTGGTCATAACTTCAAGTTCCCTTCCATCAATATAAAAATTCTCTATCTGAAGGGCTTTATGATGGCTAAGACTAGAAGATATCAAACCTCATATGGGATTTACTTCATATAATATGTGACATGAAGAAACCTATGGAGCTATAGTCATTGAACCTTGTCTTTGAATACCAACTCAAGAATTATCAATAGAAATTTCTCCCTCTTAGAATAAAGGATTAAAGTAAACATTTTCTTCATAGTGGAAGTTACCATTCAAATATTTTGAGCACAAGCTTGGAGTAGATATTTCATAAGAGCTTCCTTCAAAAAATTCCTCCATAAGATTCCCTACTAAATCATTACTTCTTTTATCATGGTTATTCTTCTCATAAAAAATCTTTGACAGGATTTTCTATTTGATGACAAGGCTCAAAAAGAGGATTTCGTTGACCTTTGAATGATCCATAGGATTTGAATTTAACTTCCATTGGATTAGAGGAACTTGTTTCTATATTCATACAACTTTTATTTTCAATATGTTCAATGACATTTATATCCTTTTGAATCATTGATTCTTTTCCCTGACATCTTTCATGAAATGTTAAAGTTGACATGCATGATAAAGAATAAAGGCTAGATGGTTCATCTTCTTCTCCTTAATGCTAGTTTTTAGCTTTTTCATCAACTGGTCTTTTAATCATAAGTTCATTAATGTCATAAAATGTAAATGTCTCCATTTCCATAGGGGAGGTGGAAATTTGTAGAGGTTCTTTGTGGCTCTTGGGCCTTTTTAATGGTAGTGGTTTTAGATTGTGTTGGAACATCTGAATTATTTATGTTGTTAATATATTCATCACCTTGAATGATCATAGAAGGATGAAGAGGAAGGTATTCTCCATATAGGAAGTCATCATCTGAAGCATTGAGGCACCAAGTAGGAATAAAATTATTATGAAATTCACCTTGATCCACATTTCCCCCATCTTTAATCATATGTTGTATAGTTCCTTGATATTTTGATTTTTCTTTTTCTTTTCCATTAGGATTGAGATGATTGAATACTTTCTCTTGGGTTTGAAAATTTTCACAATGATACCTTGATACATTACTAAACCCTTCTTCTATAGGAACCATTTCTCAACCATCTCCTTGATTAGACATAGAATCTTTTTCTTCATTCATGCATGAATATTTAGATGAGATATTTGGATGTGGTGATGTTCTCTTACCAAGAAAATAATTCTTGCAAGGGTCTTCTTTCTCAAGTTCTTGCAGTGTTTGAAGTAAAGAAGGACATACTTTGCTAGGATCTAGGCATGCATTTCTCTAGAAGCTTTTTAAAATATTAACTTGATTGGGATCAATGGAAGTATGATTTTGATGAGCAATAGGGGAAGACATTCGACTACTTTTCTAACTATCATTATCCATCCTTGATTCACATGAACCATTTTTTTGATCAAAGTCTTCCTTATAATTATAGGTGGAATTTCTTTTTGAAAATGATTTTGGTCTATGAGAGAAAATTTTATTATCCTTACCATCTTCTTCATCTATCTTTTGCAAGGTTTAGAGAAAAGATGGTTGGATCTTTTTTGGATCTAGTTTTCATCCACCATAAAAACTCTTCAAGAAGCTATTCTACTTAGGATCAATGAAAACCTATTTTTGTTGAGATACAGGTGCATGAGAGACATTTTTAGTATCTCTTATTACTGATTTAGATGAAGCACATTTTTTAGCACGGCCTTCTTTATCTTTATATGTTGAATCTTTTTCCAAGAAGGATTCTTGATCATGAAAAAGAAAACTGTAATCCTTTCCATCTTCTTCTTTGATCTTTCATAAAACTTGAAGTAAGTGGGGATAAACCACTCTAGGATCTAGTCTCCTACCACCATAGAATTTCTTTAAGAATTCAACTTGCAGAGGCTCATCAGGAATCTATTTCTTGGGATATAAAACATATTCATCATCACTGTCACTATCATTGCCACTCTTAGCTTTTCCCTTGTACTAAACCATGATTCTAAATTTCCACCTTCAAATAGAGTCATTGATAATAAATCTTTAAAGTAGAGACACCTAGGGATTGAATGAAAAACACTAATTAGTCACCTATAATGAAGTAATATGGTATTGTTGCATGAGAATGTGTTTCCAGTTCTACAATTGAATCTTGGCTATCAGGACACATAAGAAGATATTATTTTAGATTTGAACACTTTAGCCTAGAGGTGTAGATGAACTACTCAACAATACCATCAAGTGAACCAAGTTCTAGAAGAAGAAGAATTTAGTGAAATCTTGTGAAGAGCTCCTATTGGTCAAAACATTGTGGTTGTTGAAAGAATAGATGTTATTCCAAGAATCCTTTATGAATTTGTATTATATTAGGGCTTACAATGGATTTTCTTTCTCTTTTCTCTCTAGGATCTATTATCCCTTGGTTTCTTCTTTCATGATTACTAAGTAGGAGTAACTTGATATCCTTTCATCTCTTTATTTCATTTCTTTATAGTTTTCTATTATTTTATGGAACATTCTTATCTATGGTATGCACTACTTTATTACATGCATGGCTGCAATTTTTGCCTAATAAGTGTCTTTTCATACTTTAGATTTTAATGCTTCTTATTTAATGACCATCTATAGCTTACTTCATATGTGATATTATTTCTTTTCTAGCATCTTACATTGCATATGATTTATTATCCTATTATATTTCTTTTATCCCCACTATGGTTCAACATCATATCCTTCTTGCTGGATATTGGGTGTTTGCATTTTATGCATGGCTATTGGTTTTTTCTTACAAATCATCTCTATATCTTGCAAGATTTTGTTATATAATCCACCATAGATCTTCTTTTTTTCTCACGCTCGGGGGCAAGAAGCTTTGTATACTCTATCATTTTTCTCCATGGATCTACTATCTTTAACCAAGCATATGGAACTTGTTTATTATGTAACAATGTTCTTTATTGATGAAGATTAATGGCTTGGATATGGGCTCTTTTTTTTTCAAGAGGTGCATGTCCTAGGTCATCACCTCTTCTTTATCAAGTAAAGATATTATACAAATTTTCTCTTTCTTGGAGATTATAATTATTCATCCAAGGATCCCTATTTCATCTAAATATAGGGGTTGGATAGGAGAATTCTTGTTCTTCTTCCCTTCTTCTTGGAGATGTTATCTTAATCAAACACTCCTATTAGGTAGATGTATTTTTGTTAAGGTTTCTCCCTCTCAAGGATCCTCTTTCCATAAGTTATATATCCTTTCCATGATTTTCTATGTTCTTAGATTGTAAGAGTTAAGGCTCTTCACTATGAATATAGTCTGCATTGTTTCTTTAAGGATATGTCCTTGTTGTAAAATTAGGTATCCTCTTTCTCTCCCTTCTCATTCCTATGTTACATAGACATGATAAGGAGGGGGGAATATATATACCTTCATTATACATAGTATTATACTCATTGTTATCAAATATGAATTATGGACATGGTTTAGAATACTTTATCCCTATACACTAGGTATGCTTTCTAAGCTAGTCTCAAATATATGCATTGTTACTACATCCATCTTTTACACAGAAAAAAAAATATAATAAATCTCATAATGGGTAATGCAAAAAATATTCTAAATCTTATTCATAGGTAATTCATACATACACATTATGCTAAGTCCCATACATGAGTAACACATCTTTTACACAAGCCCACACCATGGTGATATGATAGAAGTTGTTCTGTGAATGGAACTTTGGTGGATTGACTAGCAGGTTACCACCCCATTAGACTATTTCAATACCATCATTTGTAGTATCTCTTTTATTGATTCATATTAGGGCGGGCACTCTACTGGGTGAGGTAGTCACATTTTCTCCCTTCTCTCTATTAATCTTTTATACTAGAGTAGAGATAGGTCCTAAAGCTATGTTATTAATCATTTTTCTCTTACATTTATTATATCATCAATTATGTTCTTTAATGGATTTCCAAATATAGGTAAAAAATTCGATCACATTATGCTAAGTCCCATACATGGGTAACACATCTTTTACACAAGACCACTCCATGGTGATATGATAGATGTTGATCTATGAATGGAACTTTGGTGGGTTGACTAGTAGGTTACCACCCCATTAGACTATTTCAATGCCATCATTTGTAGTAGCTCTTTTATTGATTCGTAGTAGGGTGGGAACTTTACTGGGTGAGCTAGTCACTATTTCACCCTTCTCTCTATTTTTCTTTTATACTAGAGTAGAGATAGATCCTAAAGCTATGTTATTAATGATTTTTCTCTGACATTTATTATATCATCAATTATTTTCATGTAATGGATTTCAAAATATGATATGAGTGGGTGAGATGTTTCTTTAGTTAAGGTTTTTGTCACTAGTGCCAACCCTTATTATATCTTTTTATCTTTCTTTGCACTGTAGTGCATGAATGTGGGTTTAGGACCCTTAGTCTTGGGGGCTTGTTCTCCTTGACCAAGTGATGTTCTATCTTGTTGTGATTCACCATATTCCTTTCTTCTTCTTCTCTCTACTTTACCACAATTGCGGATTTATCCACCCTTTCACTAAAGTGGGGGCTAAATGTACCATCTAAAATTAGAAGCACTCCAATTTAATGAAGTTTTAACACCTATTTAATATGAGATCATCAATATCATTCTCTCTTTCATCTCTTCTTCCTTTTCTCATCCTTCCCCCTAAGTGTAATTAAACTAAAACCTAACAAATCCTCTTTAAAGATCCCATTTTCATGGTTTTAAGCTTGAGGTACGATCTATTTCCCCTAGGTTTTCCATTGAGTTCCTCTATCCACTTGGAATCTAATCCTCATACTAAAATGAGATTTCTTCAAAATATGGACATAATTTCTAGATCTTGAGATGCCTTTTAGAGCCCCAAGTCAACCTCAAGGGGTTTGTGCACCTGATCATTAGGTACACAATGCACCACTAGCCAATCATGGGCATAGTTTTCCCCTAATGGGCCAATCAGGGGTGTCCTACATCCTTGAGAGGCAATATTTTGGCTCTTTTCTTTGGGTCCCATGTTCTTGGATATTGAGGTGTTAACTTCGAGGTCTATTGGCCTGCAAGATTTAGTTAATTCTAAGCTCTATATAAATCCTTCCATTTTCTCCATTTTTCATATCTAATCATCCACAATAAAAACAAGTAATAGCATCCACAAGTTCAAGCATTCATGTGCTCAAGTTCTCAAGTTCTCAAGTATTCTTCAAGAATTCAAGGCATTCAAGAATCTCTCCATAGAAGATAAATGATTCATGCATTCAATTTATTGAAGGAGTTTATGGAAGACCTATCATTCCAAAATTCAATATCTCCCTTCATACATTCAAGTTGATACTTTCTTGCATCTACTACATTCATCCTCTCAACATCTACATTCATCTACATGCATTCCTAAGGAAAATTTTAAGCATATTCATTCATGAAGATTTTTGTGTCACTTTGATTTCCTTTATAGGGTTTTGGAGTTGAGTCAAAGGCTACTACATCTACATACTTGATTATATTCCAAATTCAAGAGCATATTCATATATTTATATTATTTTTATATTAGATCTATCATTACTACTTGCAAGCATTGTATCTTTATTTTAATTCAAGGTCAATATCACAAAACCATTTTGTGAGATTGTTTTTGCAATTTTTAAACACATTTCCCTCAATTTATTGCTTAATCTAATTAGTAGAATAAAATTTACTAAAAATTTTCCAAAATTGCTACCATGAAAATTAGATTTAGAGCTATCTGCACTCAAACAACCATAACTTCTTCAAATCACAATGAAATTTGACCATATAAATGGTGTAAACAATTATTCAATTGTACATTGTTATTGATGTTACACAAATTTCATTATTACTAAGCCATGTAGAGTTTGTAGTATTAACCTTGTCTATCTCAGTATTGACCAAGCATTTAGGCAAAAAAGATACTCTAGTATTAACTAAGCAATTGGTTAAATAAGGGAATCTTACTTGAAGTATTAACTGAGTGGTTGGGCATAAAATAACTCACAGTGTTGACTGAGTGTTCAATCCTAATATTGACTAAGTGACATCAAAATGCATTTTACTAATATTTAATTTATTGAGGTCCACTATTTGGATGTTTATTAATTATTTAGAAGGGTATTCAAGTTGACTTGTCCTAGCTTACACTATATGAGAAAGGTCAAGTTGTGAGGATAATGTATAAAGTAAAAATAAGAAATAAGATGTACATGTGAGCAAAGGGAAAGGAAGAGTAGGAAAGAGTGGAAGATAAGCTAAAAAGAATATCTAATCATGAAGAATCCAAAAATCAAGAAAGAACAAAGATCTAAATTTACAAAGATAGTTTCTTCATAAATTAGGTCAAATAGTTATTACCTTCTAACCATTGTAGTAGTAAAGAAATATCTTAACAAATTTGACTTAACACTCATATTGTAAATCCACTAATAAGGTGATTTCAAAATTGAAGTTTTTGAAGACCTCTAACTAGGCCACCCCTAACAAGGTCATCTAAATCCTCTAACAAGGTCATACATATGTTGGAATTCTTTAGAATAACTGAGGGGGGGGTGAATCAGTTATCCAATGTCTAGATGTACAAATAAAACTTTTCCCAGCTTGGTGAATCCATATCCATAAAACATTTTCATCATGCATGCATCCATTAGATTATACAATCACTTAAATATGTAGGTTACTATCAAATCAATTTGTAGAAATGTAAACATGAAACATAAAAAATTCAATAGTACATTTGACACAATGATTTAATGTGGAGACCCAATTTGGAACAAACCACTAGTAACATGCTACTCATTTTCACTCTTTTGAACTAGTGCCTTGTGAAAGGCCAACCTTATTAAAGGTTACAATGAACACTATTAAATGTGACCTGGTTAAAGGATTTCAATCTCATTGTTAGAGGACTTTAGATCACTCACTTGGAATGTCACCCGATTAAAGGATTTACAAATGACTATTAGGTCAACCTTAATCTAAAGGATTTACCATAGACCAATACGATGATCAGAAAGTAATAGTAAAGCTTTGATCTAATAATAACTTACAACACACTTGCAGATTATAGATCTCTATTTCAGTCCTTCATTCTACTTGGCTTTCACACTTTTCAACTCTAATAGCTTCTTCACCTTTCAAACATCCATACTCTTAAGCCTTCTTGCTTTTCTTTCCAATGCAATCTCCTCTCTTAGGTCATTGAATGAAGCAACACCCTAGACTCCTTGTCTTCCTTAGGTTCTTGCACATGACAACCTTTGCTTCTGACTAGCCATCTCTATAAATAGAGAATTAAGATCTTTTTTCTTTCATCCCCCATCACCCATTTCAAGGTTATGTCAGATTAGGTAGGATTCAATTAATCTAACCCTCATTTCATTTCATTCTCTTCTAGAAACTTCTCCTTCAATCTTCTTTGAATTTGCCTCAAAATGGTTCACCATGAATTCTATGCCACCAACTCATCAACCTCATCTTCCACATCGTTTACACAATTCAAGAAATCAAATGTGTCAACTCAAATTCATCAAATTCTTGATCTTTCTCATAATGTTAATACTCAACATTAACTAGTTTTTGATGCTTGGCAATTACTACATTTCTCGATATCATCTATCAATCATTAGACTCAAACTAAAGTTTACTAGTGCTCAGCTTGCATTAACTTTTCTTGGCACCTACCATGTACAATGTTAATCTTGGTAGACAAACTTCATTTAACTTGTTCTTTTGAACTTAATCAGAAAAACAAACCTTTGCAATCTTAAGTAGATTATCAATGCACTATAATATCAATGTCTTACCTAATGCTTGTACTTCATGTCATATTATAACTCAAACTTTCCTCTAGTTGCTATTGTTATCTCATTTGATAAAATGCTCTTCATTAACCAAATAAATGATAGTACTTAAATCATATAAGCAATTGTCTTACTAGCAAGTAGTAGGTTTGACATCAATGACAAAACAATGATTGAAACACATTTATCATAATTGTATAAACCTATTTTCAACAATCTCCCTCTTTGGCATTGATGGAAAACCAAACTAACTAGACTTAATTAGTAAAACCAACAAAATACCAAAAGGAAAATAATTCCTTGTATTGAAATCTCTCCTTTTATCAGCAACTTCCATCTCTTGAATAGGTTACAAAATTCTATTCTAATCAATAGACAATCAATCAACTCATCCTTATGACTCCCTCTTGATTACTTCTTATATCTCCTTCAATATTATCTCCCTCTTACTAGGTAGATGTAATCAAAAGGTACACTTTCTCCCTCAACACACTTACTTCCTCAGTAGTCAAGATTTTTCCTTTAGTAGGATAAGATAGATCAGGATTTCTCCCTCATCTCCCTCAACTTTTATCTCTCAGTACACTTTAAATCTTAGTAAATTTTCTTCCTTTTTGATAAAAATTCCAAATACTTGTCATCTTCATATGTAGATATGAATATTTTTGTTTTCTTCCTCTATCACCTTTCTTGTGACTGACTTGTAGCTCTAGCTCTTTGATTACTTTAGGAAACTCTTGAAGTAAGATCCACTACATCAATATGTAACATATATCAATCAACTTGTTTGATGTAGGGCACTCCTCATGCTTCTTAGATAGCCTTTGATGGGGTATCACCCCTAGCATCCTTACATAATGCTTTTGTGAATATCAACTATTTTCTCTTTTGTGTTAACATATTCCATCTTCATCTCTTTATATTGAACTAATTCTCTCAAGTAATGATACTTGATTGCAATGTTCTTAGTATTTGTGTGCATCATAAGATTCTTTATTATATTTATAGCACTTGTATTATGACATTAAAGTATCACAGGTTCATTGATTTCCTCCTTCATAGCTTTGAGTAGTTGATTGATCCATACAATATTTGTACAATTTACTATAGCAACAACATATTTAGCTTCACTAGTAGATTGAGAATTACAATTTTGTTTCTTGTAGTCCATATAACTAGTATTTTGCCTAAGAAAAATGCTCCTCCATTGGTACTCTTTCTGTCATCAAAATTTCTAGCTCAATCAACATCATGGTAGGATCTCAATTCAAATTTCTCAATTTTCTTGTAGTATAGACCATAGTCTTCTATTTCTTTCAAATATCTCATTATTGTCTTTCCTACCATTAACTGATTCTCCTTGGGATTAGCAGAGAATCTTGCAACTATCCTTCTAGATAATGCAATATTAGGTCTACTATGTACTACATATTATAATTTGTTAATCATAGATCTGTATAATGTTTGATTCACCTTACTTGAATAATCATTCTTTGACAATTTATGTCATGTCACCATAGGTGTACTTACTATCTTGGAATCCTCCAACCCAAAAGTTTTTAGTATCTCCTTTACATACTTTGACTGAGTGACGTATATACCATATTTCATCTAATGTACTTGCAAACCAACAAAGAACTTGATCTATCCAAACATAGACATCTCAAATTCTTTCTTTATTTTATTTGCAAAATCATTACATAAAATATCTTGACCCCCAAATATGATTTCATGAACAAAAAATTTAGATAACAAAATACCTTTTCCTTTTTATGTCTTCAAGTATATATTATTGTTATCATCAATCCTCTCAAATCCAATCCTCACAAGATAATTATGAAGCCTCTCATACTATGCTCTTGGTGCATGCTTTAAACCATATAAAGCTTTATGTAGTCTACATACCATGTTTTTGTTATTACCATCAACAAATCCTTTTGGCTATTCTATATAAAGCTCTTCCTCCAATCTACCATTTAGAAATGTAGATTTATCATCTATTTTATAAACCTTAAAACCTTTTTATGTAGAGTAAGCAAGAAGAGTTCTTACTCCTAGTCTCACAACAAGGGTGAATGTCTCTCCATAGGCAATCCCTTCTTCCTATGCATATCCTTTACAAACTAATCTTGCCTCATTCCTTGTGACTTGACCATATTTTTCTAACTTGTTTTGATACACCACTTGGTACCAATCACATTTTTTTCTTTTGGTCTAGGAATTAGAGTCTATGTCTTATTTTTCTCAATTTGTTCAATCTCTTCTTCCATGGCCTTACTCTAGTCTACATCTTCTAAGGCATCTTTCACTATTTTGGGTTATTGCATGCTCGAAAAACATGTATCATTGGTCTAGAATTTTTATCTCCAATGATTTGTGTAGAAAGATGATGTCTCTTGACATACATAGGCAATCTTGGTTTAGCTCTAGCTTCTAAATTTGGTCTCTCAATTCCTAAATCACTATGTACCTTTCTATTAGGTAGTTCAACATCTTTTTCATGTATAGTAATCTTATAATTAGAATGTGCCTCAACTTCATTTATAAATTGGTACTTAAATGTAGCTCACTTCCTCAATGCAACTCGACATTCATAGTATGTAACTTGGTAGTCACTGGAGCTTGTTGCTAGTTTGCAACTTGATTTACAACATCTTCATCAGTAGGAATACTTTATAGGTAGTCCAACATCTCTTTCATGTATGATAATATTAGAATCAGAATATGCCTCAACTTCATTTTGTAACTTAGCACTTGAACGTAGCTTAGTTCCTGAATGCAACTTGACATTCATAGTATGTGACTCGACAGTCACTGGAACTTGTTTTTGGTTTACAACTTGATTTATAGCATCTTCAGTAGGCATACCTTCATAAAAGTATACAAATGATTTATACTCTTCTAGCTGTGAGGCCTCACCCTGACCCATCATAGCATGGGTATTTTATTTACATTTTGGATATTCAGGATCTAGATATTTTGACAGTTATTTGAGACTTGATGGACTGTGGATTATTTATGCACTTAATAGTAGTAGTTTACATTATCATATGCACTTAGAACCTATTATTGTGTAGGAAATGTTTTAAAATATATGGATGCAACCTTATGAATTGATATTATTAGAATTTTGATGTGATGTTAAATGTTAAGTTGATTATGGATAGATGCCAATTTGGTTATGATGCTTTATGAGATGAATGATTATGATATTCAGAGAAGCGGTTATGATGATTTATGATACACTAGTAAATGATAAATTGATTTTGATATGCACATAGATGTTAATCTAATGGCTTATGTTATGCAGATTTGTTATTCTAACATCTTGGATGATTTAAATAGGAAAATTTAATTTAATTATGATTATCACTATACACTTATACGTTATAAATGTTATATGACTTGTTGGACTACTGATGCTCAAGTTTATTGTGCAGGAAGTGGAAACATGAAAATTCTTGGGGGAAACAAGTTCCAAACTCTGTGATAGAGTTTAACCAAGGTGAATCTTTGGAAGATTCAAAAGCCTCATTGTGAAAGTAATTTTCTTTGTAACTGCATGATTTCTTGCTTGCTTGTGAATATGTTTAATCATAACCTAGGTGCATTAAAGGCATGACAAGGAAAATGTAATGTAGTTTTTTTATGTGTTTTACTTGACACTTGTTTAGTCTATGTGTTTATGAAAGGTCACCTATAGTGTTGGTCTCAAGGTTACTCAATCTTGGTCCTCTTCCTTCTTTTCAAATTAATGCTTAAGTACTCCCATTTGGAAGAGAGTGTTTGGATGGGTTACATCATGTTAGACTTAAAATTCAAACTTGACAAGGAGTTTAGGGGGTCTAAATGGGATCCTAAGGTGTTATTTTATTGTTGAAAAGCCACCCTAATGGTAGTATAGTAGGTTAGGGGCCTAAATTTAATTATTTTAATGCTTTCCTAGTTTTGGGAACCCCTTAAACAAAGCTAACTTGAACCAATTCGAAATTTGAGCTTTCCATGATAGAAACCACACAACCCCACTTGGTCAACCCACTTATTTTGGAGTAGCAACAATGTAAGATAGGGAGGCTTGATGTTCTTACTAAAAAAAGGTTAGTGAAAAGTTTTTAAGGGGGGAGTGACAAGTTAGTGGGTTGTTCACCGACTCTCTAATTTTAGAGACAACTAAGTTTTGGAGGGAGATTAAGGGAGCTCTACTACAACTATCCTTACCCTAGCTTGGACCAAAGTTGGTGGCTCAAACATGTTCTTTTATTCTTTTCTTTGGTATGGATAAGAAAACTTGCAAGTGTGAAGTGTCATCTATGGAGTATACATTGCATTGTGAACCTCGTGTTGTGAGTTTTGTCATTATGTTGTGGAGTTGAGTGAGTCTTGTGCTCTTGGAGATTTTTCCTTGGTTTTTCTTGCTTGCTCTCCATTTGTTTTGTTGTTGATTCTTGTTGATTGTAAGTGATGATTGTGATTTTGGGTGTGAAGGCTTCACTCACCATTGGGAGGGAAGAGAAGCCTTGGGTGAAGGGCATAAGTTGGGCTTGCCAATGCAGTTGAGAAGGATTACCTCATGATGAGGGTTTGTTATTATCATGGAGTATGGACTCCATTATGGCCATGAATTTTGTTGTTGGGAGGTATAAGGAGTTTTGGGTGATGAGGAGGAGGTGATTTATTTTGAAGGCCTTGAGAGGCAAAATGCATTGGAAATATGTTATCTATGTTGTTATAATATATCCTCTTTGAAGAGCCCACCTTCACCCAATATTTTATGATTCCAATGGTGAATCATTGTGCAAGCCATGGGAGAGTGCTGATTGTATCTGTGTGGTGTTTCCATGCAAAAGTTTGTGAAGTATGTGTGTAACCTATTTGGTTCTTGTTTCCCCTACTCGGTGGGTGGCTTCATACAAGCCTAGGTTGGGAGGTGAGCCTCCATGGTTCCTATTTGTGTGTTTTGGTGCAGGTTTTTATGTAGATTCATGCTATAGATTATTAGGGATTTCACCCCTATCAAATTGGAGAAGATCCAAATGAGTAAAGAAGGCTCAATGTTCATGTTTCTCAATGTTCATGATTTTGAAGGTCTCTTGTGTTGTCTCATTGTGATGTAAAGAGATTGTGCCATTGTTACCATGAGACTATGTAGAGGGAAAATTTTGAAAAAGTTGTACATGTATGTATCCTTGTTAAGAAATGATCATTTGAAGTTTTATGAGTTATGGAAGAGTTAGAATGTGATGTGTAATATATTTGTATAATCATTACCATTTGAAAATTGTGGAAGGAAGGTTGAAAGGTTGTATGTTCTTATTTTAATTGTAATGAAGTCCTCTATGTAAATTTTCATATGTTATGAAGTAAGATTGTAGATAATTCTTCTCTTTGATGCATTATAGATATGCATTTTATAAGTGACATGTAGATTTATGATTATGAACATAGTTGGTAAGATACAAAAATGTACAAGAGACATGGAAAATGTTGTAGGTGGTGCAAATTATAACTTGGAAGAAAATCATCTTGCTTGATAGTTCAATGTATATGTTTAATCTTTATTCATTTGGAATTTTCTTGAAGATCAAACAAACCTGCTAAGTAGACAATACTACTCTACTATACATATCTCCACTTAGAACTTTTTATGCTACAAAAAACATACTCAAAAGTAAAAAGGTTAGTTGAGAAAAGTAACATTTAAATCAATCCTAATTAGACTTGCTATAGACCCACATTTTCACCTCTAGAAAATGTATGGAGAGTAAAAAAAATCCACTCCCCAATTACAGAGCAATAAAATAATGAAAGGAATATTCTAGGTACCTAAAACATAAAATATTAATAGGAAAAACATTTATGCAAAGTAAAATAAAATAAATGAAAATGATATCTTTCCTTGGACAAATACACAACAGACCCACTGAAATCATGTGACCCCTTGTCACCATCAATAATCTCCTTTATAATATAATATGAATTCTTAAATCAACAAAAGTTGAACAAAAATTTAATAATTTAAAATATATATACATATAAATAAATAAATAAAAATATACTAAACTAACTAAACTTGCCTTTTTACACTCTCATGAACCTAGCAAACATGGACATCATAATTTAAATCTTGGGGAACATCCCAAGGCTGACCACCTTGGGAGCTCCCCAGACCTTTTTCCTCCTATATGTAGGAGACTTTTGGTGCAGCAAGGACTTTATTTTGAATAAAGGAAAACAAATTTTTCTAAAAAGCAAGAAAATATGTATGAAAAGACCAAGTCAAGTTTAGAATAACCACCAATTAAACAAGGAGGTACACTTACATGAAGTACGCCCAGCAAAGCCTTTGAAAATAGATTTTGTACATTGAAATTACCCAATGAAATTGGCCTAGGTAGAAGTGCATACATTGGAGGAGGAAGGAATTAGTAGTTTGGAAAGAAGAGCATAGAAGTTTCTTTAAAAAAAGAAAAAAGAAAAAAAAGAACTTTTAAATCTTGGGCAGCCAAAGTCAAACCAGCCCCAAATAAAATGATATTGCATCCTTACATGATCAGCTTGGAAGCTCATATGGGGTAATAGTAGGATTAGATAAATAAATAAAAATAATGAGGTAGGGAGTAGGGCCCATGTAGATTAAGATGTGATTAAAGTAGTAAGATGGGGTCAAGTAGAGTTAGTATTTAAATTGATGTTATTAAATTATTTTGTTAATTACACCATTGTGGGATGTAAGGATTAAGTGGTAAAGTGGTGTGTGCAGTGAAAGTAATATTTAGAGATAATATAGTTTTTAGGATTAAGATAAATTGTTAGGGAGTTATTGCTATAGAAGAGCAAGTAGATTAAGAGTTAAGGATGGAGAAAATTAAGATGTGAAATTAGAATCATTCCAATAATACATATTTAGTAGGTTTAAGTAATTTTGGAATAAATATAATATATAAAGAGTAAAATAAATAAATAAATATATATCAAAATAAAAAGATACTAATAATAATAATATCTCACTAGCTATGAATCACTTTGATCGTAGTTGGAATCCGGTAACTTTCTCGAGTGGATAGGAATTTGTATTTGTTTGTGACTTAGTAAGGACCCATTCATATTATCTTAGTTAGTTTTTTTTTTTTTTTTTTTTTTTTTAAAAAGTTGTATTTTTACCTTGCTAATTTAGGGCATGACATTGGCTCCTTCATAGGTTCAACCTCATATACTTTTGTATATTCATCAAATTTCACATTTGCACTTTCCACAACTATATTAGTGGTAGTATTCAAACACTTATAAGCTTTACTTCTTATGGAGTAATGAAGAAATATACCTTCTTCACTTTTTGCATCTAGTTTACCATTGCTAAAATCTTTGAGAATATAGCATTTGCTTCTAGATATCTTAAAATATTTTACATTAGGTGAGTATCCATATTATTGGCTCCTAATTTAATATTGATTATTATTACTAGTAGATCACAAAATTTATTATACCTAGAGGTAGCTAGTGCTCATATTTAGCATAATAAATAATGTATTTGGGCCAACTTCAAAAAGCACAATTTCTTCCTAAACTTCTGGCTCTGTAAGACCAAGGTGGGAGTACCTTAAGAATTTAAATATTTTCTTGACTCTTACCCTTAATCCTTAGAAATATAAGATCATGTGGTCCAATTTCTTTGATATATGTGAAACAAAGATGAGCTATAGCAGCTAACAATAACTCACAAATTCCCATAGATTAGATAACGACCACCTTTATGCACTCAATAAAATATTTGATTGATTTAGGTTTGAATGTAAATTGGATATACGCAGTAGAATTTACTTCAATTTGTTTCTAATTTATATGACTAGTGCCTTATCCATTGTAACACAAAGTCAATTATTAGCAACAGATCTAATTCAAATAACTTGTAAATGAATTATATCAACTATAATCACCAATTCCCATTCTTATGAAATATCCCTCTTATAAACTCACAGACCCTACTCATTCGTTGAAGCACTTCCTTAACTCCTTGAATTAAAAGCAACAATAGAATCAATATAGAACCTATCTAGATTGAATTCAATCAATTAAACCTTATTTAATTGATCTCAAAGTAAAAAAATTCATAAAATGGAGACAGAGATTGATAAGACATATATACTATAAGTGCCCTTTTGTATTATCCTTTGAAAAGACTAATTAAATAACTGATAGAAACTAAATGAAACTTAGAATATCTTGCTAATTCTATCACTGATATGAAAACATTAGGGAATTAGAAAGCTAGATAATAAACTCAGAAGACTACACATAAAAGTGGATTGACTGTACTTTTGAATAAGGAAAAATTCCAAAATTCATGGACCCCTTCTCTAACCTTGGAATCTCACTTATGTAGGGTGAGATGCAACAAGCTTCAAGTATAGAGAGCTAACAATTGTTCTTAAGAAAAAATATTTACATCATTAATGTCACAAAAGACAAAGAAAAGTGCAACAAGGAAAACTTTACATCATAATATTCCTTTGTGGGGTCATTTTTTGTTACACTTTCAAATGGTAAAAATTTCATTATTGGCTCTTTTATTATTCTAACTCCTCAGAATATGTAGGAATTAGGTTTGCTAATGATGTGTCTAGCTTTGATTCATGCAAATTCACTTTAACTTGAGGATCTCCATTTTTATCATCATGCATTATTATAACAACAGTTATATTTACCTCCTCTTCTACCAAGTCATCAATCTAGACTTTCATGCTAGCAACTGCAATTGGTTGCTCATTTTTGTCCTCTTCTTCCTTTTGATCTCTTGATGATGTCTCAATAATCTATACCTCATCTTTTTCCATCTCATCATCATCAATTTTAGCTTCTTCCAACTACTCACCATGAGTGATATTTTCCATCCACTTGTCAAAAAATGTGTCATCTGGCTAATTGAATTGCAAAATATCTTGTTTCCTTATAATTATATATTCAACAATTTTATCAATTTTAGAAAAATCTCTTCTCAAAGTATCAAAAAATAATTGTGCTTTTACAATTTTCTTAGTTGTATCTATCCATCACATATGTCCTTTCTCATTAATGACTCTATTGATTCTCAAATAGAAAAGGTCATTCACTTCTTGGGTCCATTCCTCTTTATTTTTCAATATGTTCTTTCTAACTATAGCATGTGGGAATAAATCAAATTTGACACCCTTATATTTGTCCAAATAACTAATAATCCTCCTTTGTAACTCAACTTATCTATCATCAAATGTTGAGACATCACAGATAATATCATAAATTTTTGCTATATACTAATTAGATGAATAAACCATAGAAAAACATAAAAAGGTGACCTTTGTACTCCTTTTAATCCACTTATTTACAATTGGCTTTAAGGCTTGATCATTTTCCTTTATCCCATCCCACACATTTATTGTTTTTTCCATTTTCTTATAGAATAAAGACCAATCAACTTTATTAACTAGATAAATGAGGGCTTTCCTCATCTTATATTGTACTTCTAGTTTCACATGCAATGCCCATAGTTTACTTTTTTCCTCTTCAAAATCCTTTGCAGTATAATATTGTGGCCTCTATGGTGTATTAAAAGGCTCCAATAGTGGGAGAGGATAAGTAATTTTTGGCCTTATGGGCCTTCCTATTGTTTTATTTTCAACTTCAACTCTCTTTTGAACCTCTTTATTATATGCCTCTAAGACCTTCTCATATTTTTTTTGTAATTCTTACCTTTCCTTTTTGTCTCTTTGGGCTATGGCATATATGAGATTGGATGATCCAACACCCAACTTTGTAGCTTCCACAGTGGTAGTTTCTTCAACTCTTTTGATGATGAGGCTACCTATCAACCCATTATCATCAAGAATGGAAGAACCAGTCCTAGATCCTTTCCTTAATGACCAAATAGCCAAGGTTTCTTGGTCCTCGTTAACTTGGCACCTTTTAACTCTTTCATCCCTTGGTCCTCTATTGTTATTCTTTCTACAATAGAATTAAAATTTAAAGCATCTACTATATCCCAATTGCATAGCAACAAAACACTGGATGCTTTGACCATTTGTCTCCCCTCTTTAGGGATCAAGCTTTGGAGTTTTTGTATCATTTCTTCTTTTACCTGATTATGTGCAAATGTGTCCTCCATTTTTGGATGCTCTATTTTCAACTTATCACACCTTTCCTCAAACTTTCCCATGTTTATTCTCCAAGAAAATTGGTAGAAGGCTCTAGTTTTAACAAAATTGTCATTAGATATAAATTTATGGCTGGCCTATTCAATCATAGGTTTTAGCTCCCTTCCTCTATAATCTGCCATTGTTAATTCAAGGCTAGACATGGGAGGTTCCTAATGATTCCCCTCTTCTAACTCTACCTAGGTAATGAATATTCCCCCTTGGGATTCAACCTACTCCATCTATTCTAGGTGTATGACTTGTTCATCTCCCAATTGTAGGGGGGACTAAGTGGGCGAGTATTCCTCAATCTGAGGCTCTTGCTCCCTTATTATTTTCTTCCTCTTGGGTGAGGGTTCCTCAGGTCTTTCCTCAAGCACAACCCTAGTTGACTCCACTATTTGTTTCCCTTTATCCATAATGACCCTTTTATTTTTGAATTATACTATAACTAGGTCTCTTTTGAACAATTAATTTCCTTGATCCCTCTATAGGGGTAAATGATAGTTTCTTCATGACCTCCTTGGGCTTCTCTAAGAAATAATTTATAAAAAATAACTTCTTTTCATTCATGACTTCCATGATTTCAGAAAAGGTAGTCATAAGTTTATTTAGCTTATTTGCCTCTATTTTGGCATTAACTAGAGGCTTTTAGTTGTTATCAAAACAATGAATAAATTCCAAAACCCTAGAATATAATCTAAAGTTTTCCTTTTTTATCTCCTACTCTTGTAGAGAGAACTCATTCCTTATTATGTCCTCAAGGTAATAAAATTGGTGATCCTTTTGACCAACCTTAGCCCTTTTCCTGAATATCTCAAAAAATTCCTCAGTATCACAAAAATGGGAGTGAGAAACAACCATCTTGTACTGATCTAGAAATTGATACAAAAATAACCAACCACCTTTGGTAATTATGAAATGATGCGGTATTGTACAAGTTGGGAAAATTGAACTTCTATTTATTCTAGCTAACAATGCTTCCTCCAATCCCCATATCTGCCACAACATCTCTACAATTCCTACCTTCAAAGGCACTTGGTAGGGCAATACATGGGAAGCCCCTTGGAAACCATAGACTATAAAAACTATTGAAATAGGGTACAGTATGATATCATCGCAATTATGTGATACTTTTAACTTAGATGGATTATCCATTGGTCTAATAAAATTCATTAGTCCCTTAAGGATTTTTGGATTGTCCCTTAATAAGAGGCATCTTAACCTAGATGCAAAATATCTATCAAACCAAACAAAGCTTGCATTCTCTAGATTCCAGGTCATGTCTGCATTCCACAACTAGACTGGTAGATCTTCTTCTTCATATTTCTAGTTTATGGTCATTTCTTTTTCAAAATATGTAACTCCTTTAAAAAGGAAGATGTTCACCAATAGTGAATCATGACCAAAAGTTTTCTCTACCTTGCTCTTTGCAATCTCAATTAATCCTATGTGGATTTCTTTAGCTATATAAGGTGCAAAGTCAAAAGCAATATCCACACAAAAAGAAGAAATTTGAGCCATCATATACATAAAATTTATAGGCATGAAATTCTTTTCATCCTCACCAAAAACACTACATAGAGTCATATATATTTTCCCAGCCTTGGAAGTGAAAACTTCCTTCTTAAAGGGCTCCTTTGTAGATGCTTTTACTGGAAAATTTCCAATTGAACCCAAGTGTGCCCTTAGTGCACCTTGCCTGATTTTATCCCTCTTAGATAAATATTCCTTCTCTAGCCCTAGCAAATCAATGGGTACATGAAAATTTTAAAAAGGGTTCTAAACTAAAAACCTCCCTAATTTCTTCAACATTAATCTATACCAGGCATTTTCCATCTACTCTCTTTACTATCCTGACTATTGGGTCATAATTATGGGCAATGGCCATAAGTGAATTAACATCCATAAAAACATTAGGGACCACTAGTTTTCCTAGATCAAAATTCCAAATGTTTCCATTGGGATCAAATAGTTTTCTTTTTTAGAACCATTTCTTGAAAAGATGGAGCCCTATTTTCATTGTAGTTTCATCCCTAACCCAATTTCCCTTATCATATAGGCCATCAACAAGTTTAAGGCTAGGGTTTATAGAAATTAACTTTTTCATTTGAGTGGATTCATTTGTAGATTCGGGCAACAATTCAAGAAAATCATCATGTATATTTCTACTTGCATAATCTATCATCCCCAAGAAAACTTTCTTTAGAGGCATATGTTGCATACAATTGATTAATTGTGTGTTGTTTTTAATGTTACACAAATGTCATATAATTATCAATTAGTATATGTTGAGCTCACTCTAGTAGTAAAGATAGTTTTCTATGTGTATCAAGCATTCCTGTGTTTGCCTAGTTCAAAAGGTAGTGTCTACAAAGTTCCCTTGGGGTTCAAAGGAAAATATGCAAAAGATGAGTGTTAATTGAGCTCACTTAGTTAATGAAGGAAAGTTGGATTGAACCAGTGCTAACCAAACTCACTCAATTACCAAAGATTTTTTGCAAGTTTACAGTGTTAATCAAGCTTCTGTTGATTAACAAAGAATTATTTTTTTGAGTTAATTTCTATTGAGTTGGGTCGACTAATGAAGGATTTTCTTATTTTGGCATATAAAGCTTAATGTTTTATCTATTGATTCCAGTCAACTATGCTCATGAATATTAATTATTCTAAGTTGCATTTAAGATGACTTGACAAAGTGGAAGATATAAGTACAAGGTCAAGTTGTGATTTCAAAGTGTGTGTAGAAAAGCATGAAGTTGTCATTGAAGATCTAATGATGAGAAGAGGAAGAAAATTCAAAGGATACGAAGAGTATCCTTATGAAGTAGAAAAGCTATATACAATCAAGAAGGATCAATGACAAGCCAAAACAAAGATTTGTAATCAGCATATTAGTTGCATTCAAATTAGGTCATCTCATTACTACTCTATAGCCATTGTAGTAGTGTTCTAAATCTCTTAACTGAGTTGGCTTAGTAGCTATTTGCAAATCCTCTAACAAGGTGGTAGTTCTATTGAATTTTTTAAAGACCTCTAACAAGGCGACTCCTAATAGTGTGATTAAATCCTTTAATAGGATCACACTTGGAGATGGAGTGTTTGGGGAAGGGTTTTTAGCGTATAGGGAAGGGTTTCAAGGGCATGAGTAGGAGCAAGGATTTCGAGCATAACAAGCCTTGACAAATTGGTTCTGATCCAGTTCTCCAGGAACCTTTTCCCATATTCTCATCCACGCCTTTTGTTCAACTAGCTTGGGATCATGATTTCAGTCAGATCTTCTCTACTACACTAGTCGTGTAGCCTGTCGATTCCAAATCTAATCCTTTTCTGCTTTAGAGATGTTCTTTTAGAGATATTAATTCAAATAGGGTTTTAAACACTTCACATAAGTCAATCTTCAAAGGGAAAGCAATTGTTCAACCTGCAAAACTATTTTTCCTTAACCCTACGTTTCATGATCATCGATCGCCAACAACATCTCAATATCCAGTGGTTGCTAAACCTAGGCCCTCTCCCTATTTTGAAAAGGGTGAATCATCTCATCACTGTCAGTAGCCTCAAGTTTCAAATTCTTTTTGGCAGGATTATCTATTGCCCAATAATCCTTCAACGACTCATTCATTTCAACGACCTATTATGAAGGTGTGTCATAAATCTACATTTGTGCAAAGGAATCATAATAGGATGAAGTTCAAAAAGTAGCCTGTATTTGATATATGTCAAGGTGCCCCTCTTGGCCATTCTATTCAAATACAAACTATTTAGATCCAAAAATGGTCTAGTTCGATAGAAGCTAGATTCCACAACAAATAGAGCCCCCCTCATACCAAATAAGATTTGGAGGAAAAAAGATCAGGGTAAGATAGATCAAGGTCATCAGCAAGTCACAAATAAATCTTCATTATAGGATAATAGTCAAGAGCAATCCCAGAATAATGTGGATCAAAATTTGGATCAAGATCTGCACTCATCCCAACAACAGGTGCATGTCACTTTTCCAAATCAAATGTTACAAAATTCGGTGTCGACTCTTTAGCAGAAAGCTCTCATAGGTAAGTTTTCCTCTGATTTGTTACCTTTTTTAGATATTAAAAATTGGGCTTTCAACATTTGGTCTAGACTCATAGATATTTTTTAATCATGATTCCGAATCCAATTTCTTTATTTCCATCTTTAACTCGAAAGAAGATAGAGATGTTGTAAATAGGAAAAAGGGTTGGTTTTGTCAGGGTGTGGGATTATGATCAACTGCCAATTACTTTCTTGTTGAAGAAGCTGAGAGTTAACTCTGGTTTCAGAAAAGGATAATGATATTCTGATGGCTCCATTCACTATACAAGAAATTCACAAATTTGTCTTTTCTTTTCTGCCTGACCAAGCTCCTCGGCCAGATGGTTTTTCTGCACTATTTTATCAAAGTTGTTGGAATATAATTGGTTAGGATCTATGGGTGGTTATGGAAGAATCTAGAAGGTCTAAATCCATGCTAAAATATTTTAATAGCACAATTATTTCTATCATTCCAAAACTGAGGGATCCCCAAAATTTTGCAGATTTTAGACCAATCTCCTTATGCAATTTATCCTATAAGATTATTACCAAAGCCATATGTCTTAGGATTCAACATCTTATTCCATGTATTATTTCCCTAAAGCAAGGTGAATTTGTTCTGGGAATGGAAATAATGGAAGGGGCTCTTGTGGCTCATGAAGTTCTTCATTCTATTAATTCAAACAAGACTTCAAGTTTTGTCATAAAACTGGACATGATGAAAGCATATGATAGAGTCTGTTGGAAATTCTTACTGCAAGTACTTGCCAAATTGGGTTTTTCAAAAAATTGGTGCAAATGGATTAAGGCTTGTATTTCGGGGGCTTGGTTTTCATTGATCATTAATGGGAAGCCTGATAGTTTTTTCCCTTCTACCCAAGGGATTTGACAAGGGGACCCTTTATCTCTAGTTCTATTTATTATTATGGCTGAAGCTTTCAGTAGGACCATCTCACATCAACACTTTCTTAATAAATGGAAAGGAGTTCTCATTTCAGGTACAAACATATCCATTACACATTCTCTTTTTGCAGATGATACTCTTTTGTTTGCCTTGTCAAATGTACAGGAAGCTTGGCAGATTTTGTATACACTTGACCTATATTCAGCAGTGTCTGGTTAGATGGTTAATGTTCAAAAATCCAAGATTTACTTTTTCAATACTGTCAAATTGGTTTCTGATAAAGTTAAATAGGTCTTGGGTTTTTTAAAAGACTCCTTACCTTCAGTCTATTTGGGCATTCCTTTTTTCATGGGCTCAAACAAATCTTCATACTGGTCTTCAGTTATTTAGCGCATCCAAAGTCGAATTGCATCTTGGAAAGTTAGATGGTTGTCTCTGGTAGGAAGAATCTTGTTGATTAAATTAGTTTTAGCTGCTATCCCTAACTATTTTATTGTTGTCCTTAAGATTCCATCCAAAGTACTAGTTAGAATTCAAAAATTGATCAAAGGTTTCATCTGGTCGAGTAACTTGGATGATTCTCGAAAGATTCTACTTGTTTCTTTGCAAGATATGTCACACACTCCTAGTGTCAGAGGGGTAGGAATCCATGATCTTTCATTCAAAAATGAGGCATTTGGTGGGAAATTGATTTGGCACATGTATTCTAAGTCTTAGTCCATGTGGTGTAAAATTATGCAACAAAAATATTTGGATAACAATGATCCTTCTAGAATCTTAACACTCTCTAATCCTCCAAAAAGCTTAGTTTTTTGGGACTTTATGATAGCTTCATGCAAAATCATTGTTGACTATATTTCCTGGGAATTCAACAATGGACTTAGTATTAATTTTTGGAATGATTCCTGGAATGGTCTAATTCCTTTATCTAAAAGTGGGATTTCTTTGAATATTATTTATGTTGCGAAAACCCATTGGGGGACCCAGTTGAATCAATATGTGGAATATTTTTTTGAATTCTCTAATAAAATAATTTGGAAAGACCCAAATAAGTTTCCTCTTTCTTTTTAGGAAATTAACCAATTTCAAAATGTTATGAATTCAAGATCAGTCTACTTCTCTGATGTCCAAGATCATATTTTTTGGGCTCTAGCTAAGGATGGTAAGTATTTAGTGAAAGAGGGATACAAAATTCTACAACAAAATGATTTGAATAAACTTATGTCCAGAGCTTTTTCATTTTTTTGGAGTTCAACACTTCTACCTAAAGCAGGTTGTTTCACTTGGCTGGCATTAAAACATAGGATTTTAACTAGTGATAGACTGAATAGATTACGAATTGCTAAGCCTTTTAAATGTGTTCTTTGTAAGGAATAGGATGAAACTATGGATCATTTGTTTGTTTCTTGTTCATTTTCTTATCAATGTTGGTGCTTTATTTTGAGCAAGCTTAAGTACTCTACACCCTTTCCTAACAATCTTTGGGATCTATTTCAAGCCTAGCCAATTCTTTATGAAAAATCATTGTTTGCAAACCTATGGAAATGTGTTCCAGCTTTGGTAGTTTGGGCTATTTGGTGGGAAAGAAATAAGTGTAATTTTAGAAAAGAATCTCTTCCATTAGAAATTGTCTTAAATGGTATTGAAAGATCTATCTCAGAAGTGACTAATTCTAGTTTGAAAAAGATTAAATTTAATCTAATTGTGACTCATTCGGATTCAAAACTTGTGCAGGAATGGAAATTATTATCTATTCCTAATGGGTGGAAAATTAGTACATCACCAGCTCAGATCTTATTCAGGAAGAACAGTTGGAGACCTTCATCTTTTGGTTTTTGGAAGTTGAATTTTGATGGTGCTTCTAGAGGAAATCCTGGTCCTTCAAGTGTTGGGGTTTGTATTTGAGATTCTTTTGGTAAGGTTGTAGCAATCAAAGTATCTCCTCTACCTATTGACACAAAAAATATTGCTAATGCTCATGCTTTGTTGACTGGCCTTTTATTAGCTAAACAAGGTTGTCTTAATAGGTTACATATTGAAGGGGATTCTTCAATTATCATTGATGCTTGTATTCATAGACACATTATTTCCTGGAAACTAAAGTATGTTCTCAATCAAATCTGGAGACTCCTTGATGAATTCTGGGAAGTTTTCCTTTTGCATACTTATCATGAAGGAAATAAAGTTGCAGATTTTTTTATAAAATTTGGGATGTGATGGGGTTAATGTCTCTACTTTTCATTCTCTACCTTTTATTGAGCAACATAAGGTTTTAAAAAATCTTATTCACAATGGCATGGCAACAGATGATAGTAGTAATGTTTGAGATTAGCAAGTCATCTTAGGATGTTGAGTATTTTTGTTTCATGTGCCGAGCTATGCATCATCCTTCAGGAGCTGAGCTCCTTAGTAATTTTCATTGTGAGTCAAGCTTAGTCAATTTTTCAGATACCGAGCTCTTCAGGCTACAGGTGCTGAGTTATTCTGCAGTGTTGAGAGTACAGGATCCTTTCAGGTGCCGAGTACACATTTTGATAACTAGTGCCGAGTTCTTTAGCTATGTCAAGTTCTTCAGGCTTTAGGTGTTGAGTTCTTCAGTAGTGCTGAGTATACAAGATCCTTTCAGATGCCAAGTTGGCAATTTGATAACTAGTGCCGAGTTCTTCAGTAGTGCCAAGTTTATAGGATCCTTTTAGCTATCGAGTTGGCATAAAAGCAATTAGTTCTGAGTTACTAAGTACTAAGAAACTGAGTCTTTAATTCAGATGCTGAGTTTTTTTGAGTGTCTCTGATGCCGAGTTTTGCTTATCAGATGCCAAGTTACCCTGTTTATTAGTTGGTGTTGTATGCAAATGAATTTAATATCACATGCTTTTATTCAGAGCATTTACACTGACATGACCTCTAAAGTACAATTTGCAGGATCCAAATCTTTTATTATCTGATGATATTCAATTTTGATGTCATGTTGGTCAATTGCTTCATGTGAACAAATCTGAATATTTAACAAGTAATGTTTGTAGTACTATTTACAGGTAGGATTAGGATGTCATTGGAGAGATTAAATGACAAGTTGCAATTTGATTATTTAATAAGACTCATCACATCATTTCAAAAAATATGCGTAAATGCTAAATTAGGCAAATTCAGTTTGTAAGATGAGATTGTATTGAAATATGAATTTTGGGTGGGATATTGATTTGGCCTGCGCAACACATCATATGAAACATCATTAAGTCATGCAAAAAAAAATTCAAATTTGGCTACATCCGGCCTTAGATGAAGTTGTGCTTCCTAGACATATGTTGAGGTGTTGAATCAAATGTTCATTATGAACTCACACTCGGTCAGTTCAGCCATTTGGTGCATTATTGGTGAGGAGATTCTCTGTCCCTGGGCACTTGTGTTTTTATATCCCTCCTAGGTTATATCTATTTTCCTCTCCAATGCCATGGATCTTCTACAATCTCTAGAGTTACTTCAAGGATTGGCTCGTAAGGTAATTCTACCACATTTCTTACTAGATTATAAATTGGAAATGGCCATGCAGAAATATGATTTATGGAATGGTATGGCTTTAGTAGGTGGTTTGTTTTCACATTTTCAAATCTTGCAAAAGCATGAATATTATATTGTTCTTGAGGTGATGAAGAATTCCATAGATTACTGCAATATTAATTATTTGAAACAATCTTTGCCTTCTGATCCATGGTTTTTGGGTGAGCGGGTGGTGGAAAGAATCTTGTCAGTTGGAATGGCCATGATTAATTTGCAGTCGGATCCTAATGTTTCAACCCCCACTTAGTTGAATGTATTGGTAGTAACTCCACAACCATTGGAACAGAATCTTTGGGATTCAATTGATTTGCCTAACTTTGATTTAGATTGGCTTGTACATAATTCAATTTCATGATTTGGATATAGAATTCTCTTTTTTGGTCTCTGGCTCTTCTGTTCATGTTCTTTTAGTTTGGGAAAAATTGCAAAGCAATGGTTCATCTTGGCAATTATCTTTTTTCAATTGGAGGTATCTCTTATGTTGTAGCTCTAAGTCTATTTGCTTCCAAACTTATTGTATATGTATTATCTAGAAGCTTAGAGTGGGTTATCTTAAGATGGGTGTAACCTTTTGTAATTTTTTGCTATTAATATATACATACATGTAAACTTTAGGGATGATGCTAAGTTTTCTTCACTAATTCTTTCCCAATTGACCTCGTTGAATCAGATTAGTAAATATTATAGTGTCTTGCCACATTTTCTTTAAAAGAAAACAAAAAGGACCACACCTAATAGTGTGTTTTATAACCTTTAACAGGGTTGGCTCCTAAAAGGGCTCACTTTAGAAGAGTGAAAAGTAGTAACTAGTTGCAATTGGTCATTTTTCCCAAATTAGGTTTCCACATTAAATCTTGGTGCCAAATGTGTTTAAGCTATTTTATTTTATGTGTTTGCAACTAAGTTAAAGTAATGGTAATCACAAATGACATCTAAAGTTTATATGCCAAGCATTTACTGAGTTATAGCATTATGTATGTGTTTACTAAGCTTCAACAATATTCAGTTTTTAGTTTGCTTTTTGTACTGGCATCTAAGGGATCTGGGATTTATTTTAGTAGTAATTGATTCACTCCTCCCATCTTAGTTACTCCTCTTATATTTCCAAAAATTGTTATTAGAGATTTTGGTGCTCATAGAGGAGATGACAAGGACCTAAGCCAAAGATATAGATGTCTTACAAAAGATAAATCCTAAAGCTGATCAAAGACAATTTTTCAACATGGCAAGGACTTATGAGGTTACACCTGGTAACTATTAGTGATTTAGGTTGCAAATATCTTGATGCTAAATACAAGACTCCCTCTAGAACATTATCTTTTGAAGATATTTTTGGAAAGAAAAATCATAATATCATGATGATTGATATTACATCTGCTCTTAGTTACGCTAAATTTGATGAGGTAAAGGATTGCCAAACTACTCATGCAATGTGGGCCAAACTAAAAGATATATATGGAGGAGATGACAATGTAAGAAGAACCAAAGTAGAAGGCCTCAAAGGACAATTTGACCAAATGAGAATGAGACAAGATGAAAACATTACAAAATATGTGGAAAGGATTAAGGCCATTGTAAGTGCAATCAAGGCATCTCGAGGAGACATTGAAGAGAAAATTTTTGTAAGCAAGGTACTTAGAACTTTTCTTCCTATTTATGCAATTAGAGTATCTTGTATTCAAGAAATGAGATGTGATCGAAGTAATAAAATATTTTTAGATACTTTAGTTGGAGGACTGACATCTTTTGAGTTAGATAACTTTGATAACTATGTTCTTAGTTCAAAATTTATTGAATCTTCTTTTAAAGATAAACTCTCAATCAAAGAAAGGGGTAAGAAATTTTCTGGTATAAATACATATTTATTATTTACACATACTTAAGTTTACTTAGGTTAATACATTATTTTATTATTTTACATTATTTTATTATTTTATTTTGTGAGAAACTTAGGAGTTTGTGTACATTTTTGAGTTGTCATGTTGACAACATAAAAGTATGCAACTCTAATTTAGCACATGTTGTCTACAACACTAATTTGTTTGTTAAACCCTTGTAAGCTTATCCTCTCATCATCGCACTTACTTCCATGCTTAATGGAGGATAACTCATATTTGGTGACATGTGCCTAGTCATATGACTCATCATGTAGCTGATTCTAAGGCATTCTAGATGCATCTTAGAGGCCTTTATATATAGGCACTCCTAGTGTACTCTTAAGGAATATTGACTGAATATATCATCATTCTAATCATACTCTCTCTTTCTAGTCTATAGTTGTGCTTGTGTTTGAGTTCTTAGTTCTTGGGTGAATTTTTTCCTAAGGAAAATTCTTACATGGTATTAGACCTATACCAAATTTTTACAAAATCAAAGTCTAATCAATGAGAAAGTCAAGTAAAAAGAAACCTCAAAAGAAAGTTCAAATAGTGATCTTGAAGTTGTTGAAGCCCTACTTGTAAGGAAATATTCCAAAGGTAGAGGAAAGTACAAAGGTAAAGTTCCTCTGATCTACTTTTTTTGTGAAGAAGTTGGTCACATTGTAACTAGGTGTCTAAATAAGGAAATCAAGGATGAAAGGAAAAGCAATAAGCACAAAGGAAAGAAGGAATCCAAGAATTACAAGAACTACAAGGAAAAAGATAAGAAATCTTGTTTTATGGCTAAACATTTTGATAATAATGAAGATGAAATGGTATATATTATTGTAAAAGATGAATTTGATGATGAAGATAAGATGGAACTTATCTCTCATGTTAGAAAAAATGATATATGGATTATTGATAGTGGTTGCTCACATCACATGACTAGTGACAAAACAAAATTTTAGCACATGGAATATTATCATGGAGCTAGTGTGAGATTTGGAAACAATGAACCTTGTAACATAAAAGGAAAAGGATGTATTTCATTGACTAATGAACTTGTATGTGACAATGTTTATTAGGTTGAATGACTAAAGCATAATCTATTGAGTGTGGCACAGTTGAATAGCATTAGATTCAAGGTAGAATTCATGAATGTATAGGCCAAACTAAACTATTGTATGGAAAAGGAAATTTGGTTGGATCTGATAAGCAAACAAAAAGTAATCTATTTTATCTTGATCTCGGTGATTGTTCATGTTTTATTGCTCAAGTAGAGGAAAGTTAGTTATGATACAAAAGGCTATGTCATGTAAACTTTGATAATCTAGTTAAGATAAGAAAACATAAAAGGGTAAGAGGTATTCCTAGTTTGAAAAAGCCTGACATGGGTCTATGCAAGAATTGCCAAATTGGTAAGATGGGAAAGACAAGTTTTAAAAGAAAAAACTATCAATCAAAAGAAGTCTTGAAAATTGTTCATATAGATTTATGTGGACTTATTGGCATAGAAAGCTATAGTGGAGAAAATTTTTTCATTTTTTTTTTATGACTATTCTAGAATGATGACAATAATGTATCTAAAAGAAAAATTAGAATCCTTTGAAAAATTCAAATGGTATCTGGCAAGAGTAGAAAACAAAATTGGAAAGAGGTTGAAATGCTTAAGATTGGATAGAGGTGGTGAATTCATCTCCAATTAATTTAATAATTTTTTCATTGAATGAGGAATCAAAAGACAAGTATCAACCCCTAGTACACCACAGTAGAATGGTATAGTCAAAAGAAGAAACAAACCTATCTTGGATTGTGCAAGAACCCTAATGATTGAAAAGAAAGTTGCCTTCAAATACTAGAAGGCAGCTATGAGCACTATAGTTCATAACTTGAACATAGTACAATTGAAGAAAGATTCAAACAAAACACCTAATCAGCTATGGTATGACTACAAACCCAATATAAGTTACTTGAAAGTATTTGGCAACAAATGTTGTATCTTAAAAGAATCTAGAAAAGGAAAATTTGACATAAAAGGTGATGAAGGAATATTTCTAGGATATTCATGTAGAAGTAAAGCATACAAATGTTTGAATTTTTCTACTCACAAGATTGTAGAAAGTGCACATGTTAGAATTGATGAGTTTGTAGAAAATCGTGAAGAAGAAAGTACCAAGGTATCAAAAGATTATAGGAGATTTATTTACTATGAACCTCATACCCTACTAAATCCATCTGAAAGAAATGAAGCTTCATCTCCTAAGTCCCCAAAATCCCCAATAGTTATCAAGTTGTGAATAGTGCAACCTGTGCTATAGTCTAAAGGACTTGAGTTACAATCAAAGGCTACCAAGCTAGTTTAAACTAAGCTTGATGGACTTGAGCTTGAAACTAAAATTCAAGATGAAGATGGTGGAACTCATTCAAAGCCCAAAGAGCCTATGTTAGCAAGATATGTCAGAAGGCATCATGCACCTGATTAGATCATTGAAGACAAATCCAATGAAAAAATGACAAGAAGAAAATTAAAAGGTACATGTTTACTAGTCGAATTTGAACCTAAAAATGTTAAAGATGCTCTAGAAAATGAATGTTGGATTGAAGCAATGAATGAAGAGATAGAACAAACAAAAAAGGACAAAACTTGGACTCTTGTTCCTAGACCCAAGGATAAAAATGTAATTGGTACAAAGTGGGTATTTAGAAATAAGCTAAATGAAGATGAAAATGTTTCAACAAATAAAGCAAGATTGGTGTGCAAAGGTTATTCTCAAGAAGAAGGTATTGACTATGGTGAGAATTTTTCTCCTATGGGAAGACTAGAAGGTGTTAGAACCTTACTAGAAAATGCAGCACATAGAGGATTTAAAATATATCAAATGGATATCAAATCTCCATTCTTGATGAAGAAGTCTACATTGAACAACCAGAAGGTTTTGTAGATCCTAACAAAAAGGACATAGTTTTCAAATTACAAAAAGCATTATATGGTCTCAAGAAAGCTCCTAGAGTTTGGTATGAAAGACTTCATAGTTACTTGGTATAGATTATCTTTCAAAGGACAAATGATAACAATAGTCTGTATATCAAGGAAGAACCAGACAAGAAGCTTGTGTTGGCAGAAATATTTATTGATGATACTCTATTTATAGAAAATGATGACTTGTGCAAAGAATTTTCAAAGGAAATGAGTAAAGACTTTGAGATGTCCATGTTTGGTGAGATAAAATTCTTTGTAGGATTGTAGATACAATAGAACAAAAAATGGTATCTACATCACTCAAGCTAAGTATCAAGGAGATACTGAAGAAATGTGGAATGGAAGATTCAAGACCAATTGGAACCCCTATGCCTATTGGACATAAGCTCTCCAAAAATGATAATTCCAAAGAAGTAAATTAGACTACATATAGATTAATGATTAGAAAATTTTAGTATGTAGTACACACAAGGCTTGATATTTCTCTAGCAGTTGGAATAGTGGCAAGATTCTCAACAAATCCTAAGAAAAATCACATGATGGCAATCAAGAGAATCATGAGATATTTGAAAGGTACTAAAGACTTTGATTTGTGATATAAACTTGGAGGTAATTTGGACTTGAAAGTATTTACTAATGCTGATTGGTCAAGAAGTATTGATGATATAAAAAAGCACTAGTGGTGGAGCATTCCTTCTTGGTAAAAGATTAGTGTCATGGACAAGCAAGAAGAAAAATTGTACATCTCAATCCACTGTAGAGGTAGAATATGTGGTAGCAATAGTTAATTTTTCTAATATTGTTTGGTGCAAACAATTTTTGGAATGAATGAAGATAGAGATCAAGTATCCAATAGTCATATACTGTGATAACACTAGTGTAATTAACATATCAAAGAATCCATTGATGCATACTAAAATAAAGTACATTGCAATAAAATATCACTTCTTAAGAGAATTGGTGCAACAAAAATAAGTTAGATTAGAATATGTTTATACAAAGGAATAGATTATAGACATATTTACCAAGCCATTACCCAAGGATGCATTTATGTATCTAAGAGGTAAGCTAGGGGTCATTCCCCTATTTGAAATTCACTAAATGAAGTTTAGTGAATGCATCAACTAGAACTTGTTGAAGATCAATTAGTTGGTCCATAATTAGCAAGGGCATATTGTAGATGAGTTAGTACTTAAGGTACATTAGTATTAACATAATTTCTATCTTTGGCATGTTTTGTCAAAGAGGGGGAAGTTTACTATCATATCTCTGAGAAATTTCTAGAACTAGAATAAAGAAAGGAATCAAAGAGGGAGAAGTTTTCCAAAGAAGTTTGTTGAAAAAAAGAGAAAGTTTTAAATGAACATGGTAGTAGTTCTTATAGATAGAATCTAGTGAAAGAATGGGCTCATACTAATAGAGGGAGTTTTCAAAGAACTAATCCAAAATTTCATTATGCTATGACATGTTGTGTTGCCATCAATGCCAAAGAGGGAGATTGTTGGATACAATTGATTAATTGTGTGTTGTCTTTTATGTTACACAAATTTCATATCATTATTAGTTAGTATATGTTGAGCTCGCTCTAGTAGTAAATACAATTTTCTATGTCTACCAAGCATTCCTATGTTTGCCTAGTTCAGAAGGCAATGTCTACTGAGTTGTTTTGGGTGTCAAAGGAAAATATGCAAAAGATGAGTATTAACTGAACTCACTCAATTAGTGAAGGAAAGTTGGATGGAACTAGTGCTAACTAAGCTCACTCAATTGCCAAAGGATTTTGCAAGTTTTCAGTGTTAACCGAGCTTCTATTGGTTAACAAAGGAAATCATTTCTAAATTAGCTTCTACCAAGCTAGGTCAGCTAACAAAGGATTTTCTTATTTTGGCACATTAAGCTTAATTGATTTATCTATTGATTCCAGATAACTATGGTGATGAGTATAAATTATTCTAAGTTATATTTGAGCTAACTTGACAAAGTGGAAGATATAAATATAAGGTCAAGTTGTGATTTTAAAGTGTGTGTAGAAAAGCATGAAGTTATTATTGAAGATCTAATGATGAGAAGAGGAAGTGAATTTGAAGGATAAGTAGAGTATCCTTGTGAAGTAGAAAAGCCATATTTGATTAGGAAGGATCAAGTACAAGCTAGAATAGAGATCTGTAATCAAAAAATTAGTTACATTCAAATTAGGTTATCTCATTGTTACTCTTTAGCAATTGTAGCAGTGATAAATCTCTTAACAGAGTTGGCTTAACAAATATTTGCAAATCCTCTAACAAGATGGAAGTTCTACTAAATTGTCTAAAGACCTCTAACAAGGCTAGTCACAATAAGGTGATTAAATCCTTTAACATGATCACACCTAACAATGTGTTTTGTAACCTTTAACAAGGTTGGCTCCTAACAAGGCTCACTTCAAGAGAGTGAAAAATAGTAACTAGTTACAACTAGTGGTTTTTCCCAAATTGGATTTCCATGTTAAATCTTGGTGTCAAATGTGTTCAAAATATTTTCTTTTATGTGTTTCAAACTAAGTTAAAGCAGTGGTAATCACAAATAACATCTAAAGTTTATATCCCAATCATTTACCTAGTTACAATATTCTATATGTGTTTACCAAGCTTCAACAATATTTAGTTTTTAGTTTTCTTTTTGTACTAACATCTAAGGGATCTAGGATATATTTTAGTAGTAATTGATTGACACCTCCCCTCTTAGTTACTCCTCTCATATTTCTAACAACATATTAAATAAAATTTGCAAAGCATTGCAACACTTTTATGTATATGATGAATTCAAAAACTTACTTGGCTACTTGTTAATATCTCACCACAATTCTGCACAAGCTATGAATATTAGAAGTTCTTTCACACCTTAATCACAATGGGAACAATTCTTCAACTAGCTCTTAACTCTCTATAACTCTAAAATTTGTTTGCATAGAGAGAAAATGGTGAAATTTTGCAATATATCTCTAATTCTAGTTTGAACAGGGCTTTCAATTTTCATAAATGAGCTATAAGAAGAAATAGAGTAGCATCACATTCTAATTTTGAAAGCATACCATTGATTTTGAAAAATATAATGATTTTGGAACAAAATCCTACATGACTCACTTTCCATCTGCCAGGTTGGCAGTCAATCCAATTGAATATCCCCACATAAGCTTCTCCTTCCACTACTGGCAATTTAGTCTAGACTTACTGAAACTCAAGGACACGTTGCATTTTCACTATCTCACTATACATAAATGTTGAGCAACTTCGATATGCAACATAGTGAGAGCTATTGATTCTTCTTTAATCTAACAATGCATACTCCATATGTGTTTTAATGCAACTATGGTGGGTCCATTTCATTTCCCTTTGGTCACCATGTTGCATGAATTAAACATTAAGAAAGTCCCTATAGAGACATGATAACCATCATAGATCTAAAAAGATCTAACGGTGTCAATCAACTAGATTTTGTTTCCTACTACAAGTCCATACAACATGTGACATTAGATTACCTTTACATGCTGGCACAATTATTTAATATGATCAAATCATTTAGCATTCCCATTTGAAACTAGGTCTACCACGTATTCCTTTTCTGGGAGGTCACCATGTTGTTATTAGCCAAGAGCCTACAAAATCTAGTAGTGACATAAAAACCACTGATGTTCCTATAAAAACTTGGTACCATGAAGATATCACATGATCTTGATATGATTCTTTATTTACTACCCCTTCTGACAAATCTGACAAGTCATCATGGTGGCAAGTTCATTGATGACAAATATAATTCATGGTGCCATAGAATACTTTTGGCCCATTGTGTTTTAAATTCTAGGAGGTTGCCATGTCATTATCAGCAAAAGGCTTTCAACTTCTGGTGATGACATAGCAACCACTGTTGATCTGGCTAAGATTGGACAGTGTGGTATATACTCATTAAAACTATTCATAAGTCAAGTGGGTCCCAGGTCTAACAACTAGTTAGTTGCCATGTCACATGATTAAAGGGACTATAATTTTTCATAGCAATGTAATGACCATTGTAGATCTTAAAAAGATCTGACGATGAACCAATTTTTGGAAAATTATTAATGAAGTTGAAAACCCTTTAAAATGCATCCAAAATAATATAATAATTCAAAATGGTTTTCTCACTTCAGCTATTAAAAATAAGCATATGACCTAAAAGGGGCTTACTTAAGGAACAAAATTGGTTTTTATTAGGGTTTTTCTTAGGGTTAACCAATTTTGAAATGAACAAACCCTAATATGTAGAGAATACACAAATCTATCTGATTTTCAAACATATATTTAGGAAATATTTTTGCATTGCAAAAAATTAGACCATCAATGACTTTGTCTAAGGATGAAGACAACTTGTGTCTATACCAGAATCTAGAAACTATGTTAGAGCAGACCACACACTTGATAAAGAATGACAACTTCTAAGAGATAAACCACACAAGAAAAAAACTATGTACAAGGGCTATAAAAAATACACAAAGGATTTACAAAATGTATAGGAAAAATATAGAGTACTGCTCATGGAAACAAAGATAATTTAAGAAAAATACCTCTTCAAAAATTGTCCTTGAATTAGAAATTCAAGAATACCTCCAGTTAAATCCTTTAGAAAATATGAATCTTCACCATTCTTATCATGAATATTGAATGGGCCAAGTGAAATTAGGTCAAACTTACCATGCTTTCCTTTATCTTCTATTCTAGCATTCCACATCAACACCATATCACCTACTTCAAATTTTGTCTTAGTAGCTCTCTTGTCACATAAATGTTTCATCTGTGATTGTAACCTTGTATTTTGAATAGAGGAATCTCTTCTTGTCTCTTCTAGTTGGAAGATATCATCCATCCTGAGTTGCATTTCATCAATAATATCATCTTCATAAATTTGGACAAATTTATACATTTCTTTTAAATTGTTTTGTGGAAGTCTAGACTGTATGCCACACACTAAATCAAAAGGAGCACATCCAATGACCTTTTTCATAGTAACTCTATTAGCTCATAGAGCTAATGGAAATTTTGAATCCTAGGCCTTCTTGTTGTCTCCTAAAATCCTTTTAATTATTTTTGATATGCTCTTATTGCTTGATTTTTCTTGACCATTCCCCTAGGGATGGTAAGGTGAGGATGTGTACTTTATAATGCCATATTTCTTGCAAAATTCTTTATATTCTTTAGGTCTAAAACACATAGCATTATCATTCAAAATCTTTTGTGGGCATCCGATCCTGGTTATAATATTATTCAAAATGAAATTAGTCACTACTTTACTCGTAGCATGTTTAGTAGGAATTGATTCATCCCACTTAGTAAAGTAGTAAGTAGCTACCAAAATCCAGGAATGTCTACCACTAGATTTGTTTGGAATCTCACCAATGAAATCAATTCCCCACAGTTGAAATGGTGCATGTACTTCAATAGGTCTTAATGGTAAATTTCCAAAGAATTTTAGCTTCCCACCAAATCTTTGGCAAGTATCACATTTCCTAACAAATTCATGAGCATCTTGAAAAGTTTTGGCCACCAAAAGCTAGCTCTAAGAACTTTGTGAGCTTTGGTCTTAGCCATAGAATGACCTCCACACACACCCTCATGCATATCTCTTAAGATTTTCTCATACTCAATTTCATCTACACAGTTCAAAAGTACTCCCTCCATATCTCTCCACCATAACTACCCCTACACTATAACATACCTTATAGCCTACAATTTTAGGGACCTTTTCTAATTATTTGTTAATCCTAGTGGGGGCTTCATATGTTGCAAATAATAAATTACATCCCTATAACAATCAGAAGTAACCATGTCATAAAGATTGTACCTATAGTTATCATCACACTGGTTGATTTGATTTGCTTCTAAACTAGCTTTTATCATTAATTTAGCCAAGCCCTAACCTCTAACTAGTTTGGTGATTTGTATCTCAATATTGAATTCCTGTATTTTGTTAATTGACCTACATCTTCTACCAAATACTTCTTATTGTGAGAATATGTCTTTAATAGTAGTAGTAGGGAGAAATGCAATAACAATTATTCCCATTAGATAAAACCTAAAGGCCTTCACTCCCTTCACCAATGCATATGCCTACTTCTTATTAATATCATACTTCAATTCTACTTCCTATAGTGATTTGCTAAAAAATGCAATGGGTTGTTCATAGCCTTCTTCATTTTTCTATAACAGTACTACAACAACAATATGAAATGAAGCAAAAGCAAATATATGCATTGGTTTATCATAATTAGGTTCCCTAAGAATAGGTGCATCCTTAATAGCTTGCTTACTCTTCTAGAATGCAATGCTAGGCTCTCCATCCAATTTTATCTTAGATCGCTTCTTTAATATTTTTGATACAGGCCTACTAATTTCTACAAAATTAGTCACAAACCTTCTAAGAAAGTTTATTTTTCCAAAAAATGATTGAATTTCTTTAGCATGTTTAGGCTTTTGAATTTTATCTATTGTTTCTACCCTTTCAGGATCAATCCTCACTCCATGTTTTCCAACTAGATGCCCTAGTAACTTACCCTCTATAACAACAAAGTTTCACTTTCTAGGATTCAAATAAATACCATACTTAAGGGCTTTGATAAATACTTTCTCTAAATGCATACAGTGATCATTCTTATCTTTAGAATAGGCAATTAAATCATCTTGGTACATAGCCAAGAATTTATCAATCATATTAGCAAAAGTCACATCCATTACATGTTGAAAAGTAGCTCCAAAATTAGTAAGCCCAAAAGGCATCTTGACATACACATAAGTACCCCATGGAGTAGTAAAAGCATTTTACAACTATTTAGATTCTTTAACAACTACTGGATTGTATCCTAAAAATCCATCCATCATGGACATAAGTTCAAACCTAATGACCTTTTGTAGTATAACCTCTATATTTGGCAAACCATAATTATCCTTTAATGAAGATATGTTAAGATTCCTAAAGTCAACACATAACCTTATATCTCCATTCTTCTTCCTAACAGGGACTAAGTTAGATACCCAAGATGAATTTCTAATAGGTTTTATTATCCCCGCATCTCTAAACTTCATTAGTTCATCATGCATTTTAGGGGCAAGGGTTGGGTTAATAGGTCTCTATTTCTATCTGAAGGGCTTAGCATCTAGTTTGAGTGATATTTCATGCTGAAATAAATCTTCTCTATAAGCTTTTAGGTCATCATATGACCATGCAAACACATGCTTGTGTTTTCTTAACAAACCAATCAAAGCATGTATTATTTTAGGAGACAATTTCTTACCAATATACACCTTCTTAGGTGTCTCTTTAGTTCCTAAATTTATCTCCTCCAAATCCTTAACATTATATTCCTTAGTATCCATTTTTGACCTATCTTGATTATCAAAAATAGTTTCCAAGACAACTAATCCCCTTGGAATTTTGTTAGTTTTCAATTGTACAAACTCCTATCCAAAGATAATATCTCTTCCATCTATATTTTCTACATAGGTTGGACAATTAACTTCCTGACCTGATAACATATTTTCACAATTTAGAAATCTCAAAATGTCCCTATCATCTTCAAAAACTTGCTAGTTTTGGACATTGTCAGGAATAGAAGCCCTAGTCTAGACTTCAACTTTGGATATACTAGCAAATCTAATATCATCAGGCTTTATTATTATATTTTCTAACAAATCTTCCATCTTATTGTTAGTCCTATCTTTCCAAATTATCCTAAATGTATCAAAATACTCAATCATATCCCAGACAACATTTATATATTGTTTAAATCTTTTTTTTTTTTGACACATAAACATTTCTCACCTGGGATACAACCAACTCAGAATCTCCTATGACATGTAAGCATTTCATCCCATGTGTATGGGATAATCTAAGTCCTAACAGCAATGCGTCATACTCTACTATATTATTAGTGCAAGGGAAACTCAATGTAAAAGAAAATTTTAATGTTACCCCTATAGGAGAAATAAATAAAATACCTACACTAGATCCATCTTTGTAGCAAGCACCATAAAAAAAGAGTCCACAAAACACCCTTGTTTGTGTTTCTACCAACTTCTATTTCCATCTCTAACTTATTCTTATCTTTCTTCAAAATCAAAACCTCAGCTCGGATTGCATTAACATCTATGTCAACAAAGTTTGTCATATCATCCTCAATCTCTTCGTGGATCATATATATTCTCTTAGGTTCTCTATCTACCTTCACTATATTCCCATCAATTTGGAAAGTAGCAAATGACAAGTCACATTGTAAACTCCCACCCATGGAACCACTCCATTTCCTAGATAATAACATGCAATATGGATGTGGAATATCAACAACAAACACACTCATAGTGAGTTCTTTGTTAGGTTAAGCTATCAACTTATATGGCAAAGCATTAATATTACCTATGACATGTTGGGACTCAAAATTGAAGCCCTGATTTTGAGTACCATTGAGAAAATTAAGCCCTATAAACACTTTTTGATGCCTATGTGCCCAACAATACTTTTGAGCCCCATGAGGTGTTTAATGTTTCTAATACCTTGAATTCAATGCTTATATGTGTTTCATAAAGTTAAACTACCATTTTGATTCATTTCATGAAGTCCCATTTTGAGCATTTGTCAAATCTGCATTTTTGCTTAAGTGTCGAACAATGATAGAAGGTTGTGATTGTCATTGAATATCTCGCACTCAACATTGTTTCATGACTTTCCACTTTTTAAGTGTTTATTTTACATACTAGAGAGCCTATGTGTTAGGTTTCAAGTCATTTCAAGTCTATTTGACTAGGTTTTGAATCCCTCAAAGTTAGTCATTAACTGATGTCATGCTGATGCAACTTGTTCTAAAATCTAAGAGGCCCTATTTGATGAGTTATAACTTTTAACCAATTGACCCACATGAGAAAATTTATTTTGTATCATACTCTAGGGGTCAGAGACTTGCTATGTTTGAATTTTCAGCTTATGATGAATCTATTTGATCAGTTTTCAAACATGATTCCAAATGCAACTTCTAACTTTTCATTGGTGTCAAGAAGTGCAAATTTGTTAGTACCCCTATTTGTCATATCATATCTAAAAATATGTGATAGGTGAGATCTAATGGATTGTATCATTGCATTTTAATCTAAAAATATGTTTAGTGTGCTAACTTTGAAGTCTTGATGAATCTATTTGCACATTTTCCCAAGTCAATTCGATTTGCAAAAAATGCTTTTTTGCCGGTGTTTCTAGTCTACAAATTCTAAGTAGCCTACTTTGACTGCTTTCAATTTGTACCTAGTTATTTTTCATGAGCCCAAATCATAGATTTATGTTTTTCTTGTGACATTGAACCAACACCCCAATTTTTGTGTCCCCAAGTGTCAGTTTACCTAGTTTCCAAAGCCAAATCCGAACACAATTTATTGTTTTCTGACATATTTTCTTACAGGCAATTTTGGGAAGGTAACTTTGATAATGAGTATATTTTGAATGAGAATTTTTCATGGGGTGAGATTCGATAGAGTAGAACTATGTGGAACAAAGAATCAATGTGTCTAATTTTAGAGCCTAGGTAGAGGTTTCAATTAGTTTTTAAAGCTAGCCGATAGGCCCTGTTAGTAAAAAGTCATAGTTTGTGGATAAAGTGGTAAAATGAGTTGTAATGATTTTTTAGTGATGGATTTCAATTCAAATTAGTGTCAGATAATCAATGGGCTAGTTGGAAGGTTTAGTTGTCTAAAAGGAAAAAAAGATTTAGCTGGACCCATTTTGGGCCCAACAAATTCTGTTAGATCAATAGGATATTAGGATTTGGGGTTGTGCAATGCTACAATATTTCAAACTCTTTTTGATACATTGTCATAGAGAATCGAATGAGTTATGAAAATATAAACTTGATGATAATTAGTTCACATTCAAGCAAAGAGTGAACTAGTTGAAGAATCCAAAAGGGGGAATTTATGCACAGACAATGACTACTAGTTATGTATGTGAGCGCACACACAGCCAAGTTGATTGGTAATTTTTGGAATTAAGTTGGTGAAGTAATCAATGGGCTCCAACCCCTTTGTGGGTATTTGCAAAAAAAATTCACATTTGCTACTAGTTTTATAAGAGGGCCAAATTGGCATCTATATCATCATTGGGGAAAGACATTCAAGAGTCTTAAGTATCCATAGCATCTCATCTGATGTCCTACCCTCCTATTTATTATTATTTTATGAGCCCTCATATCCAAACAACTATCATCTAACTGTCCCTTATAAATTAGAAATGTTGTTTCTTTCTCTAGATCTCATATATATTTGCTACCTCTAATACCAAATCTGATAATTGTTCCTCCTACAGAATATGGTCAATACCAGTACTCTATAAGTATTTTTCTAGTGGTATATAGTACATGATTAGGTTGCACTTATATAATTCAATCTATAAAGTTTTTATATGATATGGTTCCTTTAGGGGCTTGCAAAAATGATTAGAAAATGTTGGAGATTAATAGAAGTAGGAAGGCGTTAGCGTTTGAAAAGAGCTGAGACCATGTGGCAAAAAAGTGAGTATTCCATGCCAAAGGGCAGAGTTTAAAGTAGGAGACCTCAAGAATTTGAAAGAAGATCAGCAAAAAAGCATATGGAGAGGCTATGGAACTGCATCACATACAAAGGGAGCCCCATGATTTGAAGTAGGGACCTAGCCAGAGCAGATGCTAAAGATTATTGAGAAAGTTTTAATCCACACATGATGAAAGGAATCACCTTATTCTATAGCATTTTAGAGAATATAATAAGTCTATAAATTCTATGTAATCAAGCAGTCCATGACAAGAAGAGAGGAGCCCATGCTACTAAAGACAATGTTCTGGAGAAAACCTTTGAAAAACGTGGAAGCTGCTAGAGGACCAAGCTCCCACACATGAAGAAAGAAAGGATGCAGGATTAAGATAATCTTAAGAGACTTTTCATTTAATAGATATGTTGATTTTTGAATACAATGGAAGTGCATTGGTCTCTATGATTGGGAAGGAGTGTTTGGCCATTGTTAGTGATTATTGTCTACGTGTTCAGTTGCAAGCTACAATAACTAATTTTTAGGGCATTTTCAAGATTCATGATACACTTTATGTTGGTCTCTCTAGGTTTCTCACCAATGCATAGATGTTGCACTAGAGACTTTCTTTTTGGAAAAAGCTTTATCAGCTTCAAGGGGCAACGTATAAATGCAAGCTACATCATGTCAAGGATAAAGCCCATGTGAGCAAGGCAAAAAGGAGTCCAAACTAGCATTAAAGGGGATGATAAGAAGTTTTCTATGCACCCATAACATCTGAAAATGACAACAATTCTTAGATGTTGAATGAATGGAGGAGCCTCCATTTGAAAATAGGCCAAGTTTTTTTCCCATATTCACAAAGTGGCTAGGTCTTAATACTTTTAATACATGTGCACTCAATAATGACATTGTCTTGAAAATAGTGAGCTTTTGTAAGCCACTAACCCATGTGTGGGGACCCTACCACTAACCCAAATAGCTGGTCACCCAAACAAAATTTTGACCAAACAATGAAGTGAGCTGGTGTGGCAGGCTAAAAAGCAGAGGCACCTGATCTTGCCACATGTCCTAATCTTGTGGTGGGTACTTGCCTACAAAAGAAAGATGCAAGGAAGTTAAATAATGTGAGCATGCACCTCACTGACGCATGTTAGTAGTCCCACCCATGATGAGGAGGTGCCAGAATAACAAGTACCAAACCAAGTGCTCAAATTTTTCCATGTGGCCTAGATCAACAATGGGTGCTTGCCTGCAAAACAAAGTTTCTTAATGGTTAAGAAATGTAGGTAAGCAGGGAAGTTCCATGTGGCAATGGGCCTAGGGTACATGATGACATGGCAGATGTGACTCGTAGACCATTCAGAGAGTGCCACATAGTGATGAGGTGGTAGGTGTGCAGAGGTCGACCAATTACGTGCTACCATATGGTAGCCTTGTCAAACCAGGTTTGACCCGAATAGCATAGTGAAGAAAAAATAATATATTTTTTAAAATGCCATTTTTAATTATTTCTTTAAAATGCTCACATTCAATAGATTTCAAATTCAAAAGGTTATTTTTCTAAAGTTTGAACTTTAAAAAATTTTAAATTTTTGAAAATTAATTTTTGAAAATTTAAAAGTTGCTGACAAAGAAGCCATGCTAGGGGAGTGATTTTCAAATTGACTTTCAAGGGGTTCTTGAGATGCAAATATAGTGATATTATATATTTCCAAAACTAGGAACAAACTTTCTGATTATGAAGTTTGTTTTTGCATAGGAAGTTATTCAAGGTTTTCTCCCAGAATCCCAACTTGTAATTGTACTTAGGTGACGAAGTTCAAAACTATTTTTTAACATGGTAATGAGCTAAATGTGGGTAAAACATAGTAAAAATTTAGTTAGGGTCAAATTTGGTCACATTTTTTCATTTTAAACCCAAATTTCTACCAGCATTTCATGAGGCAGTTCAGATTTTTGGTGACACAAAAGGTTTTCATCATTCAAAAGAGATATTTTTCATATCAGTAGTAGAAGATTAATGAAAATAAAATTAGATCAAAGGGGAGAGAGATTAGAGAGAGTCTTTAAATTTCTAGGAGAGGTATTTGAAGTGGACAAATGCCATTTTCACAATAGATTTGGGAATTCCTTCCTCCTATATCATTGTCTTTCTCAATTTTTGTAAGGCTTCCAATTTTTTCACTGTGAGACCATTGCTGCTTGGAAATTTTCAGTCTTTCTATGAGACCACTTTGTTGGCTCCAGAACTATGATTCCACCTTCATTCTTCAACATATTCTCTCTTTTATGAACAATAGTAGGAAAAATAATTTAGAAAGTTTAGATCTACTAGGTGTTTTCATGTTTTGATTTCATGCATTTGAATGTATTGTTTCAAAGAAATGAATAGAAATGAGCAAGAATTATATTAGTTTCATTCTAATTCTCATCTTCTGTCTTAGTAATCTGAAGTCTTGTATGGTCTAGGAACAAAGAAATGAGACCCATTTGCATCCCTTTAGGGTTGTATGTCATATGTTTTTTGTTGTTGGAACAAAGGGCCACGTAAATGCTTAATGTGTTTGATAGGGTTATTGGTTATTTGAGAAGGATACTTCATGAGAATGAGATCTAGATGAATACTGATGTTTGATTCACAAAGTGATAGGATAGATCTAATGTCTTGGGGTATGAAATATGTCCTTGATATCACAATTGCATGTATTTGATTCATGGAATTGTCCAATCGATAAGGCATTGATTAGTTAAAGGATCAATTAGTTCTTATTGCTGCATATTTGGACTTATGCTAAATTCAACATTATTAATCAAATGACTTTCCCTTTCATGTTGAAGAGCTGAAAAGGATGCCCTCACTTAGCTTGTGAATTTCATAGAATTGCAATTTGCTACTATAGATCTATGTTATTGCATAAGTATTAGGAGGTATAAGGTTTTTTATCTACTTTGTGAGATTCAAGAATATGCTTTGCATTGGTATCATATGAATTGAATCTAAGGTCGACCCACCTAGGTTTTGTAGAGCTCAAAGTAGTAGAAGGGTCAAGCCTTATAGTTGGCCTAGTGTCTGAAATGACATGTTGAAGATGGGAGTTAGCTACCCCTAGATGTGTCATATTCTCATCAGGGTAATTTGAAACCTAAAGCATTTCAAAACACCAACATGACAGTCACTTCTCTTTTATCCATAGCATAACATCTTCCCTAAGTGGTATCAACCTTTAGACCCAATCCTTTCATTATTTCAGATGGCATAATAGTATTGGAAGCACTACGATCAATCATGCATTTTTTTAGTGTTTTACCATTTACTAGGATACTTATGAAAAATAGTTCCACATTTCCCAAACACTAATTTATGGAACTATACAAAAATATTTGGGAAATCTAAGACATAACCACTTCAGTTTCTTTTTCCTTTACTTTTTCTTTGCTACTATTATTAGGAATATGACTCTCATTACAATAATATTTTACCTTTTCATTGACACTTCCTAACCATGCTATGACTTTATTCTAACATTTAGGGATTCTTAATAATTTAGACAAAGGGACCTTGATAGTGACATGGTAAAAAAATAACAAGCATATCTATAGAAGAATTAGAAGGGACATCAATTTAATCATACCCCTTTTCTCCTTATGTTTATTAGAAATAGCACCTTGATGAATTTTATCATCTACAGTAAAAATCCTTAACATTTTCTCTTCCCACTTCCTAAGAACATTATTTTGAGGCTCAAGAACCTTGGAACTATCCATCTTCTTTGGTTCCCATTTCTTGTTAGTAAATTTGAAATTCAGAGCAGGAATCTCTTTAGGCTTTACAACTTCATTTTTCCTGGGGTCTATCTTTTTAATAAGAATACTAGCTACCTTGGTATTATCAACTCTCTAATCCATATTTTGGGTCTATACATGAGCTACCATGCTGGTAGTAATCTGATCAACCTCTTCTCTAGAAGGCTTCCTTAATATCACTTCTTCTCTAGTATTTGCCATGTTACACACATTATCCTTAACAACACTTTCATTAGAAAATATTTGTTGTTGCATATTATTCCAAAACTAATGTTGTTGTTTTACATCTTTGTCATAATCCTCATAGTCAAAATAATCATAATGTGACTCAAACATATTGCATCCTACATCATCATTATTTTCTTCATGTTCCTATTGCTTCTTTTCTTGTCTATTTTCCAGAAAAGGACAAAGCCACCGCATAATATTCAAGAGCATGGGCAATTGACAAGCAATACACCATGTGGGTTTAGTAGTGAATTCAGGATCATCTACCACATTTATAGAATTTTTAGATAAGAGATCAAGGCTGACCTTACTATTGACATTCTTGGTAGAGGGAACATTAGGCTAACCATATTTCCAAGTAGTATTATAAGGAAAATTTTGTAATCTATTCTATCTATTACTAAGATGCAAATGGAAGACTATCTATATCAGAAAGATTTATGGAAGCCGTTGGAAGGCAAAGACAAGAATCAAGGAACTATGTCAGAGGCTGAATGGGATCTTTTGGATAGAAAGGCACTCAGAAGCATTTGGTTATGCCTGGCACCATCAGTGGCATTTAATATTACAAAAGCAAAGATGACAGAAGATTTGATGAAAACCCTAGTGACACTATATGAAAAGCCCTCCACTTCAAACAAGGTATTTCTTGTGAAGCATTTATTTAATATGAAAATGATAGAAGGTGGATCTATTATAGATCATTTAAATGATTTTAATACTATTACTAGTCAATTATCTTCTGTGGGTATCAATTTTGATGAAGAAATTAGGGCTCTCTTGATTTTGTGTTCTTTGCCTGAAAGCTGGAATGGCTTAGTAATGGCGGTGAGTAATTCTGTTCCTGTATCTAGTACCCTAAAATATGATGATGTGATTGGTGTTGTTTTGAGTGAGGAAACTCGTAAGAAATCCTCAGGTGGATCTACATTAGGAAGTGCTTTGAATGCACAAAGAAAGAGCAGAACAACTGAGGGAGGAAGTAACTCTGGAAATCATGGGAAATCAAGAGGAAAGTCAAAGGGGAAGAGGTCTCAATCGAGAGGACCAAATGATTGCTGGTAATGTGGGAAACCAGGTCATAAAAAGAAAGATTTCTGGAATCACAAGAAAAATGAAGGAGATAAATCAGATGGAGTCAAGGAGGCAAATGTGGTCTTAGATTTTGGTGCTTGATTTCATGCTACACCTCATAGAGGTTATTTCACTGATTATGTCCAAGGGGATTTTGGGCTTGTTTATTTGGGGGATAATGAACCCTGTCAAATTGTTGGAAAGGGAAAAATTAAGATTAAGTTGCAGAATGGGAATCATTGGCTACTACATGAGGTAAGACATGTTCCAAGGCTGAGTAGGAATTTAATTTCAGCAGGGCAACTCGGTGATGAGGGTTGTGTAGTTACTTTTAATGATAAAAATTGGAAGGTTTCAAAAGGTTCCCTTGTAGTAGCAAAAGGTGTGAAAGTAGGCACCTTATATCTTTGTACAGGTCATATTGTTCCTTCTACTTTGATTATTTCAGAGAAAAATGAATGTTCAGGAACAATTGCTGCAGTTGAGCAGAGAGAACAAATAGCTGGTATAGATTCTGATATAGCGCTGTGGCACAACAGACTTGGGAACATGAGTGAGAAAGGTATGAAAGTACTTCATTCAATGAAAGTTTTACTAGGTTTGAAATGTGTGAATATGGATTTCTATAAAAGTTGTGTGTATGGAAAACAAAAGAGAGTGAGTTTTGTAAAGACTGGGAAGGAAAACAAAAAGGAGAAATTAGAGCTTGTGCATACAGATGTATGGGAACCAACTTAGGTATCTTACCTTGGTGGCTCTCATTATTATGTTATATTTATTGATGATGCAACTAGAAAAGTATGGGTTTATTTCCTTAGACAAAAATTTGATGTATTTCAAACTTTTAAGAAATGGAAATGCTTGGTTGAAAATGAGACTCGTAAGAAATTAAAATGTCTTAGATCTGATAATGGTGGTGAGTATTGCAGTGATGAATTTGAAGATTATTGCTCCACTAATGGTATTCATAGATAGAAAACTATTCCAATGACTCCATAGGAAAATAGAGTGGTTGAACACATGAACAGGACTATAATGGAGCGCGCAAGGAGAATGAGGGTGCATGCTGGGTTGCGCTTACACATGTGGGTGGAGGTTGTCAATACTGTAGTATATTTGATTAATAGAGGTCCCTCTACTCCTTTGGGCTGTGGTATTCCAGAGGAGGCATGGACTGGTAAGAAGGTGAGTTATTCTTTTCTCAAGACCTTTGGTTGTGAAGCTTTTGCTCATATAGATGCTGAAAATAGAACCAAGGTAGAAGCTAAATCAAAGAAATGTGTCTTTTTTGGATATGGCATTAATGAATTTGGTTATAGGCTTTGGAATTTTGAAAATCTTAAAATTGTTAGAAGTCAAGATTTCATATTCAATGAGAAAGTGTTGTACAAAGATTTGTTGTAGCAACATGAGAAGAAAGAAGATGATTACGTAGTGCTAGATGATACTCCAAAAGATGATGTTCCAGCCATTCTTCATGATGTGCAACAACCGTATCAACAAATACCACACACACTAGTGAATGTTAGATGGTCAATGAGGAAAATTAGACCTCCACAAAGGTTTTCTCCCTCTTTGTTTTCTATTTTACTTATTGATGCTGGTGAACCTGAAAGTTATGATGAAGCTATGCAGGTGGATACTAAGATTCAGTGGGAGTCTGCAATGAAATGTGAAATGGACTCTTTGCTGAAAAATAAGACATGGGATTTGTGCAAGTTGCCTGCATGTAAAAAGGCTTTACAGAATCAGTGGGTTTACAGGTTGAAAGAAGAGGAAGGAGGTAAGAAAAGATTTAAGGACAAGTTAGTTGTAAAAGGATTTGTACAGAAAAAGGGACTTGATTTTGATGAGATATTTTCTCTTGTTGTTAAAATGACTTCTATTTGTATTGTTTTAAGTCTTGTGGCTACTAAAGATTTTCATTTAGAGTAGCTAGATGTTAAAACAACCTTTCTTCAAGGTGATTTGGATGAAGAAATATATATGGCTCAGCCACAGGGTTTTGAGGTCAAAGGTAAGGAGAACTTAGTGTGCAAATTAAAGAAAAGTTTATATGGCTTGAAGCAAGCACCTCGGCAATGGTATCTGAAATTTGACAGTTTTATGCATGAGCATGGATATACCAGGTGTCATTCAGATTACTGTGTTTATTTTAAGAGGTTGGATGATGATAGCTACATTATTTTATGTTTATATGTTGATTATATGCTTGTATCTGGGTCTAACATGGATCATATTAAGGGGCTAAAATGCCAGTTAGCACATGCATTTGCTATGAAGGATTTGGGGGCAGCAAAACAAATCCTTAGTATGAAGATTTGCAGAGATAGGAAGAATAGAACCTTGATGCTATCTCAGGCTGATTATGTTGAGAAGGTGTTGCAACATCTCTCTATGGAGAATGCTAAAGTTGTCAGCACACCTTTACCTGGTCATTTGAAATTGACTAAGGAGATGTGTCCTAAGACACAGGAAGAGGAGGATAAGATGTCCAAGGTACCCTATGCTTCAGCTGTAGGAAGCTTGATGTATGCTATGGTATGCACTAGGCCAGATATTGCCCATGCAGTGGGAGTCGTTAGCAGGTATATGAGTTATCCAGGCTTTGAGCATTGGAATGCTGTCAAGTGGATTCTCAGATATTTGAGAGGAACATCCAATAAGTGTTTACACTTTGGGGGCTCTACTACTGATTTACAGGGCTATGTTGACTCAAATTTGGTTGGAGATATTGATACCAGGCAGAGTACTACAGGTTACGTCTTTATTGTTGGTGGGGCAGCCATGAGCTAGGTTTCTAGGTTATAGAAGATTAATACTTTATCCACTACAGAGGTAGAGTATGTTGCTACTACTGAGGCTGCCAAGGAGATGATATGGCTTTAGTTCTTCTTGGAAGAATTGGGACATTCTCAAAAGGATAATTATTTTTTCACCCATAGTCAGAGTGCCATTCATCCTGCAAAGAATTTAGCTCTACATTCTAAGACCAAACACATGCAGTTGCGGTACCATTTCATTTGGTCAGTTTTAGAGGATGGACAGTTAAAGCTGGAGAAGATACATACCAATGACAATCCATCAGATATGTTGACAAAGGTTGTAACACGGGAGAAGCTGAACTCCTCTTCAGCTTCGTTTGGTCTTTTAGACTGAACATGAATAAAAGAATAGCAGAGTCTAGGGTGGTTTGATCTAGTGGGAGCCTCATGTGGTAGTGGTATTGCTAAAGGATTAGTCTCCAAGTGGGAGATTGTTTTTTAGTGTGGAGCCTGATCAGTCCCCAAGTGGGAGATTATTAGATTATGGTGATTGATCAGGAAAGTACTGTACATACTTCATAAATAGTGGGGTACATACTTCATAAATAGGGCCCTGGCCGACATGGTAGCCGACATATTATGGCCGACATATGGCTAACATGTTGTAACCCTAAAATGAATAAAATACTTGTATAAAAAGGGTTAGGGTTAGGTATTTTTTATTATGTTGTGATGCAAAATTGGTTCTTGCGGCGGTATTGAGCTATAAGGGATTACAGATTGTAATCAGGTTGTAATCATTGAATTGTAATAAGATCGAACTTGCTATTTGGTGGACATAGCCCAAGGATTGGGTGAACCATGTTAAATCTTGGTGCCTTGTGTTCATTTCTATGTGATCTATTATTTTCTATTATTGGTTATGTTTGCATATAGTTTTATTTCTGTCCGTGGTTTATCCTAACATACATATCTTGTCATCAACTCACATGGCTTGCATCAGCTTGTACATCCTCTTCTAAAATTTGGTATTGAAACTAGTAACAATTCATTATCTAACCTCTTAATGTTGTTAAACTCACCTAAAATATAACCCAGGTTCTATTTGTCACCATATTTCTCCTTGAAGTAGTATTCAATATCTTTCTAGTCTATAATGGATGATTCAGGAATTCTCTTAAACCATTCTCTACCATCTTCAATTAATGATTGAACAAATAACTTCATGATAACATCTTGAGCCTCAACCTCATAGTCACTCATCATGTCAAGAAAATTCCTTAGATGATCCTCACAAGTGATTGCATTGTTCCCAACAAACTTAGGTAACATTTTCCTCATTTCTTATGGAATGGGGTTAAGGAATCTAGGGATTCCATCAAAATGTATCTTCTTATAACCCTCTAACTGAATAGGTCTCCTTTACAGGTCAATCTCAGGATTATCTACAACACTTCATTCATTTTTATTCAAAATATTGCTAGTACTAGCACATGTAGTAGATTTATTAAGATCCACTTTCTGTGATGAAGAAGACTAGAAAGAAATAGACAACTTAGTAGTGTTTTGATCTACATCATTTGATCTATTATTTTGCATTATCTTTAGGCATAACTATAGATTTCTTCCTAGGACTCTCTAGGAATTTAATCTTATTATTCATCTAAGCTATGCCTACCTCATTCTCTAGAATTTATAATCTCTTAGCTAAAGCATCCTTCTCTTTCTTCTTCCTCTCCAACTCAATATTAGAAGTTGATAGAGAATCATGGATCTAAATGATCTTTGCTAGTTTCTTGATCTTAATACCCACTTCCTTCTATTTTCCCTTATCCTTAGTATCAACAACATGCTCTATATCTCTTACTTTGTTGTTTTCTACTTCTAGAGTCTTATAGCTTTTAGTCTATTGTACTACAAGACCTTCTAGGTTTACATCTTGACTTTCTAACAACCTTTTCTATTGCATCCTAAGTTGTTCAACTTGACCTACAAATTTAGGTTCCCAAGCACTAGCTGCTATTTCATTTTTCTTTTTTAGGGTAGAAATTCTCCTAAGTAATGCCTACTTTTCTTCAAATTCTTTCAAAGTCCTTTCTTCCCTCTCTATTTGAAATTTCCTATCTATGGCCTCTTATTCTACAAGTTGTATCCTTAGATTCTCATTCTCATTAGGATTAGGATGGTAAACTCAGAGCTATAAGTTTTCTCATCATTAAAACTCTCAAGCTTTAAGTGTCTTGGTCTTACTCTTTCAGGAGAATGGTTTGACATGATGGGGTTCCTACCTTTCAAAAAAATATTGTTACTCCTCCTAGCATCTAAACTAGTCTCATATGGCTACCTAGCCTTTCCTTATATATTACTTTAGGAGTACTAAAGTAATCATCATTAGACAGTCCTGGGTAAGATCATGAGCCTTTGTGAGAGGACTCCCTTTCATTAGTAGAAAAGAAAATATTCTTTCCCCTCATTATTCTTGAGAATGGTTTCCTTCTTATGTCTGAGCTCTCTTCACAACCTAGATTTTCCTTCCTTTATGAGGAATATCAGTTTGTAACTTAGTTGTTGGGCTTTTCTTCACATTTTTCGGCATGTTTTTCACACTTCCCATGATCTAAAAATCTTCTTAAACTTGACACTGGTTAAAACCTTTTGAGTCACCACCCACCTAGGGGGAAAATATAATGCAATAAATTGTTGACCTAGGGAAAATGTCATGGGATAATATGAATAAATCTAACACATAAAGAGAAACCAATCACAATAGTCCTAGGATTGTAACTATTTGCCTAATACATAAGACACTTTGTAAGGATTGTACATATCAGTGTACACTTGTGGTATTTAGGGTTTGCTCTTTTCTTTTAAATTCTCAAGGTTTGTCACTAGAAAAAGTCCAACAAAACCATGGGTAATTGCTAAGGAATCTGACAAAATTGAACACTGACATGACCAAAGAGACTACAATAAAGTTTACACATAAGCATGTGTTCTACAACTTCCCTAGTAGAGTTACCAATTTTTGTGGCTCCTCATTTAATGGTGATTATTATTACCAGCAGACAATAAAAAGTATTATACCTTTAGGTAGCTAGTGGTCATATTTAGCATAATAAACTATGTCTCTAGGCCAACTTCGCAAAGAAAAATTGCTTCCTACACTTCTGGCTCTGCAAGATAGGTGGAAGTACCTTAGGAATTTAAATATTTTCTTGACTCTTGCACTTAATCCCTAGAAACAATGGATGCAATCCAATTTCTCTTATATATGTGAAACAAAGATGAGCTAAAACATCTAACAATAACTCACAAATTGCTACAAATTAGAAAATGACCACCCTTATGCACTTGATATAATATTTGATTGATTTAGATTTGAATGTAAATTGGATATATGTAGCAAATTTTATTTCAATTTTTTTCTTATTTATATGACTAGTGCCTTATCCATTATAACATAGAGTCAACTATTAGCAAGGGATCTAATTCAAATAACTTGTAAATGAATTATATCAACTATAATCACCAGTTCCTATTCTTATGAAATATCCATCTTATAAACTCATAGACCCTACTAATTCATTGAAGCACTTCCTTAACCCCTTGAATTAAAAGAAATTATAGAATCAATATAGAACCTATCTAGATTGAATTCAATCAATTAAACCTTATTTAACTAATCTCAAAGTAAAAAAACTCATAAAATGGAGACATAGATTGATAACATAGATGTAGTCTAAGTGCCCTTTTGTATTATCCTTTGAAAAGACTGATACAATAACTGATAGAAACTCAATGGAACTCAGAATATCTTGCTAATTAAGCCATTGATATGAAAACATCAAGGAATTACAAAGCTAGAAAATAAACTTAGAAGACTACACATAAAAGTGGATCAACTATGCTTTTGAACAAGGAAAAATTACAAAATTCACAGACCCCTTCTCTAACCTTGGGATTTCACTTATATAGACTGAGATGACACAAGCTTTGGGTATAGAGAACTGACAATTGTTCTTAAGAAAAAATATTTATATCATTAATGTCACAAAATAAGAAGAAAAGTGCAACAAGAAAAACTTTACATCATAATATTCCTTTGTGGGGTCATTTTCTGTTACACTTTCAAATGCTACAAATTTCATGATTGGCTCTTTTATTATTCTAACTCCTTAGAATATGTAACCATGAGGTTTACTAATGATGTCTTTGGCTTTGATTCATGGAAATTCACTTTAACTTAAGGATCTCCATTTTTATCATCATCCACTATTAAAACAACAGTTATATTTACCTCCTCTTCTGCCAAGTCATCAGTCTAGACTTCTGTGCTAGCAGCTACAATTGGTTGCTCATTTTTTTCCTCTTCTTCCTTTTGATCTCTTGATGATGTGTAAATAATTTTTACCCCATCTTGTTCCATCTCATCATTGTAAGTTTTAGCTTCTTCCAAATGTTCACCATGAGCGATATCTACCATCCATTGTAAAAAAGTGTGTCATATGGCTAAACAAATTGCAAATATTTTTTCTGCTTTATAATTATATATTCAATAATTTTGTCAATTTTAGCAAAATCTCTTCTTAAAGAATAAAAAATAATTATGCTTTTACAATTTCTTCAATTGGAGCTGCCCACCATGCATGTCCTTTCTCATTAATGACTCTATTTATTCTCAAATAGAAAAGGTCATTCACTTCTTGGGTCCATTCCTCTTTATTTTTCAATTTGTTCTTTCTATCTATAGCATGTGAGAATAAATCAAATTTTACACCCTTATATTTGTCCAAATAACTAACAATCCTCCTTTGTAACTCAACTCTTCTATCATCAAAAGTTGAGAGATCATGGACAATAACATAAGTTTTCTCTATATGCTGATTAGATTAATAAATCACAAAAATATATATAAAGATGACCTCTTTACTCCTCTTAATCCACTTATTTACAATTGACTTTAATACTTGATCATTTGCCTTTATCTCATCCCACACATTTATTGTTTTTTCTAGTTGCTCATATAATGAGGGCTAATTGACTTTATTAACCAGATACATGAGGGCTTTCCCCAACTTATCCTCATATTGTACTTCTAGTTCGAGATACAATGCCCATAGTTTACATTTTTCCTCTTCAAAATCCTTTGCAATATAATACTATGGCCTATGTGGTGTATCTAGTATCTCAATGAGAGGAGTGGATTTAAAAGGCTCCACTAGTGGGTGAGGATAAGTAATTTTTGGCCTTGTTGGTCTTCCTATTATTTTATTTTCAAGTTCAACTCTCTTTTGAACCTCTTTATTATATGCCTCTAAGACCTTCTCATATTTTTCTTGTAATTCTTGTCTGTCCTTTTTGTCTCTTTGGGTTGTGGCGTATATGAGATTGGATGATCCAACACCCAACTCTATAGATTCCTCAGTGGTAGTTTCTTCAACTCTTTTGATGATGAGGCTACCTATTAACCTAGTATCATTAGGCTGGGAAGAGCTAATCCTAGACCCTTTCCTTAATGACCAAATAGGCAAGGTTGTTAGGTCCTCCCTAGACTTAGCACCTTTTATCTCTTTTCTCTCTTGGTCCTCTATAGTCATTTTTTCTGCAATAGAATTAAAAATCAAAGCATCTGCTATATGTCAATTAGATAGCAAGAAAACACTAGATTCTTTTACCATTTGTCTCTCCTCTTCAACAGTCAAGATTTTGAATTCTTGCATCATTTCTTCTTTTACCTAATTGTGTGCATCTTCCTCCTCCATTTTTGAATGCTCTATTTTTAGCTTATTAAACCTTTCTTCAAACTTTCTCATGTTTATTCTCCAAGAAAATTGGTCGAAGGCTCTAGTTTTAACAAAATTGTCATTAGATATAATTTCATGATTGGCTTGTTCAACCACAGTATCCAAATCCCTTCCTCTATAATCTACCACTATTAATTCAAGGCTAGCCATGGGTGGTTCCTAAGGATTCCCCTCTTTTAACCATTCCAAGGTAATGAATATTCCCCCTTGGGATTCTAACTACTCCACCTGTTCCAGGTGTATGACTTGTTCATCTCCCAATTATAGTAGGGACTAAATGGGTGAATATTCCTCAATCTAAGGTGCTTGCTCCCTTATTATTTTATGCCTCTTTAGAGAGGGCTCATTAGGTCTTTCCTCATTCACAACCCTAGTTGACTCCACTATCTATTTCCCTTTATCCATAATGAATTATACTATAACCAGATCCCCTTTGAACAATTAATTTCTTTGATCCCTTTGTAGGGGTAAATGAAGGTTTCGTCATGACCTCCCTGGCCTTCTCTAGAAAAGAATTAATAAAAAATAACTTCTTTTAATTCATGACTTCCATGATTTCAAAAAAGGTAGTCATGAGTTTATTTATCTTATCTACCTCTATTTTTGAATCAACTAGGGGCTTGTAGTTGTTATGAAAACAATGAATAGATTCAAAAACAGTACACTATACTCTCCACTTTTCCTCTTTTATCTCCTTCTCTTATAGAGAGAATTCATTCCTTATTATGTCCTTAGGGTAATAAAATTGGAGATCCTTTTGACCAACCTTAGCCCTTTTCCTGAATATCTCAAAAATTTCCTTAGTATCATAATAATGGGGATGAGAAAAAAACCATCTTGTACTGATCTATAAATTTATACAATAATAACCAACCACATTTTGTATTTATGAAATGGTGGGCTACAGTACAAGTTGGAAAATACAACTTCCATTTCTTCTAGCTAACCATGCTTCCTCCAATTACCCTATCTGTCACAACATATCTACAATTGCTACCTTCAAATGCTCCTAGTAGGGTAGTACATGGGGAGTCCCTTGGAAACCATAGACCCTAAAAACTATTGAAATAGGTTATTGTATGATATCAGCCCAATTATGTGACACTTTTAAATCAGATGGATTATCCATTGGTCTGATAAAATTCATTAGTGCCTTAGTTATTCTAAGATTGTCCCTTAATAAGACTCATCTTAACCTAGATGCAAAATATCCCAAGTCATGTTTGTACTCCACAACTAGACTTGTAGATCTTCTTCTTCATGTTTCTGGTTTAGGGTCATTTCCTTTTCAAAATATGTAACTCCTTTAAAAAGGAAGATGTGCATCAATAGTGAATAATGATCAAAAATTTTCTCTACCTTGATCTATGTAATCCCAATTAATCCTATGTGGATTTTTTCATCTATATAAGATTCTAAGTCAAAAATAATATCCACACCAAAGGAAGAAATTTGAACCATCTTAAACATAAAATTTATAGGCATGAAATTATGTTCATTACCACCAGAAACCCTACAGAAAGTCATATATATTTCCATAGCCCTTGAAGTGAAAAATTCTCTCTTAAAGGGCTCCTTTGTAGTTGCTATAACTATTGGAAAATTTCCGATTGAACTCAAGTGTGCCCTTAGTGCACCCTACCTAATTTTATCTGTCTTGGATAAGTATTCCTTCTCTAGTCATGACTAATCAATGGGTACATGAAAATCTAAAAATGTTTGTAAACCAAAAACCTCCCTAATTTCTTTAGTATTAGTTCATACTAGGCATTCCCCATCTACTCTCCTTAGTATCCTAATTGTTGGGTCATAATTTTGGGCAATGGCAATGAGTAAATCAGCACCCATTAAAACACTAGGGATGACTAGTTTTCCCAGATCAAAATTCCAAATGTTTCCATGGGGAGAAAATAGTTTTCTTTATGGGAACCATTTCTTGAAAAGATGGAGTCTTGTTTTGGTTGTAGTTGCATCTCTAACCCAATTTCCCTTATTAGACAAACCATCAATAATTTTAAGCCTAGGGTTTATAGAAATTAAGTTTTTCATTTGAGCAGATTCATTTGTAGATTTGGGAAGCAATTCAAGAAAATCATCATGTATGTTTCTACTTGCATAATCTGTCATATTTGAGAAAAATTTCTTTGGAGGCATATTGAATGAAATTTTTTAAGTACTATAACACTTCTATGTATATGATAAATTGAGAAATATACTTGGCTACTTGTTACTATTTCACCACAATTCTACACAAACTATAAATACTACAAGCTCTTTCACACCTTAATCACATTGGGAATGACTATCTAGCTAGCTCTTAACTCTCTATAACTCTGAAATTCATTTGCATAGAGAGAAAATGGTGAAATTTTGCAATATATCTCTGATTTTGGTTAACATGAGGGGCTTTCAATTTTCATAAATGAATTATAATGAGAAATAGAGTGGCACCACATTCTAATTTTGAAAGCATACCATTGATTCTAAAGAAATTGATGATCTAGGAACAAAACCATGCATGACTCACTTTCAATATTCCATGTTGGTAGTCAATCCAACTAGATTTCCCCACATAAGCTTCTCCTTCCACTACTATCAATTTAGTCTTGACCCATTAACACTCAAGGACACATGTCACATTCTCGCTATGTTGCTATACATAAATGTCGAACAACTTTGGTGTGTGATATAGCGAGAGCCATTGATTCTTCTTTAATTTGATAGTGCATACTCCATATGTGTTTTAATGTGACTATGGTGGTTCCTTATCATTTCCTTTTGGTCGCCATGTCACATGTATTAAACATTGAGAAACTCCTTATAGTGAAATGATGACCACCATAGATCTGAAAGGATTTGATAGTGTCAATCAACCTGATTTCATTTCCTAGTGCAAGTCCATGCAACATGTGACATCAGATTACCTTTATACTCTGAAACATTTGTTTAATATGAAAAAATTCTTTGGTGATACCTTTTGAAACTAGATTCACTACATATTCCTTTTCCAGGAGGTCACGATGTCATTATTTGCCAAGAGCCTACAAAATCTACTAGTGACATAGTGACCACTAGTGTTCCTATAAAAACCTGGTACCATGAAAATATCACATGATATTGATATGATTCATTATTTACTACCCCTTCTAACAAATTTGACAGGCTATTGTGGTGTCAAGTTAATTGATGACAAGCAAAATCCATGGCACCATAGAATACTTCTTGCCTACTATGTTTGAAATTTTGGGAGGTCACCATGTTACTACCAATAAAAGACTTGCAACTTTGGGTGGTGACATAGCGACCATTGTTGATCTTACTAAGATTAGATGGCATGGGATATCCTCATTAAAACTATTCATAAGTCAAGTGTGTCCAAAGTCTAACAACTGCTTGGTTGCCATGTTGCATGATTAAAGGGACTACAATTTTCAATAGCGACATTATGACCATCGTAGATCTTAAAAATATTTGATGGTGAAGAAACTTTTGGGAAAATAACAAACTAAGTTGAAAACCTTTTAAAAGGCATCCAGAATAATATAATAATTTGAAACAATTTTCCTTCTCTAGCTCTCAAAAATAAGCATATGACCTAAAAGGGGCTTACTTAGGGCACAAAATTGATTTTTATTAGGGCTTTTCTTAGGGTTAATCAATTTTGACAAGACCAAACCCTAATATGTAGAGAACACATAAATCTATCTAATTTTCAAACTTATTTTTAGGAAACATTTTTGCATTGTAAAAAATCAAACCATCACATACCATAGTTTAAAAGGTGTTGAATGAGTACCTTTCTTGACTTGTACAAGGTTCATGGTATAAGAAATTATACTTTCAACTTCTCTCTAGTATTTTAAAGCAACATTTTTTTCCATCATGAGTGTCCTAGCACAGTCCATTATAGATTTATTCATCCTTTCAACAATTCAATTTTGTGGAGGGGTTCTAGAGGTAGGTGTTTATCATTTTGTTCCTTTGTCATTAAAAAATATCTCAAACTCATTCGCTATAAATTCTCCTCCTCTATTAGATCTCAAATATTTTAGACTTTTACTTGTTTCTTTCTCAACTCTTGCTAAGTACCACTTAAACATTTGGAAAGCATCAAATTTCTATTTTAGAAATATAATAGTCATCATTCTAAAATAATCATGAACAAACAACATAATATACTTATCTCCTTTGTAGCTTTGCACTTCAATTGGTCCAGATAAATTAGTATGAACAATCTCTAATATTCCTTTAGAGGTATGAGTCTTACTCTTAAAACTTGACTTTGTCATTTTGCCTAACTGATCTTGTTTGCAAATTATATTTTCAGGCTTCTTCAACTTAGGAAAACCTCTTACTTTTTTCATGTTATAGATACTAACCAAGTTATCAAAATTAACATGACATAACTTCTTGTGCCATAGCCACACATCATTAAATTCTATAATTAAACAAGTAGCATCCTCTATATCAAGGTAGAATAGATTATCTCTAGTTTGATCACCTTTCCCAATCATTTTTCCATCAGTATCATATATCTTAGCAATTTTGTTTTCAATATCAACCTTACATCCTAAATTATTTAGATGTGATACACTCAACAAATTATAGTTAAGTGCTTCAACATACTAAGCATTGTCACATAAAATCTTTTATGTGAGCTTGATAGAACCTATTAGCTAAAATTGCTCTCCTGCAAAAAATTAAATTCAAATAATAATCTATTTTAATGACCACCTTGGGTTTCTTATGAAATGATTTAGCATTGGAAATATTCCTTATTTCATATTATTCTTTAGGATATTCTTAAGTCGCGATCATGTGATGCACCTAGTCACAGTTGGTTAAGTGTTGACTTAGGTCAAGGTGGCAAAGTTGCACTTTTCTTTATTTTCACTTGATCACATGGTAATATTGACATGTTGTGGTTAGGTTGTGACATTGTGAAAAGGGGCAATCCTTCAGCATTCATGATACATTTTACATCGATGGATCTTTTAGATCTATGGCAAGTGCATGATCATAGCAATTTAAGGGATGGCTAAGTTTTGAGTTGCAATTGAGGGGTTCCCCTTGTTTAAAGTGGAAATGGTGTGGATATGGTTATATCCCAGCCTTTTTAGGGTCATAGCTATTATTAAATAATGTTAAGAGTAGGTTGTGAGATAGTGATGAACTAATGGTTACAGTTTCATGGATAGTAACTATTATTTGAGGAAGGTGGTGGCGAGGTTGTGATCATGGATGGTCAAATGCAAGGCATAAGGATTGAACCAATGGAAGAGTGGCATAATGCGAATAAATGTTTGGTCCACATAGCAAGACACAATGGTTAAAGCTCCATTGACCAAGAGTCATGGTCAAATTAGATGTTGGTGGTAGTAGAAACAATTCTATGAATGATGAACTTGATCTTCTTGATCTCTTGTAATCACTCCCATCATTCCATAGGCTTGATAGATGCAAAGAGGTACTCTAGTATTGTAAATTATTCTATTCATTTAATCAAAGATTAAATAACCATAACTCCTAACCTCTCAAAGACCTTTTTGGTGAAGAAGTGATCCTCTCATGTATGGATTTACTCAATAACCATACTTTTTTCAGTTTTGCAATAATTACTCTCTGAAGATTTGATTATAGTGACTGATTTTTATCTTATGAGGAAGTCATCCAAGTTATTCTAGCACTATAAAGATAGATATTGTACTCTTTGTAAGGGTCAAACCTTCTCTATTTTCCCCTATTATTTCCTTGGCATGCTATTGTAATTTCCCCTTTGGCTTTGGATTATATGACTTTCTACCTTATCGCTTTCAACCATTGTCTTATTGTGTGAGATTGTTTGCCCCTCTTCAACATAATGTAAATATCTATAATCTATATTTTCTATATCTCTTTGGCTCATGAATGATAAGAAGTGAAGAAATTTTCCTTTTGTCACTCATGAGGTTGTCTGATCTTTGTGTGGTTTACTGATTAAACAAGTTTGAATCCATATATCTTTTGACTCCATGGTTGCTATGTTGCAACTAGAAAAATAGTGGATCTTACTAGTAGTGACATAGCACCTTTCCAGAAAGTGAGGAAGACATGAGATTATGAAATGGATGGGCACCAAAAATCCTATCATAAATATTGGTCATGTGATTGTATTTCCTTGTCAAAAGCATTGATTGTGCTAATGATGGTGGAACTAAAAAATTTTCTCAGCACCAAAATCTCTAAAGCTTTAAAGAGGTCACTATGTCATGGTTGAAAAATGAAAGATTTCCACTGTTAGTGACATAGTTCCTTAATGGAAAATAAGAATGTCATAGCAGTTCCAAAAGGTGGCTCCCAATGAATGCTTTTTCAGAAATGAACCACTTAATTTCATGCACATGGTGGCATCTAGCTAGAAATACATACACACTTGAAGTTTTAAGAACACTAGAGCTCACTATGTTGCAATCAAAAAATCTTTACACCTTATCATTAGCAAAATAGTGCATAGCCCAAAAATGTGCATACAATGGGACCCAAATCACATGGTGTTACAACAAGAATTAGAATATTAAGTTATATGCTAGCTTGATGGGATGTTCCCACATCAGTAGTAACATGAAAGTCAAATGAAAGATTGTAATCATTGGATCAAAATTAGATCAACGATCATCTCCAAGTTGCTATGAGAATTTGTGCACTATTTACCCAACATGACATGGTGACCAAGGGACCCACCATAGCTTATATAATTCTAATTTTTTTCCCTCACCTTCAAATCAGGTCCACATCTATGGCTATTGCTTCATCTCTATGGGAAATTGCTCAAGTTTTATGTATAGGGACTTAGCGAATAAGGTAAATGAAGGAGGGACCACTTAAATATTAAAAATTGCATTAAAATGTCTACTATCAGATTTAGTTGAAATCAATGGTCATTTCTATCTCACATAGCCAACATGTTCACTCTTTATGTATAGTGAGATAGCGACTAGGTGACATGTGTCCTCAAGAATTAGTGGGTCTAGTTTGAGATGCCAACAATGAAGGAAAAGTACATATGGAGAATTTTTATTGGTTTGACTGCAACATGTGAAGTGGAAGATGAGTCATCCCTTTTTTCATTCTTGGATTATAGCATTTTCTAAGATCAATAGTGCAAATTTGAAAAGAGAAGGTAATGCCACTCTTTTTCACTTGTAGTTCATTAATGAGGAATAAAAGCTTTGCATGCAAGTAGAAATTAGAGTATATTGTAGAAGATCTAACTATTGTCATCTCACACAAAAAAAATTTCAAGCTTTCTGAGTAGAAGAAATTAGTGAAAAATTATGTTGAGCTGGATTAGAATGTGAATTAGTTTCTCCTTTGTTTGTGAGACATTGCAGGATTATAGAGCAAGAAAGAAAATCAAGTAAGTACCTTAGACTATGATCTTTGTAGGCAATCTTAGTTTCTACAAACTATATCTAGTATGCCTCCAAAGAAGGTGTTATTTGGTCAAGAGGATTATTTGGCTAGAAATATTCATGATGACCTACTTGAATTGCTCCCTAAATCTACCACCAAAACTACACAAGTTAAAATGTTGACTTCATTAAACCCTAGGCCTATAGTCACAAATGGATTGTATGATAAGGGGAAATGGGTCCAAGATGCCAAAATCTCTTAAACTAGTCTTTCTTTATTCAAGAAATGGTTTTTAGAAAGAAATTTATTTGCCCCACATGTCAATATTTGAAATTTTGATTTAGGGAAGTTAGTTGTCTAGGTGTTTTTATGGATTATGACCTCCTAGAAGCTTGTTCAGTGGTCATTTTGCATGAGGTCAATGTTAGGAATCCATTGTGCAATTACTCTCTTGAAAAGCTAATCCTTTTGGGATCAACTCCAAGGTTTAGTATTTGTCTTGCAACATAGAAAAATCTGCTTAGTTGAAGATAAATCTGATTGTTCATGAGCAAGCCTTTGCTAGTTCTGATTTAAACTTGGAATGAAGTAAATCTATTTTCTATCTCAAAATCATACACAAAAGAAAAATATTTTTTGTATTTTCTAATTTTTTCAATAAATGCAATTCTAATAGTGCAACTAAAATGAGTTCTTATCCAAACAAGGGGTTAGCAAAGAAAATAATGAAACTAAAAGTAAATAATCATGAAATTGAAATCCTAAATGGACATAAGCTATATAAAATAACACACTATGAGTTAAAATTTTGAAGAAATTGGTAGGAAACGAATGAAAATTGGAGCAACACTTCGTAGAATCCACTGATGTAATCGTCAATGGGAAATTTTAATAATTGAATGATGTTTCATGCTTCATCAAATTGCAAGGCCACAAAAAGTGTGCTTATGTGAGACAAAGAGTTATGTAGGCACAATTTGTGATCTCTCCTCAAGATAGATACATCAATGGAATTCATAAATCTATAGCAACCACCAGAACCAAAAGATTGCACAACTAAAAACAACACAATAAACCTTTGGCTCAATCACAATCTCATGAATAAAATTCACAAAAATATGACACATTCAAGCAAGAATCACTACACTCCAAATGCGAGCACTAAAAGCATAACCTTATTGCATAATAATGGGGGCCTCTATTATATTTTACAATGGGGTATTTATAAGAAATTGTCTCCTCAATTTGTGTTGAGAACGAGAGATATCTTTCATGCAATAAAATGCTTTTAACTAATAAAACAAACTAAATATATACATACTATCAACTTAAGTCCCTCTATAGTTCCTTTTATATAACTTGTCATCAAGTAACATGTAAGACTCACACTTCATCTTAAGTCCCCTACTTTGTGAACTATTCATCTATTTGGGGCATTGGTCTTGTAAGAGATAATAAATAATGTCTTGGTACCACGCATCTATCACCACTCCTTGGTTAATGTCAACTTGTGATACAACCATCTTATTTTGATCATCCTCATCTATCTCATCATCAAACTTGAATTCCTTTTCATTTCCATCCTGGTTATCAGCTATCATTTTTGACAGCCCTTGACCTCTTACCAATCTCATAGATTGAATTTTGAGATAAAATTCTTGAAGTATGGCCATCCACTTTCCTCTTCTTTCACCAAGTTCATTCTACATCAAAAGCATCTTTAGTACTAGATCAGGTACAATTGCATACACCTTACTTCTGAGTATGCAGTGACAAAACTTCTTTACTACCTTGATCAATGCAAAGGACTACTTATTGAGGTTTGAATACTTCAACTCTACATTCTTCAAAGGACAACTCATAAAAGAAATTGGTCTATCATCTTCCTTCTCTCTTTTTTGTGTTAGGATCCCTATGCAAGAGTGTTCAGAAGTAAAGGAATAGATCTTAAAAGGTAACTCATAATCTAGACTCACCAAAACTGAGGCTATTGAAATGGAAACCTCACAATTTCATCTTAGCCCGTTTCTTGAGTAAGTAAGTCATTAAGGGGATGAACTATCTCTACAAATCTACTTATGGATTTTTACACAAAGTTTATCTTTGTGAAAAAAGACTTCAATTCCTTCTGACTGTGTGGAGGTGCTAACTTCAAAATAGACTCAACTCTATCTAGATCAATGGAGATTATAGCCTTAGAAATAACATGTCCTAGGAGCTTTCCTTTAGTAATGCCAAATGAACATTTCTTGGGATTGAGAGATATGTTGTATTTACAACATCTATTGAATACCTACCTTAGATCAGCAATATGGGTACTTTGACCTTTTGAAAAGATATTCAAGTCATCCATGTAGATAACTATACACCTTTTAATCAATCCTTTGAAAGCATCATCCATTGCACAATGAAATATAGGTCTTCCATTAATTAGTCCAAAGGGCATCGTTCTATAGGCAAAATTTTCCTACTTCATTGTGAAAGACATCTTTAGCCTATCTTCTTTGTCAACCATCACCTAATTATATCCCAAGTAACCATCTAAGAATTACATCATTTTTGAACCATTAACAATTTACAATACCTCATCTAGAGAGGGTAGAGGATAGTTATCCTTCTAAGATGCTACATTCAAGTTATGAAATTTAACACAAAGATGAATCCCTGCTATCTTATTCCACATAGGAACCAAATTGGCCACCCATGTGGAATGGTAGATAGGAAATATAATATTAGCATCCAATAAATTCTTTAATTCTTTCATGATTAATGGTTCAATGAGAGGATTTACCAGTCTTTGTTTTTGTCAGAATGGTTTTGCATTAGGCTTTAGTGGGATGTCATGTGTGATAATCTTAGGACCATAAGTCTTCAACTCTTCATAGCTCTAAGAATTGACATCCTTATAATCAATTAGTAATTTGAGCATGTCAGCCCTTTCTTGTGAGTTGCATACTTTTCCTATCTATACCATTCTTGATTCTTCATCAGTACCCAAATTGTATGAATCACATTCTTTGATTCCCTTTTCTTGAGTTTCCCTTCTATTGACTACCAATTCATCGTGATCAAAGATATGTCCAAGTTCAACCATTCCTTTTGGAATAGTGTTAATTTTTAAATTTAGAATATGATCTTCATCTCCAAGTCCATCATCTTTAGGGCTGTCATCTGGTGTATCATCAATTTCTTGTCCATCAAAATGATGACTACACATGATAAACTCAAATATTTGATATTATCCAGGATGGATGGAACAATGACCAATTCTACTGAAAGTCTTTTCAACTTGGTTATTTCAATTGGTTGCAATGCACTAGTTGACATGGCAAAAGCATCTACTACCATGTTCTTTCTTCTTAGAATGGGCTTGATGTTTAAGGCCTCAAAGTCATCCAATATGTCCCATGTTAGGAATAAGGTGTCTCAACCTTGGATAATTCCTATTCATTATTATTTTTTTTGTAAAATGTATTTCTTGAAAATAATGTTGATGTGTCAACATCTTGAATTGTGTGTAAGGAGATCATGACTAAAACGGTTATGACAGATTCCTATGACACGTAAGAACTATGTTAGGAAGATTCAATGATAGGTGAAGATATGTGGCAACTAAGATATTTGAGTACTATACACTCTCCTATTTTTTCAAAGAATGGTAAAACCCTAATACAGTTTATCTTTGGGAGTAGCCCTGAAGTGAAACGCATGTTATAAGTGTTTTTAGGGTTACGAAGAGAAGTGATGCAAGAGAGTGTATTGTTGGTGCTATGAGTTACTATTGGAGTCTTTTGTTGTCGATGTTGAACTTGCATTGCAAGTGTATTGTAACCTTTTGTTGAAGATAATACATTGTGCAGGTTCTCAAGGGGTGGGGTTTTTTTATCGAAAGGTTTTTCCCCATTGGAAAATCTTTGTGTTATGTGTTACTTTCTCTATCTATTTTCTATATGCATGGTTGGCTGCAATATTGTTGTTTACATGATATTGAATCTGTAAGTGTAGAAGATTTTAATAGGATTTACATCATACTTTCCTTACGAGATTAGTGTAGGAAGCTATTTCCACACCTGAGTTTCATTACATCCCATACTCTTTTACTGTAAGAAAGTAATCTTTTGTCATTGCAAGAATATATGGATTTTACTTGTCATATGACCAATTTGTAATCCCCTTTGATTTCAAGAGTTGTGACTCCTTTCTCTAGTGTAAAGAGGAGTGCTTAGATAAACATGTCATATTTTGCACCATTCTTAGTAGATCTAAATTGCAATCGATATGCAACATAGAAAGACCTACCTTTTGGGTTGATTAGTTTGATACCTGCACTGGATCCCATCTTGCACCTAGAACCATCGAAGTGGAGTTCCCAAATTTCATTTTCCTTGGGTTTTCTAACTTTATGCTTATTCATCCTTAACTTCTTCACTTTAGCCTTGACAGATTTTTTCTTAGGAACCCATTGTGACTTTCCTTGTGTAGGACTTGATGAGTCCCCTTCATAACCTATAGCTAGAGGAAGTGTGTGTTTTTCTTATTTATCTTAAATTTCCCCTATCAAATCTTTAATTTCCTCAACTTTAGGTTCAGGATGAATGACTACTAAAGTCCATCCTTTACCTTTCACATATCATCTTCTTCTTTGGACTTTGATCATCCCTAGAGGAGGAGAAGACAAACCTCCACCATTTGAAGAGGTATCACTATATGACACATTTATATCTTCACTTTCTTCTTCAGTCTTCTCAACAATGTGGGATGAGTTAACAGAATTTTGACTTTCAGTGAGTTCATCTATTGAGGTTATTGTATCCTTGTTTTCCATCATGTGGGTCAATACCTTTGCAACTGCTTCTTGACATGATGAACATTTGAATTTAGAGTGACTAACTTTATGTAACCAATAAAATCTTGGAAGGAAAAGAATTCTATGATCAGCTTCTTCTCCTAAACATCATAAATTAGTCACCATACTATCTATCAACTATATCATGATTTCACTTTTGGGTACTAGCACCTTAGGTTCTTCATTCTAAAGTTGAGGTGTATTGTTTGGAACCATATCCAACACCATCACCTTGTATGAACCCAAATATAATTATAAGAATGCTATCTCATTTAGAGAATTGTAATTTGGGATCATTGTTTTCAATTTGGGCTCAACATCTATCTTGATTTGATTGTTCAATTATTTCCATGGCAACCACAATTGAGTAAAGTTTGTAGAGAACCATCCTCTTCGAATTTTTCTCCATTCTCTACTCAAAATTAATGCATATGTCTTTGGGATGTCAACCACATGTATATCAATAACATTTTGAATGTGAGGGTCAACTATTAATTATATTTGCACATCCTACAATACACCAATGACTCTTACCTTTGTTTTATCCAACTGTATCACCACTTGCTTAGAGGGTTGAGGACTAACTCCTAGCCTTTGGGGTATTGATAATGGCATTACATTACATGAAGCTCTTCAATCAATGAGGCAATTGTGAAGATTCTTCCCATATATCCTTATGCTCAACTAAAATGGGGGTACCTCAACTTTATCTTTGAACATAGTGGGCATTGCTTCTACAACATTTACTTGTTGCAGCATTGTCTTTTGAGGGATAGAATTCATACTATTGGAAACCTTTTTACTATCCAATGTCTTCATGAGTGCTTCTCTTTGTTGTGGAAATTTTTGTAACATGTCAAACATGGACATATTGGCCTTAGTTTTCTTCAAATCTTCTACTGCATTGTACTTTTTAGTAGACCAAGTGGAATCCTTTAGTATTGTTGGTATGTTCAGTTGATTCTAATACTATTGCTCTCCCTAGACTAGTCTTACCAGTGGTAGATTGTTATTTTCTCTTGGATCAGGTAGAGTTGGTTGAAAACCTAGAGGAATCCCATCCATCAAGGGATCCTTTTTATTTCTGAGCTTGTATGTATTTTGATTGCCATTTCAAAAGGCAAACATCTCATCATGTTGAAGGTTTGGTTCTTGGCTAAATGAGAATGAGAATTCCTCATTTACTTGTTGTTCCACTTGTGTATTCTATGTAGAATCATAAGATTTTAATAGAATAGCATTAAATTGAATAGGAAGAGGATTGTCATTTACTTGTGAGTTCTGATTCACCTCCTCATTGCCATTGTAGTACAAACCATTTTTGTTAGGCATATTTTGGCTATCATCATACTAATTGATATCAGCATATTGAACATTGTTGTTGTTATTATCAGTAGGAATTCTTCCATTATTCAATCAAGTGTTCCATTTTTTATTTTGGTTTTGGAAACCATTATTGTGATCAAGAGGATTGAAGTTGTTTCCCCCACCATTATTTCGTGCATTGTTGTTGTTACTACTTTTGTTGAAGTTCCTATTGTAATTCTCACCAAAATTATTGTTGTAGGGACCAACATTATTTCTTTGGAAGTTGTTATTTTGTTACTATGACAACCTAAGATGTGTTAGCTCATTGTTCATTTGTGACATGGTCTTCTTCATTTTACCAACTTTTGGAAGAAGATTATTATCCACTTCCATAGGAACCATTACTTTTTGTTCAAAGAAAGCTATTTTTGGAGGTTCATACCCTAGATATGTTATCAATCGAGTTTGTGGAGTGGGTGCCTACTATAATGCAACTGGGTTCATAGGTATGAACTAGTTATAAACTAGTTAGGCATGGTGGGTGCTCCCATGAGGTATATTGTTATTGTAGGGACTACTTGTGTTGGAAGCATCATTCCTCCTCCATTAGGATTAGCTCAAAGTGCTTCATGAACATGATTGCTTCTACAAAGACTTTATCCATTGTGTCAATGTTTTCTATGGGAAGTCTTCTCAGAAAGATCACTGTAAGAGGATCCATAGCATTTAGATAAATTTGAATAGTAGCTTCAACTAGTATGGTGTATGGCATTTCCAACTTGTGGTAGGCCATATGAAAGTGATGGTTGAAGAATGAAACTATCTTAGCTAGGTCCCTTTTGATTGATATGAATTGTTGATGTATCATAGCTAGATTAATGAATGTTTTGAGTTGTTCCAAAAATAATTTTTTGAATGTATCCTAATCTCCAATGCATCTAGGTGGAAAATTGATGTACCAATTCAAGGCAATTTCTCCCAAAGAGTAGGGAAATAAATGAAGAACCACATCCTCATTAGCCACTTTCTTTCAGTTGCAAATTTCTTTGAAAACCTTGACATGATCTTCAGCAATTTGTGTTTCATCATAGATGAATCTTGGGAAAAGCTTCTCAGGATTCTTTGGGAGGTCATGGAGTGCACCTTTCAAGTTTTTTGGTGAGTCCACAACATTTGTAAAAAAGGCCATTGGAGGGTTTGGTGGACCTAATGGTGGTTGTTGAGGGGTAGCTATTGGAGTATGTTGTGGTTCACCAGGTGGTTGGAGTGGAGGTGGAGTTGAAGAAGATGATGAAAGTTTGAATGGAAGTGGTTGAACTCAGGATGTTCCCTTGTCACTACGTGGTTTATGGAAGTGGATCAACTCAACAAACTCATGTGCACTTGGCATAGACCTTAATGCTTAATGAAATGGAGATTTTGGATCAATATCCTCCAACTTGCATCAAATTTTGGAGAAAAGTGCACCTCTGTATAAGTACACTTTCTCACTATTCTAAATTTTGTGCACCATAGAATTTTGTGCACCTACAAAGCTGCAGACTTGTACAGCTATAGACTTGTAGACCTGCATACCTACAGAGCTACAGAGCTATGGACCTAAATTTGTCAAAAACTTAGGAAAATTTTTTGAACTTTTGTGAAGCGTAGATTATCATAGAAGTACATAATTCCAAAACTTTAACAAATTTTCTTCCTTTCTAAGATTCAAAAGGGGCCCTCCTTCTAGTGCCACTTCTATTGGGCAATCATTTTGCACAAGGTCAATGGTAGGAATCCATTGCACAATTCCTCTCTTGAAAAGCTAATCCTTTTGGGATCAACTCCAAGGTTTAGTATTTATCTTGTGACATACCAAAATTTTCTCAGTTGAAGCTAAATGTGATTGTTCATGCAGAGGCCTTTTTTGTCTTTGATTTAAACTTAGAATGAGGTAAATCTATTTTTTGTCTCAAAATATACACAAAAGAACAATATTTTTTGTATTTTCTATTTTTTTCAATGAATGCAATTCTAACACTTCAACTAAAATGAGTTCCTATCCTAACAAGGGGTTAGCAAAGCAAAAAAAATTGAAAGTAAATAATTATGAAATTGAAATAACGTGAAATTGAAATCCGAAATGGACATAAGCTATAGAAAACAACACACTACAAGTTAAACTTTTGCAGAAATCAGTAGGAAACCAATGAAAACTAGAACAACGCTTCCTAGAATCCACTAATGCAATTGTAAATGGGAGATTTCAAAAATTCAATGATGTTTCATGCTTCATCAAATTGCAAGGCCATGGAAAGTGAGCTCATTCAAGACAAAGAGTTATACAGGCACAATTTTTTTATCTCTCCTCAAGCTAGATACATAAATTAAAATCGTAAATATGTAGCAAACACCAAAACTTAAAGATCGCACAATCAGAAACAATCCAATAAACCTTTAGCTCAATCACAATCTCATGAATAAAATCCACAAAAATATGACACATTCAGACAAGAATCACTATACTCCAAATGTGAGCACCAAAAGCATAACTTTATTGCATCATAACAACAACCTTTGTTATATTTTACAATGGTGTATTTATAAGAAATGATCTCCTCAATTTGTGCTAATAGTGGGAGATATATTTCATGCAATAAAATTCTTTTAACTAATAAGATAAATTAAATATATATAGACTATCAATTAATTTGGTGCTTAGAGGGACTCCATCCATATTTTATTCATTATTTGGATGCACGAGCCCTTTACATGTCAAAAACAAAGAAGAAACAAGAGAGAAAATAGGAGGAAGCCATCAGTCAAAGTGGAAGTGGTTGGAGGGACCAAAAATAGAATTTGGCCCTTTACTAGGAGCATGTTGGAGTTAAACTACCATCAAAATGCATTCCTGATGCATGGAAGGTGCTATTTTTGGAACTGGTAGATAACTATCGGTGCACTTCTAAATTGCAAAGCTACAGACCTATGTACCTACAAAGTTGTATTAAAATGTAGAGCTATAGACCTATGGAGCTACATGAAAATTTAGATCTATGGACTTGTGAAGCTGTGGAGCTATAGACCTCAACAGGGTCAAAATCTCAAAATTCTACTAAGTGTGAAAATTGAAATTCTAGCATCTGGGTTTTGTTCTTCTTCATCCCAAAGCTATGTTTGGATGTTTTCCCTTGAATTAATCTATCATCTCAGTAATTTTGGCTGCATCTAGAAGATCTAAAGCCTCGTATTTATCCTTTACCTTTTGTTTGTAGTTGTCCACCTCAATTTGAATCTCTATAAAATCTTTGAGTTTGCTATCCAATTCTAATAGTGCTTCTTCTGTCCTAAAGGCTTGCTTGATATCTTCATTAGTAGATGCTTCCTCTAATGTCTTCTTGAAATTCTCTAGTACTACCTAAACTATCAATAGCTTCAGTCATTCTTCATCTTTAAAGATGTCCAAGCATACATCATTGTACAACTTTTCTACTTCCAAAATTCACCCTTGGGCTTGGTCCTTGAGCTGATGGATCTCCTCATGTAATGTTTCCATCACTTTATTGCCATCCACTATCTTCTCTATCCAATCATCTATCATGTTTAACTCTTCTCTAGTATATACATTGATCAAGGTGCGATGCCTTTGGCCCTTTATGGCTTGTAGAGTTTGCAAATCTTTGCTCCATGCCTATACCTCATTTATGATACTAAAGTCCTACCTCAAAATTGCCATGATCTTATCAATGTTCTCAACTTTCCTTCAAATATTTCAGAGTTCAATTTCATCCTACTCCATGAGCCTGAGAACTTCTTTGACTCCCATAGTCATCATCTATCAGTTTGAATCCTGTGTAGGCATTCCCAACATAACATCCTTCACTTCATAATCCTCCAAACTAATAGCTTCTACATCTATACCTTCAGGAGGGAGGGCTACTTGTGCAAATAAATCTTGGTTCTATATGGTAGTAACAAACATAAATGGCATTGCATCATGTAATGGAGACTTGGGTTTATTCAAGATCTCTATAATATCACAAATATCATCCTCTGAAGCATAGAATTGAGGCTTAGCACTCCTCATTATCTCCTTTCAAAACCATCTTGAGAAATGTTTTCCTACAGATTTGGCTCTTGATGATGAAGGGGTGTGTTCAACTACCTCCTTCCCTTTATCACTCTTTCCTGGAGTCATCTCTAGTTGTGAAGACTCTCCTTCTATAGCCTCAGTCTCTGTAGATCTTGTAGCTTGCTCCTTAGCATTTTGGGAAGGCTATTGTGCATATTCTACCATCTTGTTGGTCTAATTTTTTACGTATCAAATTTTCTTAGAATCATAAAAAAATTAGATGAGAATCTTTTGGTAAGTCACAAGGTTTTAAGTTTTTGTCTAGTGTATTTTGATACCTTTGAGAATCTATAAAAAAACCCCAGGTTTTGCTTTTTAAATTTATCCTGGCGCGAATTATTTTTGAAAAAGGGGGCAGGGAGTGAATATTATTCTCCCACCTATTTGGACATCATGCTTGAGTCTTTTGAAGAAGGGATTTTAGTCCTATCGTCAGATTCGTTTTGAATCCACAGTTGTCACATACTCACTATGGAAAGATACTCACACGTTACACATAGTGAAGTAGCAATCATCAGAGAATTATATGTCATAATGAAAAGTTGAATCTATCCCTCAAAGTGTGTTCACGGGAAGATCTTATGACCATTTACTATCTCCCAGACCAGTCAATTTTAAGAAGAAAGGCACGTGGAAAATTTTGCAAGTGGTGTCACTAGAGTTTCAATTTATCTAGCAATTTGCCAAGTCACAAATGAAAAACACTTGCGACTTGCTAGTGGCAATATAGTGAATGCCCGAATTTTCCAAAGACAAAATCCTTCTATGATAAGAAGTAATTTTGAGGATCCTGAGGAAGATACGGTGCACATTTCAGTTTTATTTGTCTACAGGTTAATGTTGTTGGTAATTTCTTTTTTGGGGCATCATATTTTAAATGCTTGTCAAAACTTGCCATATCGCTAGCCGGATTGTTGGTATTTATGCCAGTAGCGATATAGCAATTTACTTGAAAGTTACAAACACGATGAGGCCCAAGACATGTGATGTCATGTAGAGATTGGAAAATATATATATGTGCCATCGTGTTGAGCCAACTTAGCAATAGTGGTATCATGAACCCACTTCCTATGTACTAAGTATGAAGATTTTTTATCATGAGATCAAGTCGGGATCAAAGGTTATTGTTACCTCGCTATGAAGAAGTGTTTAGAAGTTAAGCATAGCAAGTTAGCAAGTGTGGCCCACCACTATTGAAGTAAATTACTATCCACAAGATCAAGTCTAGATCGATGATGTTCGTTGATTCACTATAAAGAGATGTCCAAAAATTAGGTATAGCAAGTTAATGAGCAAGGGACCCACCATCATGTTCTTAAAAGTTCTTTCAATTGTCCACCACATGATCCAAGTAAGATTGGTGGTTATCGCTAGCTTGTTGTGGAAAGGTGCTCGAGGATTATGTATAGCGAGTTAGCGAGTTGATGACACATGTCCTTGGTAACCCATGGGCCCAGTTTGAAATGCCAGCCTTGAAGGAAAGGTACAGGTGGAGGCAATTTATTGGTTTGACTGCCAGTGTGCTAAGAACATTGAGTCAGCCTAGTTTTCATTCTTGGATCGTAGGATTTTTTCGAAGATCAACAGCGCAAATTTAAAAGAAAGTGTGATGCTACTCTATTCCTCTACTCTATGCATTTATGATGAATGAAAGCTTTACATGTGGAAAAAATAGAGTATAACACAGGAAATTTTCATTAATTACAGTCCCATGTAAACAAAGATTGCAAATTTTCTGAGCACAAGAGCCTACTGATTGTGTTGTGTTAAGCCTGGTAAAGATGTGAAACTATTCTTCTATCATTCGAGAGCAATTTTGGAAGTTCATAGAAGAACAAGTTCAGCAAGTCAAGTAAGTACTCATATTATAACATTTGTGGCATTCTAGTTCTCTCAATACTATCAAAATGCCTCCTAAGAAACCATTCTCTGGAAAAATTAATTATATGGATAGGAATGTCCACGATGATTTATTAGAATTACTCCTAGAATCTACTATAGAGCCTACACAAGTTAAAAAGTTAATTTCCTTAAACCCTAGGCTTAAAATTGCTGATGGCCTATATGACAAGGGGAACTAGATTAGGGATGCAACAACTACTCAAACTAGCCTTATCTTATTTAAAAAGTGGTTTTTGGAAAGAAAGTTGTTTGCCCCGCATGCTAATCTTTGGAATTTTGATTTGGGAAAGTTAGTAGTCCCAAGTGTTTTCATGGATTATGATTTTCTTGAAGCCATTGCTAAGAATTATGACCAAGCCATTAGGGTTGTAAGAAGAAAGGATGGTGTGCCTCTGATCTCAATTACTCTTGAGGAAATTAGAGAGGTTTTTCACCAGGAACCATTGTTAGATTACCATGTGCAAATCAATATGCTAGAATTAGAGAAAGAATATAAAGCAAAGAAGGATGTAATTAGGGGAGGTGCACTAAGGGCACATATTGGTACAAGAGGAACTTTTCCAGTAATTACTATAGCCTCTAGAGAGCCTTTTAAGAAGAGTCTTTTCACTTCCCAGGTTATAGAGATATACAGGACCTTATGCGAGTTTTTGGTGAAGATGACCAAGAATTTATGCCCATTGGTTTCATGTACATGATGGTTCATATTGCTTCCTTCGGTGTAGATGTTATTTTTGATTTTGCTTCCTTTTTGGCTAAAGAAATTCACATTGGTTTAGGTGGGATTGTGAAGGGCAAAGTGGAGAAAATTTTTGGCCATTACTCTTTATTAATGCATACGTTTTTATCTAAGGAGTGACATATTTTGGCGATGAGATGGAATTGAACAGAGAAGAGGATGAGGAAACATTGCCAGTTCAATTGTGGAGTGCAGATATTACTTGGGATGCAAATAATGCCAGTTTTGTCAGATTTGATAGGTATTTTGCTTCTAAGATGAGGTGCTTTATATTGAGTGACAATCCCAGAATCCCTAAAGCACTAATGAGTCTCATTAGGCCTATGGATAAATCCCATAACTTGAAAGTTTCACATAATTGGGGAGATATCATCCCATTCCCTATTTCTACTATTTTTAGAATCTATGGTTTCAAGGGGAATCCTCATGTTTTGCCTTACCAAGTTCCTTTGAAGGTGGGAATTTCTAAAGTTTTGTGGTAGTTAGGGGGAGTGGAAGAAATTTTTTTGTTGAAAAGGCAATTAATGTCAATTTTCCCTACCTACACAGTGGCCAATTAGTTTGTGATTACAAAAGGGGGATGGATCTTTTTGCATTAAATTTTGGATCTGTATATGATGGTTGTCTCTCATCCCCATTTTTGTGATTCTGAGGGATTTTTCAATCAAGCATTGAGGCAGAGAATTAAGTTGGGATTGGTCAAGGATGATTCTTATTATCCAAAGGACATTATAAAGAATGAATTCTCATTGCAGGAGTAGGAAACTAAAAAGGAAAAATGGAGAGTTTATTCCTGGGTCTTAGAATTCATTCATTGTTTTGATCATAAATATGTTCCTTTAGATAATGCTATTAGAGAGGCTGACAAAATAAGTAAGCTCATGAATACCTTCCTTGAAATAATGGAGGTCATGAATGAAAAGAAATAATTTTTTATTGATTCATATCCTGATAAGGCCAGAGAGGTCATGAGGAGGTTGGCTTTCACTCCAAATGTGAGAACTAATAAAATAATTATACAAAAGAGGCCTGAATATACTATAATTCAGAATAAAAGGGTTCCTATAGATAAGGGTAAACAAATAATAGGATCTACTAGTATAGCCCAAGAGGAGAGACCTGAAGAGCCTAGTCCTAAGAGGCAAAAGGTAATAATAGAAGAAAGACCTCAAGTTGAAGAATATTCACCCTCCCAATCCCCTTTGATGATTGGAGAAGAGAAGCTCACTGGTGAACAGGTTGAACAAATGGGATCACAGGGAGATATTTTTATTACTCAAGAAAAATTAGATGAGGGTAACCCTCCAGAACCTCCTCTCCCAAGTTTGGATTTAACAATAGCTGATTATAGAGGTAGGGAGTTGGACCCTATATTAGAGTAGGCAAGTCATCAATTTTTGACTAATGACAGTTTTGTGAAATCAAGGGCTTTTCAGCAGCTTGCATGGAGGACAAACATTAACATTTTTGAGGAGAAATGTAAAAAGATGAAAATAGAGCATCCAGAAATGGATGAAACTTCCATGAAAAATGAAATTAAAGAAGAAATGATGAAGGAATTGCAGAATATAATCCCTAAGGGGGGGAGGAAAATGATAAAGGCATCTAACATTTTATTATTGCCCAATTGGGATATTGCAGATGCATTAATTTTTAATTCTGTTTCAAGTAGACTAGAGTTACAAGACCCAAATAGAAGAGACTTCCAAGGAACTTCATTCATTGAAGATCAAGCTACATTGGTTAGTTGGTCATTGAGAAAGGGATCTAGAGCCACACCATCACAATCAGATGCATCTGGGTTGATGGGGAATATACTTGTAAGAAGGGTTGCTGACACCTCACATGTGTAGGCAGCATTTTGGAATGTGGACTCTTCCAAGTTTCTTTTGGCAACTACAAAGAAGGAGGAATAGGCTATGTTTGAGTTACAGGGTAAATATGAAACACTTCTTGAGGCCTATAATAGGGAGGTAAAAAGGAGAAATGAACTTGAAAACAAGGTAATGGGGAAGTCCACAAGGCCAAGAATAACATAACCCCATCCTCCAATGGAACCTTTTAAATCCACCCCCCTTGTAGAGATACTAGACACACCTCAAAGGCCTAAACATTACACAACTGAGGAATATGAAGAAGAGAAAAGAAAACTATGGGCCTTACATGTAGAGTTTAATATGCAGTATGAGGATAAGCTTAGAAAGGCTCCGATGTATTTAGTGGAAAAAATTAAATGGCCCTTATTCTTTAATCAGTTGGTAAAAGTAATAAATATATGGGAGGAATTGAAAACCCATGATGATACCCTCAAGCCTCTTGTTAATAAATGGGGAAGAAGGGAAAAGGAAATCACCCTTCTATGTTATTCAATTATAAAGTCTTCCAATGACCATGTTGAAAAATTGTATGATATTGCTAATGACCTGTCAGATTTTGATAATAAGAGAGTTGCTCTACAACTGAAAATTGTTTCTTATTTGAATAAGTACAAGAATAAAAAATTTGATCTATTTCCTTGTGCCTTGGGTAGAAAGAAAAAATTGATGAATAAGGAAGAATGGAGAAAGAGCTGGATGACCTTTTCTGCATAAGGATAAATAAAGTGGTTAATGAAAAGGGGCATGCCTTGTGGGCCACCACGATAGAGGAATTGGTTAAAGTCTAATTATTTTTTGATTCTTTGAAGTAAGAATTTGTTGGTTTTGAAATGGAGGCTGATTATATTTTAAAAAAGAAAAATGATATCCTATAGTTCAGCTAGCTAGATGATATACAATTTGACACTTGGACGGTAGATCTTCTCTTGGAAAAGTAGTTAGAGGAGGACAATTTAGATGATGATGAGAAACAAGAAGGTGAGGTGTAGGTTATTGACACTTCAGCACCAGAACTAAAAAAAGAAGAAGGGTAAAAGGTAATAATGCTTGCTCAGGGTGAAAGTAGTGAGAACTTGCAGGAGAAAACTGATTTGGAGGTATCATAAGATCACCCATCTTTGGCCAGCTTGGTAGCCACGTATTCTGAGGAGCTGGAATAATAAGAGACAAATTAGAAGTTGATGATTCACAACAATAACTAGAATGGGCCTACCTAAAGGAATATTTGATACACATGGCATTCTATTGTGACTATTTTTTTCTTTTGTATGATGCTTTGTTTCTTGGACACTTGTCAAATCACAATTGCCCTTTGCTTGTTGCAACTCACGCTATATAAATGAGTTTTCAAGGGATTGTGAGGGTCTAAAACTTGTATAATTTTTTTTTCTCTCAAGAAAAGTATAGATTGAGTCAGTCTAGTATAGTGTAGCTGATTTGAGTTTGTTTCCATTGTACTTTCTGATGACATATTGAAGGACAGAAACAACAATCTATTTTGGGTTTTCAACTGGTTTTCTATTGGCCACTGTATTAGTCATATGAAAAGGATAATACAAAGGAAAATTTACACTGAATTTGTGTCATCTATTTCTATCTCTAGTTTATGGGTTTGTTTACTTTGAGGTCATTTAAATAAGTTTAATTGGCTGAATGCAATCTGGATGGGTTGTCTATTGTTTTCATTGTTCCTATTAATTCAAGAAATTCTATAAATGCTTTAGTGAATCAGTAGGGTTTGTGAATTCATAAAAGGATATTCCCTAAGAATAGAGATGGGTGATTACAATTGATTAATTCATTTACAAGTTATCTGAATTAGATCTCCTGCCAATAGTTACTATTTTGCCTAATGGATAAGGCACTAATCTCATGAGTCAGAAGTAAGAAGGATGAATTCTTCTGCTACACATTAAATCAATTCATAAAATCAAAATTATATTTCCATTTTTGTTCAAAGTTATAAATGCGGGTTAATACTCATTTATATCTATTCTTTGACTCTTAGGTAGCTGCTATTTCTAAGAATATTTGTAAATTCAAGGAGAATGATGACCAGATCTGCTGATAAGGGATTCATACAAGTCTGAGAACATCAAAAGAAGTGAAGTGGATTGTTCATGTGTTAGTGGATAATATATGAGAATCAAAATGAAACTAAGAAGTTCTTGACATAGTAATCTATATTAAAATCATCCCTACATACACCCACCTTTGTTTAGCAGAGCCCAAAGAGTAGGAAACCATCATTTGGTTTTGTTGGAGTTGGGTCATAATGATTCATTCATATAGTTGATACTGGGAGTTGGCTAATCCCTAGATTGTGTGAGTTATTTCACTGTGATATTGGGCATTTTGTTGCTTAATAGTTTAAGTAGTTTGAAACACCAACACATCTATCTATATTTTGATGCTTCATTAGTAGCCCTTGGCTCTGGTTTCTCTTCTGGTGATGGTTCCTTTTGAACCTGTTCTTCTTCTAAACTTGGATGTGGGGGAGTTATTGAACCCGTGTCAACCACCATAATCTATGGTGGAGATGGAGGAGTGAGATTGGGAATCTATGTTTCTGGTGGCATCTGTGTCTAGTCTTCCTATTGGAGTTCACCTGCGGGGGTGTCTTTGATCTTATCCCCAACCAATTTTGTACCCATGGGCATGAAATCAAAATCCATCATGGAGAAAACATCCTCACCTCCTTCCCATTTCTCGTTCACCCATTGCTGCACTTCATCTTCTAAAGAAGAGAGTTCTAATAGTTCTACTTGGGTGGATGGTGGGGTACTAGTGGCACTCTTTCTTCTTTCCAACTCTATAGCTTTTTTTAACCAAGTTCTTCTTTGTAGGGGTACCTATTCCTCCTCCTCTTTCAATTCTATTTCTTTCTCATCTTCTTCTTCCTCTATAATAGTTTCAAGAATAGATAGATTAGGTACTAATATTTTGCTAATCCTTTGCCTTTTATTCATCTTAATATTGATCCTCTTATGTTTCTTGGAGATAGAAGGAGAAGGAGGCTTTTGGAATCTCTCCCTCTTCTAGTTGGCTTGGCACAATAGGAGGCAACTAAGGTTCATCCTAGATTTGAGAGGCTCCAATACCTTGGGACTCTTGTGAGCTTTGTTCATGTTGTTGGGAAGACACATATTTTGCAACCTATTCTATCTAAATCCTCTGAAGAGAGGTTCTCTTCCTCTTTCCCTTCCTTTTAACAGGGTGATAATGTCCCACTGGGTGATCAAGATAGTAGACTATGTTAGGCCTAATAGGAGATTGAAGCACAAAGATAGGAACTTTGATTTTCTTTCCCTTACCCCTTTCAGGGCAAGCATGTGCATGGAAGATTATAGTATCAAGAATTGGATCAAGTGGAAAAGGTTTCTTGATCCAATCCTTTATCATTCTACTAGCATGTATCACTCAATGATTGATGTCATCTCCTTCCTCTTTTTCAACCTCTGCATTTAGAATGGATCTTTCAATGAATTTATCTATATTGAACAAGGGATCTAGTAATTCTTTAGTCTTGTAGCCTTATCTCATCAGGGATAGTCAAATGGAGAGCCTTTTCTGCTAGATACAATGTCATCCTACAATAGTCCCTAATGCAAACATTGTAGTCATTTGTGGCATTCATCTAATGATCTTCAATGGAATCTTCATGATGGAAGTCCTTTCCTGCCAATCTTTCTACTTTTCCCACATTGTTAAAGTATGGTTGAGGAGAGTTGTATTCTTCAAGAGGATAGTTCTCCCATTCCCACTCGAAGGTTGGAATGTCCTATTTCCACTTCACCTAATATGGTGCAATGACCAATGGTGATTCCTAGAAGGGGCTCTATTGTCTTTTGATCCTCTCATAAGATGACTCAATCTGTCGAGAGATATCCAATAGGACTAGCTTGTCACTTGGATATCTTGGGAGCTTCTTAGTATTGATGGATGCACTAGCTACCTGAAGATACATGAATGTCTTGAACTAAATGAAGTAGGCTTTAAGAGTCGTAATCTATGCTTTGGCTTCATTAGATAACTTATTCCCATAATCTCCCTCAATGAATTGAATGATTACAAAGATGAATGCATCATTCACAATTCTTTACTCTTGATCTACACTGAGAGCTTCTTCTTCACCAACTGATGGTAGACTATGTATGGCCAAGCTTTGGGTCATGTATACTACCTTTCCTATACAACCTGGAATAGTTTGTTGCCCTTGCTGCAAGTAGGTACACCATATAAGAAGTCATATAGAATTTCTTCTTCTCGTTTACTATCCTTAGCTGCTCACACAAGTTTTCACTTAGTTTGGTGGCCCAATCTAGTGGTATCTTTGCATTCTTAATGGTCTTAATGAAGTTGACCATGAATGGAATGAGATGACCCACAATAGGTAATCTCATAACTCTACTCAGGATAATGATAGAGTATCTGATGTCATCCTTCATGTATCCTCAAGTCATATCCACTTTGCTAATTGTCTTTCCCCAAGGTGGCTTCTCAATGAGGTATGAGGAATTTATGATATCAATGGCCTCTTGGTGATGCTCCTTATACAATCTTTTAGCTTCTTCATAGGAGAGTCGGATGAACTAATTAGCTCTAGGTAGATGGAAGACCCTCTTACTATTATCAGGTCACAGGTCCAACATGAATTCTCTGGTGACACTCTTAACTACCTTTTTATTAGGAACAAAGTGTCAAGACAAGGTCATGATTAATTTAGCTAACTATACAATCCCTAGATGTGATGCTGCATTCACCAATCTAGAATAGATTAGTGCGAACATCATAGTTGACCTTTCTATCTGATTGTTACAAAATCTCATGAAATTCCCCAAGTTTGGGTGTCCGAGGTTAGTATCTTTGATCTTAGTGTAATCATCGTGTAGCCTTGACTTTGGGGGTATTCCTTGGAACTTGAAAACTATGGGCTTGGGTGTTGCTCTGGATGTGGATGCTATCTGATTATATTGTTTGCACATCATGAAAAAAGAAAATGTTATTAGCCACAAGATAATGCAAAAGTAAAAACATAAGTTTAAAAAAACAATTCCCCCTTTGGGGATTTATTATTTTTTGTTTGAATTATATATATACATATATATTTTAAGAATTATATATATTTTTTATTTTAAACATTTTTTTTTCAAAATGTTTTGCAAATTTTTTTTTATTTTAAAAATGAGTGAAGCATGCACATTTTTAGGTTTTGATATAGGTGCCATGGCCATCCTTAGCATGGGCACAAAGTATGATAGCACTACTACCACTTTAAGGTTGTGCTCAGCATTAGTGCGGTGCATGATAGCACTATCGCTACCTTAGGGTTGTTCTCAGTGTTTTAATATATATATATATATATATATAGCACACAGTGTTTGTTCTATATAGCATTGCTACTATCTTGAGTGTGAGAATGGGATGCACTGCCACTCTCTTAGTGTGGGTGTGACATGTGAAATATGATGCCACTGCCCTAGCATGGGTGCAACATTTGAAACATGCTGCCACTACCCTAGCATAGGCAGGGAATGTGAAATGTGCCACCACAACTTTAAGGTGGGCAGGCAATATGTAAAATATGCCACCACTACCCTAGCATAGGTGGAGACGGGATGTGAAATGTACTATCATGGCCTTAGTGTAGGTGGCTGCAGTATGTGAAATATGCCATTGCAGCCTTAGCACAGCCTTTATGCAAGCATGAGTGGACCTCCCAAATACCACCATTGCCTTACCTTGCATGGGGCTTATTTACTACGTTGAGCTCTCAACACAAAATGAAAAAATAGATAAGGAATGTTGCGTTTTATAACCTTGCACCTAGGCAAGGGTGTGTGTGGTGCATCTAAGCATGTGCATGAATGCCCATCATGCATTTCCCATACATGTGCTTATGGACACATGAATTTTTTGAATTTTTTTGTGTTTTTTGACTTTTCTATTTTTTTGTGATTTTCTCAATTTTTTTATTTTTTATTTTTTGTTTATTTATTTATTTTTAATTTTTTGTTGTTTTTTTTTTTTTTGTTTTTCAAATTTCACTCTATGACTAGAACTTTTAACCAAATTTTCTTCTCTCAACTCTCAAATTGTGAATTTGGGAGTCATAAAAAGTAGGGGGTCCCCATTCCTTGCGTGTGTTGTGGACACCACAACAAAGCTATTGTGAAAAATTATGATTAGGCAATCAAAGAAGTGAGAATAACTGATGGTGAAATTTTGATAACAATTAGCCCAGAGTAAATTTGAGATGTATTTTGTTTAGTGCCTTTGATAAACTATCATGTGCCCATTGACCTGAAAGAATTAGAAAAGGAATATATGTCAAAGAAGGATATAGTCAGACAGGGTGCACTAAGGGCATATACAAGCAAAATTGGAAATTTGTTAGCAATAACAACATCCTCTATGGAACCCTTCAAAAGGGCATATTTCAATACCAGGGATGTGGAGGCATATAGGACTCTATGTAGAGTTTTTGGTGAAGATGAAGAGGAGTTTATGCCCATATTTTTTATGTACATGATTACTCAGATTTTCTCTCTTCGTGTGGACATTATTTTTGATTTTGACTCTTATTTAGTGGGAAAAATTCACTGTGGCCTAGTTGGGATTGTGAAAGGCAAGGTGGAGAAGATTTTTGGTCACTATTCTTTGTTAATGCAAATGTTTTTGTTTAAGGGAGTAACATATTTTGGTAAACAAATGAAGTTGAATAGGGAATAGGATGGGGAAGCACTGCCAGTCCAAATATGGAGTGTAGATATGATATGGGAAGTAGAGAAGGCAAGTTGTCTTAGATTTGATAGGTACTTTGCTTTGAAGTTGAGGTGCCTATTATTAAGTGACAATCTTAGAATATCTAAGGCATTGGTAAGTCTTACTAGGCCCCTAGACAATCCTATTGGTATGAAAGTTTCACATAATTGGGGAGATATCATCCCATATTCAGTTTCAACTATCTTTAGGATTTATGGTTTTAGAGGTACTCCCCATGTATTGCCCTAACAAGTGCCATTAAAGGTAGGAGTAGCTCAAATCTTGTGGTAGCTAGGAGGATTAGAGGAAACTTATTTGTTGAAAATGGGTAGGGGTTCAATATTCCCCACTTGCACTATAGCCCACCAATTTGTGATCACAAAAGGGGGTTAGCTTTCTCTGCATAAAATTTTAGATTAGTACAAGATGGTTGTTTCTCATCCCTATTTTTGTGATATTGAGGGATTCTATCACTTGGCTTTTAGGCACAGGTCAAGCTTGGCAAGATTGACCATGAATTTTATTTTCTAGAAGACATAGTAATAAATGAATACTCCTTGTAGGAACAAGAAACTAAGAAAGAAAAATGGACAGTGTTCTCAATGGTTTTGGATTTAATTCATTGTTTTGATGAAAAATATATTCCTCTAGGTAATGCCATTATAGAGGTAGATAGAAGAAATAATCTTATGCTTACTTTTCCTAAAACAATGGAAACTATGAATGAGAAGAAGCAAATTTTTATTAATTCTTTTCCAAATAAGGGCAAGGAGGTAATGAGAAGACTAGGGTTCACTCCCAATCTAGGGGCAGGTCAATTGACTATCCAGAAAAGGCCAGGGTATACTATCATTCAAAATAAGAAGACCATAGTGGACAAAGGTAAATAAGTAATTGGATCCACTAGTGTTGTCTGGGAAGAGAGACCTCCTAAGTCCTCCCCTAAGAGATAGAAAATAATAAAGGAACAAGAACCTCACATTGAGGAATATTCACCTTCATAGAACCCTCTGAGGGTTGAAGAGGAACAACTTACTAGGGAGAAAATTGAACAAATAGAACCCCAAGGAGGAGTTTTCATTACCCAGGTAGAAATAGATGAAGGAAACCCCCAGGAGCCTCCTATGCCAAGTTTAGAGTTGATAGTGGTAGATTTTAAAGGAAGGGAATTAGGCCCTGTAATAGAATAAGCTAGTCAAGAATTTTTGTCAGATGATAGTTTTGTTCAATCTAGAGCTTTCCACTAGTTCACATGGAGAACTAGCATAGGAAAGTATGAGGAAAGGTGTAACAAGTTGAGAACAAAGAATCCTAAACTAGAGGAAGCAACCTTGCAAGATCAGGTAAAAGGAGAAATGATAAAGGAATTCCAAAGTATAATCAATGAAGATGGGAGGTAGATGGTAAAAGCATCAAATATTCTACTACTACCCAATTGGGATATAGTTGATGCTATAATTTTTAATTTTGTTTCAAATAAATTGGACTTGCAAGATCTAAGAAAGAAAGAATTCCAAGGTACCACATTGAGTGAGGATTAGGTTGCTTTAATTGTATGGTCATCAAGGAAGGGATCTAGGGCTATTTCATCATAGCCAGATGACTTAGGATTGATGGGAAATATTATTGTGAGAAGAGTAGCAAATACCTCCCATGTGCAAGTAGCTCATATCAGTTTTCGAACATCTTGATTTATTTTGGCCACTGTAGAAAAGGAAGAAAAGACAATGTTTCAATTACAGAGTAAGTATGAGAGTGTTTTTGAGGCTTATAATAAAGAAGTTCAGAAAAGAATTGAACTTGAAACTAAGGTAATGGGGAGGTCATCCAGGCCAAGAATCACATATCCTCACCCTCCAGTGCAACCTTTTAAATCCACTGCTTGCATAGAAATGCCAGATACCCCACAAAGGCCACAATATTACATAGCTAAAGACTTTGAAGAAATAAAGAGCAAACTACGGGCATTACATGTAGAGCTAAATATACAATATGAAGATAAATTGAGAAAATCTCTTATGTATCTAGGAGATAAAATTGAATGACCATTATTTTATGATCAACTAGGAAAAATAATAAACATATGGGATGAAATGAAAGCCAATGATGAGGACTTGAAGCCTATTGTGAATAAGTGGGAAAAGAGGAGGAAAGAAATGAGATTCTTGTGCTACTCTATTATAAGGTCTTCACATGATCAAATTAAAAAAATCTATGATATTGCTAATGATCGTCTAGAATTCAATTATAAAAGAGTTCACCTTCAAAGAAGAATAGTTGACTACTTGAATAAGTATAAGAGTAAGAAATTTGATTTATTCCCTCATGCTTTAGATAGAAAGAATAAATTAAATAATAAAATGAATGGGCTAAGGAATTAGATAATTTATTTTGTTTAAGAATCAATAAAATCATCAATGAAATAGGACATGCATGGTTAGCCAGCACAATAGAAGAAATGGTGAAAGCCTCAATATTCTTTGATTCTTTGAAACAAGATTTTGCTGATATTTACAGTGAAGCTAAATATGTGCTTATAAAGAAATGGGATGTTCTATAATTTGATTGGGTAGATGACACACTTTTTCACAAGTGGATGGTAGATATTGCTCCCAATGAATAGTTACAATAGATGATGATGAGGTGCACGAGAATGAAATACAAATTACTGATATAATAGTACCAAATTAGAGAGAGGATGAGGATAAAGGTCAGTAATCAATTTTAGTTACATGTTTAGAGGCCTAGGATTTGGACATGATAGAGGAACAAACAAGAGTAAAATTAGTTTTGTTAGTTTAGGATGAAAATAGTGAAAACCCTCAGGTAGAAATTGATTTGCAAGTACTACAACAAGATTCATCATTGGCCAATATAGTAGTTGCATATGTTGAAGATTTAAAATAGTGGCTACCAATCAAAGAACCAATGAAGATATAACAAAAATGGGACCTACCAAAGGAATACTTGATATATTAACTTTCTATTACATAAAATTTTGTCCTTTTGTGTCTGATTGTAAAATGTAAATATCTTATGTAGAAGGACACCTGTCAGTTCTCTATGCTAGAAGTTTGTTGCATCTCACACTTTATAAGTGAGATTCTAGGGATAGAGAAGGTACCTATTTCTAATGCAAATTTTAGTTTTACACTAACTATGTTTTGGTCTAGTTATGGTAGAAAACTTCATGATGTATCTTCTTTACAAATTTTTAGAGAATACATTGATGTTAGGTGATCCTTGTGTCTTTTCTAGAGTACTACAATAGTATACAAAATTAATACAAAGTTGAGTTATCCCCATATCTCTTTTTTCTAAAGTTTGTCTCCTTTGTTATTACCTAGTTATTTTGATATTGTGTGAGAAAAGCTTGTCCAATTGAATGAAATTCACCTAGGTTGTATACCAAGTCATTATTGCAAGTTATTCAATGAATTAAGTAAAGGCTTTAGTGAATTTGATGGGATTGCTATGATAGTAGAAAGGATGTCTGTAAGAATGAATTCCAATAAGAATTGATGATAATATTTTTTGTAATGCAACAAATTAGATTTATAAATTGGACTCTAAATCCCAATGGAATAGGCACTGATCAAGTTAATCTAGTCTATAGATAGGTAGATCATGAATGAGCATTAAGTCTGAAATAAAAATCAATTTTATTTTACTATTTTGAAGAGTTTCAAAGGTGGTCAGCACTTATTTGCATATAATCTCTCAGTATTAGTTGGCTACTTTGCTGGAAATGTTTGCAAATTTGAGAAAAATTGTGACCAAATCTTTTTATAAGGGGCATATATCATCTGAAATTGTCAAGAAATGGATAAAATATGTATACGGTAGAGATAGAAAATGAGAATCAGAATGAAATTAATAAAATTCTCATAGAACAACATTTATTCTAAATCATCCCTTAGGTATACCCACCTTGGTTCTACAGAGCCTAAAGAGTAGAAAACTAGTCTTGATTTTGTTGAAGTTGGTTCCAAATGGTTTACACACATAATTGTTGATAGGAAGTAGCTAACCCTTAGATTATGTGAGTATTATTATATTGGTATTGAGCCTCTTTTGTTCAATAGTTGTAAAACACCCAAAAAATGGCAACTCTATTGGCGAGTTGTCCAACACATGTGTAAGAAGTATTGTAGTTTATTTGGTCTTGTTGTGTACATGTTTGTTAGATTTTTAGGTACTACTCATGGTCATAGTGGACATGTTTCAATGAAAAACCTTGAGAATTTAAAAAAGGGAAAAGGAGAACTAAATGCCACAGATGTGCACCGACATATACAATCCTTAGTTTCTTATCTGTTAAAGCAAGAGTTGCAGTCTTATGATCTTAGTGATTGGTTCATCTGTGTGTCAAATATTTTTATATTATCTTGTGTCTTTTCCTTGAGGTTAGGATTAATTTTAATTTTTTTATTTTCCCTAGAATAGGGTGGTGACTTAGTTAAGGTTTTGAAGCTAGTGCTTATTTGATAAATAGTAAAATGGCTGACAAAAGAAAAAACACAAGAGCTTACACAAGAGCCAATCCAAATGTACCAATGTATACTAACTTACCTCAAGGTGGTAGGAAAAACCTAAATAAGAAAAGGGAAGACCCAAACCCTACCTAGAAACCAAGAGGTAGTGTATTAGTGGGTTCTCAATATCAACCAGTGGTAGGGAGAGAGTCTTCTTCACTTAGCTCTAAATCAAAAACCACAAGGCTCTTAGGAGGAATATTTAGTATCCCATTACTAGATGAAAGAACATATCAAGACAAGGATATGTCACCAGTAGGGAATGCATCCCCTAGACTAGATTTGATAACTGAGATTAATCATAGGCTAGGATTGAGGAGTTCATTTGAAGATCCTTTTAATCCTAGAGTGGTCCCATACATGGAACCTAATCTTATAGACCTAGATGACCCTACTAATTTAGAAGCCACTTCTATAGATCCTAAAGAAGTATGATCAAAAATAGGAATGTTGAAGAAATGGGTTGGGGAAGAAAAAGCTAACCATATTCATTTGGAAAAGGAAAGAGAGTAAGCTACCCTAGATCCTATAGTGGAAAGAGATAATCTACTTAAAAGGATGACTTCCTTCAAAGAAGAAAATAAGAAGTTAGGAGAAAGAACTTCAATCCTTCATGCTAATCTCTTTATAGATGTAGATAGTCTAAGAACTAAAGTTCAAGAACAATAAAAAATCCTAAGCCAAAAATAAGAAACTGTTATTTTCTAGGTTCAACCCTACAAGCCTATCCAGAGTAACCAAGTAGAACCTATTGTGAAAGCTATGGATAAAGGAAAGGGAAAAGCCATAGGAATCCAAATAAATAAACCCCAAGCTCTACCAAGAAAATCCATAAACCCTCCCATGTTTAAGTTAGATCTAGATCTGGAGAAGGCTAGAAAGGAGAAGGAAGCTCAAGCCACAAAAATCAAGAGAAAAGTCTAGTTCATAAAATCTAATTCTGCATTGGTTTCATGGCCAAATTTGTCTACCCCAACTTCATCTTCTATACTATTTTGTGACCAATAATTTTAGCTTAGGAAAGAACTCAATCTGCCCCCATCTCATCATCCACCATTAGTACTCAAGCTCCTATTGTCCATCCTCACCAATCTCAAAGTCTTGTTCTCAACCAAGCCAATATAGCAAGCACCTCAAATGTTGCTAGTTTTCAAAAGAAGCCCATCTACATGGAAAAGTACAAAAAAATATCATTTGTAGGTATTCATAGTGCTCCACTGATGCAGAGCCCTCTGTATTTATCTTTAAGGAATCTTATTTCAACTCAAGGGATTCACAATAGGCTGGTACACCCTCAAGGAACCAAGAACATCTCAAATATTACAACAAAGAACCCTTGCATTATACACCAATAAAGACAAAATCTTCACTCACACAATTAGATTGCTATGTCTGATTCCATTGTTCATAACTTCTGTTCTAAATGTCTTCTTGAAAAAAATTTTGGATTAATTGTTCCAAATTAGTAATTCTAAAACATATCCAAATCTGAGACCAATCCAATAAGCAGATTATAAATTACGTACTCTGAACCAAGACCCATTTTCTCTGTCATAAACCAGAAACAAAACTGGTAACCCTGCCTAGGGCATCAAATATCTTTCACAATTTTTTTTTAAAAATAATCTCAAACCAATTCCAGATTATCCATCTATGATTCTAGTTTCTAAATCTGTAAGTCATTTATTTTTTCCATTCATATATAATTTTTCAAGCACAAATCATTGTCTGTAACTCCAATGAAAATTGTTGAAAACCAGTTTTCACTCAAATGCCCATAACTTTCACAAATCTATATAAAAATGATTCAAACCAGTTGTAAATGAAAGTTAGTTCACATATATTTCCAATGATTATCATTAGAGATCTTGAGTCTCCAAAATATGTCCACATCACACGCTGTAACATGACTGTATTCAGCGAATCTCAAATCTGCAAACATCCACTTTCACCAAAATACCCATAACTTATTCATTTCTTCATAAAATTGAACCAAACCAAAATAATGAGAAGAAGGATTCATCATACTATATATCCATTTCTCTATTACATAGTTTCTAGGCTGTACATGGCTGTACAAGGCCTGGAAACTATTCTAAAACTAAAAAAAACCAATCAAAACCACAACAATAAAATGCACCAAAAATGTATCAAAGTATTTTCTCTTCTCCAAATTGATTTGGTTCGACCATACAATGATTTTTATATCCATGTGACAGTTATAAACCTTCCTAACTACCCCCAAGACCAACCATATACCCTTTTACATCATTTTTCTATTATTAACAACTTTCTCAAAGTTGCATTTTACAACTTTTTTACGCAACTTTTACATTTTTGACAAAAAATGGCTTCATAGCCTTTACAACTTGACCCAAATACAATACAAATGACTCAAATGACTTTAGATGGATGTCAATAGATCCATTCACCAATTAAATAAACATTTTTACATTATTTATCATATTAAGACCTCCTTTGACAACTTATTACAAATGGCTTCTCTAGCTTTTATATCTTTGTCTTCTTGAAATTTAGGTGCCTCTGCACCATACTCCCAAACTTGAAAAGTTTCCAAGTCCCTTGGAAACATGGAATCAATAACCTGCAAGAAAAAATAATAGATCAAAATCCTCATCTTTCCCTTTGCCTCTTCATGCCTTTATCACCATCATCTTTTCCCTTAAGGACACATGACTGTCCTCAAAATCATCTTCTCAAATACTCCTTTTAGTGGAGCATTAATGGCTGCAACTTCCACTGTGCTTTATCAGTAAGAGATCCATCTTTACCATTGCTTCTTCAAACTCACCACAAACAACTCTCCCCTATGCCTCACCTAGGAGTCCTCCTCTTTGCCTCTCTCCCTAGTCTCTTGGAAATCAACTAGACCAATCCATGGCCCTTGACCATTCATCTTACCCAACAGTAGATCCTGAAAGATGCCTCACCTTCTTTGTGCCCTGCACCTTCTACCCAGCTTTATCTCCATTGGAGAATGGTTATGATAGACCTTCTCTTTTCTACCCATACATCCAAACTTTCATGTGCAGCAAGATGGATAAGCACCTACAACCAAAACTCATCAACAAAAAAAATACAAATTCTTCAAGGTCCTAGTGTGGATGGCCTCCCTCGGCACTCTACCCACACACTCAAGATCTTCAAGCTCTGATACCAATCTGATGCAGAGCCCTCTGTATTTATCTTTAAGGAATATTATTTCAACTCAAGGGATTCAAAATAGGCTGGTACACCCTCAAGGAACCAAGAACATCTCAAAGATTACAACAAAGAACCCTGGCATTATACACCAATAAAGACAGAATCTTCACTCACACAATTAGATTGCTATTTTTGATTCCATTGTTCATAACTTCTGTTCTAAATGTCTTCCTAAAAATTTTTTTGGATGAATTGTTCCAAATTAGTAATTCTAAAACATATCAAAATATGAGACCAATCCAATAAGCAAATTATAAATTACGTACTCTGAACCAAGACCCATTTTCTCTGTCATAAACCAGAAACAAAACTGGTAACCCTGCCTAGGGCATCAAATATCTTTCACAATTTTTTTTTTTAAATAATCTCAAACCAATTCCAAATTATCCATATATGATTCTAGTTTCTAAATCTATAAGTCATTTATTTTTTCCATTCATATATAATTTTTCAAGCACAAATCATTGTCTGTAACTCCAATGAAAATTGTTGAAAACCAGTTTTCACTCAAATGCCCATAACTTTCACAAATCTATATAAAAATGATTCAAACTAGTTGTAAATGAAATTTAGTTCACATATCTTTCAAATGAATATCATTAGAGATCTTGAGTCTCCAAAATATGTCCACATCACACGCTGTAACATGACTGTATTCAGCGAATCTCAAATCTGCAAACATCCACTTTCACCAAAATACCCATAACTTATTCATTTCTTCATAAAATTGAACCAAAAAAAAAAAATGAGAAGAAGGATTTATCATACTATATATCCATTTCTATATTACATATTTTCCAGGTTGTACATGGCCGTACAAGGCCTGGAAACTATTCTAAAACTAAAAAAAACCAATCAAAACCACAACAATAAAATGCACCAAAAATGTATCAAAGTATTTCCTCTTCTCCAAATTGATTTGGTTCGACCATACAATGGTTTTTATATCCATTTTACAGTTATAAACCTTCCTAACTACCCCCAAGACCAACCATATACCCTTTTACATCATTTTTCTATTATTAACAACTTTCTCAAAGTTGCATTTTACAACTTTTTTACGCAACTTTTACATTTTTGACAAAAAATGGCTTCATAGCCTTTACAACTTGACCCAAATACAATAAAAATGACTCAAATGACTTTAGATGGATGTCAATAGATCCATTCACCAATTAAATAAACATTTTTACATTATTTATCATATTAAGACCTCCTTTGACAACTTATTACAAATGGCTTCTCTAGCTTTTATATCTTTGTCTTCTTGAAATTTAGGTGCCTCTGCACCATCCACACCCTATCTCTCTTGATTTAAGAGATAAAGTTGACAAGTTCTCTAGAAATAATATTGTTACTAGTGAAGAGCAGTTGAGAATTTTCATAGACATGTTGAGTGACTTTGAAGTTGAACATGAGGATGTGGTGATGAAGTTGTTTGTTCATTCATTGACTAAAGATGGAAGAGATTGGTTCAAAAGATTATCTAATCATAGTATTAGCTCATGGAGTGATTTGGAGTAATTGTTCAAAGAATAGTATGGAGATAATACTAATGCTAGGTTTATGTGAAATAATTTCAATAACATCAAAAAGAACCCTAATGAGTCTAAATTTGATTTTAATGTAAGATTCCAAAAGGGTGTGTATAAATTGTTCCAAGTTATGAGGTTGAATGAGGATTTTTGTCTCACAACATATTTTAATGCTTTTGATAGAAAAATGGCTTACTAGTTGAGGGATAAAGATCCTAAAACTCTAAGGGATGCTTATAAGATTCCAATAAACATTGAGAATAATAGGAAGGCATTTGGAAAGCTAGGTAGGAGAGATGATCCAAAGTTGTTCAATCCCAAGAATAACAACAAAAGGAAAGTTGATAAATTCCCTGCAAGAAAGAAGGTAGAAGAACCCACAATAGGTTAGGTGTTGGACTTGCTAAAAAAGATGAATCCTACTAATTTCAATACAAAAAAGTCAAATGTTGCTAAGAAACCCTCAACGAACAACAAAAATTTCAGTGGACAACCAAAAATTTAGAACTATCCTTATACCACCCAATGGAAGGATGGCAAGCCAATCCCTAGCCAAACCCAGAATGTAAAAGACAAGGGTACACCAGATCCTCTGCAAACGAGTTTTATTAATATGAATGATAATGTGCCATGGTGTATCATTTGTCAATCACCACACTCTTTAGAGTATTATGTAATTTCTTAGTCATTTTCTTCATATCATAGTGCACAAAATGATGAGGAAGAAGAAGAAAAAAGCCATGATGATGTGAGATGTAACATGGTGAGCATGTGCAATGATTGTGGGGATTCAGATTTGGAAGAAACAGAAAGTGATCCTAAAAATAAGAAAATTTCTTATTAGTTACATCATCAACAAGTGTTCTTAAATAATGAAGGATATGATGAAGATTAGGTATGTGCTACATCTTCTAAAGTTGGCCATGTAAACTTGAGAATGCCCTCTAAAGTGGAAATTGATAGGATCACTACAGAGATGATCTCCCAAGCACATAGCAACTACAATTTTAGAAGTAAAATAGTTAATAATGTTGTTGGAAAGTCTTCTAGTATATTCATCAAGGATATTACTCATAAGATGAAGGATGAAAATAAGGAGACTAATGTAGAGATAGTTAAACTTAAAGATATCAAAACCAAGAAGTGGTAACCTAAGAAGAAGCTTCAATTCAAAAAAAAATGAGACATCAAATGCAATTGTGCAAGAAAAGGGATCAAGATTTGATACTTTTAAGCAAATGATAGTGCCTACTACTCAAAAGGTTCCTATTCTAGGTATGATTATGAAACCCACTATGGCTGATCCTATTGATATGATATCCATGTTGTCACAAACTACTGTTAAAGTACCCTTGTCTAAATTGTTTAGAATTGAAGAGCATAAGAGTAAAGCCTTGTCATGGTTGGAAGGGATAGGAAATAATAAAAATAGTGTAGAATAAAATGAAATTCAAAAAACCCCATTAGTAGTAGAAGATAGTGGTATTATATCTCAAATTCCCCAAATGTTCTTGGATGATTCATCAGTAGCCTATATAGAAGATATTAACCCATTTTTTCTCAGCCTAATTATAAAAGGAAAAACCCTAAAAAAATTTATGATCAATTTAGAAGCCTCTAATATCATCATGCCTTTCAAAGTAATGGAAGCCCTAGGGTTGAAAATAGATACTAATCAACAAAGATGTAGAGGTATGGATGCTAGAGAATTCCTAGTTATAGGTATTATTAATGCTCTACCATTTAAGCTGGTTGCATACCCTGAAGTAGAGTTGACCATGTCAGTACTTGTATTTGATATTCCTCCACACTATGGAATGTTGCTCTATAGAAAATGGAGTGTTACTATGGGAGGTAGCCTACAATGTGACTTAACTTATGCAACTTTTCACATAGGAGATATGGTTGTTAAAGTAGATAGAGAGCCAAGGGTTAGTAATATTTTGGGGAGAAAATTTGACAAAGATGCCACTTGTTTTTTAGGCATTAGTGTGAATGCATTCAGAGTTGAGTTAATTATCCAAGAAGTTGAGAAGTTGCCTGCTATGATTAAACATGAAATTGAGTGTTGTATGGACTCACAAATATTATGGACTATGTTCTTTGATGGGGCCATCTCTAAAGAAGGTGTAGGGATAAGGATGGTTTTTGTTTCTCCTGAGAAGAACACTTTTAGATACTCCTTCACCCTAAATTTTTCATGCACTAACAATATAGCTGAATGGGAAGCTCTTCTGTTAGGATTGAAAGTTGCTACTCACCATGCAATTAAAATGTTGTAGGCTATAGGTGATTTAGAATTGGTTATTTCATAGATAAAGGGGACATATGCATCTAAAAATAAAAGATTGAAACAATATAGAATTTTTTTTTGAGATTAGATATAATTCTTTGATGCATTTGGTATTTCATGGAGAGATAGAACTCAGAATAAGATGGCTAACTTATTAGAAAATGTAGCAATTAAACCACATGAGTATCATTTGTAGGAGTCTCACAGGTTGAGGTCTAGAATATACCCTCAATACTTGATAATATTGAACATTGGAAAGTATTTGAAGATGACAAAGACATTGTGAATTTCTTGTTAAATGAAGACAAGTACCATGGCCAAGAGTTGGACAATGGTAATTTGGTTGAAACCATAAATGGGAAGGAAACAATATCTGGTCAAGAGGTTATAAAATTAAAGACTAATAAAGTACCTAAAGGTTTGGTTGTTTTGGAGAACATGTTTGATATCCAAGATAGGGTAAGGCCTAGGGATAAAGATTGTAAACCTCAAGAGCTAGAAGAGATAAATCTGGGTACTAGTGAGGCCCCATAGAATATTTATATTGGTTAGAATTTATTAGCTAAAATTAGATAGCCTTTGATTGACCTACTGAGAAAATATAGACATGTTTTTGCATGGTAAATGATGACCTAAAGGCTTTTAGAGAAGATCTTATCCAACATGTCATACCATTGAAGGATAATGTAAAACCTTTTGGGTAGAAATAGAGACTAGTTAATCCCAATCGAACCCCTAAAATACAAGAGGAATTGATGAAGTTAAGAGATGGAGGGATAATTAAACCTTTTAGACATTCCACTTGGATCTCAAATCTAGTACCTATTAGGAAAAAGAATGGAGATATTAGACTATGTGTGGATTTTAAAAATTTGAACATTACTTCTTTAAAAGATAATTATGGGTTGCCAAACATGGAGGCTATGTTGCAGCAACTGGGTCTAAACTTATGTCTGTGATGGATGATTTCTTAGGATATAATCAAGTTCTAATGAAAGAAGAAGAGCAATTTAAGATAACATTTACAACTCCTTGGGGAACTTATGTATATGTGAGAATGCCATTTGGATTGATTAATGTCGATGCTACTTTTCAAAGGGCTATGGATGTAGCTTTCCATTAGTACATCAATAAGTTTATGGTTGTATACCAAGATGACCTCACAACTTATTCCAAAAAGGCTAAAGACCATTGTAGGCATTTGGAGAAGATTTTCATTAAAGAATTGAAATATGGAATGTCATTAAACCCTAGAAAACATACATTTGGGGTAACTAAAGGTAAAATATTAGGACATATAGTATCAAAGGATGGATTAAAGATAGATCTTGAGAGAGTGGTAGCTGTTGATAAGGTTTTTAGGCCTAAGAATGTGAAGGGAATACAATCTTTCTTTGGGAAAGTTAATTTTTTGAGGAAATTTGTTACTAACTTTGTTGAGATTAGCAGACCTATTTCAAAAATGCTTAAGAAATGAGCTACTATCAATTGGGATAGCGAACCATCACAAGCATTTCAAAATATTAAAACTACCATAAGGAATGCTCCAGTCCTTAGGACTCAAAATTATACAAAACCAATGCATATCTTCTCTTTTGCATCTTTCCATATTGTAGTTGCAGTCTTATTGCAAAAAAATGAGCAAGGGTATGAACAACCTATTGCTTTCTTTAGTAAGTCATTACAACTCATTGAAATTAAATATGAGATAAATGAGAAACAAGCATATGCTTTGGTAAAAGTTGTTAAGGCTTTTAGATGGTACTTCTAGGTACTATTATCATTGCATTTGTGCCCAGTGATGTTGTAAAAGATATTTTCTCAACAAGAAGCATTAGGGAGAAGATGTAGGTGGATCAACAGGATCCAAGAATTTAACATTGAAATATAGATAAAAAAAATTGGTAAGAGGTCAAGGTTTAGTTAAACTTATGGTTCAATCTAATTTGGATGCTAATTAGATAAATATGATAATAGATTACCTCAGATATGATTTATATGATATGTATCACTATGAGTGGTATTCTAATGTTATCCACTATCTACAACACATGGAAGCTCCTTCCCATTTGATTGAAAATGAGAAGAGGAGTACTAAGTTACAAGCTATCAGATATATTATTGTTAGTAACAATTTATGGTGGAGAAATTTTGAGGGAGTACTATTAAAATGTATTGACCAAGAAAAGTCAAAAGAAGTCCTAAATGAAAAGTATGCTAGAGTTTGTGGAGGACATTATATGGCCATGACTACTAGGCATAAGGTAATGAGAGTTGGATTCTGGTGGCCATCCCTTTTTAAAGATGCTCAGATCATGGTTAGGAAATGTGATGCCTATCAAAGGTTTGCTACAAAATTGAAGTTATCAAGTAATATTGCATTATGTCAATTGAGGTTCAAGCACCATTTCAGCAATAGGGTATGGATTTAATAGGAGAGATCTCTCCTAAATCTAGCATTGGCTATTCCTATATTTTAGTTGCTAATGATTATTTCACAAAATGGGTAGAAGTAGTCCCTACAAGAAATGCAACTAGTAAAGTTATCAACAATGTCTTGTTGAATAACATTATTTCTAGATTTGGTTGTCCTCAAAAAATTGTAACAGATAATGCAATGTGCTTTAGGTCTAAGGATTTCATCAAATTTTGTGACAAATATGGGATTACAAGATCAACTTCTTCCACTTATCATCCACAAGGGAATGGACAATGTGAGTCCACAAATAAGAGTTTGTTGAAAATAATAAAAAGGACACTGGATGAGAATAAGAAAACTTGGGATTCTAAATTGCAATTAGCCATATGGGTTAATAGGGTGACTGTGAAGAAGGCCATTAGTGTAGCACCTTTTGATATGGTATACAGAATCTAGGCAAGGATGCCTCAAAATAACTTGTTAGGACTTTACAATTACATCTAGTTGTATGATAAAGATATTACAGATGACATGCAAGAAAGGTTGGATGAGCTTGTAGGACTAGCATAAACTAGGAGAGAAGCATCTCTCAGGAACCAAAAATTGCAGCTACAAGTCAAGAAATTATATGACAAAAGGATAGTGAGCAAAAATTTTGAAGATGGAGATTTAGTCCTCATGTGGAATACCAGGATTGAGTATAAAGGAAAGCATGGTAAGTTTGATCCTACATGGTTAGGTCCCTATATGATTGAAAATACATGGGGAGAAGACTCTTATATTCTCAAGAATTTGTCAAGCAACATTCTTGAACTACCAGTTCATGGATAGTTCTTGAAGAGGTATTTTTCCTAAACAATACTTTTTTCTTCCATGAATAGTAGTCTAGGGCTTTTTTGTATAGTTGTAAATTCTTTGGTCTTTGTGTACTTTCTTATACATAGTCTTTTCCTTGTTCTTGTTGTTCTCTTAGTTTTGTTAGTTCCTAAGGAAAGTTGAGTTTTTGGTCTACTCTATCATAGATTCTAGATTCTTACATAGACTTATTTAGTCTATCATCCCTGGATAGAGCCACTATTGGTCTAATTTTTACAAAATATTTTTTTCCAATTTTTAGGTTGAAAATTAGAATTGAATCCATTGCTTTCTTGTTAGGGTTTGGTCCTTTGGCTTTGCAATTTTAATAAACTTTTAAAAAAATTGCCAAACCCTAAATCTTGTGTTCCTTTTAAATTTATTTGAGTGCAAAGCTTTTCAAATCTCAAATATTCCATGTCTGCTTTAAATTTTTGTGCCTCCAAGTGCCTTTTTTTCTGTTTCACACCATCTAATCTTTATACAATCAATGGTAGTTGCACCATTTCTATGTGAAGGTGCAAGTGTTTTAACCATAGTGACATAGTGACTACCACAAAATTGACTAGTAGTGTCATGAAATGAAGGCACAGTGACCAGAAAATGCATTGTTTTAGAAGATTTTAGTCACGTGTTTCTTGTCAGAGTTGTCAGAACTAGAAAAGGAATCAAATATGATGAAGTGCAAATGGCATCACTAGAATCTAGTTTTTCCAATCAATCACTATGTTGCGATTGGAAAAAGTTTATATCTCACTATTAGCAACATAGCACCTTAACATAGAATATAGAAGATGGTGACTTTTGAAAAATCTAGTGACCATAAAAGTTCCCAAGTGGCATTTGCGGACATGCATTTTTATTACTATGTTAGAAGTATTAATCATGGTAATCATGATTGATTAGCAAGTTTTTCTTGATCCCAAATTTCATCTATATCCATGAGGTCACTATCTCATGACTAGAAAAATAACAGATCTCATTGGTAGCAACATAGCACCTTGCCAAAAAGCGACGAAGATGCAAGATTATGAAATGGACGTGTGCTAAAATTCCTATCATAAATATTGGTCATGTGATTGTATTTCCTTATCAGAAGCATTGATTGTAGTAATGATGGTGGAACTCAAAAATTTAATCATCACTAGAATCTCTAAAGCCTTAAAGAGGTCGCTATGTCATAGTTGGAAAATGAAAGATTTCCATTGTTAGCAACATAGCACCTTCATTTAAAATAAGAATGCACAATAGTTCCAAAAGGTGGGTCCCAAAAAATTCTTCATTAGAAATATACCATGTAATCTCATGGACATGGTGGCATCCTACTGGAAACATGAATGCACCTAAAGTTTTAAGAATGTTGGATGTCACTATGATGTGATCAAAAAATCTTTGCGCCTTGCCATTAGTGACATAGTGCCTATCCAAAAAGTGTGCATATGGTGGGACCCAAATCAAGTGGTGTTAAAGCTAGGATTAGAATATTAAATCATATGGTAGCTTGACAGGATGTTCCCACATTAATAGTAACACGGACCCATGCCCAAGTCAGGAGTTAGATGAAAGATTATAATCGTTGGATCAAGATCAAATCAATGATCATCACCAAGTCACTATGAGAAGTTGTGCACTATTTACACAATGTGACATGGCAACCAAGGGACCCACCATAGTTTATATAACTCTAATGTTTTTTCCCCACCTTCAGATCAAGTCAAAATCTATTGGTGTCACTTTGTCACTATGGGAAGTTGCTTAGGTTTTATGTATAGAAACATAGCGAACAAGGTAAATGAAGTAGGGACCCACCACTCTGATATTAAAAACTACATTAAAATGTCTACCATCAAATTAAAATGAAATCAATGGTCATTGCTATCTTGCATAGGAAACATGCTCACTCTTTATGTATAGTGAAATAACAACTAGTTGACAAGTGTCCTCAAGAATTAGGTCCAGTTTGAAATGCTAGCAAAGAAGGAGAAGTACATATGGAGAATTTCCATTGGTTTGACTACTAGCATGTCAAGTGGAAGATGAGTCATCCCTATTTTCACTCCTAGATCATAAGATTTTCTAAGATCAATGGTGCAAATTTGAAAAGGGAAGGTAACACCACTTTATTTCACTGGTAGTTCATTAATGAGGAATCAAAGCTTCATGTGCAAGTAGAAAATATACTATATTACATAAGATCTTGACATTTCCATCTCATGTGAACAAGATTTCAAGCTTTCTTAGTAGAAGAAATTAGTGAAAATTTGTGTTGAGCTTGATCAGAATGTGAAGTAGCTTCTCCTTTGTTCATGAGACATTGTAGGATTACAGAGCAAGTAAGAAAATCAAGTAAGTCTCTTAGACTATGACCTTTGTAAGCAATCTTAGTTTCTATAAACTATATCTAGTATGCCTCCAAAGAAGGTGTTCTCTAGGTGGGAGGATTCTTTGGCTAGAAATATTCATGATGACCTGCTTGAATTGCTCCTTGAATCTACCACTAAAAATATGCAAGTTAAAATGTTAGCTTTCTTAAACCCTAGGCTTCAAGTCATAGATGGATTATATGATAAGGGAAACTAGGTTTGGGATACCAAAACCACTCAAATTGGTCTTTCTTTATTAAAGAAATGGTTTTTAGAAAGAAATTTATTTGCCCCACATGCCAATATTTGGAATTTTGATTTAGGGAAGTTATTTCTTCCAAGTGCTTTTATGGATTATGACCTCCTAGAAGCTATTGTGAAGAATTATGATCAAGAAATTAGAGTAGTGAGAAGAACTTATGGAAAAATTCTAATAACAATTAGCCTAGAGGAAATTTGAGAGGTATTTGGTTTAGGGCCTTTGATAGACTATCACGTGTCCATTGACCTAAAAGAATTAGAAAAGGAATATATGTCAAAGAAGAATGTAGTCAAGTTGGGTGCACTGTAGGCACATATAGGCAAAATTGGAAATTTTCCAGCAATAACAGAATCCTCCAAGGAACCCTTCAAAAGGTCGTATTTCAATACTAGGACTATGGAGGCATATAGGACTCTATGTAGAGTTTTTGTTGAAGATGAAAGGAAGTTTCTGCCCATAGGTTTTATGTACATGATTACTCAAATTTATTCTTTTGGTGTGGACATTATTTTTCATTTTGCCTCTTATTTAGTGGGAGAAATTTACAATGACCTCATTGGGATTGCAAAAGGCAATGTGGAGAAGATTTTTGGTCACTATTCTTTGTTAATGCATATGTTTTTGTTCAAGGGAGTAACATATTTTGGTAAAGAGATGAAGTAGAATAGGGAACAAGATGGGGAAGCACTGCCAATAGAACTATGGAGTGTAGATATGACATGGGAAGTAGAGAAGGCAAGCTTTATCAAATTTGATAGGTACTTTGCTTCATAGTTGAGTGCCTATTATTAAGTGACAATCCCAGAATACCTAAGGCATTGGTAAGTCTTATTAGGCCCCTAGACAATCCTGTAGGTTTGAAAGTTTCACATAATTGGGGAGATATCATCCCATATTCAGTTTCAACTATATTTAGGATTTATGGTTTTAGAGGTACTCCCCATGTATTGCCCTACCAAGTGCCATTAAAGGTAGGAGTATCTAAAATTTAATGGCAACTAGGAGGATTAGAGGCAACTTATTTGTTGAAAAGTTTTAAGGGTTCAATATTCCCCACTTGCATTGTATCCCACCAATTTGTGATCATAAAAGTGGGTTGGCTTTCTTTGCATAAAATTTTAGATTAGTACAAGATGGGATTCTATCACTTGGCTTTTAGGCACAGGGTTAAGCTTGACAAGATTGAACATGATTTTTATTTTCTTGAAGACATAGTAAGAAATGAATACTACTTGCAAGAACAAGAAACTAAGAAAGAAAAATGGAGAATGTTTTCAAGGGCTTTGGATTTCATTCATTTTTTTGATGAAAAGTATAGTCCTCTAGGTAATTCCATTATAGAGGCAGATAGAATAAATAACTTTATGCTTACTTTCCCTAAAACAATGGAAACTATGAATTAGAAGAAGCAATTTTTTATTAATTCCTTTCTAGATAAGGCCAAGGAGGTAATAAGAAGATTGGGATTCGCTCCCAATCTAGGGGCTAGTCAATTGACTATCCAGAAAAGACCAAGGTATACTATCATTCAAAATAAGAAGACCACTGTGGACAAAGGAAAATAAGTAATTGGATCCACTAGCACTATCTTAGAAGAGAGACTTCCTGACCCCTCCCCTAAGAGGTGGAAAATAATAAAGGAACAAGATCCTCACATTGAGGAATATTCACCTTCACAAACTCCTCTAAGGATTAAAGAGGAATAGATTACTAGGGAGCAAATTGAACAACTGGGGTCCCAAGGAAGAGTTTTCATTATCCAAGTAGAAGTAGATGAAGGAAACTCCCATGAGCCTTCTATGCCAAGTTTAGAGTTGACAGTAGTAGATTTTAAAGGAAGGGAATTAGACCCTAAAATAGAACAAGCTAGATAAAAATTTTTGTCATATGATAGTTTTGTTCAGCTTAGAGCTTTCCACTAGTTCACATGGAGAACTAACATAGGAAAGCATGAGGAAAGGTGTAACAAGTTGAGAATAGAGCATCCTGAACTAGAGGAAGTAGCCTTGTAGGATCATGTAAAAGGAGAAATGATAAAGGAATTCCAAAGTATAACCCCTAAAGAAGGGAGGAAGATGATAAAAGCATCAAATAATCTACTACTACCCAATTGGGATATAGTTGATGCTCTAATTTTTAATTATGTTTCAAATAAATTGGACCTATAAGATCCAAGCAAGAAAGAATTTCAAGGTACCATATTTAGTGAGGATCAAGACACTTTAGCTATATGGTCATCAAGGAAGGGATCTAGGATTGTTTCATCTCAACCAAATGACTTAGGATTGATTGAAAAATATTATTGTGAGAAGAGTAGCAGATATCTCTCATGTGTAGGGAACTCATATGGGTGCTGGAACATCTCAGTTTGTTTTGGCCACTATAGAAAAGGAAGGAAAGACAATGTTTGAAATGCAAAGTAAGTATGAGAGTGTTTTGGAGGCTTATAATAAAGAAGTTTGGAAAATAATTGAACTTGAAACTAAGGTAATGGGGAGGTATTCTAGGCCAAGAATCACATATCCTTGCCATCCAACGTAACCTTTTAAGTGTACTCCTCTCATAGAAATGCTAGATACCCCACAAAGGGAACAATATTACACAGTTGTAGACTTTGAAGAAGAAAAGTGCAAATTGTGGGCATTACATGTAGAGCTAAATATACAATATCAAGATAAAATGAGAAAAGCTCTTATGTATCTAGGAGATAAAATTGAATGGCCATTATTTTATGATCAACTAGCAAGAACAATAAACCTATGGGATGAAATCAAAGAAAATGATGAGGCCCTGAAGCCTATTGCGAATAAGTGGGGAAAGAGGTGGAAAGAAATGACATTCTTGTGCTACTCTATTATAAGGTCTTCACATGATCAAATTGAAAAAACCTATGATATTGCTAATGATCTTCCAAAATTTGATAATAAAAGAGTTCACCTTCAGAGAAGAATAGTTGGCTACTTGAATATGTATAAGAGTGATAAATTTGATTTATTCCCTCATGATTTAAATATAGATAATAAATTAAATAATAAAAATGAATGGGCTAAGGAATTAGATGATTTATTTTGTCTAAGACTGAATAAAATCATCAATGAAATAGGAAAAGCATTGTAGGCCACCACAATAGAAGAAATGGTGAAAGCCTGAATATTCTTTGATTCTTTGAAACAATATTTTGTTGATAGTGATAGTGAAGCTAAGTATGTTCTTAGAGAGTAACAAGATTTTCTACAATTTGATTGACCAGATGACACACTTTTTGACAAGTGGATAGTAGATATTGCTCTTGATGAACAATTGGAAGAAGTTGAAATAGATGATGATGAGGTGTAGGAGGATGACATATAGATTGTTGATATAATAGCACTAGATCAGAGAGAAGATGAGGATAAAGGTCAGCAATAAATTTTAGTTATAGGTTCGAAGGCCCAGGTTGTGGGCATGATAGAGGAACAAACAACAGTAAAAGTAGTTTTGTCAATTTAGGATGAAAATAGTGAAAACTGTTAGGTAGAAATTGATTTGAAAGTATTACAATAAGATTCATCATTTTATAGTATAGTAGTTACATATACCAAAGATTCAGAATAGTGGCTACCAATCAAAGAACCAATGGCTTGTGAAGATGTAACAAAAATGGGACCTACCAAAGGAATACTTGATGTATTAACTTTCTGTCACACAAAGTTTTGTTCTTTTGTGACTGATTGTAAAATGTAAATATCTTTTGTAAAAGGAGACCTATCAGTTCTTTATGCCTAAAGCATGTTGCATCTAACACTTTATAAGTGAGATTCTAGGGCTAGAGAAAGGTTTGATTTCTAATGCAAATTTTAGTTTTGCACTAAGTATATTTCGGTCTAGTTATGGTAGCAAACCTCCTGATGTATCTTCTCTACAAATTTTCTAAGAATACATTGATGTTATGTGATCCTTGTGTCTTTTCTAGAGTAATTCTAAGTTTTACTATAGTAGTGTACAAATTTTCAATGAAAATTAATACAACGTTGAGCTATCCCCATATCTATTTTTTCTTAAGTTTGTCTCCTTTGTTATTACTTGATTATTCTAATATTGTGTGACTAAAGCTTGTGTAATTGAATGCAATTCACTTAGGTTGTATGTCAATTCATTATTGCAATTAATTCAATGAATTAAGTAAAATCTTTAGTGAATTTGATGGGATTACTATGGTAGTAGAAAGGATGTCTGTAATAATGAATTCTAGTATGAATTGTTGATAATATTTTTTATAATGCAATAAATTAGACTTGTAAATTGGGGTAGACTCTGAATACCAATGGAATAGGCACTGATCTAATTAATCTAGACTGTAGATAGGTAGATCATGAATGAGCATCAAGTCTAAAATCAAAATCAATTTTATTTGACTATTTTGAAAAGTTTCAAAGGTGGTCAGCACTTATTTGCATATAATCTCTTAGTATTAGTTAGCTAATTTTCTAGAATTATTTGCAAATATAAGAAGAATTGTGACCAAATATTTTTGTAAGGGGTGTATATCATCTAAAAGTATCAAGAAATGGATAAAATATGTATATGGTAGAGATAGAAGATGAGAATCAGAATGAAACTAGTAAAATTCTCATACAACAACATTTATTCTAAATCATCCCTTAGGTATTCCCACCTTAGTTCTATAGAGCCTAAAGAGTAGAAAGCTAGTCTTGGTTTTGTTGAAGTTGGTTCCAAATGGTTTGCACACATAATTGTTGATAGGAAGTAGTTAACACTTAGAATATGTGAGTATTATTGTATTGTATTGAGCCTTTATTGTTCAATAGTTGCAAAACACCAACATAGCCTTCAAGAGGCTCATTGTTTAGAAGTACTTGGCTACTCTAAGCTTCAAGTGTCTAGTTTCTAAACTAAACTTGCTATGATTTAGGCCCAAGAGACACACAAGAGCATCTTCTAGAGGTAAGTTCCAATGTCCAGAACTTTCTCTCTCTAATCCAAGAAGAAAGGTTAGAGTGTCATTATCACTAGTTAGGAGTGTGGCAGTAACACATACCCCTATAAAATCTATCTCCACTCCTCCTATTGTTAGGTCTCAGCCTAGAATACCATTTTCTTATATCAATAGAGCACTTGTTTATATGGATAGATCTCACACTTTTTCCATCGTTAATAGTAGGAGCCCCCTCCTATTATCCCAAAGGCATGACATACTAGTATTGGCTCTTAAAAGTGTGCCTAATTTTATTTGAAAAACCTCCATATCCCCTATTGAACATATTCAAGAGGTGTCTAATATTTATAATATTCATAGCATCACCAAGGATGATGTAGCAATTAGACTTCTAGCCTTCTCCTTAAAAGGAAAGGCATTACAATGGTATAGAGGTTTACCTCATAACTCTATTACTAATTGGGATGGGTTAGGGGCAGCCCTATCTATCACTTGTGGAACAACTAAAAACTATCAAGAGGGCCCACCATGAATGTATGACTGATGTCAATTATAGATTTCAAAATATGTGGGATAGAATACCTACTATAGTAAAATCCTCTCCTAGTAATGCGTTTGTGTATTATCTCAGAGCTTGCAACAGTGATATTGCTACCATTTTTAAACCTACGGGAGGGGGGACACTTTAACAAATTCTTATGAGGTTTCCATAAAAGCTAAATTTATCTTGACACAAGGAGGGTAGTTAGCTTCAAGCCCCCAATGCCTTTCTTCCCTAACATGCCTAATCATCAACCTACTATGGCCTCCATTCATGTCTCCTTTGTAAGCTAGCCTCTTGTTGTGGTTCCAATAGACTCTACATCCTCTAATTGAGTTGATAGGATTGAGGCTATGATGTAGACATTGATGCATAATCTAGATAGAAGGATGTTGGATCAAGAAAAGAAGATGGAAGAAAATAGTGCAATAGGGAAAAAAATAGGAAATGAGTTGGTAACCATGAAGAGGCAACAAGCTCAAAATAATAAGCCTCTTCAACTCTAGAGTCAAGGTCTCATTCATGGTAGACCTCCAAACTAGATTCATGTCCCCTACAATTAGAATAGACCTATCAATCACCCAAGCAATTAGAATAGACCTATCAAACACCCCTAGGCATTAAAAACCAACCTAAATAGGGCCTCATAACAACCTTGCCCAAGATCAAGATTTCTACCCTTCTTGTAACTACTCCTATGGATACTACATGTGTCAGAAGGTAGAATCTTACTTGACTTTATCTATACCAAAGTGAGCAGTTGCCTAGTAGCACAATTCTAATCAACCTATTGATAAATTTCAGCAAGATGATTGTTTTATTATAAACTACTTAGTGGAAGAGCATGGTAATGTAAATTAGGATTCCTATGCTTATAATACTAGGAGTAGGAAAAGAGTTGTGGAGGAGGTTTCTCCTCAACTTCCTAATTGGATTTCCAAATCAAGTGTAGCATCACATGTATAAGCAAATGGCCAACAAAATAATGTGAATTAGCTTGCCAATGCTTCTCATCAGCAAAGGTAGGGTGAAAGCAAAGATAACGTGAACAACCCATAGACTATCCCACCTCAAGATTCTACTTCCAAATATCCCACTAGAAAATCTAATGCTCCATTTAGTGTGGTCCTCACATTTCTATGCGGGATGTTATAACTACTATACCATTACAAAGGATGTTATTGTAGTAGGAGTTGGAAAACATTGAACTCAAAGATCAGCCACCTAGCATAGAGAATGTTGTGAGCTTGGTACAACCATTTAAGGACATGGAAATAAGAAAAAAGGTTAGACCTCCTTCATTTTATGTTTCTTTGATTATAGGAAATAATCTAGTCTACAACTGCATGATTGATTCAAGGACTAGTAGTTTAGTAATGCCCAATTGTGTTGCTAATACATTAGAAATGAAATATGGACCCATTGTTAAAGATATGCTGCAATTAGGTGGTAGTACCATCAAGACCATGGAAATCCTTAAGAATGTTGAAATGGCCTTATATGCATGTCCAAGTTGCACTATAATTTAGGATATATCAATTGTTGAGGTCAAGCCACACTTTTCCATTTATCTTTCAAGAAATTTCACTATTCAAATAGGTGGCTACATATCATTTGATTGGTCATATATGTTTTCTAGAACTAGATATGGAACCAAAGCTTCAATCAAAGTAGAAGCATTAGCTCTCCACCATATTTAGTCCTACACTCCTAATCTCATCAATATGAATTGTACCATCTTGGAAATAGATGAAAATGATATAACAAATGAGCTTGCCACTTCTTTAGCTGATACACCCAATTTCCTCTTAGACTAGTGGGCTAATGCTTATTAGTTTGATCCTATATCAAAAAACTTAGAGAATGGCTTAGGAACATATTATATATCAGAAAGGATGCTCTTGTCCCTAACTTGATGAAAACCAAAGAAGATGCAAGTGGAATATGGAGTATGTATTTTGATGGATCAAGAAATAAAATTGAGTTAGGGGTTGGTGTATTGTTGGTTTCTCTTGCATTAGAAAGGTACTATCTCTCATGTAGGCTTCAGTTTAGTTGTACTAATAATATAGTTGAATACGAGGCATTGATTTAGGGTCTCTTACTTTCTCAAAAAAGAGGAATCCAAGAATTGAGTGTGTATAGGGATAGTGAGTTGGTGATCAATCAGGAGAGGAATCAAAATATTACTAAGAATAGTTTTCTCAAGTCTTCCAAACATAGAGTTTGGGATTTTCTTGAGGGTTTCAATGCATTTAATATTCAAAGTATCCCTAGTAAAGGAAATAGACATGCTAACAGACTTGCAATAGTGTGTGGAGCCTCAAAGATGAGAAGAAGTAGAAGATTAAAGTGGTGGTTAGACCTGTTGTCCCTGATAATGATACCAATTGGTAGGTCTTTGAATCTAATGTGCAAATTGTGAGTTTCTTGTAGAATGAAGTAGAGTTCTTAGATAGAAATTAGTCAAGATTACATGACCAATATGGTGATCAAATCATCAACCTCAGCAACAAAAAATTACCTAAGGGTCTCATTACCTTATAAAGTGTCTTCAACCCTAATGACCAAGTGAGAGAAAGAGGCATGAATCTTGTTGAAAACAAAGGAGACCATGTGCCAATTATAGTTGTTGATGGAAGGATTCTAAACTATGTTATGAAACTAAGCAAGAAATTTTTTTGTATCTATGTCAAGAATTTAATGATATATTTTCTTGGACATATGATGATTTAAAGGGGTTTGACCCTTGTTTGTTTCAACATACTATAGATTTGGTGGATAATGTCAAGCCTATTAGGAAAAAAAAGATGCTCGTAAACTCCAAGATTGAGCCCCTAATTAGAAATGAGTTGTCCAAATTAATTGAGGCCAATACCATTTTCCTTAACAATCACTCCTCTTGGGTGGCAGACATTGTCCATGTTAGGAAAAAGAATGGAGAGATTAGATTGTGCATAGATTTTGAGGATATTAACCAAGCCTCCGTCAAAGACCATCATCCCCTCCCTTCTATGGACAAAATATTGTCCAAGTTTAGTGGTTCAAAGAGATTCTCCTTCATGAATGGATTCTCAGGTTATAATTAGGTGTTAGTCAAGGAAGCTGACAGATACAAAACTACTTTTACTACCAAATGGGGTACCTATGCCTATAGCAAGATGTCTTTTGGACTAACAAATGTAGGTGCCACATTTCAAAAAGAAATGGAGATGGCCTTCAAAAATATGATTGAGAGGTTTGTGTTAGTCTACCTTGATGATATCATAGTATATTCTAAAAATGTAGTAGAACTTTTTGGTCATCTCAAAAAAGTGTTTACAAGATGTAGAGAGTATAGAGTATCCTTGAATCTAAGAAATGGTGTCTTTGCGACTAATCAAGGGAAATTATTAGGACATATTCTATCTAAGGATGGTCTAACTATTGATTGAGAGAGGAAAAAGGAAATACTTGCCCTTTCTCTTCCTAGTCACAAGAAAGGTCTGCAAAGTTTTCTTGGTAGAATACATTTTGTTAGAATATTTATTACTAACCTAGCTACCATGGTGAAACATCTTATAGCTACAATAAAAAAGAATATGGCCTTCTCATGGACCAAGGAAGGGAAAGAAATTTTTGAAGAGGTCAAAGAAACCATAGCTTCAACTCCTACTCTCATTAATCCAAATTTTCATAAGGATTTCATTTTGTACACCTTAGGAGGTGGGTCAAATATTTATAATGTTTTCACTCAACTAAATGGAAAAAATGAAGACTAACCTATTGCTTTCTTTAGTGAAGGACTCAAAGAATATGAAAATAAGTATAGCTATGTGGAAAAGCAGGCACTTGTTGTCATTAGAGCTAGCTATATAGAAAAGTAGGCTTGTGCGACCATAAGAGCCTTGAAGAAATTTAGATTCCTACTATCTCATAACGAAATCCATTTTTTGATCTTGCATGCTTCTGTAAAGGATTTCTTGTTAAGAAAAGACATTAGTGAGAAAAGAGTTGGTTGGATCACCAAGGTGATGGAATATGATTTGGATATTTAGATCACCAAAATAATAAGGGGAAAGGGATTGTGTGAATAGATGATCTCATCTCATGAGCCTGATGAAGAAGTTGTCCTAGTGTTGGCAGAACAATAGGAGGCAAGAAATGATAATCCAAGGAGTTGGATAGATGATATGAAGACATTCTTAGCTAGGAATAGATATCCTCAAGGTTTGGATAAAGCTAAAAGAAGATAGTTTAGATTGTAGTCTATTCCTTGTGCTATAATTGATTGTGTTCTATTTAGGAGAGACATCAATAGAATCCTACTAAGATGTATTGATGTCAATCAAGTAGAGAGGATAGTCAAAGAGAGTCATGATGGTCCTAATGGTGGCCACTTTTTAGCAAGAACCACTATAATGAAAATTATGAGAGTCAGTTAGTATTGGTCATCCTTGTTCCATGACTGCCACAGGCACGTAAGGAAGTAAAGAAAGGGTGCCTTCTTCTCAAGTAAATAGAATCTTGTAGCTATCCGACTTCACCCCATCTAGGTTGATCAACCTTTTTCTCAGTGGGGATTAGATTTTTCTTGGTCCTATTAACCTACCTTCTATCTTTGGTCATAAATAAATTCTAGCTACCATGGATTATTTTACAAGATGGATAGAGGAAATAGCCTTAAAAGACTCTACAAAAGCTTTAGTTGTAGAATTTATTTATGGAATTATGACAAGGTTTGATGCCCCTTTTATTATTATTTCAAATAATGCTAAACCATTCATAGGAGCTCAAATTTGTGCATGAGAACTTGATCATGGTATTTACTTGAGCACATCTTCCAATTATTATCCTCAAGGAAATGGTTTAGCTGAGTCATCCAATAAAAAATTGATTAGAATCATCAAGAGAACTATTGAAGATAACCAAAGGTGTTGGCACCAGAAATTGAAGACTGTCCCTTAGGCTAACAGAATAACACCCAAGAGATTGATAGAAAATTCTCCTTTCATTTTAGTTTATGGTAGGGAAGCTAGGCTTCATGTCTCACTAGAGTATCCTACTCTTGAGCTAGCTCATTAGGTGGGATTAATTGAAAATGATGCTATGTTTGTAAGAATGGAAAATCTAATGGAGCTAGAGGAAAAAAGAGGTTAAGCAATCTAGAACTTAGAAATATATTAGTAATAGATGAAGAGGAGCTTTGATAAGAAGGATAAGGTAAAAATTTTTAGGGAAGGTGATCTTGTGCTTGAGTGGGATGTAGACAAAGCAAAAGGAGGGAGACACTCAAAGTTTGATGCCTTATGGAGTGGTCCCTATGTAATCATTAGTTGTAAACAATCTAATGCTTTCTAATTGGGCAGGCCCGATGGAAAAGTATTACCTATTCTAGTCATTGGAATATATCTTAATCTCTATTTCTAATGGAATTTAATATTTATGTACATAGTTAGAGTACTTTTGTTATCATGTTCTTTCCTATTTTCTAAGAAGTGCATGGGAACATGTGTTTTTTGTAGTTGAGGGGTTTTGGTTCTAAATTTTTTACAAGTTGTAGAGGGGGAAGGCATGTTATGGATCAAAATACAATAGAAGTGGTAAATTTGATGAGCTTCATAGTTTCAAAGACTCCATAGCCTAATGGATCTTTTGATGGTCACTTGTCTTATGCCAAGTAGGCTTGCATCCTCCCTGAGTTGCTAGAAATATTAGCCAAAATTGCTCTCCCACCAAAAAATCAAATTCAAATAATAATCTATTTTAATGATCACCTTGGGTTTCTTATGAAATGACTTAGCATTGGAAATATTCCTTATTTTATATTATGCTTTAGGATATTCATAAGTAGCAATCATGTGATACACCTAGTGATAGTTGGTTAAGTGTTGACTAAGGTCAAGGTGGTGAAGGTGTGTTTTTCTTTGTTTTCACCCAATCGCATGGTTATATTGACATGTTTTGGTTAAGTTGCAACAATATGAAAAAGGGAAAGCCTTTAGCATTCAAGATAAATTTCACACCAATAGATCTTTTATATCTACGATAGGTGCATGATCACAACAAGTTAATAGATGGCTAAGTTTTGAGTTATGATTGAGTGGTTCCCTTTGTCTCGCTTGATCACTAGGACTCGATAGTAACACTAGTTTAAGGTGGTGATGGTGTAGATATGGTAAAATCTTAGTCTTTGCAAGATCACAATTAGTAAGTAACACCAAGGGTAGGTTGTAAGAAAACGATGAACTAATGTCCACAGTTTTACAAGAAGTAACTATTATTCGAGGGAGGTGTTGGAGAGGTTGCACTCGTGAATGGTAAAAAAAAAGGCATAAGGATTGAAATGTTGATAGAGTAGCATAATGGTAAGAAATGTTTGGTCCATGTAGCAAGACTTAATGGTTAAAACTATGTTGACCAAGAATCATGGCCGAATTGGAAGTCAATGCCAGCAAAAATAGTTCTTTGAATGATGAATCCAATCTTTCTAATCTCTTGTAACCATTCCCATTGATCCCTAGGCTTGATAAATTTAAAGATGTATTCCACCACCTTTGGTTGATCCATCCATTGTTAGAGATTAAATAATCATCACTCCTGACCTCTTAGAGATTTTTTTTTGTTGAAGAAGTGATCCTCTCATGTATAGATTTACTCAATAACCAGATTTTTTTAGTTTTGCAGTAGTTCCTTTGAAGATTTGATTGTAGTGGTTGATTTTTATCTTATGAGGGAAGTCATCCAAGTTATGCTAGAACTATAAAGGTAGATATTGTACTCTTTTTGAGAGTTAAACCTTCTTTATTTTCCCCTAGTATTTCCTTGGCATGGTACTATAATTCCTTCTTTCCCTTTGGATTATATGACTTTTTGTCTTATCTCTTTCAACTGTCAACATATTGTGTGAGATTGTCTACCTCTCTTTGATGTACTGTAAATACTTGTAATCTAGATTTTTTGTATCTCTTTGGCCTATGATGATAAGAAGTAAATCAATTTTCCTTGTGTCATTCATGAGGTTATCTGATCTTTGTGTGGTTTACTATTTAAAACAAGTTTGAATCAATATATCTTTGGACTATCATAATAATAGTACTATGCATGTATAGGAAGAGACTAGTCTGAATACTCTATTTTGGTTCATCACCTCTTTAGAATGGATTGGGTAGTTACTTTCATCTATTCCTTCTCCCTTTTCTCTTTTAGAATAGTTTAAGTGCAGCTTAATAGTAGAGGAAGCTGGCCTTCTCTAGAGATTCAACCTGATAGTTCATGTTCCATAGCTTGCAAGTTTTTTCCATATTTCATGAGGATATCCTTAACTAAGACTTTGGAAAAAGGTGCAAGCTTTTGTGACAAAAAAACCTTTTCCTTTTATTAGACATGGTGCATCATTACCAAACCTTACACTATTTTCATCATAATAATTCAAGGTAATGAATTTACTTTTATCTCTAGTCATGTGATGTGAACACCTACTATCAATGATCCATTAATCATTCTTGTTCACACAAGACACTGGGGCAGTTGCCTCATCCTCATCAGATTCATCCTTCATTGAAACATACATCACTTCATCATCATGATCATCAAATCCATCTTTTGTTTCCTTTTCAGAAATGTAACAAGACTTCTTGCCTTTGTCTTTGTAATATTTGTTGTCTTCATCTCTTCTAATTTTGTATTTGTCACCATATCTATAATTCTTCTTCTTTGGACATCTAGTAGCAAGATGACCAACCTCATTGCAATTGAAACACATGCTAGGTAACTTACATTTGAACTTGTCTTTACCTCTATGAAATCTCCTTGCCAATAGTTCTTCAAGTTGATCTACATCTTCCTCATCTGTATCACTATCACTAGACACATATTTTGTCTTTTTATTTTTCATTTCATCAGGTTCCTTCAATGATAGCTTAGCTTTGAAAGCAAATTCAATATTTTTAGGTCTGTAATTATCAAAGATAGATAGCTCAAAAGTAATGAGCCTACTTACCAGACCTTAAAGAGTCAGATTATTCCTTGGCATACATCTCAATTCTTGTACTATAGAAACTCTATTAGCATAAATAGGTAGTACTTCTCTCAAAACTTTTCTTAGTATAGTATCATCATCTATTGTACTTGTTCAGACTTAAAATTCAAGCCCTAATTTTGAGTACCATTGAAAAAATCAATCCCTATAAGAGAATTCGGATCAATATGTACTTGGCTATCCATTCAAGGCCTAAGAGGTATTTTATACTTCTAACACCTTGTATTTAGTACATCTATGTGTTTCATGGGGATAAATTGCCATTTCGAGCTATTCTGTGAAGTCCAGTTTTGAACAATTTCTAATTCTACATTTTTCTCTCAAATAGTGATAAGAGGTTGTGTTTGCAATTGAATATCTTGCACCCAATAATGTTTTTGTTAGAGTAAATATTTAATTTACTAATTATTTATTCTATTACTCAAGCTTACTTAGGTAAATGCATTTATTTATTAGTTGTAGTCTAGGATTTTTTTATAAGTTGTTGACAATACGAGAGTTTGTTCTCTCCTAAGTCATACTTATCCTCTCACATTGTTCGAGGACTTTCCACCTAATGTGGATGTATGCTTAGTTGTCACACTTATCTCCTAGCATCTTCTAGCTTGTTCTAGGAGATTCTTGGAGCTCTTTATATTTGGGCTCCCTCATTGTATTTTCACACAACATCATCACATTCTTAATGTAAATAATTTTTCATTGTGTTTGCATATTTTCTCTCATGTCCGTTTAAGGTTTTTCCCTTGCTCCACGCTCTTCTCTCCTTGGCTTTCCTTTGACAGGTTTTCACATGTAGGTGATCTTGGGTGTCTTTAGAGTTGGATTTCATCAACTCCAACATGGTATCAGAGCCTTCCTGCTGCTGTTTCATTGAAGGATTTTTGAAGCCGTGATTTAGAGACACAAACCCTAGTTTGTTTGTGCTTTTTTCTTCAAATCAAGGGGATAGAAAACTTTTGGAGTATTTTTAGCCCAAATGGATGTTGCCATTGGATACGAAAGGCCATTTGTAGTCAGGATTCATATAAAGCTTGTCATTTTTGGAGACAGAGCTCCAGGAGGAAAAATTTTTTTTGCTTCTAGGTCATTTTCGTACAGATTGTATGAATTTTGGGCGAAAAAAAAATTTAGGCACACTGCCGAGTGGTCACCACCGCACAACCAGTGCTTAGCTTGTGAGACACCGCAGCACCACCATGGCTTAGCCACCACCCACTCACAGAGCGCCGCCAGTGGTGCCTCCATTTCTCTCTGCCTTCGTTGATCTATGCTCTACCGTCCCAGCCACTGTACCTGGTTCCACCTCTGACTCTCCTCCCATTCTCCTCCTGCCAGCATGTACGCACAGTCAGTGCCATGTTAGAATTTTGGCCTAGTTAGTGCAGTCTGTAGAGTCAGTAGTGACGTGGGTCTTGTGCCCAGTCAGTAGGTTGTAGGGGTGACACGTGGCCTGCGAGCCATGTGGACCTACCATGTCACCTGCTTGCCACGTGGCATCCATGTGGCACTGCCACATGGCCCTTATTTTTTGTGGTGATGGCCACATGGCCATCAAATATTTTCCATTGAAATGCTGACATCATCATGATATCAGCACTGCATCAGCACCTTGCTTGCACTTCTCCTCCTAGTTCATTTCAGAGCTACTCTTGGTTTTTTGGCCATAACTTGAGCATACAGACACATTTTTCCAATCCGAAAGAAGTGCCAAAAAGCTGGTTCCAAGACAGAGACATTGGTGCATTTATTTTTAAGTTTTGATGCTTTTTTGTTGCTTTTTTTTAGTCAAATTCTAAAGTTCAATTTTTGACTCCGACAAGCATATCTTTTGCGTCCCATGCCCTTTTTTGAAAACTTTATATTTTTGAAAAGCTGGTCCTGTCACATTTTTAAAAATGTTGTCCTTTTTCTTAGTTTTTTACCTATGCTCTTTCTATCATAGTTTTGGCATTTTTTCTATATGGTGGATATCTTTAGTGTTTTAGGCTCAAGGATCATTTTCCTGGCACATGGTTTCCTTTGTTTTTAGTTGTACTATATTTTGTATAAGCTTGTTTTCAATTTTGATCATTGTAGCTATCATTTTGAAGCAGTTTTATGTATCACACTGAGATAAAGTACCACTTTTGCATTTTGGAGGTGCATTATTTTTATAAAGCACCATGGGGGGATAGTTGTTTGCTATTTTAGACATTCTCCCTTTTTCAAGTGAGTGTCCCTTCCATGACATTAGCCCATGCAGAGTCAGTTTGACCGTGTCTTTATAAGTGGTTGTACCTATTCCTCTCTCATCGTTCTTAGTTCATCTGCAGGAGACTTTGGCCCACATTGTTAGTTGCCTGTCATCACACCCCATCTGCATTAAGGGGGGGTTATGTTGTTGTTCTAATGCATCCTTGGTTCAATGGTTTGATAATGTGAACTATGTATTTAGTGGTTGATCCTATATACAAGTTGATTGTAGTGGCTAGCGACCTATGCATTTCGATGAGATGGATCATCTACCATACAGACATGCTCGGTTCGTGCCATCTTCTTCCTTGGTGGTACTTCAGATCAACAATTTGGTAGATTTTGCGGCTTCTTCATGCTTCAATGATGCTCTTCATGATCACTCCTAGTTCCTATTTTATGGGGACATTTCCCTAGTTGGAGGCTTCTTCAGTTCTTCACTAATTTTTTACCTCTTTATGGGGGAGGGTTTTTCCCACGTGGTTTTCTCTCTTTCGTCATTTATAGAGGTTGCATTCTCTTTGCATTGTACATGGGTACCTAACATGGCCTTTTTGCCAGGACCCATTCTGCATTTCATCTTAGTCTTGTGAGCTTAAGGCATTTCCCTAACTTGCACTTAAGGGGGGTGTTAGAGTAAATAATTAATTTACTAATTATTTATTCTATTGCTTAAGCTTACTTAGGTAAATGCATTTATTTATTAGTTGTAGTCTAGGAGTTTGTTATAAGTTGTTGACAATATGAGAGTTTGTTCTCTCCTAAGTCATACTTATCCTCTCACATTGTTCGAGGACTTTCCACCTAATGTGGATGTATGCTTAGTTGCCACACTTATCTCCTAGCATCTTCTAGCTTCTTCTAGGAGATTCCTAGAACTCTTTATATTCGAGCTCCCTCATTGTATTTTCACACAACATCATCACATTCTTATTGTAAATACATTTTCATTGTGTTTGCATATTTTCTCTCATGTTTGTTTAGGATTTTTCCCTTGCTCCACACTCTTCTCTCCTTGGCTTCCCTTTGACAGGTTTTCACATGCAAGTGATCTTGGGTGTCTTCGGAGTTGGATTTCATCAACTCCAATAGTTTCATGACTCACCACTTTGGGAGTGTTTAGTGTCCATAGTAGAGAGCCTATGTTTCAGATTTTGAGTCATTTCAAATCTATTCGTCTAGTTTTTAAATCCCTCAAAGTTTGCAATTTATCGATGTCATACTGATATGAATTGTTTTGAATTCTAGGAAGCCCTATTTGATTTGTTATAGCTTTGACCCAGTTGACTAAAATGATGAAATTTCTTTTGCATTACATTTTGGAGGTTAGAGACTTTCTATGTTTCAATTTTGAGCATATGATGAATCCATTTGATCAGTTTTCAAACATGATTCTTAATGCAATTTATAACTTTTTATTGGTGTCAAGGAAGGAAAATTTGTCGAAACCCTTATCCATGATTTCATAACTCTAAATCCATGATAGGTGACATTAAATGGATTGTACCACTATGTTGTACTCTAAAAATACTTTAAGTGTGCCAATTTAAAAATCTTAATGAATCTGTCTGCACACTTTCATAGGTCCATTCCATTTGCAAAAATTATTTTTCTACTATTATTTCCACTACAATTTTGAGTAGCCCACTTTGACCGATTGCCATTTTCACCCTATTATTCATCATAAGCCCAAATCAAAGATTCATATTATCCTCATGACAATAAACCAATGTCTTAGTTTTGGTTGCCCCAAGTATTAGTTTACCTAGTTTTCAAAGCCAAATCCAAATGCATTTTATTGTTTTCTAACATGTTTTCTTGCAGGTAGTTCTAAGAGGACAACTTCGATAGTCAATATCATTTGACTAAGAATTCATCATGAGACAAGATTTGGCAGGGTAAGAGTGTACAGAATAGAGAATATGTGTTTTTAATTCCAAAGCCCAATAAGGTGTTTGGGTCAATTTTTAAGGCTATTCAAAGGACCTTCTAGCAATAAAATGAAAATTGGTAATAAAGGGTAAAAAATGAGCTTTTAGGGATAATTCAATGCTCGATTTTGATTTGAGTTAGTTAGAAGATCTCAATGGATAAGTTTTGAGAATTTAGTTGTTTGGAAAAAAAAACAAAAAATTAGTCGAACCCACTTTGGCACCCAACAAAATGGTATCAGAATGATAAGATATATTGGGGATTAAAAGTTTCCTAAAATTGAAGGGTTATAATGATTGTAATCGTTATAATTTTGGGCACATATCTTTCAAAGTTGCAAAGATGAAAGATTAAGTAAGAGATATCTACAATAAAAATGATCAAGCTCCTATGGAAACTCTATGGAGAAAGAGCTAGAAGCACACTTGTATGAACTTTAGATGCAATTGAAACGCTCAATTGGGTCAAATAAGGACTTGGAGCAAAGGTTTTATGTGCTTTAATACTTATATTACGTGAAGGCAGCTTGGGAAGACGTAAAAAAGAATGGACTTTAGTAGGCTCATTGATAGCTTTAGCTCTTCTAGCTACAACATATGCCTTATAGAATAGTTTATTGCAAGTTTCTTGTCAAAATCTCGATTCTCTCACATTTACAATGCTTAAATAGACAAAGTTGTTTTTCACTGCGATATTCATGTACTTGATTTTGGGGTTAGAGAGATTGACTGAAGTAGCTATGATAATCATTTGTTTGTATTTAGCTAAGCATAATCTCTTATAGGTAGAAGTAGACTCTTCAACAAGTTGGAGCCTTAGTGTTATTGGTAATTACTACCATGCTTCTTCATATTGGAGAACACATAAGTTAAAGAGGAGGAGCCATAGTTTGGGAAAAATAACACCCATAGAAATTTGTTTTAGAGGCATGAAGAGGCTGATTGGAAGACCATGCAGGGAATCCCATGTAAAGGGTAGAACATCAAGAAAGGGGGCCATAGGTAAGAAAGGAGACCACAAAAAAAAGAAAGAAGATGTTGGGAGCTATAACTCAAATTGGCAGATAGATGTTGCTTATGTTGTCACTGGGGAACAAGTGAATTAGAGAAGAGGGCATTTGCGTCCAAGGTAGAGGTAATACCCATGGTGGAAAATGGGCTCTTTTGTTTGAAATCTCTCACTCATGGAAAATAGAAGATAGCCATAAGAGAATAGGGGAGGAGCCCCACATTGATAAAATAGGGAGGAATTTTCCAAACTAAACTGCTCCCAAGAGCTAAGGTAATGCATTCAACATGAATAGGTATTAAAGATTTGTGAGTCATTTATTCCATGCTGAAAGGAAAAGACAAAACCCTAGCATTTGTAGAAGGTGAAGCATTCCACTACAGGAAGAGACAACATGGAATGAGGAAGGAAGATAGAGAAACCCACAATGTTTGAGCACGAGTAGATGGTGACAAAAGAAATAAAGCCTGCCATGAGCAAAGGGAAGAAAAGTTAGAGGCTTAATCCCACATTCATAATGTAAGGGTTTCTTTTAGCTTTTAAGTAACCCAAGACACAATACCATAGTGTCAACGAGAAAAAAGCTTTTGGAAGCCATGGAAGGTAGAGGGGCCCACTTGGCTAGCTGGTGAATAGTAAAATGTTTTGACCAATAGAGAAAATAAGTGGATTTGCCAAAAAAGTTGAGGATTCCAATGGTCACCGCCAAAAAATGGGATGGTTTCACTAGTAGCAACATGGTGACCTCCCAAAAATTTAAAATTTTGACAAGAAACCTCAAAGAAAATTGAGATTCTGATGAGAGATTGTAGAGACTATGGGATCCAATGGCAGTGCTGACAACGAACTAGAATTTGACAAGTGGCAGCATGTGGCAAGCAGACTCTTGAAGTGGAAAAGTGACGTGATAGTCCTAATTTTAGAATGCATGAGATCATACCATGTGTCAGATCTAATGGTAGTCGCCATGTTGCCAAAGTGAAGTTACTCGATGTTAACATAGTGACATGGCAACTCAATCAGAAACTGACAAGTGGTGGGGGTTTTAGATGTTGCATGCTTCTTGATGTGCTGATGTGGCAAAGAGTGACACATGTTGCAAGGTCATTATGTCACTGATGATGTGATAGAATGCTAACTAGGATATCAACATAGCAATCAATGATTTGGTATGGTGATGTGGCATGATGATATGGTAAAGTAGGTAGCCAATGAGATGATGCCATGTGGGGTCTAGGTGGCAAGGGTTAGATGATGAAGTTGTTGGCTCCCGATTTAACAGAATTTGAATAACCATGTATGCAAGGCAAGAATGGGTCTATGGGTAGCTATCTCCAATAATGGACACAATTTACCAAGAACCTGGGCCAACTATAGGGCTACACTCCTTCTACACTTCAGGCTCTACAAAACCTAGGCAGGTGAAGCTCTTAGGATCCAATTATGTGACCAATGCAATAAGCATAATCAGATTCCAAAATAATAGATAAAAACCCCTAATTCTTCTATACTTAACTAGTACTTCATAAGCATGAAAAAACTAATGACACAACTCATGAAAATGGCAAGCTAAGTGAGGGTTAACATTGAATAACTTTCAACATGAAAGAGGAAATGTTTGATTAATGATGTTGATTCAACACAACCTCAAATATGCAATAGTATAACAAGTGATCCTATAACTAATCAATGCCTAATCTATTGGGAAATTCCATGAATTCAAAACATACATCTATGACATCATGACATATTTCATATACCTAGACATTTGATCTATCTAATCACCTTGTGATTCAGACATCAGTGTTCATTTAGATCTCATTCTCACAAAATATCCTTCTCAAGTGACCAGTAACCTTGTTAAACATATCAAGCATTTACTTGGCCCTTTGGTCCAATAGAAAAATACATTAAACATACAACCTAAAGGGGATGCAAATGGATCTTAGATCTTTGTTCCAAGACCACATAAGACTTACAGATTGCTAAGATTGGAGACAAGAACCAGAATGAAACTAGTGAAATTATTGCTGATATGTATTGATTTCCTTGAAACTATACATTTAAATGCACAAAATTAAAACATGAAAATACCTAACATATAAAAACTTTCTATATTATTTGCACTACTATTGTTCACATGAGAAAATCATGCTAAAGAATGGTGTCACAGTCAAGTAAAACACTTCAAAAACTGGCACCAAGACCTGGTATCATAGCAATGAAACTTTTCTTCCTAGAAATCGAAACCAGTACAATGAGAAAGAAAGGGAATGATATAGGAGGAAGGAATTCCTAGATTGAATCTCTAATTGACATCTGTCCACTCAGAAATCCTTCCCAAGAAGATGAAAAACCTCTTTCTACCCTCTCTCTTTAATAGGTGAATCAAATCTCATCATTTGGCCTCAGAGGTATAAAATATTCCAAAACATGATGATGAAAGAATGCAACTGATTCCTAATGTTAAAATGAACACAAGGTAAAAAGTAACAAATCAGTTGAAAATGGTCTCAATATTGCAAAATCATCTTTCCTAGCTTATTTTTACCACATTCAAGCTTCAATAAGTCTTCAAATCTGCCCTCTAACAAACTCTAATGATTAATGATCACATTTGCCTATTCTATTGCCAATGCCCTAGATTTTACAAATTGACCTGTAGCTTGAACTAGTAAGCACTTGTGTGAAAAATGATCTCAAATTCAAAAAATTTGGATTCTCCTAGTTTTGGTGGTATATCGGAGTGTCATTTTTTGACAAAAATTACCCAAGTTATGCTTGCTTGAAGTTCAAACCTCCATCTCATGACTTCCATATTCATTTTGCAAAAATTTTAACTTTTCAAAGTTTAAAACTATAGAGAAAATCCAAATATGATTTTAAACTTTATGCCCTACATGTAGACCCTGAGAAGGAATAAAATAAAATTTTATTTGAAACCTTTGAAATTCTTCCTTCCCTTCCAATCTAGGTCAAACTTAGTTTGACCAATTTGGACACATGTTAAGATGTGATTGGATCAGGCTTGCATAGCTGGTGCCACATGGCATCACTTCATTCATCCTTGTCCTTGCCATGTCAATGTGCCACCTGAATGCCACATGGCACTCCACTATTGGTCAAAACTCACATCTACCTCATCAATGTTATCGAGACCCGCTACCATGTGTCATCACCACATCAACCCTCACCATGTCTCTATGGTAATTCTCATGCATCTTTTGCTTGGTGACGTAGTGATGATCACACAATCAGGACACATGTCACAATCTCCTTCCATTTTCATTTGACGTACCATGTCATCACCTTCTTGCCACATGTCACTCACTGGTTTGCTAATAGCAACTACGCACAAGACCCACATTGCATTTCACATTGGAGTTTGCTTTCACTAGTTTTTAGACTTTTTCGGGAACCTTGTTATGTTTCTAGCTGGATTTCCAAGATTTCCCAGCTAGTGAAGTAGTGAAACACCAAATTTTTGAGTTTTTTGATCGCTTTCATTCCACTGACATCATCTCTATTTTGTGTTTTCCTGGTCAAAATTTTGGTCCTCTTTCCTCTAGCCAGCTGGTTGACCATGGGCCCCACATACATGCTCAAGGCTTCAAAAGCCTTTGTCTTAAAGACATTAAGTTATATGTAAGCATTTGTATTTAAAAGATATAAAGCCCATCATATTGCCGATGTGGGATTAAAATCTTATTTTTCTCTACCCGCATTTTCTTCCTGCTTGCATGGTCTTTGCAGATTCATTTCTCAAGTGAGTGCAGACAGGCATTAAGCATGAGAAGCTGTTGATGAAGCTGCTCACTCCCTTGTTTGTATCTGCTATGGGTGACTTTTTACATTGTCGTAGCCTTTACCCCTGTAATTTCTTTGCATGAATATCTTCTTTCCTACTAAAGTTTTCATGGGTTTGGCAACTTCTTTTATTCACATGGAGTATAGCTTTCTTTTAACTTGCATAAGATTCTTCTTTGTGGTGCCTTTATGTTTTGCCAAGTCTGCCTTCTTGCGTGAGTTCCTCTGCTTGCTTAGATGTTGCCTTTTAATTGCCTTGGAACCCCTTTATGAAGGCATGATCTTCTTTGTTCACTGCTATTAGCCAACTCCCTTGCCATTTCCATGCTTGCATGGTTGCAATGACCAATATGTTAGAAACCACTAAAAGAGTTTCCTCAAAACATTGGGCAACATAGCAATTTGACAACTTTGCTAATAGTGTTTTTCTCTGCACTGCCTTCAAACTTGGGGTAGCTCACAAATAAGAAAAATTTGGATTTGTTGGATTGTTTTGGGTTAGTAGAGTTGCCTTTAGATGTTGGTCAACTAAAAAAAAACTTGAGAAAGGGTCATTTAGATAGCTCCCTTTGTGTGGGAGGCTTTTGAATACATCCCTCCCTCATTTTAAATGTTGGCTGCTTCTTATATGTTGTTGATTGTAGTTTCTTGCATTTTTATTGCTTGGAATCTCCTTTTCAAGGTGTGCGTAGAGCTCTCTTGGCGTCTTCATATATGGATGCTTTTCTATTCTTGTCACTACCTATAGGTTGGAATCTCTTCCTCTTAAACTGTCAGATTCTATTGCATGCCCAAGACTTGGAGTCTAGATTATAAATGGAAATATATTAAAGTTATGGAGACTTTGGAATACCAAATTCAAATCAAATGGCTCAAAGCTAGTCATATCATAGGTGACTCCTCCCACTTCATATTTTCAAAAGAATCATCAATGAAACTTTTTATTATGCCAAACTATGTGGTATGCTTCAAAGCCCTTAAGTCTTAGAACCATATTCTCAATGCCCTGACTTTTGTGAGCCTTGAAATCTAGCTCTAGGCCACGTCTTCAACTATGTGATAAATGAGGCTTGAAACAAGTTAGCAGTCATCAATTTAACCATCAAAACATCCAAACTTGAGCCTTCTGAACACATGAATTTCCCTATGCTTTTAGGTTTTTCATTTGCTTCTTGGTATTCTTCTCACAGTTCCAAAGAATGTACTTTAGGACAATTACCTAGATCCACTTTCTTCATATGTATAGTACCCATGAGTAAGATGCCCACCAGAAGGCATGTTAAGCCCATTATCTTAGCAATGTGATGAAATTAGTCAGGCTTAGCTAGGCCCCAAAGTGGGTCTAGCTAATTTCTTTTTTTGTTTCTGAACAACTAAAATGCAAACTGATCGAACAATCACCTTAAACTGATTGCAACCAATATCGACCACCAAAAACAACTTTTAGAGCCCATTTTACCACTTATCTCCAAATTGCCAATTTAATGCCAAAGGGTCCTTTGACTGGCCTTAAAAACTAATCCAAATAGATAATTGGGCTTTGAAATCTAGGATATTGAATCTCTGTTAAGCATTCCATCGAATCTCATCTCATGATGAATTCTCAGTCAAAATAAATTCACTGTTGAAGTTGCCTTCTCAGAACTGCCTGCAAGAAAACATGTCAGAAAACACTAAATTGGGTTCAAAATCGGCTTAAAAAATTGGGTAAACTGACACTTGGAAAGACAAAAACTGGGACATTGGTTCTCTGTCATGAAGTGAGTATAAATCTATGATTTAGGCTCATGACGAATAACTGGGCGCAAATGGAGAGCAGTCAAAGTGGGCTACTTGGATTTTGTAGATTCAACCAATGATAGTAAAGCATTTTGCAAATGGAATGGACCTGGAAAACTGTGCAAATGGATTCATCATGATTTGAAAATTGGCACACTTGAAGTATTTTTGGAGGAAAACATAGTGGTACAATCCATTCGATCTAGGCAATCATAGATTTCAAGATATGACATCATGAACAGGGGTTCCAACAAATCTACAAATGCTGACACCAGTAAAAAGTTATAAATTACGTTTGGAATTGCATTTGAAAACTAATCAAATGGATTTTTCATAAGTTGAAACTTGAAACATAAAAAGTCTCTAACATCTACAAAGAAATGCAAAAGGAAAATTAGCATTTTGGTCAAATGTTCAAAAGTTATAGCATGTCAAACAGGGCCTCCCAGAATTATGTGCAAAGTGCATTAGCATGAAAACCTATAAACTGCCAACTTTGGGGAATTCAAAACTTAGTCAAACAGACTCGAAACAACTCAAAATCTGAAACATAGGTTCTTTGGTATAGACACTAGACACTCCCAAAGTGGTGAATCATGAAATAATCCTAGGTGTAAGATATCCAATGACAAACAGAGCCTTCTATCACAAATTTACAGTTAGGGGAAAATGCAGACTTGACAACTACTCAAAACAAGACTTCACGAAATGGCTTGGAATGACAATATATCTTCATGAAACACATAGATGCACTGAATGAAAGCTGTTAGAAACATTAAACACCTCAAGGGCTCATAGGTACAACTGGTTACAATCTCATCAAAAAGCATTTATAGGGCTTAATTTTCTCTACAACACTCAAAATTTGGGCTACAATTTTGAGCGCCAACAGAAGCAACAATTAGCCAATCAGGGCATGCCACGTGCCAACATGGTCAAACCAAGTTTGACCTAGATAAAAAAGGAGGGAATTTCAAAAAATTGCATAAAATTTAGTTTTTAATTCTTCTCTAAAAATCATGTATAGGGTCAAGATTTAAATAAAGTTTTGAATTTATAATATAGCTCAAACTTTAGAAATTGGCAAATTTTTGCAAATATGTTGTATGAAGCCTAGTAGGAGCTAATTTTTCAAATCAAGATTCTAGAAGTTCCCCATAAGAAAATATAGGCATATTATATATCGCCAGAAATGGGAGAAGATGAACTTTCTGATTATGGAGAATTTTTTTGCATAGGAAGTCATTGGTTCAGGTTATAGATAGAAATGTAAAATTTCAGCCTTCTTAGTGAAATGGGTGAAAATTAAAAATGTAGTTACAGGCATGGTAAAAACACATGGTAAAAGCTTTGTTGGGTTAATTTTGAGAATATTATGAAATTTTGATATAATTTGGCTCCAATTTTTAGTTATGGTGGATATTTGTTTTTCCAATTGGGCTGAATTTGGGGATTGAAGTTGGAGTCATGATTTTAGAATCAGATCTTTTGTGAAATGAAAGGGAAAATGAAAATATCTCTAGGTTAGGATTGAATTCTTTCATCCTATATATGTAATTTATCTGTTTCATTTTAGAGGTTGGAAAAAATTAGAAATTTTAGAATGAAAACATTTAGCTAAATTGGCTCTAGAATTGATGAATTCTGAATGAAAAGATTTGGGATGTGTTGGTTCCAAACCATGAAGCTTTTCTTTGGCTATGATACCCCCTTCCCATTCCATCAGTTTCTCATGTCCACCCACCTAGGTTTTGCAGAGCCTAAAGTAGAAGGGTCTAGCCTTATAGTTGGTCTGATGTCTTAAAAGATATGTTAAGGATGAGAGTTAGCTACCCCTAGATTTGTAATGTTCTCATTGTGGTAATTTGAAACCTATAGCATTTCAAAACACCAACAGTACTAGTAGCTTGTCTTATTGCATTAAAAATATCTTTTATCCTACAACAATATTGAGAAACATTCTCACCTTCTTGAATTCTCATATCATCAAACTTACCTCAAAGAATTTTAGCTTTAGCTCTTAGAACATTCTTGTCACCTCCACAGATAGTTTGTAGAGCATCCCACATTGTCTTTGCACTATCAAGACCTTTGATATCATCAAACTTAGCATAGCTTAGGGTAGAGGCATCTCCAACATTGTCTAGTTGTGTTCTTTCTTCTTTTAAAGATCTTTAGTAGTTAGGTCTCTAGCAAGATCAGTATTCTCAATAGTAATGGTAGATTATGCATGATCTCCAAGACCTCCTAGGTTCATCTTCATTAGACTTTTCCATGTAGAAAATTTATCTCTATTAAGCTTGGGTACTTCTTTTTTTTACGTCTTGATCACTGTGCTTCTAGTACCTTCAAACTAGTCCTCTTAAGTAGATGGCTCTAATACCAATTGTTGGAATTCTTTAGAATAATTAAGATGGGTGTGAATTAGTTGTCCAAGGTTTAGATATACAAAAGAAACTTTTCATAGCTTAGTAAACCCATATCCATAAAAAAAATTCATCATTCATGCATCCATTAGATTATGCAATCACTTAAACTTGTAGGTTACTGTCAAATAAATTTGCAGAAATGTAAACATAAAGCATAATAGATTCAATAACACATTTGATACAATGATTTAACATGGAAACCCAATTTGGAAAAAAAGACCAATAACATATTACCCATTCTCACTCTTATGAAGTGATGCCCTCCGAAAGGCCAACCCTATTAAAGGTTACAATGCACACTGTTAAGTGTGGCCTAGTTAAAGTATTTCAATCACCCTATTAGGAGTGAGCCTTATTAGAGGACTTTAGATCATTCACTTGGAATGTCACCTATTTCAATGATTTAAAAATGATTGTTAGGTCAACTTTAATCCAAAGATTTTACCCTAGACTAATACAATGATTAGAAAGTAATAGTAAGGCTTTGAACTAATAACTAATTACAACACACTTGTAGATTATAGATCTTTGTTTGAATCCTCCTTTTTGCTTAAATTTCACACTTTTTCAGTTTTCTTATCTTGTTCACCCTTTAAGCATCCATACTCTTAAGTCTTGTTTCTTTTATTGTTAATGTAGTCTCTTCTCTTAGGTCATAAAATGAAGCAATATTCTAGAATCATTAGCTTCCTTAGGTTCTCACACATAACAACCTTTTCTTCTAACTAGCCATCTCTATAAATAGAGAATTAAGATATTTTTTCATTCATCCTCCATTGTCCATTTTAGGGTTAGGTTAGATTAGGTAGGATTCAATGAATCTACCCCTCATTTTATTTTGTTCCCTTCTAGAAACTTCTCCTTCAATCCTCTCTGAATTCACCTCAAAATGGTTCACCATGAATTTTGTGCCACTAGCTCATCAACCTTAACTTCCATGGTTCACACAATTCAAGAAATCAAACTTGTCAGGTCAGATTCATCAAATTTTTGATCTTTCTCATAATGTTGACACTCAACATCGATTGGCTTCTAATGCTCGACATATACTATGTTGCTTAGCGTCCTCTATCAAATCACTTGGCATGAACTAAAGTTTACTGGTGCTTGACATCAACTAAACTTTACTCAGCTTACATTGTTTCACTCAGCTTATGCTAAAATATACTTTTCTCAACTCCAACTGATTTTATGCTTGCCTTGCACTAACTTTTCTTAGCACCTATTGTGTGGAATGTTAAGATTGGTAGAAAAACTTTATTTAACTTGTTCTTTTGAGCTTAATCAATGTAAGCAACCTTTGCAACCTTAAGTAGATTATTGATGCAATATAATATCACTATCTTAATTGATTATTGTACTCCTTTTCATATCATAACTCAACCCTTCCTCTAGGTGCTAGTGTTACCTCATTTGACCAAATCCTCTTCATTAATCAAATAAGGGATAGTACTTAAATCATATAAGAAATTTTTGTACCACAAAGTAGCAGGTTTAACATCAATGAAAAAAAATGATTTAAACACATTTATCATACTTGTATCAATCTATTTTCAATAACTTAATATTTTATTTTGTAACCTTTGACATAGTTGGCTCCTAACATGGCTCACTTCAGAGGAGTGAAAAATATTGTAACTAGTTGCATGGTGGTTTTCCCAAATTTGGTTTCCACGTTAAATCTTGGTGTCATATGTGTTCATGTTATTTCCTTATGCTTTATGTTTCTATATCCAAGTTACTAGAGGCTAGAGCAATTTAATAATCATAATATGGCTTTGTTAGCTGAGCAACATTAATATTCTAGTGTTAACCAAGTTGGACAATATTGCATGATCAAGGGAAAGTATGAATCAACATCTTGGGACTAGGAATTTTTTTGTGGTAAATGATGTTCCAAGAATGAATGTTGATGATATTCCTATGGGGGAGTATTGTAGGTATGTTACTATGATGATATGTTATATTCATGACTTTGTTTGTCATTGATGTCAACATAGTAGTTTTCTATGGTATTTGACAGAAGAAGAATAGAAAGATCAAGTTGGTATGGATGACTAGTCGAGTATTATAAATATATGAGGTTATGGGAGATACTTCTATGTATATAGTGTATGTAGTGAGAAGAAGAAATGATAAGTCTAGAAGAATTTATGTAACTTTTGGTGATGTCTATTCTAAGATAGAGTTTATAGAGACATGTTTTGGTAAACTTGTTATATCTATTAGTAAATTTGATATTCTAAGGATCAAGGTTGAATACATGGAGAAGACATGATGATGATGATGTGGCTAAGTTCACTCATCATAATTTTGTGTTTATAGAAAGATAGTCAAGTTGCAAGACTTAAGATTAATGTTATCACTAGTTGTAATGTATTCTTAATGTGATCCTATAATAATTAATTGAGAAGGTCTAATAGCTAACTTATAGAATTTTTTAAGGATTTAGTGTAAAGGAAGGACATTTTTATTTATCAAGAATTACATGAATTGTATTAGTTTGAACTGACTATAGGCAGAGAGAGAGCAAAATGTGAAGTTGAGCAGAGCAATGTGAAAATGAAGAAAACTACATTGTCGAGGTTTTGTTGAGTGATCTGAGGTTTGATTTATGGATATGAGGTTCCTGACCTAGTCCAGATGATTTGATAGTGATTTGTTTGGTTGAAAAAACAAAGGAAAGAAGAACATAATAGTAGACTAGATGTTTCAACAATGAGCTCTTCTTGTAGTTGAAATTGCATGTTTAAGAAGTGGGCTCTTCTTGCATAGATTGTACTACAACTCCTAATAGGGTTTTCATAACTTCTAATAGGGTTGGAATATCCTAACAAAGATTCAAAGTCTCCTAACAGGGACTCTATGCACTAAATGTTTTAATAGACTCCTAGCTAGGTCCATCCTCTAACAAGGAATATTTATATTAGTACATCATCTTGTGGGCATTATTCACACTGGGGTTTTCCCTCTGATCAAGGGTTTCCCAAGTCAACATATATAGTAAAACTATCTATGTGCATCTTATTATGTTTTTTTTTTTTTACTTTGGTTGAATGGTTAAGGTTTATTAAAGAAGATGAATATTTTAAATATCAAATAACTGATTCACACCCCCCCCCCCCTCCCGTGTGTGCCCCTCTCGTAGTTTTCTTGGTCGACTATTGTTTCTAATAATCAATATCAAAGAATCAAGTCCTTGAAGATAAAGTTTAACAACTTTGGGAGATTCATGGAAAACATTTTTAGGAAAGATAGTCCTACATCTAACAGCAGAAATTTTGACACTTGAATGATGGAAATTCTTGGTGAGTTATCATATTTGTTTATAGAGTAGAATATTGAGTTTTTAGATCCAGAATCCTTCTATTGTATACAACAAAATAGTATCACATGAAAAGATAGATCTATATTAGAAGAAGACATAAAGATAAATTAAGGTATTGATCCACTTACAAAGAGAGAACTAGAAGGTATGAAATTTTTTTGTCTATTGGACATGTAAAGAGTTTGGTCATTTTTCAAGTAAATGTCCTAAGAGATTGAGAAAAGTTAGAAAGAATCCACTCTCTGATGAAGTTGAAAGTATGGAAAGATCCTTGAAAGACTATATTAATGAGTGTATATTGGTTGATGAAAAACAAGTATCAAAAGAAACAAAATTGGTAACTATTATGGAAAGTGCAAATGTAAGAATTGATGAGAAATTCAAAATACAAGAGAGAATAGTTGACTACAACTTAGATGATGATGTTGTTAATAAGCCAAGGAATGATGAGGTATTTCTTAAGGCTAGAAATGATTTGAAAAATGAAGGAGAGCCAAGGCAAGAAAAAATCTTGGAACCTTTAGCAAAACCAAGAGTTGAGATAGCAACTCCTACTTCAGGAAAGAATATGATAAAGAATCACCTATCCGAGCAGATCACTGGAAGCAAAGACAAAGGTGTAATGAAAAGAAGTAAAATCAATGAAGAACTATGCTTGATATCTCAAGGTGAGCCTAAGAATGTAGATGAAGCATGTAAATATGATTACTAAAAACAAGCCATGAAAGAGGAATTGGATCATATAGTAAAGAATGAGACATGGGAATTGGTCCCCAGACCAACATACAAGAATGTGATAGGAACTAAATGGGTATTTAGAAACAAAATGAATGAACAAGGTAAAGTTGTAAGAAACAAAGAAATATTAGTATGTAAAGGTTACTCACAGCAACAAGAGATAGATTATGAGGAGACCTATGCTCCAGTGGCTAGAATAGAAGCAACAAGATTATTCTTATTCTATGTAGCATAGAAGAAATTCAAAGTGTATCAGATGGATGTCAAGTAAGCATTTCTAAATGGAGAACTTGAAGAAGAAGTGTACATTGAGCAGAATGAAGGATGTCCTTTGATAGATGACAAGGACATATTATGCAGATTGAGAAAAGTATTGTATGGTTTGAAGCAAGCACCTAGAACCTAGTATGCAAGGTTGGACAAACATTTAACAAAGCTTACCCAAGACCTAGTATGCAAGGTTGGACAAACATTTGACAAAGCTTTGACATAGAAAAGGTATGACAAATAGTAATCTGTATTGGAAAGAAATTGATGATGGTTTGATGATTTTAGTAATATTTTTTGATGATACATATTTGGAGGAAATGATGAATAAAGTAAGAATTTTTCTGAGGGGATGAAGATGGAATTTGAAATGAGTATGATTGGAGAAATGAAACATTTTCTAGGAATGCAAATTGTACAAAATAAAGAAGGAATCTTTATTTCTTAGACTAAGTACTTGAAGGATTTACTAAAAAGGTTTGGTTTGGAAACATGCAAACCCATTAGAACACCTATGGCAACTAGACACATGTTATTTACAAAGGGTGAGACACCATTTATTGAGTAGAAAAAGTATGGATCTATGATCAGAGGTTTACAATATCTGACTCACACAAGGCTAGATATAGCAAATGAAGTTGGAATTGTTGCAAAATTTCAAGCTGGTACTTGAGAAGCACATTATGTAGTAGTCAAAAGGATATTTAGATATCTAAAAGGAACATCCGAATTCAGATTTTGCTATGAAAGATCTAATGAATTTACTCTAAGTGCCTATATTGATGCAGATTGGATATGTAGTATGGATGACAGGAAAAGCACCAATTGTGGAGCATTATTTCTTTGAGGAAGATTGGTTTCTTGGTTAAGAAAGAAGAAGGATTATACCTCACAAAGTACAGAAGAAGCAGAATATGTTGCAGTAGTAAACAATTGCAATCAAATCACTTGAATGAAGTAGATGCTAAAGGATATAAGGATAAAAATCAATGAACCCATTGTCATACATTGTGAGAATAGAAGCATGGTAAATATGTCTAAGAATCTAGTGTTACATTCTAAGACTAAGAAAATTTCTATTAAGTATCACATGTTGAAAGAGAAAGTTGCAAAAAAGGAAATTAGATTGGAGCATGTGAGCACTAAAGAGAAGATTGCAAATATATTCACTAAGCCTCTTCCCAAAGAGACTTTTGGGTATTTTCTAGGTATTCTTGGGGTTGTGCCCCTTCCTGCATCAGAGTAGAAGATGAAAGAGTGCATCTGTCTAGTGTAACAAAGCATAATTGTTGTCTGGACTCAATGCTAATGCTTCCTATATGGGGGAGTATCTGTGATGGGTAGAGTCATCTAGGACTCTTGTTGAATTTTGTTTTGAATAGTGTCTTTGGACACTCGAGCTAAGTAAGAATTAGTTGTTGTAGAGTGTTATGCAATAAAGTTGGTTGCTGAAACCTTTGACATTTAAGTCAATGGGAGAGATGTTTGGCATGAAAAACAACATGGAAAAATAGTATGCATGATAATTGGAGAAGTTCAACATGAGTACAATATATTTAGAAGAAGTATAACATGGAATAATAGTTTTATAGAAAGTACATTGAGGTATATCAATGGGGGAGAATGATTGATGAAGAGGATTTGAAAAGTAAGATGAACAGTCTTTTGTTGGTATTCTTTGAACTAGATGTTTTTCATCTATGTTTCCATCAATGCCAAAGGTAGAGATTGTTGCAAGCATGATTTTTGATGATATTCCTATGGGGGAGTATTGTAGATATGTTACTATGATAAAATATTAGATTCATGACTATGTTCATCATTGATGTCAACATAGCTGTCTCTTGTGGTATCTAATAGAAGAACAATGGAAAGATCAAGTTGGTATGGATGGCTAGTTGAGTATTATAACTATCCAAGGTTATGTGAGATACTTTTGTGTATCTAGTGTATGTAGTTAACATCAAAAGAAGAAATGATAAGTTTGGAAGATGTTATGTAATTTTTCATGATGTATGTTCTAAGATATAGTTTAGAGAGGCATGTTTTGGTAAAATTGTTATATCTCTTAGTAGAGTTGATATTCCTAGGATCAAGGTTGAGGAAATGAAGAATACATGTTGATGATGACATGGCTAAGTTTTCTTGTCACAATGTTGTGTGTAATGAAAGATATTCAAGTTGAAAGATGGAAGATTAATGTTATCACTAAGTGTAACATGTTCTTAATGTGGTCCTATAATAATTAATTGAGAAGATCTAATAGCTAACTTCGGAAATTTTTTTGAGGACTTGATATAAAGGAAGGACATTTTCCTTTATCAAGAATGACATGAATTGTATTGATGTGAAGAGATTGTAAGTAGAGAAAGAGTGGAATGCGAAGTTGAGCAGAGGAGTGCAGAAGTGAAGGAAACTTCATTGGTGAGGTTTTGCTGAGTGATCCAAGGTTTGATATTTGGATCTAAGCTTTGTGACCTAGCCTACAAGGTATGATAGTGATTGGTTTAGTTGATAAGACAAAGGAAAGAAGAACATAATAGTAAACTGCATGTTTGAGCAGTGAGCTTTTCTTGTAGTTTAAATTGCATGTTTGTGTAGTGGTTCTTCTTGCATACATTGTACTACAACTCCTAATAGGGTTGGAATCTCCTAATAGGGATTCAAAGTCTCCTAATAGGGACTCTATGTACTAAATATTGTAATAGACTACTAATAGGGTGCATCTTCTAACAAGGAATATTTATATTAGTAGATCATCTTGCAGGCATCATTCTCACCAGGGATTTCCCTCTAATCAAGGGTTTCCCTAGTCAAATATCTAGTGTAATTATCTATGTACATCTTATTACAATTTTTGTTTACTTTGGTTGAATGGTTAAGTTTTCTTAAAGAAGATGAATATTTTAAATATTAGATAATTAACTCACCCCACCACACCCCCTTGTCAGTTATCTTGGTGGACTATTGTTTCTAACAACTAATTCACCCCTCCCCTCTTAGGTTCATTTTTACATTTCCAACAATTGGTATAAGATCTTTTGGTGCTTGTAGAAAAGGCTTTAAGGAGCTAAGCTAAAGATCAGGATGTCTTACAAAAGGGAGATTTCTAAGGTTAATAGAGACAACTTTTCAACATGGCAAGAATTGATGAAGTTGCATCTATCAAGCATCAATGATATTGGTCTTTTCTAATTGGAAAATAGTTATGTGCCACCACCTAAACCCATTGTTGTGGAGTAGATGAAAGAGCCAAAAAATCACAATATAATGATGATTGATATAGCTTCCTCTCTAAACTATTTTAAATTTAATGAAGTTAAAGATTGCCCTACTATATTTGATATGTTGGAAAAGCTATAGAAAGTATATGGAGGTGATAAACATGTACAAAGAGCCAAGGCATAAATTTTAAGAGACAAGTATGATCGAATGAAAATGTAAGAAGGTGAGAACATTGTCCAATACAATGAAAGAATCAAAGAAACCATGAGTGCAATCATAGTTGCAAGATTAGATATAATTGATGAGATAGTGGTTAGAAAGGTTGTAAGAGCTCTTTTTCCTATTTATGCTATTAGAGTATCAACATTTCAAGAGATGAGATGTAATCCTAAAAATGGTATAAACTTGTGGGAAGATTAACAACTTTTAAGATGGATAATTTTGATAAGTATTCTCCTATTTCTAGTAATCTTGAATCTACATTTAAAGCCAAACTAACCCTTGGTAGAAAAGGAAGAAACTCAAAAAGAAAATAGGTTGATAGTGATGAAGAATATGATTTAGATGAAGACATTGAAGTTATTGAATCCCTAGTTACAAAAAGAGTACCAAAACAAAAATGAAAATTTAGAGGTAAAATCTCATTGATTTGTTTCTCATGTGAAGAGGTTGGTCATATTGCTACAAGATGTCCAAACAAAGAAGATAAAGACAAGAAAAGAAATAAAAGGTTAAAAGGCAAGAAAGACTTCAAAAGTTGCAAGGACTATAAAGACAAAGGTAAGAAATCATGTTACATTGCTAAAGATTCCGATAGTGATGACAATGAAGAAGTAGTTTACATTGCTCTTAAGGATGAATTAGATAATGGGGAAAATGAAAAGATGGCACTTATCTCTCATATTAGCAAAAATGATACAAGGAAAATATATAGTGGTTGTTCTCATCACATGACTAGTGACAAAACTAAGTTTGAATATTTAGAACACTATGATGGTGGAAGTGTTAGATTTAGAAATAATGAACCATGTTATGTTAAAGGAAAAGGAATCATAGCATTAATTTGATGAATCAAATGTGAAAGTTCCTACTAGGTTGAAGGATTAAGACATAATCTACTCAATACGTAGTGCAACATAACAATATAGGATACAAGGTAGAATTCATGAATGACAAAGCTAAACTATTGGATGGAAAAGGTGACCTAGTTGGAACTAGAAATCAAACAAAGGGTATTTTGTTTTACTTAGATCTCATTGAAAGTACATGTTTCCTAGCTCAAGTATAGGAAATTTGGCTGACATAAAAAGATGTGTCATGATAACTTTGATAACCTAATTACCACAACAAAAAATAAAAGAGTAAGAAACATAACTAATATAAAGAAACCTGAGGTGGGCATGCGTAAACAATTTAAATTTTGAAAGATGAGTAAAAGAAGTTTCAAAAGAAAATCCTACACTTCTAAAGAAGTTTTGAAACTAGTTCAAATAGATCTTTGCAGGCCAATAGGTGTAGAAAGCTATAGTGGAGACATATATTTCATTCAATTTGTTGATGATTATTTTAGGATAATGTGTATGATGTTTTTGAAATATAAATATGATGGTTTTAAAAAGTTCAAATGGTATTCGGATAGAGTTGAGAAAGATACAAGGAAGAATCCCAAATGCCCAAGATCAGATAGAGGAGTTGAATTCATCTCAATAGAATTCAATGAGTTCTACAATGAAAGAGGAATAAAAAAAAAAGTATCATTACCTAGAACTCTAGAGAAAAATGGTATAGTAGAAAGAAGGAACATATCTATCATGAAATGTACAATGAAATTAATAACTGAGAAGAATGTTGCACCAAAATAGTGGAGAGATGCAATTAGCACAAAAATTCATACACTTAACCAAGTTCAACTAAAGAAAGGTACAAATAAAACACCTTATAAATTATGGTTTGGGTATAAGCCTAATATTTTTTATCATAGAGAATTTGGAAGAAAATTCTATATCTTGAAATATGTAAGGAAGGGAAAGCTTGATGCAAAAAGTGATGAAGGTATATTCCTATGTTACTCCAAAAAATGTAAGGCACACAAATGTTCAAATTTTTTTATTCACAAAGTCATAGAAAGTGCACATGTGAAGATTGATGAGTTTGTAGAAAGAAGTGAATGCTAGAGTAGCAAGGAGCCTAAAGATTTTAAAAAAATTGTCAGTTGTTTTCAATCAATGGTTGGTAGTACAACCCAAGTCACAAACAAAGTGACCCAAGTCATAGCTAGATCAACTAAAGGACCCAAAGAAAAAGAAATAAGTTCATGGTGTTGGAAATATAGATGAAGTAACTAAGAGGGGGGGTGAATTAGTTACCACAAAAAACATATCCATAGATCCCTTAGATGTCTACTAAACTAGTTACTACTATTACTCGATAAACATATAAAAAAATGTTGTAACTAAGTAGATGCAGTGTATGTTAACTTATTAATAATTTTAAACATTCATAATGATTAACATGAAACCATAAAAGAGATAACATGAACACATGAGACACCAGATTTAACATGGAAATCCAATAATGGGAAAAATTGCTAAGTAACTAGTTATTGATTTTCACTCTTATAAAGTGAGCCCTATTAGGAGTCAACCTAGTTAAAGGTTACAAAACACATTGTTTAGTGTGACCTTGTTAGAGGATTTTAATCACCCTATTAGGAGTGGCCTTGCAAGAGGTCTTTTGAACAATTCAATAGAACTATCACCTTGTTAGAGGATTTACAAATGGCTATTAGACCAACTCTGTTAACAATGGTGAGAAAGTAACAACAAAATGACTTGAATGAGATGCAACTAAATTGTTGATACAAATCTCTATTCTTGCTTCACTAGACCCTTCCTAATCAAATAAAACTTTGCTACTCCTCAAGGATATCTGACCATCCTTCAAAGTTTTCTCACACTTTCTTCAATCAATACACTTAGATGCTCACTCATGCATTCTTTAGAATTCTCAAAATAATCTTTCATATATACTTTACAAATTGTCAAGTTGGACCAATTAAAACTCACAATTACCAATAATCATTACATTAGTTAGCTATAATAATTATATCAAAGAATTAAACTTTATTTCCCAAAACAACAAAATCCTTCATTGGCTAACCCTACTCGATAAACACCAACTTTGCTTCTTTAACCATGTGAGCTTGGTTAACACTGACATCTGCTACAAAAATTTTTGACACCTAAGTTAGCTCATTAGACACTATTTCCATAGAGAAATTTCCAAGAATGCTTGGTAGACTCTAAAAATTGTATTGCTGATCAATTGAGCTTGGTAAGCACTAAGAATTGCTTTGCTGACCAATTAATCTCGTCAAACACTAATTGATAATTGATATGACATTTGTGTAATATCAAAGACAACACACAATTGGACAATTATATCCAACAATCTCCCTCTTTGACATTGATGGCAACATAACATGTCATAACACAATGAAATTTGCAAACAAGTCTATTCTCTAATGGAAAATTTTCTCCCTCTTAGATTTTATGCCACAAACTTTTCTAATGTAGTAATATCCCTCTATGAAAGAATTACTTAGCTTCCTTTACAAACTCTCCCTCAGACAAATTCAAATTTCAAAAAGATATGATAGCAAACTCTTCCTCTTTGAAAACACATGCCAAAGACAGCACATACCTAATGAGTATCATTGTACCTTAAGTAGTGATTCATATGCAATGTTCCCATGACTATGTTGCATCAACTGATAGATCTTCAACTTGGTTCCTATTGATGCATCACTAACACTTTATTTTAGTGAGCTTTAGATAGGGGACTGACCCCTACCTTACCTCGTTGATACAAGAATGCATCCTTAGGTAATGGCTTGGTGAATATGTCAGCAATCTATTCTTTTGTATGCACATATTCCAATCTAATCTCCTTATCCTACACCAATTCTCTCACAAAATGATATTTTATAGCAATGTGCTTTGTTTTGGAATGCATCATTAGATTCTTGGATATGCTAATTGCACTTGTATTATCACAAAATATGACAACTAGTTCTTTAATCTCAACCTTCATGCCTTCCAATAGCTACTTAAACTAAACAATATTAGAACAATTCACTAATGTTGCAACATACTCTACCTCTATTGTAGATTGGGATGTGCAATTTTTCTTTTTTTTTTTGTCCAAGATAACAGTTTTTTGCCAAGAAAGAATGCTCCTCCACTTGTACTCTTTCTTTCATCAAGATTACTAGCCTAATCAACATCAGTGAACACTTTTAGGTCTAGCTTTCCTCCAAGTTTATACCTCATGCCATAATCTTTAGTTCCTTTCAAGTATCTCAAAATCTTTTTGATTGCCATCATATGATTTCTCTAGGTTTTGCTAAAAATCTTGCCACTATACCAATTGGAAGAGCAATATCAAGTCTTGTATGAACCACCTACTATAACAAGGTTTGATCTACCTCTTTTGATTCATCATCTTTGGTAAGTTTTAATCTAGTACACATGGGTGTTCCAACTAGTTTACAATCTTCCATACAAAACTTCTTTAGTATCTCCTTGATGTATTTAGACCGAGTGATGTAAATACCATTCTTGCTCTATTGTATCTAAAGACCAACAAAGAATTTAATCTCACCAATCATAGACATTTCAAATTCATTTTTCATTTACTCTAAAAAACCTTTGCATAGGTCATCATTTCCTATAAAAAAAAGTATCATCCAAAAATATTTTTCCAAAATAATCTTATTATCTAGTCCTTCCTTAATGTACAAGCTATTTTTATTATGAGTTCTCTGGAAACCAATCTGAATAAGGTAGTTACACAATATTTCATAACATGCCTAAGAGCTTTTTTCAGACCATACAATGCTTTTTGCAACTTGCAAACCATGCCCCTTTTATCTAGATCAACAAAACCTTTAGGTTGCTTAATGTAGACTTCTTCATCAAGAATACCATTAGAAAATGTGAATTTGACATCCATCTGGTATACCTTAAATCCTTTATATGCTACATATGCTAATAAGGTCTTGACACCTTCCAATCTTGCAATAGGAGCAAAATTTTCTCCATAATCAATTCCTTCTTCTTGAGAGTAGCCTTTACACACCAATCTAGCTTTGTTTCTTGATACCTTACTATCTTCATTCAACTTATTCTTGAATACTCATTTTGTTCCAATCACATTTTTATCTTTAGGCCTAAGTACAAGAGCTTATGTTTTGTTCTTCTCTATTTTCTCTATCTCTTCACTCATAGCCTCAATCCAACTTTCCTTTTTTAATGCATCTTTGACATTTCTAAGTTCAAAATCAGCAAGTAAAAAAGTACCTTTTTGCTTACTTTTTGTCATAGTACCTTCTAATTTGTTTCCAATAATCTAATTTGGTGCATGATGTCTCTTGACATACTTGGCCAAGACTGGTTCCTTGCCTCTTGAATAAATTGCATTGTCATCCTCTTGCACTTCAACTTCGGGTTCTTGTTGCTTTGGCTCAGTAAGCATTGGCTCAGTAGCTTCAGGCTATGACTCAGGTTCTTGTGACTTGGTTGGAACTTCTTGCAACTCAGTGATTGAAGACTTGAGAGTAGAAGTCACTTGATTGAAAAAAGTATTTGGCAAGATATCAAGTTCAATGAAAACAAATCTCCTATAATATTTTGGCTCCTTTTTTCTTTCTTCTTTAATCCTTTCTACAAACTCATTAACTTTCACATGTGCACTTTCTATGATTTTGTGAGTAGACAAATTCAAACATCTATATGCCTTACTTTTGCAAAAATATCCCAAAAATATACCTTCATCACCCTTTACATCAAATTTTCCTTTTCTAGATTCTTTCAAAATGTAAAATTTACTTCCAAATATTTTTAGGTAACTTACACTGGGTTTATAGGCATACCATAACTCATAAGGAGTTTTGAATGAGTCCTTCTTCAACTGTACTTGGTTCAAGGTATGAATTTTAGTGTTGATAGCTTCCTTCTAGTATTTGATATCAATGTTCTTTTCAATCATTAGAGTACTTGCACAATCCATGATAGATCTATTCCTAGTTTTAGCTATTCCATTATGCTCAGGAGTTCCAGGAGCTAATACCTATCTTTTGATTCCTCTTTCAATGCAAAAGTTGTTAAATTCATGGGAGATGAATTCACCACCTCTTTCTGATCTCAAACATTTTAGTCTTTTACCTATTTCCTTTTCTACTCTAGCCAAATACCATTTGAATTTCTCAAATGCTTCTAACTTCTCTCTTAGATACATCACAATCATCATTCTAGAGTAGTCATCAAATAAAAGAATGAATAACTTTTCTCTAGTATAGCTCTCAATTCTAATAGTCCACACAAATTAGTATGCACAATTTCCAAAATATCTTTAGACTGATAGCTTTTACTTTTAAAGCTAGTCTTTCCCATCTTACCAATCTGACAATTCTTGCATAGACCAACATCAAGTTTCTTTAGACTAGGAAGGCCTCTTACTTTCTTGAATTTGCTTATCTTTACCATGTTATCAAAATTCACATGACATTGTATGCCTAAAATGTGGGCACACTACTATGGGTCATTATATCCAAGATTTCTCAAGACTGAGATCTTGAATGGCGACTCATAGCTCTCTATTCATGGAGTGCAAGGGTTTGCAATGGAGGCCCTCAGTTTAACCTATTTTATGCCCATGCGAGTACACCATGAAATGAGAGATTCAAAGAGGAAAAGAAAGAGTGCTAGTCTCCATGATCATCAAATATTTATGAAAATGAAGATGCAAGCTATTCTAAATTATAAAAATACAAAACAATGCAAGATCTAATCTATGAAAGCAAATGACTCTAAACTAATATGCAAATGCAATGATAAAAGCCCATGATGAAAGCCATGGGTGCAAGAGAGAATGAGACAAGAAGATAGAAGTTCTCCACAAAAGCTTTAGCATTCAAAACTCCTTCTTCAAAATTTTCTCTACAATCCTATAGCATAACAATAGCATAATCATGGGTCTCCAAAATGAGGAGAGGGCTCTCCCTTATAAAAAAGATTGGACAATCTAGATTGAGAGGAAAAAGATTTAATCAAGGGTGGAGAAATAATGATCAATGTGAAATAAGGATCCACCAATGAAAAAGGAGGAGTGGTTGAGAAGAAAGTGGAAAGATAAGTCCCACTTAGAAATATGTGCATTTAAGTGTAGATAAAATAAATAAAATATTTATTTAATCTTATTTAATTTATTTCATTTTTCATCAAAAAAAGATATTTAAGTGGGATTTTCATTTAATTAAAAGGTAGAAAGTTCTTTTAATTAAATAGAAAATATTTAATTAAATTAAAAGAGAGGTTTTTCTCTTAATTAATTAAATGTGGATGAATTTAATTAAAAGAGAGGGTTTTTTTTAATTAAATAGGGACTTATTTTATTTAATTAAAAGGGAGATTTTCTTTTAATTAAATAAGACTTAGAATAAAATGATCAACCTTAGAAATAAAATAATCGAATTTGATCAAGGAAATTGATTTGAATTGATTTAATAAAATATTGCAAACCATTGATTCAAGAGATTTGATAAATTGATAAATTGAATAATAGGGGCCCATAGTCTAGGCGACCATTTTAGGGTGCATACATTTGCCCCTCTTTGACTAATGTGTGATCGATTTGGGAGCATACGTAGTCAAAGAAAGAAATTGAAGTGTGAGGTCGATTTGGGATCACAAAACAACTCAGATGTGTGGCCAAATTGGGAACACATCAGGACGAAGAATACAAATAAATTTTGACTTGAAAAAGTCAAGGATAAAATTGATAAAACTAAATCAAAGATTGAATTTGATAATTATTACCCCCTTGTGATCGAAATAAAAATGAGATAGAGGAGAAACAACAAATTGATAAAATTGATCAAATCAAACAAAACATAAAGTTCTTGATGTAAGATGAAAGATATAAGAATCACAAAACCAAGGTAGATCATCAAGAATGAAATATTATGCCCCAAAGGTGATTTAGAAGAAAAGAAGTGGGGAAAAAGAAAATGGAAGATAGAAGTTTGAAAGATATAGAAAGAAATAGAAAGAAGAAAAGAAAATGCCCCAAACTCAATCAACTGTTTAAGATAGAAATTTTGATTGAGATCATGAAAGAAGATTTAAAAAAAATGAAGATCAAAACATGACCACAGTTGATTAAAAGTCCACAAGAAGGATGAAGGAAAACCCTCTCAAACTCATAATGCAACCTAAAAATGCAAACTAACATGAAGTCTAATAATGCCTAAAATGTGGCCACACTACTATGGGTCATTATATCCAAGATTTTTCAAGACTGAGGTCTTGAATGGCAACTCATAGCTCTCTATTCATGGAGTGTAAGGGTTTGCAATGGAGGCCCTCAGTTTAACCTAGTTCATGCCCATGCAAGTACACCATGAAATGAGATATTCAAAGAGGAAAAGCAAGAGTGCTAGTCTCCATGATCATCAAATATTTATGAAAATGAAGATGCAAGCTAATCTAAATGATAACAATGAAAAACAATGCAAGATCTAATCTATGAAAGCAAATATGACTCTAAACTAATATGAAAATTCAATGATAAAATCCCATGATGGAAGCCATGGGTGCAAGAGAGAATGAGACAAGAAGATAGAAGTTCTCCACAAAAGCTTTAGCATTCAAAACTCCCCCTTCAAAATTTTCTCTCCAATCCTACAACATAACAATAGCATAATCATGGGTCTCCAAAATGAGGAGAGGGCTCTCCTTTATAAAGAAGATTGGACAATCTAGATTGAGAGGAAAAAGATTTAATCAAGGGTGGAGAAATAATGATCCATGTGAAATAAGGATCCACCAATGAAAAAAGAGGAGTGGTTGAGAAGAAAGTGGAAAGATAAGTCCCACTTAGAAATATGTGCATTTAAGTGTAGATAAAATAAATAAAATATTTATTTAATCTTATTTAATTTATTTCCTTTTTCATCAAAAAGAGATATTTAAGTGAGATTTTCATTTAATTAAAAGGGAGAAAATTCTTTTAATTAAATATAAAATATTTAATTAAATTAACAGAGGGGTTTTTCTCTTAATTAATTAAATGGTGATGAATTTAATTAAAAGAGAGGTTTTCTTTTAATTAAATGAGGACTTATTTTATCTAATTAAAAGGAAGATTTTCTTTTAATTAAATAAGACTTAGGATAAAATGATCAACCTTAGAAATAAAATAATTGAATTTGATCAAGGAAATTGATTTGAATTGATTTAATAAAATATTGCAAACCATTGATTCAAGAAATTTGATAAATTGATACATTGAATAATGGGGGGCCACAGTCTAGGTGACCATTTCAAGGTGCATATAGACATAACCTTCTCTGCCATAACCAACTTTCTTCAACTTGAACAATAATACATGAGCACTCACCAAGTTCAAGATAAAACAACTTACCTTTTGTTTGTATGCTTGATCCAATTATCTTTCCTTTATTATCCAATAGTCTTGCCTTTCCATGCTTGAATTCCACCTTGAATCCAATATTGATTAGTTGTACCACAGTCAATAGATTATGTTTTAGTCCTTTAACCCAATAGGCATTATCACATACAAGTTCTTTGGTCAATGAGACTTGGCCTCTTCCTTTTATGCAACAAGGTTCATTATTTCCAAAACCTACACTACCACCATCATAGTCTTCAAAATATTCAAATTTAGCTTTGTCACCAGTCATATGATGAGAACAACCATTGTCTATGATCCATGTATCATATTTACTCACATAAGAGATAAGTGCCATCTTATCTTCCTCATCATTATTAGATTCATCTTTTATAGCAATGTAAACAATTTCATCTTCACTATTATCAGAATCTTAGAGTCCTTAGCCATAAAACATGTTTTCTTACCTTTTTCCTTGAATGATTTGAAATATTTCTTGCCATTGCACTTATGACCTTTCTTCTCATCCTTTCTTTGCTTGTTTGGGTACCTAGTAGCAATATGACCAATTTTCTCACATTAAAAATAGATTAGGGGAACATTACCTTTGTATTTTCCTTTGCCTCTAGAATATTTCCTTGCAAGTAGAGCTTCAAATACTTCAAGTTCATTATCAAAACTTTCTTCTAATTCTTCTTCACTTTTTCACTAAGATTCATTTATCTTCTTGCCTTTTTTTTTGAGTGAAATTTTGGCTTCAAATGTTGATTCAATGTTCTTTGAAGCTGGAACATAATTGTCATAGTTATCTAGCTCAAATGCAATCAATCTTCCTACTATGGCATCCAAATTTATCTTATGATTTGCTTTACATCTTCTTTCTTGAATTGCAAATACTCTAATTGCATAAATGGGAAGCAATGTTCTAAAAACTTTACTTACAACTATTTCCTCCTTAATATCTCCTCCAAAAGCTTTGATTGCACTAACACTTGCTTTGACTCTTTCAGCATATTTGGCAATGCTTTCATCCTCTCTCATTCTCATCTAATTAAATCATCCTCTTAGACTTTCTCCTTTGGCTCTCCTTACATTATCATCACCTCCATAGATATCCTTCAACTTGTTCCACATTTCAAAGGCAGTTTTGTAGTCCTTGATATCATCAAATTCTTAATAAATTAGGGTAGATGCAATGTCTATCATCATGGTGTTATGAGTCTTCTTCTCAGCAATGTCATTAACAGATAGTGTACCAGAAGGAGTTGTGTATTCTTGATCAAGGTATTTCAATCTTGTATCTCCAATCAAAGTGAGATGTAATCTCATCAGTCCTTGCCATGCTGAAAAGTTATTCCTGTTAAGCCTCAAAATTTCTCTCTTGTAAGACATCCTGATCTTTTAGCTTAGATCCTTGAAATCAATCCTACAAGCACCAAAAGCTCTAATACCAATCATTGGAAATATAGATGGAGTAACTAAGAGGGGGGTGAATCAGTTCCCACAAAACATATCCACATATCCCTTAGATGTTTGATAAATTAGTTACTGTTGTTACTCAATAAACATACAAAAAAATGTTGTAACTCAGTAGATGCAGTGTATGTTAATTTATTACTGATTTTGAACATTCATAGTGATTAACATGTAACAATAAAAGAGATATCATAAACACATGATACACTAGATTTAATGTGGAAACCCAATATGGAAAAAACTACCAAATAACTAGTTATTAATTTTCACTCTTCTAAAGTGAGCCCTATTAGGAGCCAACTTGGTTAAAGGTTAGAAAACACACTGTTAGGTGTGATCTTGTTAGAGGATTTTAATCACCCTATTTTTACAATTCAATAGAATTGTCACCTTGTTAGAGGATTTAAAAATGGCTATTAGACCAACTCTATTAAGAGATTTATGAATCACTGTTAAAATAGTGAGAAAGTAACAATGAAATTACCTAAATGAGAAGCAACTAAATTGTTGATATAGATCTCTATTCTTGCTTCATTAGATCCATCCTGATCAAATAAAACTTTGTTGCTCCTCAAGGATATCTGATCATTCTTCAAAGTTTGCTCACACTTTCTTCAATCAATACACTTGCATGCTTACTCATTCATTCTTTGAAATTCTCAACTTGACCTTTCATATATACCTTATAAATTGTCAAGTCATCCCAATTACAACTCAATTACCAATAATCATTACATTAGTCAGCTACAATTATTACATGAAATAATTAAACTTTATTACTCAAAACAAAAAAATCCTTCATTGGCCAACCTTGCTTGGTAAACATTGTTCTTGAACTAATTTCCTGAGTTAACCAATAGAGGCTTGGTTAACACTGCAAACTTTGCAAAATCCTTTGGAGACCGAGTGAACTTGGTAAACACTATCTTTCCTTGTTTAACCATGTGAGCTTAATTAACACTGACTTCTGCCACAAAATATATTTATTCCCGAGTTAGTTTGGTAGACTCCTTTTCTATAGAGTAATTTCTAAGAATGCTCGGTAGACTCTAAAAATTGATTTGCTAGCCAACTAAGATTGGCAAGCACTGAGAATTGCTTTGTTGACCAACTAAGCTCGATAGACACTAATTGATAATTGATATGAAATTTGTGTAACATCAAAGACAACACAGAATTGGACAATTGTATCCAACAAATGGAGAATCAAGTGAATCAAGTTTTGAATCAAAAGAGAAAGATCTAAGGCTTGTACAATGTGTCAAAAGGCATCATGCATCTGAACACATAATTAGAGGAGAGACATAAGGTATACTGACAAGGAATAAATTAAAAGCTACATGTTTTCTTACTAAATTTTAGCCTAGATTTGTAAAAGATGCATTAGAACATGGAGGTTGGATAGAGGTAATGAATGAAGAAATTGAGAAAATAGAAAAGAATAAAACCTAGTCTCTTGTACCTAGGCCTAAGGACAAGAATGTGATTGGTACAAAAGGAGTATTCATAAATAAGTTAAATGAGAAAGGAGAAGTAACAAGGAACAAGGAAATGCTAGTATGAAAAGGTTATGCTCAAGAAGAAGGTATTGATTATGGGAAAATATTTTTCCTTGTTTCAAGACTTGAATATCAAATGGATGTTAAATCAACTTTCTTAAATGGAGTCCTAGAAGAAGAAGTCTCCATTGAACAACTTGAAGGTTTCATTGATCCAAGAAAAAGAGACATAGTATGTAAACTTCACAAGGATTAATATGGACTGAAGCAAGCTCCTAGAGCATGGTATGAAAGACTCAATGGATATTTGGTAATAAATTGTTTTGAAAAGATAGATGTTAAAAGTAATTTTTATATTAAGGAAGGACCATAGGACACGATATTTCTTGCAAAAATATTTGTAGATGATATCATATTTGGAGGACATGAGATGTTATGAAAATAATTTCTTGAAGAAATGAGGAAAGAATTTGAAATGTCTATGTTTGGAGAGATTAAATTCATTGTGGGTCTACAAGTTCATCAGATGAAGGATGGCATATACACCACTCAATCAAAATTCATTCAGGAAAAATTGAAAGTATTTGGAATGGAATATTCTAAGACATTTGGAACACCTATGTCTATCAAACATAAAATCTCAAAGAATGATGATTCAAAGGAGGTAAACTAGACTACTTATAGATCAATGCTTGGGAAACTTTAGTATGTGGCACATACTAGACCTGATATTGCATTGATAATTGGCATAGTTGCAAGATTTTATGCTAATCCAAAAGAAAATTACATGATGTTAGTATAAAGAATTTTGAGAGATCTAAAAGGAACTAAAGAATATGGTTTATGGTATAAGGGTATGTGTAGGATCATGGTGTGCCAAAAAGTGGCGATCTGAAAAATATGTAGTTTTGAAATGCCTCAAAGAATTTCAAAATCTATTCCAATTTTTTTCCCATGCATCTTGATACTAAATGAAAACAATTAATACCTTTATAATTCCTACTATATCTTTCGATACCAACCTTAAATGGTCATTTTTAAAACATCCCAAAAATGTGTTTTTGGCATGTTCTTATGTGTTTTTTACTTCAAGCATGTAGCTGACGACTTTTTTTAAACCAAAATTTGATGTAATTAAAAGGGTTTCTTAAGAATGTTCTTAGATTTTCATAAATGTAAGGCTTGTCAAATTACGAGTTCAATAAGTAATTATTATTTATTTTCTAATGGAGTTAGCTACAAAGTGTTGATTGACATACTGGTTGAAAAATAGCTATAACTTTCAAACCGTATAAGATTTGTGAAATCCAAAAGATGTGTCACATTCTATGCTTTGAATAGTATAAGAAAAACTTAATTTTGATTTTTTTTGAACTAGTTAAGGTGGTCAGACATGAGAGTTTTTTAATTCTAAAAATAGTATAGTAGAAAATTCATAATTAATTATTTATTTGGAATAAAATATTCTAAAAATATGCCTCACATCCAAGCATGAGTCTACTTTTTATATCTAAAATTATATTTAAAAATATTATCATTTGATTATGATTAAGGTGGTCAGACATACACCTACTTTTTATTTTTGCCTTGAAAATTTTGTAGTACTGCATTAAAATCCAAACTTTTGACAATTCAAATAATTTTTTCTCTAGATAAGGCCTTGTTTTTTAGAAACTAAATTCAATTTCCTACAGATGATTTTCTTAAAAAAATTTTATATAAAGTCTATAACCACTTTAAAATTATGTGTCAAGTTGACATAACCCTGATTTGCTGGTTTTTCACTACCACTTAAGGCCATAGTTTGGTACACCATGATCCTCCACATACCCATAAGAAAGGATAAAATCTTGACTTGAGAGCCTATACCAATGTAGATTGGGAAGGAATCATTGATGATAGAAAAAGCACTAGCGGAGGAGCATTCTTTATTGGAAAGAGATTAATATCTTGAACAAGAAAGAAGAAAAATTGCATTTTTCAATCCATAATAGAGGTAGAGCATGTTGCTACAGTAGTCAATTATTCTAACATAATATATATCAAGCAATTACTATTAGGAATGAAGGAGAAAATCAAGGAACCAGTGGTTATCTACTATGATAACACAAGTGAAATCAATATATCCAAAAAATCTTGTGATGCACACAAAGACAAAACACATTGTAATCTAATATCATTTCTTAAGAGAGTTGATTCAAGACAAACAAGTGAGATTAGAGTATGTGAACACCAAGGAGCAGATAGTAGATATATTTATTAGAGCCTTACCTAAGGATGAATTTATGTATCTAAGAGGTAAACTATGGGTTATTCGTTTATTGAATTCTCCCTAAAGAAAAAGATAGTGAAGAATCAACCAAGTTCCATTGAAGATATATCAAAGTTGATGCAAATTGTCACACTTCAGGTGTGAAATGTAGAGCATATTGCATATGAATCAGTAAAAAGGTACATAGTAAATTACAATTTATATATCCTTTGACATTTGATGCCAAAGAGGGAGAGTTCAGTGTCAAAGAGAACAAGGGAGAGCTTTTTTTAATAATTGAAAGAAGTTTTTCAGATGATGGAATGTACAACAAAGAGGAAGAAAATGATAGTAGCTCACAATAGAGCATTGATAGCTAAGAAACAAAGAAAAATCTAATCAAAATCTTAGAGGGAGTTGATATTCATGAGAATGAGAATGAAACTAAGGATATTATCTAATTGCTCATACTTCTATTAGTTTATGTTGACATACATTGTGTTTCCATCAATGCCAAAGAGGGGTTTTATTAGAAATATTTTTTCAATTGTATGTTGCCATTGATGTTGCACAAATGTCAGTATTAACCAAGAACTATATAGTTTGTAGTATTAACCTTGTATATCTTAGTATTGATCAAGAAGTTAGGTAAATAAGACATTCTAGTATGAACTGAGTAGTTGGTTAAAGAAGGCAATCCTGCTTGCAATATTAATCGAGTGGTCAGGCATCAAAGAACTCACATTGTTGACCAAGCATTCAATCCTAGTATTGATTGAGTGACAAAAAAATACATTTTTCTAATCTTTTATTGATTAAGGCTAACTATTTGGATGTTTATTGATTATTTGGAAGGGTATTCAAGCCAACTTATCCTAGCTTATGATATATAATAAATGTCAAGTTGTGAGGATAAAGTATGAAGTAAAAATATTAAATAAGATGGATACATGAGTGAAGGGAAAGGTAGAGCATGAAAGAGTGGAAGATAAGCTACAAAGAATATATAATCAAGAAGGATCCAAAAGTCAAGCCAGAATAGAGATCTAAATCTACAAAGATAGATGCTTTATAGGTCAAGTCAAATTGTTGTTACCTTATAACCATTGTAGTAGTAACAAAATCTCTTAATAGAGTTGACTTAACAATCATATTGTAAATCCTCTAACAAGGTGACATTTCAAGATTGAAGTGTTTCAAGACCCCTAACTAGGTTACTCCTAACTGGGTAATCTAAATCCTCTAACAAAGTCATACTTAATAGTATGTTTTGTAACCTTTAATAGGTTTGGCTCCTAATAGGGCTTACTTCAAAAGAGTGAAAAATATTGAAACTAGTTGCATGGTGGTTCTCCCAAATTGGGTTTCCACATTAAATCTTGGTGTCATCTGTGTTCACGTTATTTTCTTATGCTAAAACAATTTAATAATTATAAGATTTATTTGTTAACTGAGTGATAGTAATATTCTTGTGTTAAGTTGGACAATGTTACATGATCAAGGGAAAGTTTGAATTGACATCTAAGGACAATTAATTATTTTTGTGGTAACTGATGCACCCCTCCCCTCTCAGTTTCACTCTTAGATTTCCAATAATAAAAACCAAATTAAAGCTAACTCAAATATATTTCTAACAATATACATTTTAGGTCTGTATCTATTCATAAGTACTTGTACCAACAAAAACAATAGTCATATTTCTAGAAAGATAACTCAAAAAAATGGAATAAACTTACAAAACCCAACTTCTTATTTCCAATCTTCTCCAAACTTCTCCAACTTGTTCAAATCTGTAAATCATGACCATCACATGACAATTTTAAATAAATCTCAAGTTCTAAAACTAATTAATTACCTCTTGTGAACTTTCACCTTCTCTCTTACATCAACTTTTTCATATTGTCACATTTTATGATAATATTTTATTACATATTTGACAACTTTTGTAATTTTTCCATAGACGACCTTTAAAAATTATAAAAGCCTTACTAACATATCAAGATAGAAATTTTATGAAATTTTACACTTCCATGGGTTTACTTACATAAATTGACTATACTAAACAACTTTGAGAATCTATTATAAATGTCATTATTTAGCCTTAAATATTGACTCAAATGGATTCAAAATATATTTAAAAGATAATAATTAAGTATTATACCCTCATGGATCCTCTTATTTTTTCATTTTTTATTGATGCTCTTGCATCATACTCCTAGGGTCAAAAAAATTCAAAAGTCCCTTGGACTTTCCTTTACCTTTCTTGTCTTCCAATTCTTTGGTTGTTGTTGCTTGTACTCTTACCAAGTATCCAAGTCATCAATTTGTGTGTCCTCATAAACATCCTCCACATAATTATTCTAGTAGAAAAACCCCTAAAAACCTACAATAAATGAATTAGGAAAAATAAATGGGACTTCTTCATACATAAATACATTTGGTTTGCCATAGGAACCCTCGTATCCTTTTGTTCAATGTCTTCATCCTACAATATCTCCACACTCAAATAAAAAATCATTAATTTTTAAGCCTCGTCTATCCTCTTGAATTCCTCTTGAGCCTTCTTCCATGCTACTACTATTATCCTTTTGATAGGCCATACCACTTTCTTATTTAACCTAAAATGTCATCCCTTGGTTCCATCAACAACCATCACATCCATCTCTTTCTCATTTTTATGAATCTCTTCATGAAAAGGATCATCAAAAACTATCACATCTATCTCTTTCCCATCATCAAGAGCCTTTTTATCATTATTAATCGGGTTCTCTATTCCATCTTCACATACATTTATATCCTGAATGAACAGTTGTTCTAAATCAATATTTTCCTTGTCCATATTTTTCTTCATTTTCTATTTTAGTCTCTCTAAATTTTCTTTATATTTTTCTTGTTCCCTCATTAAGATTCTTATTTTCTCTTTTATCTCTTGTTTCATTCTGCCTTCCTCTTCTTCTTTTCTTCCTCTCTTTTATTAAAATACCAGTATAAAACCCATGCATCTAATAGTATCCTCTTATCATGAGACAAATATCCTCTTGTGACCATTTTCTCCTATCTAGGTTTTGTCCATTAAACTTAGTCTTTTTGCCACTCTACAGGTTCTCTCCTCAACCTATCATAGCCCACACTAACTCACAACTCACCTTTTTCAATACTATTTTCTTAGCTCTGATACCAAAAATGATGTAGAGATACAACTTTGTAACATTTATTATGGGATTTGAGTGATGTGATATGCACAAAAGGATATTGTATATTCAGAGGGTTAATTACAAAAAGAGGGTAACATTCATTATGATTGCTCTACTCTATAAACAAGAATCCAACAAATTGCATTCATTTTTCAATTTGGATTGTGGAAAATAAAAATTAGCGAAGTGGAATAGTCAAATTACAAAATGAAATCTATGAACTTTAATAGCCATTTCTAAACTCTGAACATTCCATTGCTCACAAATTTCTTACTTTAGGCTCAAAATTACTATGGAAAACCATGGATTGAAAATGTAAAGTTTTTAAAAGGAAAAAATTGAGTGAACATTAGTGCACTAATAAGCCATGGCAAGGAAAGGAAAATGTAGTTTGACATCATGTTTCCCTACCGATGATCAAACAATTTTGGCATATATTTCACCATTGTTCAAAGTTGTTAGTAGTCAAATCAAATATGGAAAGTAGAGAAGACTAAAACAATGCAAAAGCAAGGTATTTGGTGAATTCTCAAAACCCTAGATCAAAACCAATATGTACACAGCAAGGGCATCTTCCTTTGACATCACCTCAAAGTACTAAAGGGGAAACAAATAAGTCTAGGAGATTGTCCATCGATAACCTCCTATTATTCGCTCTTTGTCTACAAATCTGAGGTATGTTGTGAAGACTACAAATTCTATTTTGGCTCTAATGGAGACAAATGTTCAAGGAAATGCGAATGTTCAGCAAAAGAAACCCAATCATAAGATCATCAATAAAATATCTAATGCTACTAATTATCAAGATTTTCTAAAGAAATATTCTACATAAAAAGGATTGAAACCTAATATCATTTTTTCCATTGAAGGTCTTGATAAAAAATTTCTCTTTTTTAATCACACCAAATATGCTACTTGTAAGAGATTTCCCTTGTATACCTAACAAATAGGTTTTTCTAGTTGATCCCTATGTGAATTCCCTCATAGAACATTGCAATAAGTAGGATAAGTCAAATATCAAACTTGCATATAACCTACCTAAAACATACAACCCTCCTCACTGTAGGATTATTTTTCCCAAGGATCCTTCTCAATCCCCCATTCTATCATTATTGGCTCCTTACCCCAATGTTAAAATTGAGGAACATATTCTAATTATTAGCAATTAGGATAGTGAAGATTGTTGGCAAGATTGCCAAAATATCGGTGTATTTGCATTTTGGAATGGGCCAAAATAGAAATATTCAATCTCATCAACTAGTTAAAGGATTTTTTTCAAAATCAAAACAGTATATCTCACCATTTAGATAGATTAGTTTACATTCATTATAGTGATGAATATATCAAAAAAGGTTTCCTTTTTATCTCAATTTTTTATTTTGAAGGTCATGCTCTCAAATTCTTGGAATAGATCCCAAATTGTAAGGAAGAACTATTAAATTTCATCATCCCAACTTGGGTCTTAATTCAATCTCTCCCTCTAAAACTTATGCACTTAGAGATTCTCAAGAATATAGGTTCATCAATTGGTAATTTGATAGGAATAGATGCTTCTAATAAATAGTGTAATATTATTAAATTTTTGATAAACTTAGAGAATAAAACTCCTGTACTCCAATCTATTAAGGTAATAACAAATAGATCTATTTATAACTTAAATATTTAGAGATTTGAAGGTAAAATTTCTAAAATAATCAAACTAAATAATGAAAGAAAATTACATTTAAAACTTGCCAATCAACCTCAGATCTTAAAGATACCTTCCCTATGATGAATATTAGGAACAAAAAGGAATTCAAGGGGAAGAGCATCCATGTTATAGCAAGGAAAGAAGTTTCAAATTTGGAAGATGGAGAAATAAGAAAAGGAAAAACAAGAGTCATAACTCCAATATCAAAAATTAGATACAAAGATCAAAAGAAAGCTATAGAAATACTAGTAGTAGTAAAAGAAAAAGAAACTGAAGCAAAGATAAAGGAAAATCTCTAATATTAGATAACAGTAAAGATATGATTGAATTGCCAGATATGAAAGAAAGTAACAAAACTAGCTCATATTTGGCAATTGATCCTACATGTGAAGACCAAAGTCCTAAAGATATCAATAGAAGAAAAGGAGAAAAAATAGAACCTAATATAGTTAATATTAAGACGCAAAAGACAACAAACAAAGGTAGAAGGTTAAACAAGAAATGAAAAAGAGCACAAAAAGCCAAGGATACAAAAGAAATCAATTGAAAAGAAAAGAAAATTAGTAAAAGAATCTAGGTTTCAAGAAAAAAATATCTTGGATTATTCTAATAGCATTCTCGAAGAAATTGAAAACAAAGGTCTTTTCTCTAATACATCTCTAGAGAGAAGTAAAGATAAATGCACAAAAGAATTATTAGAGATAATGTTGCAATAGAAATAATATTTTATGAAGGAGATCATAGATCTTAATAAAGAGGCACTCAAGAAGTGGTCCAAATTTTGGCAGACACCAGATACAAAACAAGAATATCCTATTAATAACGTCAATGGGCACACTATAAGGGAGAAGGATTAGTGTTAGACAAAAGGAATACTTCCACAAGATTTTCATGACTTCTTGAATAATGATATGTCAAAGATTGATGATATGGAAATGTTAATTTTAGATGAGGCTGAGAAAGAGAACCTGGAACTTCTAATAGAAGAGTTGATTCAAATTTTTAACCCAGACAATATTGATAAATGTAGTGATGAATAGAAAGAGGAACTAATGCAACAGGTTTTGAAATTAGGTAGAGATAAATATACCTTTGAAGATTTAAGAAGAGATTTGTTAATCATTGAGGATGAAGATAAGATAATTAAAGATGTGTAGACAATCAAAGATAAAACAATTATAGGAGAAGGAGATGTTCCTAATTTTGGTAAAACATGGAGTACACTAGACCTAGAAAAAAAAAAAATATATATATATAGGTGCTCAAATAACTCTTGTAGATCAAATAATGAAAGAATTAGAAAATGAAGAAAAAGATGTGGAAGTGTTAGAGTAAATAATTAATTATTTATTCTATTTACTTAAGCTTACTTAGGGTCATGCATTTATTTAATACTTTGTATTTAATGCATGTTGAGGTTAGTTGTTGACAACACGGGAGTTTGTTCCCTTCTAGCATGTTCCACCTTTTTTGTGGATATGTGCTGAGTTGTCATCCTTATCTTCTACCACCTTCTAGCTTGTTCTACAAGCTTCCATGAGCTCTTTATAAGCGGGCTCCCTCTTTGTATTTTCATATCATAACATAATCACATTGTGCATATTGTAAATACATTTTCATTTTGTTTGCACATATTGTCTCTCATGTTCATTTAGGGTTTTTCCCTTGCTCCATGCTCTTCCTCTCCTTGGCTTCTCTTTGACAGGTTCTCGCATGCAGGTGATCTTGGGCGTCTTCGGAGTTGGCTTTCCTCACCTCCAACATGGTATCAGAGCCTTCCTGCTACTGCTTCGTTGAAGAATTTTGAAGCCGTGATTTGAAGTCACAAACCCTAGTTTGTTTGTGCATTTTTTCTTCAAATTAGGGGAATAGTGAAGTTTCAGAGCACATTGGGCCCAAACGGACATCACCATTGGATCCGTAAGGCCACTTGTAGTCAGGATTCATATAAAACTTTTTGATTTTGGACACAGGGCATTTTAGAGAATTTTTTAGGCCCCCTGGATGCTGCCGTACGGACGATCTTCACATTTATTGCAATTTTTTTCAAAAAATACAAGGCCACCGAGCGGCCATCACCATGCCACCCATCGACCATCGTCGTGCCGCTCATAATGGCTGCAACTGGCAGCACTACCACGGCAGCATTGTGGCCTGGCCACCACCTGCGGGCCACCCCTGCACCGCCCTCCTACACCGCTCCGCCGGTAGAAAGGCCGCTCTCTAGCCTCCTCCACTCAGTGTCCACCACTAGTGTCGCTCTGACAGCACTACGCTTTGTCAGCTCCTGCAGATAAATCAGCACCTAACACATGTTTTTTGCTAGCAGCCAGATCAGTAGATTTCACCCAATCAGCGCATTTGAGCACTTGACATGTGGCAGGTCTGCCACGTGGCACCTTGCCACGTGGCCCTTTCCAAGTCATCTCCTTCGCCACGTGGCATCCTCATGGCAGTGCCATGTGGTAGCCACATGGCATCATTTTTTTGCATGATGGCTGACGTGGCCATCAATTTTAAACCAGCAATTTGCTGACATCAGCATGATGTCATCAGCCTTGCTTGCACATCTCCTTCAGGTTCTCTTTTGGAGCTACCTTTGGTTTTTTGGCCATAACTTTTGCATACGGAGGTATTTTTCCAATCCAAAAGAAGTTTCGGAAAGCTGGTTCTGAGACAGAGATTTTGGTGTAGGTATTTTTTGGTTTTGATGCATTTTCATTTCTCATTTTTTTAGTTGATGTCCAAAGTCCTATTTTTGACTCCGGCATCCATATCTTTTGCGTCCCATGCCTATTTTTTGAAAACTTTATATTTTTGGAAAGTCGGTTCTGTCACCTTTTTAGAAATGTGGTCCTTTTTTTGATTTTTTGGCCTCTACTCTTTCTATCATAGTTTTGGCATTTTTGCTATATGGTGGATATCTTGAGTGTTTTAGGCCTGAGGATCGTTTTCCTGGCATGGATTCTCTTGTTTTAGGCTATACTTTATTTTCTTATAGCTTTTTTTTAGTTTTGATCATTGTAGTTATCATTTTGAAGCACTTTTTTGTATCGCACTGAGATAAATTGCCACTTTTGCATTTCAGGGGTCATGAACGTTATTTTGAGTCAGTTATACATGCACTATTTTCATAAAGCACCATGGGGAGATTATTGTTTACTATTTTAGGCATTCTCCCTTTGTCAAGTGAGTGTCCCTTCCATGACATTAGCCCCATGTAGAGTCATTTCGACCGTGTCTTTATAGGTGTCTGTACCTCTTTTCCTCTCTCCTTGTTCTTGGTTCGTTTGCAGGAGACTTTGGCCCACCTTCTCAATTGCCTGTCATCACACCCCATCTACATTAAGGGGGGGTTATGTTGTTGTAATAATGCATCCGTGGTTCGATGGTTCGATAGTGTGAACTATGTATTCACTGGCTGGCTACCTATGCATTTCGGTGAGATGGATCATCTACCATATAGACATGCTCAGTTCGGGCCTTCTTCTTACATGGAGGTTCTTCAGATTAGTAGTTGGGCAGATTTTGTGGCTCTTCATGCTTCACTGATGCTTTTACATGATCACTCCTTATTCCTGTTTTAGGGACATTTCCCTAGTTGGAGACTTCATCAGTTCTTCACTAGGTTCTTACCTCTTTTTGGGGGAGGGTTTTTCCAACGTGGTTTTCTCTCTTTCCCTGCTCACAGAGGTTGCATTTAATTGCATTGTACTTGGGTACCTAAAATGGCCTCATTTGTGGGACCCATTATGCATTTCATCTTAGTTTTGTGAGCTTAAGAAATTTCCCTCAGTTGCACTTAAGGGGGGGTGTTAGAGTAAATAATTAATTATTTATTAATTATTTATTCTATTTACTTAAGCTTACTTAGGGTCATGCATTTATTTAATACTTTGTATTTGATGCATGTTGAGGTTAGTTGTTGACAACACGAGAGTTTGTTCCCTTCTAGCATGTTCCACCTATTTTGTGGATATGTGCTGAGTTGTTATCCTTATCTTCTACCACCTTCTAGCTTGTTCTACAAGCTTCCATTGGCTCTTTATAAGTAGTCTCCCTCTTTGTATTTTCATATCATAACATAATCACATTGTGCATATTGTAAATACATTTTTATTTTGTTTGCACATATTGTCTCTCATGTCCATTTAGGGTTTTTCCCTTGCTCCATGCTCTTCCTCTCCTTGGCTTCTCTTTGATAGGTTCTCGCATGTAGGTGATCTTGGGTGTCTTCAAAGTTGGCTCTCCTAAACTCTAATAGGAAGAAGGTAAGAAATATAAAATTGCAATTAATGCTTAAGAAAACATAGATATATTGGGTATTATGATGAATCAAGAAGGGATAAGTACTCCCAAATGTGGTAGAAGGAAGGCTAAGAGAGGAAGGAAGTCTCTTAGAGAACTCAGAGAAGTACATGGATAGGAGAAAGAACAACAAAAGATAAGTCAGCTACTTAATCCTAGGAAGGGGAAGAACCTTCCCATAGCCACATGAAGATCACCACCTGGAAAGCTAGTAGCTTAAATGCACCTAGCAAGAAATGATTACTAAAACATAATTTAAAAAAATTTGATTCCAAAATCATTATATTACAAGAAAAAAAAATGAATAAGGAAGACGAAATTATGCTAGTAAAGACATTAGGAAGCTAGAATGTTAACTTACATGAATCTAGAGAAGCCGCAGGGGGATTAGGAATGATTTCGAATCCTAGGAAAGTAACCCTAAATATTCTAAAATCAAACAATTCATGGATGAGAAGAAAAATTAAAAGCATAAAGACTAACATACAACTAATGTTAATAAACATCTATGGTCCATGCCATAACACAAATAAAATAAATTCTATGGGAAGAAATAAGTCTATTTATTAAAAATCATAGCAATGAAGTCATTCTTATAGGTGGAGATTTTAATACTATTATGAATATAGATGAAATTTTTGGAGGTATCTAGCAAATTTCACAAGCATCTATGGAATTTTAAAAATTGTTAGACCTTAACAACCTATTTGATATACCTATTAATAATGGTAATTTCACATGGAATAATAGAAGGAAATATGTTTCTTTTATCACTGAGAAATTGGACAAATTCTTTCTCAAAGTAGAATTAAGTGAACTAGATGTTTATATTCAAGGTTCAATTCTACCTATAGTAGGATCGAACCACTATCATGTTAGGATTGAATTTTGTAACCTAAAAAAACTATTAGAAATCCTTTTAAATGTGAAAAATGTGGTTTCTAGACAAAAAATTGATGAAGCTCATTAGAGATTGTGGAATCAAGACAATTTGAAAGGCTCCAAAATGTATAATTTGTCTCTAAGATGAAAAAAATTAAACAAAATATACTTCAGTGGAACAAAGTGTTGGAATATTCAAATATGGCAAGAATACTTATGAGAAGGGGGGGGGGGGGGGGTTGAATCAGAAGTATCACACTTTAACCAATAAAACTTTTAGCTAAAAGTAAATTACATGCATGTAAACACATCAAATAAACATGAAACTAATACATGCATCAACAACACATAACACTAGAATTTGGTAACCCAAAAACTCTCTAGAAATAAGAAGGTAAAACTGGGGTGGGGATGATACCCACAAAAATCACTACAGTAATATTGTTCAACCACTTCTGATAGTTTGCCCTATTAAAGGCATTACACTGTGTCAATAGTGACCTGGTTAAAGGATTTACAAACACTTAACATGAAGTGTCACCCTGTTAAAGGATTTAATTACCTTTTTATAAGGATCTACAAATAGCTATTAAGCCAACCTATCTACATAGGATTTATTTTCTAATACAATGGTAAGAGAGTATTAGGTATTATTGTAAGAAATGAATAATGTTGAGCAAGGAACGAGAAACAATCCAAGTAAGTTAAGTGTGAAACAATGTTACCATGAGATAAGCAACTCCAAGAGCATACACCAAGATGGTTCAACAATGGAGACAAGGATTTATAAGGGGAAAGAAAAGAAAACCCCTTGTGAGTTATTATGAATGAAGGCAAATGCCTAAAGAAGAGAGAGAGAGAGAGTGTTGGAGCAAAGGTAGCTGAATACAATAACATCAAGTGCTTAGAGTGGTGTGTAGTTGTGAAGAAAGAAGGAGGAGCATCTCTTATATAGAGATGAGAGAGGAGTTGCATTTGTAACTCCCATTTATATGAATGCCACATTCATAATAGGTGTGTGCAAAGTGTCACAATCCTCTTAAGGAGGATAAACTAAATAAAGAAATAAACAAGAGTTGTCCTTACATGTGGAATAATGGACAAATAATGACATGTCCTCCACATGTGTACAAGTGGACAAATTACATGTAGGGACCCTTGGAATATCCCAATTAAAATATATCCAAGGAAAGATTAACCTTTCTAACACCCCCCCTTAAGCTTTACTTGGGGAGTGTACTTCAACGGGTTGCAAACCCAAATTTTTACAATGGAACTGAAATCTCTCTTTAGAAAGTGGTTTGGTTAAGATATCAGCCACTTGATCTTCTCCTTTACAATAAAGAAGAATAATTTGATTGTCTTCAACTTGTTCTCGAATGAAGTGATGTTGAAGTGAAATATGTTTGGTGCGAGCATGATATACTGGATTCTTTGCTAAGGCAATAGCACTTTGATTGTCACAATGTATAGGTGTAGGTGATTGTTGAGGTAGACCAAAATCATCAAGAAGTCTTCAAATCCACAAAGCCTCTTTAGCTGCATTGGTACAACCTTTGTATTCATCTTCCATTGAGCATAGGGAAATAGAGTGTTCCTTTTTGCTTTTCCACGAAATTAGACCTAAACCAACAAAGAAAACATAACCACAAGTGGATTTCCCATCATTGGGATCTCCACCTAGATCAGAATTAGTATAGCCATGTAAAATGAATTCAGAGTTTGGATCATAAAATAAGCCTATATTAATAGTTCCTTTAATATACCTTAAGATGCGTTGAGCAACTTTAAAATGAGTTTGTTGAGTTTTAGACATAAAGCGAGACACTAAACCAACACTATAAGCAATATCAGGTCTAGTAAGAGTTAAATAATTTAAACTTCCTACTAATTGTCTATACAAAGTTTCATCAACAAAAGGAGTATTCATATCATTTATTAATTTAGTTCCTAATTCACATGGAATTGAAACATGGTTAGAGTCATTCATCTTAAATTTTTCTAAAAGATCATAAGCATACTTGCTTTGAGAAACAAATATACCATTAGGAGTTTGAAAAATTTGCATACCTAAGAAGTAATGTAAGATACCTAAGTCGGTCATTTGAAATTTTTGTTTAAGTTGGAATTTAATATCAGAAATCAAAATGTCTAAACTAGAAGTGAGAATATAAACAATAACAATGATAATATCATCGGTAGTATGTTTAATAAACAAATTAGGATCATTTTTGCTTCTAGTAAAACCTTGAGAAATGAAGAAAGAATTAATTTGAGAATACCATTCTCTAGGTGATTGTTTAAGGCCATAAATAGATTTGTTCAATTTGCAAACTAGATTTTCACTACCTTTCTTAACAAATCCAGGAGGTTGAGCCATATAGATTTCTTCATGTAAATCACCATTTAAAAAAGCACTTTTAACATCCATTTGATGAATGGGCCAATTCAGTTTAGATGCTAAAGCAAGAACTAATTTGATAGTAGGCATTTTAGCAACAGGTGCAAAGGTTTCATTATAGTCTAAGCCTTCAATTTGGGAAAAGCCTCTAGCAACTAGTCTAGCTTTAAATTTACTAATTTCATTATTAGTATTCAATTTTGTTTTATATAACCATTTACATGAAACTAGGTTTTTGCCAGGAGGTAATGTGACTAAGTCCCAAGTGTGATTAGCAAGTAACGAATCATATTCCTCTTGCATGGCTTTCTGCCAATGAGGTTGAGAGTTAGCTTGATCAAAAGACTTAGGATCGTTAGAATTCATAATAGTAGTCATCAAAGCATAATTACAATAATTAATCCTTCTATGTTTAATTCCACCAGATTTAGAAATATAATCATCAGCTTCATTGATGAGATTTTGAGCCCATTTAGGTTTACGTTTAGTTGTAATGGAATTATCACTAGAGGAAGAATCATGAGTAAGATTGGTATCATTAGTATCTATTGGAGTATCATGAGATGTAGGAGTAGAAATAACCTGTGGTACTTGATTAAAAGAAAGAGTAGGGTTAAGAGAGGGAGGTTGGTCCTCCACTAGCACAATTTTAGTGCCACTGAATTCTTCATCCATTGTAATAGAGCAATCATGAACTCCAGTTTCTACAATACAAACATCTCTAGCAACTTGAACTTTGTTAGTAGTGGAATCATAAACACGATAACCCTTAGTGTGTTCATCATAGCCAACAAACATATAAGGAGATGATTTAGCATCTAATTTATGCCTTTTCTGTTTAGGCGTATGGACATAAGCAGTAGAACCAAATATCCATAAATGATGTAAATTTGGTTTCCTACCAGACCAAGCCTCTTCTGGAGTGATAGCTTTGAGAGCTTTGGTAGGAGTCCGATTAAGAATATAAGTTGCACAAAACATGGCTTCAGCCCAAAATTTATAATGCAAATTCTTAGCATGCAACATGCTTCGAGCCATTTCAACAATGGTCCGATGCTTTCGTTCCGCTACACCATTTTGTTGTGGTGTATAAGGAATAGTAAGCTCGTGCTTAATTCCACATGATTTCAAATAAGAATGAAAAGCATTATTCACATATTCTTTCCCATTATCAGTTCTAAGAATTTTAAGTTTATACCCAGATTGCCTTTCCACATATAACTGAAATTGAATAAATATATCAAGAACTTGATCCTTGCTATGCAAAAAATAGATCCAAGTTCGTCTAGAAAAATCATCAACAAAGGTAAGTGCATACCGAGAACCTTGGATGGAGGTATTCTCCATGGGACCCAAAAGATCACTATGGACAAGATGCAACTTATGAGTTTCTCGCCATGATTTTCCACTTGGAAAGGGCTCCCTATGCATCTTACCACTCATACAACCTGTGCAGGTAATCTTGGAAGGAATAATGTTAGGAAAGCCATCAACCATATTATGCTTTTGCATGAAAGTAATATAATCAGAATTTAAATGACCAAGTCTTTCATGCCATATATTGAAATCAATAGAAGTATGTAAAGAATATCGTGAACTAGCAAATTCATGGAATTTAAACAAATTGTCATTATCCATTTTAGCATAAGCAATTACTTTAAGAGTTGGAGGATCTATAATATAACATGTATCTTTGTAGAATTCAACTTTATAATTCTGACATAGCTGCGAAACAGAAATTAGATTAGTTTTCAAGTCAGGGACATATAGAACATTATGCAATTTACCATTAGGAATAGTAACATCACCTAGTCCTTCAACTTTACAAGTCTGATTATTAGCTAACTGAATAGGAATGTTAGCAATATCAGGTTGTAAGGAATCAAAAATTTCTTTATGAGAGGTGACATGTTGGGATGCACCACTATCAACAATCCACTCTAGAGGTTTACAAAGATTAAAGCTACAAGTAAAAGCTTGACGAGAATTAGAACTAGTTAAATTACCTTTTCTATGGTTTAAGGTTTGATGATTGGTACTATGATTCATAGGTTTTCTATCATTTTGTTTTTTAAAACAATTGTTGACAAGGTGACCATCTTTGCCACAATAAGAACAATGAGGTTTGGAATTGGAATGGTTCCTCTGATTAGTATTACGAGTATTATTAGAGTGATGGGTATTATTATATTTGGGATGAAATTTATTGTTAGTGTTATTTGAATTAGATGGCTTGTAATTATGATTATTGGAACAAGAATTATTAGTTGAATTTCTAGAGACAAATGCATGTTCAATTGATTTGAGAGTACCAAACTGGATTAGCTTAGCTTCTTCCTGTCTTAATAACGTTTGGAAAATAACATAAGTTAACTGAGAAGATAAAGTAGGAATAGCAAGTTGTCCATGAATATTGGTTATAAACTGTTGAAACTGTCTTGGAAGACATTTTTTAAGAATAAGATGGATTAAATGAATATCCTCTAATTGAACACCTAAAGCCATAATTTGACTTTTAAGAGAATCAAATTTTAAGAGGAATTCATCCATACCTTTAAAATCTGCATACCTGAGATCTTCGAGTTGATCTTGTAATTGTATTTTGCGATATTCATCACCACTGTCATACTTGGTCTTCAAGATGGACCACGCATCATGAGCTTTAGAACAGTGAGCAATTAAGACATATAAATCTGGAAGAATAGAAATACCAATTAACCCTAAAGCTTCTTCGTTTTTAGCTTTCCAAGTATCTTTCTCATCTTGAGTAGCCGCTGAACCGGGCTCAAGAGAAGGGTCAGTGGCTATTTCAAAGAGATGTTTAAAACGAAAAATAAATGAGATATGGGTTTTCCAAGAATGATAATTTGAATAATTAAGTTTGATTTCTGGAATTAATGTTGACATGATTGGAAAAAAATTCTTCGCTTCTTTTTTTGTTGTTTTTTTTTTTTGGAAAAAAATAAAAGAATTACCCTTAATCAAATGATTTGGAAAAAAAAATTAAAATTTTTATGAATTGAATAAAATTGTTTTTTGTTACTTTATATTTTATTATTTTATGTTATTATTATTATTATTTTTTAAGAATATTTGATGATTTTTTTTTGAATTATTTTAATTAATAGTGATAGTGAAAATTAAAAAATAATTAAAGTTGAATTAAAATGAGAAAAGGAGGAGGGGGAAACGGTTTGTTTAAATCAAAAAATGGAGGGAAGCGTGCGGTGGCTGCCACGTGGCAAGAGAAGGGCCGCGGTCGGTGGTCGCCGCGTGTGTGGAGCGGTGAGCCGCGGGCGGTGGTTGCCGCGTGGCGGGAGCGGCCAACGTCGGTGGTCGCCGCATGGTGGGAGCGGAGGAAGCGGTTGTGGGGGGTTTTAAAAACACAGAGTGCGCGGCAAGGGTTGCAGAGGTGGCCGCGGCAAGGGTTGCAGAGGTGGCGGCGGCAAAAGTTGTAACCGGCGGCTGTAATGTTGGCGCGGCGACGCGAATGTTTGCGCGGTGGCGCGATTTGTTGGCGCGGCGGCGCGATTTGTTTGCGCGGTGGCGCGATTTGCTTGCGCGGTGACGCGATTTGCACAGCCGAAAAAGCTTCGGCAGGTCCGGGCCAAAATGTGTAACAGTGCGTTTGGCGGGTGGCTGAGGCACGGGGTGGCGCGACCGCCTTAAAAAAAAATAAAAGAAGTTTTTTTTTATTTGTTTTTATATATATAAAAACTTTATACTATATTTTTTTGTTTTTTTTTTTAAAAAAACAAAAAGAAGTAAAATATATTTTTTTCCTAAAGAAATTTTTTTTGATAAATAAAGTAAGAGGAAAAATAAAGAGATAAAAAGCTTCACTATTGTAATATGTTTTGTTTTGGTGGCATGCCGTCCAAAACAAACCAAAAAAAACTACTAAGAAAACCCTTTGGCGGCAAGCCGTCCAAAGAGGGTTAGAAAAGAATAAGAACCTTTATAAGAAAACCCTTTGGCGGCAAGCCGTCCAAAGAGGGTTAGTAAAAAAAATGAAGCTTTGCAAGAAAACCCTTTGGCGGCAAGCCTTCCAAAGAGGGTTAGTAAAAAAAAACTTGCATGCACAAGATTAGTTAAAACGAGCTAAGATCACAACACAATCTTCTTCTCTCAATAACGTCTCCAAATAAGGTGTGCTCCAATGAATGGCAACCTTCACCACAAAACTTAAAACAAGGATTAGATAACCAAGCTCTGATACCATGTAAGAAATGAATAATGTTGAGCAAGGAACGAGAAACAATCCAAGTAAGTTAAGTGTGAAACAATGTTACCATGAGATAAGCAACTCCAAGAGCATACACCAAGATGGTTCAAAAATGGAGACAAGGATTTATAAGGGGAAAGCAAAGAAAACCCCTTGTGAGTTATTATGAATGAAGGCAAATGCCTAAAGAAGAGAGAGAGAGAGTGTTGGAGCAAAGGTAGCTCAATACAATAACATCAAGTGCTTAGAGTGGTGTGTAGTTGTGAAGAAAGAAGGAGGAGCATCTCTTATATAGAGATGAGAGAGGAGTTGCATTTGTAACTCCCATTTCTATGAATGCCACATTCATAATAGGTGTGTGCAAAGTGTCACAATCCTCTTAAGGAGGATAAACTAAATAAAGAAATAAACAAGAGTTGTCCTTACATGTGGAATAATGGACAAATAATGACATGTCCTCCACATGTTTACAAGTGGACAAATTACATGTAGGGACCCTTGGAATATCCCAATTAAAATATATCCAAGGAAAGATTAACCTTTCTAACAATTATAAACCTGATAGTTTGCAATCCTTGATTGTTGAATGCAGGCACTTGTTTTGGATCTCTTTCTAATTTTGATCCTCTGAGATCTGATTTTTGTTCATCTCCTTTGCTTTGTTCTAATCAACTAAATATTGAATTGCTGCTCTTACTCTCTATGTCTCCTTTCACTAAATTCCATTATTTTTTTCCCTTAACACTGTTCTCCTTCTTTTTCATCTCTTAATACAATGAAACTTTCATCTTCCTTAAAAAGACTTCAAAGACTTAGGGTTAGATATGGATCTATGATCCACAATGAATCTCAATTTCTTGCTCAATACTTCCCTTTTGCTGATTGGTTGCATGCCTTTCAAATTTTCCAATTGGCTGCATGCAGATTGCATAGGAAATGTAAAATATTCATTCTTATCTCTAGATCTTTTGAGATTTACCTTGTGTCGGCTACAAAAATGGTTTACATCATAGTTTGTGCAATTACAAACTTTTATGCTAATATTCTAAGTTACTCGGCTCATGAAGCATTACTGATGTTTGGCACATATTGTTTCCTGGATAGCTCGACACCTAAACAAAATTGTATCACTCAGCACCTTATGTTACTCGACACTTGATATTACTTAGAACTTGATGTCACTCGGCACTTGATATTACTCGGCACATGTATCAATGTAAAGGACTAATAAAGATTGTAATGATCCATCAAAACATGAATAAAATTATTATGTTTTGAAGGCAATTTGTGTGTAGTTATTTTATTTGTTTTTGTTTAGTATGTCATCATTTTAGAACTTAGCCAATTTTCTCAAATGTTGCCATCAATTCCAAAGGGGGATATATTTGGAAATATGGTTAGTTAGATGTCTTGATGGTTTTCATTTTTGGTAACATATACTCAACATTTCATTTATGTATCCAAAGATAGAAAATTGTCTAAGTATTAGACAATTTATAGGAGTGGAATGAATAGATCTTAACAATATAGACAATGTGTAGAGAGTTATCTTATGTACAATTGATGAAAGGTTTGTAACATTGTAATGATGATTTATATTAGTGCACATGTGTGTATGGTCAGTATGAAACAAGTTACAATAAGTTTAACTATGTTGGTATTTAACAGTGCAGAACAAGGCATAGTAGAAAATAAAGCTATACAACTTTAGAAATTATTTTGGTTTTAAAATAATTACTAATTCATGTTAAGATGACTATGTGGATATTATTGTATATTATGTCAAGCATGCGAAGACATGGAAGCTGACTAAGCAATAATTTGTAAATGCACAAGATATAAGCAAAGATCTTATGTTGCATAGATAATGAAAATGTATGTTGTGTAGTGAATGTGTGCAATGCATAGATATTATGGAAGTTACATGATTATATGTGACATAAAAAATATTGTAAGAATCATCTACAAGACCTATGTGATGCAAAATTTGATGCAAGATTAGAGAAAGTGTGTGTTACAATAGCAAGCAAGTATTGCATGCATATCTATTCTATGAAGGAACTAAATTTAATAATTGTATGTTAGGGCAGTGGGCTCTTCTTCTATACATTGTAATTGATCTACCAACTCCTAATAGGGTTGAGGCTTCTAGAAAAGCCTATTCCTCTAACAAGGACTTGAGACACTATATGTACTTCATAGACTCATAATAATGTCAATATCCTTAACATGGTCCCATTGTTTAGTGAATCATCCCCACCGGGGTTTCCCCTTGGCTACGGTTTCCCTAGTTAACAAATAATGGTGTTATGAGTTCTTTATGTGTATGGTTTTATTTACCATTCAACATTGTTGATTTACTTTGATATGAAAGTTAGAAAGTAGTTATGAGAAAAAGTTTATAGAATATTGATTCACACACCTCCCCCCCCCCCCCCCCAACTCAATATTGTCTATTTCTAACATTTCCTTGAATTACAATGATCATCTAGTAGTGATAGATAAATCTCTATTGTCCCTTATACTTCTTGTCGCCTTCTTCAATTCACACTCATAAACTTTATATTCCTTCTTAATTACACAATTGGATATGATACAATCAGTTATATATATATATATATATATATATATATATCAATCTAAATAATTGCTTACTGGAGTTAGCTATAATACCAATTTCATCGTAATTCACAAAGTTAGCCCAACTACTATAACTCAGGTTCAAAAGAAAAAATCAGTGATATTCGGATACTCGATAATTACCATCAATGCTTAGAAAACTTTGGCACTCAATTGAAGTTGAAGCTCGGTCCATACTGATCACTTTTGAGTACCTTAGACTTGGTCAACACAGTGTAACTTAGTGAACATTGATAAATTTAGTAGCTATTGAATCACTTGGTTGACACTGCATGACTTGGTCAACACTAGATTCACTTTGTTAATGTTGCAAGATTAGTAGACACTATAGAACTTGGTTAACACTATAGAGCTCGGTTAACACTAGTCTTCATCACTTCTACTGGATAGCTTGGTAGACACTACTACACTTGGGCTATATTAAAAATTATCTCAACTTCTTGGTAAACACTTTGTAGCTTGGCATGAACTGTAAACTAACTATTTATCTTGGTAGCAACAAAAATACTTGGTTAACACTACTAGATGAATGATAATCTTGGTACCAACTATAGAGCTTAGTAGTAATGTAACCAGCTAACTAAGTGTTGAGTCACTAATAGATAAATTGACCTTAATGTCAACAATCTACCCCTTTTGCATTAGTGACAAAAACACATTAAACAAAGATACAAATAAGTCAAAAAACTTCTTTATTAACATTCTATGTCTTCAACTCAATTTTGACTTCCTATTTTTGTAGCTTATTAAAATAATATGTTTTTCTAATCTTTCAAAATTGATTTTGTACAGTTATTTTCTACTTATCTATACATTACTATACTACTCCCCCATACATATAGCTCTCATATACATATATTTGAAGTATAATAATCTTCTCTATACACATTTATATACTTCTCCCAGTTTATCAATAATATCTCCCCCTTTTTGACATAAATGCCAAAGGTGTATAATATCTACAAGTTAATACCAAAATGTGACAAGAAATCATAATGTACCTTTAGAATTAGTACCATAGTCTTGTCTGAATTCTCCTGCAATACCTTACTTGCATGTAAGGCTATCTATACCTCTGCTAAGAGCTCCATCATGTGGTCAACTATGGATAAGTTTTTATCATTGATGAGAGTCTTTGCATATTCAATGTGCTTTTTCAATGCATCCATGTTTGGAAGAATCATGCCTTGGATTTTTGTAAGTGTGGCCCTAATTCTAGCATCTTCCCTATAATTCTTCCTGTAGGTTTGTCAAATATCTAATCTTTGTGAAGTGTGTAGAACTATAACTTGGATCAAGTGATAGCTAGTGTGCACTTGCCTTCATATCCTCATCTATCTTGGATAATTTATCCTTGATCTCCTTTGTGAAGATATATGTGTCACTCAATTTCACAAATAAAGAAACAACATTACTGATAGGTATTTCTAATGTAGCAATAATGTTAGAAAATTCTACTTGATCTATAACAATCTTTAGTGATACTTGCTACAACACTTTATTTTCAAATTTTCTCTTTTCTCTTTGCATCAACTTTTCTTGTCCATTAAATTTTTTATTGTACTTGTGGAAAATTTCAACTAACTGATCTAGAATGGGTTGTTTGCTATCAACCCCAATATTTAGGGCATCAACAAATATTCTGTTTATGTCCTCAAGGACTTAGATTTTCCTTCTTCCTCTCTTCTCTAAGCTTTTGTTACTTAGTCTTTTCTTCAAAAGTTCTCCTAGGGTATCCATTTGATCAGGAGTGAGGTTAGAGATATCCCTATTTGGAATAACAATGTCCTCCTCTAGATCAATTTGTTCCTCTTTACCCTTTTCTATAGAAATGGTAGAATAAACAATTTTTTTCCCTTATTGATAACTTTAGTGCTTGGTATAGACCAAGTCTCAAATTTCATTGCACTAGATGTGGATACACTTGATATTGAAACAATAGTAGAAATGGATGGAATAACAATAATTGTAGTGATAGATGGAATATTTGTTGTACTTGCCTACTGCTCAGTAGAACCTGATGTTGGATGGACTAGATACTTAGTAGATGAAGTTTTGGATACTTTATTCAATGAAACACTCAGTAGTATAGATCTATAGATTGGTTGGGTGCAAGGTGATCTAGTAGTAACCACAACCAACTTCATAGAAGCCTTTTCTAAGTCTAATTGCACTAAGGCTTTTCTTGGAGAATAAGGAAAGGAAGTCATAACATGTGTTAGAATCTTGTCTACATCAAATTCTTCAATACTCTATATTTGTGGAAGGCTTCCTTTAGTGGCTTCATGTTCTTCCTTCTTCTCATCATCTATCCCAGCATCCTTGATTTCTACTTCTTCTTTTGCATCCTCATCTTCACCATCTTTGTCATCAACATGCACAACAAAGTCACTAGGTTTGTGCAACCCATAGATGTTTTTCCATATGGTAGTAGTAGACTTCACCTCAAATTCAATGTCTTTAAGAAGTATTAGACATGTATTGAATTTGAGAGTGAGCTTCTTCTCATTTTTCTTCAAAGATTCCTTCAACTCTTTCTCACTAAGACTCGACATAAGTTGTCACAAGGTTTGTTTATAGATGTCTTATCAATCTTTATTGCACTACCCCATCTAGGTTTAACTACTTTCAAAAGTTCATCACAAATTTTCTATGAAAGATCATAAGGTGAGTATTTTGACTTACCCAAATTTTCCACAAGGGTATCCTCAATCTTCTTTTTCTCTTCTTCATTCCTAGTCTCATACTTAAGAGACCTGAAACATGCCATACATGCTCCTTGTTCCATCTTCTTTAATTTTTCTTGAAGGGTAGGTGTAGACCTTTAAAATTTAATCTATTTAGCTTCATCTTCACCCAACTTCTACTTCCTCTTCATATTCATCTTCTATATCATCTCCTTTACCCTTAGTAATCATGAGAGGAGAGCTTGATGAATTGGTATTCTTGATTATTTTCTCTAACCTCTTCCTTCCTTTGTTCATTGCTTGAGGTAGCTTGATCTCAAGCTCAATTCTAGCTTTAGCCTCATTATGTATTCCAAAATAAGTTTCCTTAAGATCCATAAGCTCATTTAGTAGAGCCTCAATTGTATCTTTAGTGTCATCTATGTTAACCTCATATTCCAAAGGCTTAACCTGTCCCACTCTAGGTTTGACTACCTAAATGTAAACTTTGTCACAGTCAACCATAAAACAAATATCTTTCTCATAATCTTCTACAAGCTTCTTGGGAATCCTAAATTTTCTATGAATTTTCTCCTTAAACATTTCAAAATAGTTGTCTAGGATATTGTCAAAGTTTTCTCCAATCTCTATTATGAATTCATTGATTTGGTATAGCAGTGGAGTATCTTTCTTTCATACTACAGATCCTTTGGAAGGGAAAAAATATTTGAATATAAAAGAATAAAAATTTCAAGATAGAACCAAACTTACACATATTATTCTGTGACATTTAGATGCTTTCCATATTCCTATTGAGTGTATTTAGCAATAGCTCGATAAGGTTGAAAAATGTATTGTTCTTCACAATCTTGTATGCCAAGTCAACTAGTTCACATGGCATGCTATTCAATCAGCTTAAGATGTAGATTTTGTGAGAAATTAGATGGATGCCAAACTTTAATTCCATGTTAGTTACACCACTAAGCTTCATGCCTCTTCCATCCCACTCAACAAGAGTTTGCTTTGTCAATTTACCCTGACCTATGGTTTTAGTGGCATTTTCTTTATTCAACATGGGAAATATAGTAATTCTATGTATCATCTTCTTAATTATTAGAATAGAATGATCTAACCATAAAATTCCATTTTGAATTTAGCTCGAACTATTTCACTTGATAATTCTTTGACATATGGAGAATATCCATTAAACCCTTTATCTCTAGATTTTTGTGGTCTGGTTTGAGAATGCCATCCACACATAGTTTACTGAATGTTTCATTCATCTCTAGGGTTCAAAGCTCCTAAATAGAATAGTGATAGAATGAATGAATGTCATGGACAAGAAGTGCTTTTAGTATAATTTGAGATTATGCTCTAGTGGGGTCTAGTGTCTCTATAATTGCTAGACTCAGTTTGAATGTTGGAGCCTTGCAATCCACTCCACAAACCAACATTTTCAAACCTTTCTTAACCTTGTTGCTTGAAGATGCCATCACTTGGTAGCATTTAAAATATGGGAGAATCTTCAAAAACAACTTTTAAAATCACTTAGAGTTTCTAAATTTTCTCTTCACTCTATGCTCTAAAAATTCATGGTGAAACAATGCAATTGATTTCGTCCTTTAAACAATTTTTTTATTTTTAATTGTCATTAATGCTTCATATTCAAAATCACTTAGTGACATGTTGTCCTCCACTCAATTTGGTCTTTAATGCTCAAAAGATACCTTTAACTCAATAAGGTCTCCTAACTTGGTAGGAATTACCAACTCAGAAAACTTTGAACTCAATAAGATTACCACCATTCATTCTAAACTTGGTACTTGGTGGAGTCACCAACTCGGCATATAAATCCTAAAAAGATATGCAATCCAACCTTGCTTAGTAAGCTCTTGAATTTCCATCATCACTTGGTGATCCTTGTGCATCTTGAATGTTGATATGGATCATTTAGCTTACCATCTAGAACTAATGTTAGATGACTTCTTATAATTCATAGTTCCAGTAATCTCCATAGGGAACTAAGTTGAAATAATTAGGCCACCCAACTCATTGACTTGGATGTCAATAATTTTAGGACTTTGTCTTGTATTTTCTGGATATTTTTACACCCATTGTTGCCTCATTTGTTTTATGATATCATTAGCCTTGGCTTTCTTCTCATCTTCAATTCTTCCTTTTTTTATACAGTTTTTGGCAAGATGTCCAAGTTCTATACAAGTAAGATATCTCTTTGTATTATCTCTTTTGCTGATGTGATATTTCACACAGTTTTGTCCAATGTGCCCAAACTCACCATAGTAGTGACATCTACACCATGTGTTGTAATCCCATCCAAATATTTTTTTCACAATTTATTTTGTTGGGTTCCACTTCTTGGTCTTGCACTTTGAGGATATGTTTTCTTATTTGTTGGAATTGTGACACTTTCCTTCAAACTTTGATTTCTCTATTCATTCACTTGCTCTATGACCATGCTTATTACAATTGTAATATTTTCCATTGAATATTTATTTACCATTGCTTCAACATTTATTTGATGTATGACCTATCTTACCAAAATGATTACAAGTTGGTCTTTTGTTCTTTTGAGCTCCTTGTTGAGATGATTTACCTTCTTTTGTATATCCTAATCTAGCTTTTCCTTTGTGCCTATATTGATTTTTCTCATTTAATTGATTCATACTTTCTTGATATTTCAACATTCACTCATTTCTTTTCTTTTCAATGCTAAGATCATTCTGCAGTCTTTCATTCTCTATCCTTAGATTGACAAACTCTTGATTTGTATCATTAAGTTGATCAATAAATTTTACTTGCTTAAGGGATAGTTGTTGATTTTCATTGTCCTTTTCTTCTATCACATCTTTGGCTTTGGCTTTTTAATGCATGACTTCACATAATCTGACTAATTGGATTTCTCGCTCTCTTTCTAGCTTTCTAATTTCTTCTTGAAGATTGGAGTTTTTCTCTAATAGGTCTTTAATTTTTGCATTAGCTTCATTTGAATTTCCTTCTAGACATAAGTCTTCAATTCTTTAATCAATGTAGAGATTGACACGCATTTGTGCTACACGATATTTCCTTCTTTTCAAAGATTGAGAGAGTTGCTTCTTTTCCTTCTTGAGTTATCCAATGGCCAATTTTAGATCCAACTATTCATTCCCAATAGCCTTATCCAGCCTATATACCTTGTCTCTAATCTTATCTCAAGCTTTTAAACTTCTTTTGTGAGAACCAAATGCCCTGATACCAATTTGTGGAAATATAAGATAGGCTAGGTTGTTGAAAGGGGAGGGGTGAATTAGGAACCAATAAAAATTACTTTACTACACCAATTAATCCTTCATATGTTATTCTAATCTAATTGCACACATGAAAGAATGAAAGCAATAAAATATTCATAACACTTTGACATAAGATATGTTGATCCATAAACCTTCCAATTAGAAAATAAAACTAGAGTGGGGATGATACCCATAAGCTTTATTACCACACTATAAAGTTAACCTATTAAGGCTTATAATTGATCACTTCTAATGATCTTCCCTATTAAGATCCATAAGGACTGTGAGGTCCACCTTGTTAAAGGATTTACAAACATAAAATGAAGCATGTACTTAGTTAGGAGATTTAGAAAAAGTTTGCTAAGTCTACTTGGTTAAAGTATTTAATTGATACAACTAATTTGCAACTTTGATTTTCTAAATGAGATTCCTTGAATTGCAATGATTACCTAGTTGTAATAGATAAATATCTATTGTCCCTTATACTTCTTGTAGCCTTCTTCAATTCACACTCATATACTTTATATTTCTTCTTAATTACACACTTGGATATGATACAATGAATTACATATATGTCAATCCAAATAACTACTTACAAGAGTTGGCTACAATACCAATTTCATCATAATTCACAAAGTTGGACCAGCTATTGTAACTCAGGTTTAGAAGACAAACTCGGTTATGTTTTGATACTCAATAAACACCATCAATGCTTAGAAAACTATAGCACTCAATTGAAATTGAAGCTTGGCCCATACTAATCACTTTTTAGTAGCTCAGACTTAGTTAATACTATGTGACTTTGTGAACAGTGGTTGACACTACATGAGTTGGTCAACACTAGATTTACTTTGTTAATGCTATGAGGTTGGTAGACATTATAGAACTTGGTTAACACTATAGAGATCAATTAACCCTAGAGTCTTTATCACTTCTACTAGATAGCTTGGTAGACACTCCTACACTTGGGCTATAGTGCAAACTATCTCAATTACTTGGTAAACATTGTGTAGCTTATTATGGACTATAAATTGATTTTTTAGCTTAGTAGCAACTAAAACACTTTGTCAATATTGTTGGATGAATGATAAGCCCAGTAGCAATTGTAGATCTCTATAGCAATGTAAGCAATTGAATAAGTGTTGAGTCACTAATAGAAAAATTGACCTTAATTTCAACACCTTTCCCTATTTTCCATTCTATCATTATTGACGTGAATGTGGAAACAATGGATGAAATCAATACTATGGCTTAACTTGTATGCTCAAGATATCATTTATAGATTTAGGGTCTTTTAGCCCTCCTTTCCTCAACTTCACAAGTGGGATTTTTCTCACTAGAAGCCTCTTGTTTTATTTATAGTGCACATTTCCTTTTAGAAAAGGGTTTTTTGTCATCAATTTTGAGAAGGCTTCATATTGACAAATCATTCTTTGCAAACATTTTTCACTTAGGAGAACGGTTTCCCTTTGATGATGAATCCTTGGCACAGATACTTTAGTCCTTCTTTAGAAACATTTTGTAAGGTTCCTATTTGGGTTTGGATCCCCTACCTCCTACTTCAACTTTGGGTGGATCTAGTTCTAGAAGAAATTGGTGATGACCTTGATGACTTTTTGATGGTTGATGAGGATTTCTCTAATATGACGCACTCTACATGTACTTACATTCTTGTTGATATGGATTCTTATAAAGGCTAACATGCATAGATTGTGTTGAAATCTCTAAAGCAAACATATATTTAGGCTCTAGATTATGAGGGCTTCCCTTTCAAATGTAGAAAGTGTTTCAAGATTGGGCATGTTGTAGCTAATTTCTAGTTAATGAAAGCTAAACCAAAAAAGTCTTCCTAATTGTGGAAGGATTTTTTTGATGCCCATTACATTGTTCTAAAGGACCCCCTCATTTAGCTATGAATTCTCCAATTTCATCATAGGATAGTGTGCTTCCTTATGATTCTTCTAAGGGTACTTCCTCTTTGGATATCAATATTTCTCTATCAAATGAAGGTGTGGATGCTTCTTCTACTAAATGTAACTTAATTAATTCTACTAATATTTTTGTCTCTAGTTCTTCTCCTTCTCCTAAGGAATTCATTGCCCCAACTATTGTTAAGTTAAAGAGAGTGCAAGATTGCACATAGTCTACTAAATGTTCAAGTTCATGTTTCAAAGATGCAAGAAGCATTGGCAATTAATTTAGGAAGTCATTGCAACATCATAAGTGACACAAGAAATTGAGCTTTTCAAGTTACGATCTTGCAAATGAAGTCAAGGTCAAACTTTAAGTAGTTATTGCATTATCACATCAAGTAAAGGCATCGTATAAATGATACTTGCAAAGAAGTGAAAAAGAAAAGATGTAAGGATTTTCATGTTGTAATCTTGATTATTGATTTGAAGATCGATGGTCAGAGTTTAAACTAGATGTGAACATTAAAAGTCAAAACTATATAGGTGCCTAAAGATCAGAGAATAATATGAATTATCCTAGAGATTCCTAATCATTTCTACTTTCTTTTTATGATATATTAAATTTTAACTAATGGTTGTTAGATTCTTGAGTGATTCAAGTGCTCTATTAATGTAATTAATGAATCTATAATTGACCAAGAACCCTAAGGGGATCCCTATATATGTAATTTTCTATGTTAATAGAAAGGATCAACAAGTTTCATTTATTTTCTCCCCATATAGAAGAGATTATTGAGTGGGAATTGAGATGTGTATGGAATGAAGGATTTTAGTGATGTCTATGACTAGGTAAGGTGATGTTTTAATTTCCACTTGGAACTAGCATGCCTAGGTTTCTTTTATTGTATCCTTTAGCTAAGCTAACATGCATGTAGATCATTCTCTCCAAAATTTTAGGAAAAATATATTTTAAGCTGATGATATCTTACTTAATTCCATTTTAGTGGAGGGTTATTAGTCAAGTTGGATTTCATTTCATCTTTCATGTGCATCTCTGCTCTCTCCCTAGATTATATTTCAGTAGGACTAGTCTACATTTAGATTAGAAGTAGGAGTAGTATTAGAAGATCTTTAAGGTAACTTATGATATCCATTCTAGTAGGTGTTATAGATTGCTCAAGTCTATTTCTACCTGGGTGTTATAGGTTACTTAATTCATATTTCAACAATCACATCAGGTTTGAATTCTAGTTGTTGATCTTAGATCAATGATCTAGATTAAAACCTAGTAATCTTTGCAACTTTCTTTCATTCAATATCTTTACTTGATGTGATGATTTGATTCAAAAATACCTATTTTATTTTTTATTTTCATAGCTTGAAATCTTTTGATCTCTTTTTAATTTGTGACCTTGCAATTTCTCTTATTCACCACTTCGCAGCTTGCCTATCTCTATTATACTAACTAAAATGACTAACTATTGGAAATATATGATAGGATAAGTTACTAAGAGGGGAGTGTTGAATTAGTAACTTATAAAACTTAATATTTATTTTCCAATTAATCCTTCATGTGAATTTTGATCTAATTCCATGCATAAGAAACTGAAAGCATTAAAAACATTCATAACACTTTGACACACAATATAGTGACCCAGAAACCTTCCAAATGGAAAATAAAACTAGGGTGGGGATGATACCCACAAGCTTTAGTACTACAATATAAAGTTGGCCTATTAAGGTTTACAATGACCACTTTTGATGATTTGCCTTGTTATGAGCAATAAGGACTACTAGGTGCACCTTGAAAAAGGATTTACAAACATACAATGAAGTATGCACTTAGTAAAGAGGTTTACAAAAGACAATTAAGTCTACCTTGTGAAGGGATTTAAGTGATCCACTTGTTAAGATGAAACAGAGGTTGATCTCTGATCTACAACTTGGTTTGTTGAATGAGATTCCTTTGAGTGTAATGATCACCTTGGTGTGATAGATAAATCTTTGTTGCTCCTTATACTATTGTAGCCTTTGTACTTCATACTTTTTCTCTTCTCTTCTAATAACATTCTATACATCCTTCTTAGTGAATTTGATACAATACATTATGTATATACCAATCCAATTTAAAAATAAAAAAAGTTAGCTACAATACAAGTTTACACAAAATATATAAAGTCAGCTCAACTATAGGAACTCAGGTTTTGTAGACTACTTCACTGAGGTTCTGATACTCAACATCTACTATTAATGCTCAACATCATCATGGATTTGGTAGATGTAGAAGCTCAATCCATATCGATCACTTGGAAGTAGTCTAAACTTGGTCTACACTAGTGGCTTGGTGAATACTATGAAACTCAACATATTAATTGAATCACTTAATTCACATTGCATAGCTTGGTCAATGCTATCACAATGAGCTTGGTATAAACTAAATCACTTGGTTAACACTGAGTGGCTTGATCAACACTAGATTCTCATAACTATAACTACATAACTCAGTTTGCACCGAGGAACTTAGTAAAATTTATGAAGCTTGGTTTAAACTACTGATCACCATTATGGTAGAAACTACTTAGCATAAATTGAACACTATTCTTTGAACTCAGTAGCAATTTTAGAACTTGGTAAAGCATGAAATGCTTAGTTAATACTATTAACTATGCAATAAGCTTAGTAGATACTATCTATCTGAACAAGTGTGTGTCACTAATAATAAACTTGACTATAATTGTAACAATCTCACCCTTTGGCATTAGTGACAAAAACACTTATCAATCAAAACTGAAAAGGTTCAAAAAACACCCTTTATTCTCCATCTTGTGCCTTTAGCTTTGTAGAGTACTCTATTTTTGAGATTTTTCCAAAATTCTTTTGTAAGATATGTTTCTCTGAATATCTATACATATGTTTAATATGAGAATGCTCCCCCATACATATATATTCAATATTATATACATCTACTCACATCTTCTCATATTCATGTATGATATGTATATTTTCTCCCCCTTTATGTATACTATATCCTATATTATATCTTCTCCTCCTTTTTGACATTAATGCCAAAGATGTATGCTATATACCAGTGTAGCTCTTATCCTAGCTTCTTCTCTTAGTAATTCTACCTACATATTAGTTAAGAATCTAATCTTTGTGTAGTGGGTTGTGTTGTAACTTGGTTCAAGTTGCAATTGTTGTGCACTTTCCTTTAGATCTTCATCAATCTTTGAAAGTTTATCTTTAATTTCTTTGGTAAAATTTGAAGTATCATAGAGTTTACCAAATAATGAAGTCACATTGTTGCAAGAGGTCTCCAATGAGCTTAAAATATGACAGATGTACTTGATGAAATACAATATTTTGTACAATTAGCCACAATACCTTATTTTAAATTTTCTTCTCTTCTCTCTACAACAATTTTTCTTGTCCATTCAAATATTCATTGAATTTTTAGGCTACCTCTGTTAACTAAACCAAAATTAGTTGAGAAGTGTCAACCTCTGTACTGAGTGCTTCTTCAAGAATATTCTTATCATCTTCAAGCACTTGAAATTCTTTATTTCTTTCTTCTCTAAGCCTATGTTGCTTAGATTTCTTTTGAAGAAGTTCTCCAAATATATGTATCTAATCAGGATTAAGATTGTAGATATCCGAGATTTGGATGACTATCTCCTCATAAAGATCAATTTCTTCTTCCTTCTCTTTGCCTTTACTCAAAAATTTTGTATTGGTTGAGGCTTAGTCTCAACTATCCTTGCACTTATTATTTCCATGCTAGGAATAGAAATAATGGTAGAAATAGTAGGACTAGTAGAAAAAGTAGATACTATACTTATTGAAGAGATACCTTGTGTAACCAAAACTGGTGGAGGAGGAAGTGTTGTTTGCTTGGTTGATGAAGTTCTTTTCACTTTTGTCAATGAAGTACTTAGCTAAATAGGTACAAAAATGTATTGAGTGCTTGAGCTTGAAGTGTTTGACATAATAAATTATATAGTGGCTTTCTCAAAGCTTTATGTCTTCAATGCTTTGTTTAGAAAATGAGGAAGTGAGGCTATGATTGTTGCTACAATTTTCTCTAGGTTAGTCTCCTCAATGTTTTGAACTTTAGGTAGATCTTCCTTGGTAGCTTCCTCTTCCTATTCCTCATGATCTATATTTTCATAATGTGTTACCTCTTCATTATTAGTTTCCTCTTCCTTATCATGTTCACCATCATCTTCATCCTTATCATTGACATGAACCACAAAATCACTTTGTTTGTGAAGATTAAAAATGTTCTTCCATGTGTTGGTGGCATTCCTTACCACATGTTCAATGTCATTCATCAATATTAGACAAGTGTTAAATCTCAAGTTAATTTTTTCTTCATTCTTCTTAATGGATTCTTTCACCTTCTTGTCATTCAAGCTTAGCATGAGTTTCCCTAGGGTCTGCTCATATATGTATTTAGCAATTTTCATAGCATGCTCCCATCTTGGGTTGACTTTCTCCATTAAATCACTTGGAATCTATTGAGCAAGCTGATCTAGAGAATACTTCCATTTACACATTTTAGAAATTATCATGTCTTCTAATTGCTTCTACTCTTTTGTAGTTCTTTGTTTCATACCTTAGTGATTTGAAGTATTTTATGTTGGCTCATAAATCTATTTCTTTTAATCTTTCCTAAAATGTTGGTGGAGGTCATTTAAAGATCACATCTCCTCCTTCTTATCAAGTTTCTTCTTGGATTCCCTCCTTATGAATACTATAGTAGATGGTTTTTTAGGTTTGGTTATAATAATATTACCTTTCTTCTTTATAGGCTCTTGTTCCTCTAAATTCTCTTCATCTTCTACTTCTTCTTCCTCAATGTCATTGCCTTTTCATTCAATCAATAGAAGAGTGGAGCTAGTTTTCAATTTTGCAATCCTCTTCTTTCCTTTGTTGACTACTTGTAGGAGTTTTATTCCAAGTTCTATTCTTGCTTTAGATTCATCATAAGTTCCAAATTATGGAGCTATTAGGTCAATGAGCTCATTTAATAGTGTTTCAATAATGTCCTTGGTTTCATCAATGTTAACCTCATAACCTAGAGGCTTAACCCATACAATTCTCAGTCTTGTTGCTTGTATATAAACTTTATCACTATCAACCATGAAGAAAATATCATCTTTGTAATATTCAACAAGTTTCATAGGTATCCTAAATCTATTATTCATCTTGTCCTTAAATGCATCAAAATAGTTATCCATAATACTAACAAAGTTTTCTCCCATTTCTTATATATATTCATTAATTTGGTAAAGAATAGGTACATCCTTCCTCCATATGACTATACCTTTAGATGGGAAGAACTTTTGCACATAGAAAAATAGACAAGTTAAGAGTGAACCAAACTTACGAGAGTTATTATTTGAAGTTTTTATGCTCTCCATATTTTTCTTGAACTTATTCATCATCGACTTGACAAGGTCAAGTGACATATTATTCTTGACCACTTTTTATGTGAGACCCATAGATTCACATGATATTCTATTGAGTTTTCTTAAGTTGTATATCTTATGTACAATAACATGTATCCCAAATTTCAATTCCATATCTATAACATAGCTAATCTTCATTTCCCTTCCATCTCACTCAGCAAGGGTTTTCTATTCTAGCTTGACGTGACTTAGGGTTTTGGTCATCTTGGCCTTTGCCAACATTGGAAGACCTATGATCCAATGGATCATTTTTGTCTTTATCACAATATGTTACTCCAACCACAATTGACCATTACGCACATGACTGAGAATAAATCTTATCCATTTAATTTGAAAATCTTGTGGCATATGTAGAAGGTGAGTCAAACCCTTCGGTTAAAGGTGTTAATGCTCTAGTTTTAATACAGTATTCACACATAATTCTCTCAATGATTCATCCATTTCCAATGTTCCAATATCTTGATTAGTACATCAAAAATGTGAATGAATATCATTAATCAATATTACCTTGGATGAAATGTGTGATTGAGCTCCATTTGCATCTAGCATTTTTGTGACAATTAGTCTCAACTTAAAGTTTGGCTCCTTCCATTCCACTCCTCAAACTAACATCACTAACCCTTTCTTAGTCTTATTGCTAGAGGATGCCATTTTCTCAGTAGGGTTTCCAAAGATACAAAAATCGTCAACAATAATTCACTCATATTGCTCAGATGTTCAGAAATGGCTCTACATAAATAGCTCTTGAAAATGTGTACTGCCAAATGAATTTGATTTTGTCTATTTTATCAAATTTTTCCTTTTGATCACCATAAATTCTTGGTATCATTTTTTTCTTTAAATGATAGACTATCTTCCACTCGATCAATGTTAAATTCTTGATAGAAACATCCACAACTTGGTTTTGATAAAATAACAAGTTACTCCTAACTTTGTTCAGAAGGGTCTTGCAACCCAACCTCACTTGGTAATGACTGACATCTTCTTGAATTCTCAATGATCCCTTTGTATCTTGAATGTTGATATGGATCTTTTGTTCTCTTGATTGGAACTGATGTGAGATGTCTTCTTCAAAATCTTAGTTCCAGTATTCCTATGGGAGATCAAGTGGAAATGCTTTAGTCACCCAATTCTTGAGTGACATGTTCATCATTGCTTCGAATTTCATTCTCAAAAGATTTTGGAATCCATTTTTATCTCATTTTTTTTCTATTGTTATCAACCTTGGCTTTCTTTTCATCTTCAATTCTTCCAATATTCATATAGTTCTTAGCAAGATGACCAAGTTCTATACAAATGAAACATCTTTTGGTGATGTCTCTTGTCCTCATGTGATTTTTTACACAAATTCATTCCAATATGTCCAAACTCTACCTAGTAATGACATCTACACCAAGTTTTATAGTCCCAACCAAATATAGCTTTTACAATCTATTCTACTAGGTTCAATGTCTTAGTTTTGCACTCTGAAGATTTGTACATAAGTTTTTTACACTTGTGACATTTTCCTTCAAATCTAGGTTTTTCCTTGAATTCATTAGCTCTATCACCATGCTGATTGCAATTATAGCATTTTCCATTGAATTTATCTTTCCCATTGCTCCAACATTTTTTTGATGTATGACCTATCTTACCACAATGACTACAAGTAGGTCTTTGATTCTTTTGAGCTCCTTGCTTGGATGATTCACCTTCTTCTATATATCCAATTCCTACTTTTCCGTTCTTTTCTATAATGGATTTTCTCATTCAATTGATTCATCTTTTCTTGAGATTTCATCATCCTCTCATCGTTTTGCCTTTCAATGATTAGATCATTTTGCAATATTTGATTTTTTTAATCTTAGATTCATGATTTCTTCATTTGCATTGGTGAGCTAATCAATGAAGTTTGCTTTCTGAAGGGATAGGTGTTGAATTTTATTTTTCTTTCCTTCTATCTCTTCTTTTGTCTTATTTTTCTCTTCCATGACTTCACACAATCTTACTAACTAAATTTTTTGTTCTCTTCTCAATTTCCTAACTTCTTCTTGAAGTGTACCATTCTTTTCTAATAGTTCTTTGATTTCATCATTAGCTTCATCTAAATTTCTTTCTAAATGGATTTCTTCAATTCTTTATTCAATTTAGAGTTGTTAATTCATTTGGATTGCAAGATCTTTTCTTCTTTTCAAGGATTGAGAAAGTTTCTCTTTTTCTTTCTTGAGTTGTCCAATAGCCAATTCCAAATCTAGCTTTTCGTTGTCAATAGCCTTGCCAAGCTTGAATACTTCCATAGCCTCTGATTGCTCAAGCTATTAAACTTCTTTCCTAAAAAAAAAACTCTGATACCAATTGTTGGAAATATATATGATAGGCTAAGTTACTAAGAGGGGAGGGGTGAATTAGTAACTTATAAAATTTAATCTTTATTTATCAATTAATCCTTCATGTGAATTCTGATATAATTCCATCCTTAAGAGACTAAAATCATTAGTTTCATTCATAACACTTTGACACACAATATGGTGAATCAAAAACCTTCCAAATAGAAATTAAAATTGGGGTGGGGATGATACCTACAAGATTTAGTACTGCAGTATAAAGTTGGCTCGTTAATGCTTACAATGATCACATCTAATGATCTGTCCTATTAGGAGCAATAAGGACTGCTAGGTTCACCTTGAAAAAGGATTTACAAATATAAAATGAAATATGCACTTGGTAAAGAGATTTAAAAAATATTTTGTAATTCTACCTAACGAAAGGATTTAACTAATCCACTTGTTATGATGAAACAGAGATTGATCTCTGATCTACAACTTGGTTTGTTGAATGAGATTCTTTTGAGTGTAATGATCACCTTGCTATGATAGATCAATGTTATTTAGTCCTAATAATATTCTAGCATTTGTATTTTTCACATTTGATCTTCTCTTCTAGTAACAACCCATACATCCTTCTTATTGAATGTGATATAATACATTACATATATACCAATCCAATTTACAAATCAACAATGTTAGCTACAATACAAGTTTACACAAAATACACAAAGTCAGCCCAATTATAGGAACTTGAGTTCTATAGACTAGCTCAATGAGGTTCTAATACTTGACATCTACTATTAATGCTTGACATCATCATGCATTTGGTAGATGTAGTACATACTGATCACTTACAAGGAGTATGAACTCAATCTACACTAGTGGCTTGGTGAATACTTTGAAACTTGATATATAAACTGAATCACTTGTTTCACACTACAAAGGTTGATCAATGCTATCACAATGAGCTTAGTATAAACTAAATCACTTTTTTAACACTGAGTGGCTCAATCAACACTAGATTTTATCATTGTAATGTGAACTCCATAAGCACTACACAACTTGGTTTGCACTAAGGAACTTGGTAAACCTTATGAAGCTCAGTTTACACTACTAAACACCATTATGGTAGAAACTACTTGGTGTGAATTGAATACTATTATTTGAACTTGATAGTAATTGTAGAACTTCGTAAAGCCTAAAATGCTTGGTTAATACTATTAACTATGTAGTAAGCTAGGTAGATACTATCTATCTAAATAAATGTGTTTCACTAATAAAAAACTTGATTGTAATGTCAACATTAACATTATCATGCCTTTACATCATTAACCTCAGGTTGCATTCAACTACCTACAACCATGCAACCAGTGGCTTTTTGCTGGTTTTCTATGTTAACTTATGCTTATCCTTAATCACTTCCATATGTACAACGGTCATTGATTTTTAAGATCTAATGACTAGGAATAGAAGATCTTAACTATTTATTCTACTTTGCAATGTGAGTTCACCTACTCCATGTGTCATGTTGTTTCCTCTATGCAACATCATAACTTAGATTTCTATTGGTTAGCTTTGAGTCGTGATCATGTGCTTAGTAGTCATTTTTGGCTTTGTAATTGTTATCATTAAACTAATAGCCAACCTTGTGATCAAGTGATTCCTTGCTTTTGCACCTTTTCTACATTAATTACGGGTTATCCTTAATTGCTAGTGACCATGTGATTCTTTTATTTTCACTACTTCATGGCCTTGACTCATGATTAACCTGACCTTCTTGCAACCTTGCAATCATGTGATTTATATGCTTTCACTCTGTCACTGCCTTAACTCTAGGTTACCTCTAGTTATTATTGTCTGGTCACAACTTAAAATATATTGAATACTTCTTGGCTAGAAAAATTGTGCATTCCCTTGATCTAATAATCATCTAATAGTCATGGATCTATCTTCAAAGAAAATTTACTTTCAACTAACCAATCACATTTGCTTCTTTTATTGATTGAATTTTTCACTCATCCATGTACCTGTTGATACAAATCAATTTTGTTGCATTCTAAGCCCAATCACTGTGATATCTTCCATGAAAACTATAACACAACATCATTATTTTCCTTCAACATGATTTATAATATGTAATGATGAATCAGTAAAACATTCGGACCTTCTTCTCATCAGAAGAATGCTTTAACAAACCCTCCAAAACCTAATCTCCTAGCCTATTTACTAGTTCATTGCTTGCATGATTTCACGTATTAGGTTAGCTCAAAGGGATGATGAGAAGAGAGGTCATCCTATGGGAATTATAGACTTGGACTCAAGACATTAACACATTTTTCTTGACTCAAATCCTAAAGCAAAAATGAATGAACTAAAATTTGGGCAACAATTGGCTCTGACTAGGGATTTAAGCATGACAATGCTTAAAATAATACTAGTTATCCTTTCTTCTACATTACAAGGTGATGACTTGGAAAGAAAAAGAACAAACTAATTTAGAAAAGTAGAAACAACTAACTAGCAAAGTGAGCAACTAAGCTAAAGAAAATTGCATGAAACAAAACCTACCCAACTAGCTACTATGCAGGGGTTACCTACTTTCAATTTTGCATTTGATATAACTTCAAATCCTACCCATTATAAGAACAGGGAAAGGTTTGTCCAGTGGAATATACCAACTTGAAAGAGTTTTTCTAGCTTACTTGTATGATTTGAAATGGCCCTTTCCATAAAGACCAAAACTTGGACTGCATTCCTCTTGGTTCATGTCTCTTATCCCATAGCAAGACATAATCACTTTCCATAAATTTGTTGGGTATTACTCTTTTATCAAATAACTTCTTGACTCTTCCTTGGTGTTTAATTATTTTGTCAACCATTTTCTTCCCTTTCTTCTAGCAACTTGGTGAGATACAAGATTCTCTTTTCTAATCCATCCTTGAAAACAACTTCTTCAATCATAGTCTTCAATTTGCATGCAAGAAACCCTAGTGGTAATGAAAAATTAGCTTCCACTGCATAAAATAATTCAAAAGGTGAGATCCCAATGGACCTTTTTGGTGTGGTGATATCTTCACATAAAGAATCACGTGTCTTCTTATGCCAACTTCTCTGATTATATGAAACCAATTTTTTCAAGATATTAACTAGATTCTTATTACAAGATTTAGCCTGCCCATTTCCTTGAGGGAAATAATTATAGGAATGACCAACTTGGATAGCATTATCCTATCAAAGCTCAAAAATTTATGAGGAAGAAAAATAAGATGCATTTTCCATTATCAATTTCATAGGAACTCCAAATCTGACCAATATATGTTCTTTGAGAAACTCACATACCACTTCTAATGAAGTCTTTTTCATAGGTTTGGCTTCTACCCATTTACTAAAATAATCTATGGGAGCTAGTATATAAGAATTTCCTTGACTAGAAGGAGGATTAATTGGGCCTATAAAACCAAAAATCCATTGATGAAAAGGAGCTTCAATCACAACAGGTCTAAGAGGAAAAATAGCTAGTTAAGGTTTACTAGAAAACATCCTGCATTTCTCACAATTGGAAACCCACCTATCTGCATCCTTAAACCTATTGAACCAATAATAGCATTTCCTTAAGATTTTAAATGCAATAAAATTATAAGAGAGGTTTCCTCCAAATACCTCATCATGAAAGGATGTTAACAACTTCACTTGTCTCTCCTTATCAACACATCTTAGAAATGTACCACCAATAGCTCTCTTATATAGAACATCATCATGTAGTACATACTTTAAGGCCTTCATTTTTAAATCCCTCCTTTGATTAGTAGTCAATCTATCAGGGCACTCACCATAAGTTAGAAAGTATGCAATATTTGAAAATCAAAGATCTTGAAGACTTACCATGAGAACCTTTGGAGTATCTTCTTCTTTAACTTTCTAATCTACTTCCAAAGCTTTACAAAGTACATTTACTCTCACAAGTTTGGTAGGCTTAATTTCTATATCATATTCTTGGAGGTTTTCTATCCATTACAACCAACATCTTGTTCTATCAAAATGATCTTCACTGTAGAATTTGGCACATGTATCATTGAATGGAAATGCAAAAGATAAAACCTAAATTTTTTTAGCACTCTCAACATCGCATATGCATGTTTCTCTATTTGTGAGTATCTCAATTCTTGATTCTTTAATAACATACTCATGAAAGAAATTGGGGCTTGTATTCCTTCTTTATTTTCCTACATCAATATGGCTGACATGGTATGGTTTGATGCATAACAATATCTAATTAATTCTTTAGTGTAATTTGGATGAACAAGAACAAGGGCTTTGGCAATAGCACCTTCTATGTCTTTAAAAGAACTTTCTCCAATATCACCCCATTTGAAAGTTTTATTACCTTTCATCATATCTACTATACACTTAACTATTTCAAAGAAATCAAGCACAAACCTCCTTAAGAAATTTACCTGGCCAAAGAAAGATTTTACTTTAGTTTTGCTCATGGAAGACTTAACTATTGAATGACTTTAATTATATCTAGATCAATTTTTGTCCCTTCTTGAGAGACAATATGACAAAGTAGTTTACCTCTTATTATATAGAATACGAACTTCTTGGGGTATAATAAGACACCATGATCTCTACATCTTTGTAGCACTCTTTATAAGTCTTTGATGTGTTCTTCTCTTCTCTTTCAGAAGACTATCAAATCATCTAGGCACACAACAATGTTTTTATCCTTCAAATCACCAAAAGATAAATTCATTGTATGTTGAAATGTTGTACCTACATTAATTAAGCCAAAAGGAATCCTATGATATGCAAAAGTACCCCATGGTGTGGTGAAGGCTATTTTGAACTGATCTACTTCATCAACTTAAATCTAATTATCTCCTCAAAAGCCATCTAATAGGGACATCATCTCTAACCCTACAATAGTCTACAAGAGATGATCCTTGTTGGAAAGTGCAAAGTTATCTTTGAGAGAAGCCTAATTTAAATTTCTAAAATCCACAAAAATCCTCATCTCCTCATTCTTATTTCCTACTAGCACAATATTAGCTACCCAAGTAGAGTGATGAATAGGATATATAATCCTAGCTTGCAACATTGTATTAATCTACTTGAAGATTGCTCCTTTAACTATAAGGTTATAGTTTTGATATTTCTATCTTAAATGGTGTTGTTCCTAGCTTAAGGGTGATTTCATGTTTAAATTTCCCATCCATGATTTTTTTAGATCTTCATAGCTCCAATAAAATACATCTTGATATTCAATTAGTAATTTCCTAATATCTATTCTCTCCATTTCTATGCAACAATTTCCTATGTTTATCATTTTTGGACTAATTTATGTCCCTATATTAATTCCATCATACTCACTACAAGCTTTTCCTTTCTTATCTCTTTCTCTCTTAATGTATGCATCATGTCTATCAAAGAGCTTTTCAAAAGAAATGAGATGAGGTGGAATCTTGTTACCTTTCAATTAGATCATATTTGGATCTAGTTTCTTTTTGTCATTTGTCACTAGATCACTACTTGAATTAGTGATTGCTTCAAAATACAAGCCTTTCAAAGGTTCAACCCCTTCAATAAATTGTTCTATGTGTTTTTCATCTTCAAACACCTACCAAGAATCTTCATTATTAGGAATGTTGGGCCTGAATAGAACTTCCACTTTATAAATTTGATCTTTGGAATCAGGATGTGGTAGGAGCAAAGATGTAGAAAATTCAATTGAATTAGCTCTTGAATTAAATTCCCTTGGTACTATTGTAATTGAGAAATCATCTAAGCTCTCAATCTCATCCCACACCTTATTATGATAGTTTCTTAATCTTGTGTTCTTTATTGTATATTGATTTTTCACTTTCCTTACCATCAATTCTGTATCTCCTTGAGCTTTGAGTATCTTGACTCCTTTTCATTTTGATGCAATTATACCAAGGAGAAGGGCTTCATATTCTTTAGTATTGTTAGTATTTTTTAAATCTAACTTGTATGCCAAAGAAGTTGTTTCTTCATTAGGTGATGTCAAAACCACTCCTACACTTGGACTAGCATTGGCACAACAACCATCAAATTCCAAAGTCCATAACTATTCACCATGAAAATGCTCTGATTCTTCTTAAATTTTAGTAGTATCATAAAATAGCATATAATTACCAAACTATATTTCATCATATAATATTTGAGACCTAGGATCATCTAATTTTAGGACAGTGAACTTTTCCTTTTCTTCTAGTTCTAGTTTCACCTTTTTGTCTCCAACTTGAATAGTAGCATAGGACCAATCTAGTTTTATCTCTCCCCCAATGTCTTTAGAAAATATTCAACTTAGGAGCACTCCATAAATTGTAGGGATGTCTACTACTAGGATGGTAAATTTTAGCCTTCTAGAAGAATAGACAACTAGAGTAACTTGTGCATCCTTTATTTTTCTAAGGTTACTTGTTTTGCATCTATTGAGAAACAATAGCTAAAAGTTTTTTTTAGGGGTAGACCTAAAGCTTTAGCAATAGAGGTAGTAATTAAATTATTAGAAGCCCCTAAGTCTATAATAGAATTACTCAACCTATTTCCATTAATAAACAAGGAAATGTAGAAAAGATCTGGTTTTTGATTTGGAGAAGTAGCTAAGACAATATACTCTTCTTCGTGAAACAACTTAGCTAGGGCAAGGTCTTCATTAGTTAGAGAGGTTCCACTAGTGCTAACCTTGTTTTGGTCATCAACATTAGCATTAGTACTAATATGTCTTCCATATTTATCATTAAAATGCTCAACTAACCTTTGCAATTGATCAAGATTAGACTTTAAGTAATCCACCAGAGATTTTTGAATTCTCACCTCTTCACACTATTGTATTATGTCAAAGTAATTAGATGAATTACCTTTGTTCCTTTTTTGTGAAGTTGAAGATACCATGCCACTATCTGTATCTACTTTGTTTGATGATGCATGATTTCTAGTAGGTGCCACATTGGAGGATTGATTCCTATTATTCTAACATGTAGTCTTCACTATCATTTGAGGTCCATTAGAGTTACAAAATAATCACCTCCATTTTCTAATTTTGATTCATACTCCAAATAAAAGTGTTCAAAGTCACTACAAGGAGTATGCTCATCTTCACTTTCTAGATATTCCATTGTTTGTTATTTATTGTCCACCATCTACTTATATCTAATCATGTCAACATAGGTATCTCCATCATGATCTACTCTTAAGTGGAAAGTACACATTTTTTGTCTCTTTGAGTAGCCTCAATTGCTAACCTTTGTTAGGTAGGTGGTATTTTTAAATTCGTACCTCCATTTTGATGTTTAGAACCTTCTTGATAAGGTTGGTGGAAAGAATGAATAGGCCTATCGATTTGTTTCTTCAATGAAATGACTTCATTAGACAACTTTTGGAGCTTGGCTTCTATGTTATTTGAAGTGCTACTTGAGTTACATATGGTTCTAGAGGAAATTCTCTCTTCCATTTACTAGATTCTATCATGTCTACTTCCATCTCCATAGCTACCATCTGGGTAGCTTGCAAATTTGCCACATTTTCTCTTATAATTTGATATCTTAGATTAGGAGGCATAGAGATGATATAGAAAGTCTTCTTATTATCATCTATTAGTGCATTAGCAGTAGGTATTATTTTGATGAGTTTGTTAAATTTTGCATTAAAATATCTAAGAGAAACTGATGATTCTTTCTTCATTTGTCAAAATTGTAGTAGGTAGTTGAAGACAAAATGAGCTTAATGATGTACAAGTAGTCAAAGACAACCTGAGGTTAACGATGTGAAGGCATGACCATGTTAGTGTGCAATCATCACTAAGTCTTTGTGTTTAGTAGAATAGAGATAGGTTTGTTAGAATTGATAGATCAACAATATAAGTAAGAGGGGGGGTGAATCGTTTATATATCAATTTTAAACAATTCTTACTTTATCAACCAAAGTAACCATCAATCATAAAGAAATGTGCATACACACATACACTAGATTTGTTGACTAGGGAAACCCTTGATCAGAGGGAAAACCCCGATGGGAGTAACGCCCATAGAATAATGTACTAATCTAAATATTCCTTGTTAGAGGATAGACCCTATTAGGATTCTATTACAATGCTTAGTACAAAGAGTCCTTGTTAGGAGATTCCACCCTTGTTAGGAGTTGAAGAAGGTAGTTGAACCCCCTATCCAAATAGCTTCTAGATTAGTTCAATGAACCCATTATTTAATTGAACTTGGTACTATTCCTTTTAGAATAATAGGTGTGGCAAAATCTCGTTATCTCTTTCTCCATCTAGTAAATTAGACTTCTTCACCTTCAAATCATTCAAATAGATCTAGAACTCATCAGTAACCCTCAAGGTTACTTATACACACAGTAGATTATTCTACTCTTCTCCTTCACAATTTGTAAGTCTGCTCTACTCCTTGATCATACCTCTAATAATTAGAACTTGGAAAAAATGTTTCCTTTATACTATACTCAATTATTAACCTTCTCAGTCAGCTCCATATACTTAGTATTATTTTGAGTCAGCTCCATATTTAATTAAATAAAATACACATTTAATTAATGATGTTAGCTCTCAGTTGTTCACAAACTTTCACACGTGTGGTTCCCATACTTATGCACGTGTTGACATCATCAGTTGAAAGTATTCTTCTTCCAATTTACTACACAACTCTTCATTCCCAACATATAGTATTATATTGATCATACAACTGAAATTGTTTCCCTAATGCTCTGTTTCTACGATTTTCTATAAATCACTGATATCTTCCATATGACATCAATTTAGATTTTGTGCATTTGACCACATGTCAAATACATGCTATAGTACCTTCTATTAATTGTGAATAGGTAGATATGCAATGTGGTGTCCTTATTTCACAAATCTTAGTTTTTTGCTCTATCAGTCTTACTATGTTGTCATCAATGAAAAACACAATCATAACACTATTCTGCACTACTCCTTGATAGCATCAACATTCATGCTAACAATCTCCCCCTTTGGCATTGATGGCAACATAGATGAAAAACATCTAATTCCAAGAATACCAATCAAATATCTTATTGCTCCTTCAGAATGCAAGTTCACTTTAATGTAATCACTCTATTCTAATGTTTACTCTCTCTCCCAATTTAATATTTGTTATACCACACACCCTCCCCCATTGACATCAATGTCAAAGGTAGTTCAAAAATCAAACTATTAGCATGACCACAAGTCATTTTATGGCTCTACAATTTATTTATAAACATTACAAGTATCTAAAGATATTTTTGTATAATAATTACCTATTGCAAGAATCCCAGATTGATTCTATTCATCATAGATACTCCCCCATTAGAGAAGCATCAGCATCCAGTCCAGTCTAACAATGGTGTTGTGTACCCTAGATTGATGCACTTCTACATCTCCTACTCTAAGCTAGGTAGGGGAATAACCCCAAGCATACCTCTTAGGTATTCAAATGTATCCTTTGGTAAGCCCTTTTTGAAAATGTTTGCAATCTATTCCTTGGTGCTGATGTATTCCAATCTAATTTCTTTCTTTGCAACTTTCTCTTTTAGTACATGATACTTTATTGCTATGTGCTTAGTTTTAGAGTGCAAAACAAGATTCTTAGACATGTTGATTGTATTTTTTTTATCACAATAAATGATAATAGGTTCTATGAAAGTGATTCCAATATCCTTCATCATTTACTTCGTTCATATGATTTGATTACAGTTGTTTGCTGTTGCAACATACTTTGCCTTTGTAGTACTTTGTGAGGTACAATATTGCTTTATGCTGAGCCAAGAAACTAATCTTCCTCCTGGTGCTTTTACTATCATTCCTATCTCTTGCCCAATCAACATTTGTATAAGGGAAAAGAGTGAAATCATTTCTTTTGTCATATCAAATGCCATAATCTAATGTCCCTTTCAAATATCAAAATATTATTTTCACTACTACTTATTGATATTCTTTACGATCAACTTGAAATCTTGCCAAAATTCCAATTACATTAGCTATACCTGGTCTGCTATGAGTCAAATACTATAATCCGCCAACCATAGATCTATACTTCTTTTGTTTAACAGTAGGAGTCTCATCTTTGCTAGATAACTTATGACTAGTTACCATAGGAGTTCCAATAGGTTTACAACTTTTGTAAACCAAATTTTTTCAGTAAATCTTTTAGATACTTGGTCTGACAAATAAAAATACCTTCTTTGTTTTGAACAATCTACAAGCCCAAAAAAAAATTCATTTCACCTATCATGCTCATTTCTAACTCATTCTTCATCTCTTCTAAGAATTTTTTACTGGCTTCTTCATTTCCAACAAAAATGATGTCATCAACAAATACAATGATTATTAGCAAACCATCTTCTATTTTCTTCAAGTACAAGTTGCCATCTATTGTTCCTTTAGTAAATCCAAGCTTTGTTAAGTATTTGTCCAACCTTGCATACCAGGTTCCTGGTGCTTGTTTTAATCTATACAATGCTTTCTTTAGTCTGCAAACCGTATCCTTTCCTTCTATTAAAGTAAAACCCTCTAGTTTCTCAATGTAAACGTCTTCAAATTCTCCATTTAAGAATGCTTACTTAACATCCATCTGATATAACTTAAAATTCTTGTTTGTTGCATATGCTAGGAAAATTTTGACTACTTCTATTCTTACTATAGGTGCATATGTATCATCATAATCAATTCCTTCTTGTTGAGAATAAACATTGCATACAAGTCTTTCTTAATTTCTTATCACTTCTCCTTTTTCATTCATTTTATTGATGAATACCCATTTCATGCGAATCACATTTTTTTCCTTTGGTCTAGAACCAATTCCCATGTGTCATTCTTGATTATCTATTGGAGTTCTTCCTCCATTTCTTTTATCTAATGATCATCTTTGATTGCTTCATCTGCACTTCTTGGTTCTACTTGAGATATTAGACATAGTTCTTCATTAATTCTAATTCTTGTCATCACCTCTTTCTCCTTACTACTTATTATTTAATCTATAGGATGATTCTTTATCAAGTTCCTATTTGGAGTAGGAGTTTCTGCTTTAATTCTTATCTTAGGTATTGTGCTCTGTTCTACTCTCAAATTTTCAATTTGCACATTATTTTGTAAATCATTATTAGTCTTGAAAAGTAACTCATTACCTCAATTAGCCATTTTAGAGTAATCATCTCCATCAACATTATAGTTCATTATCTTTTCCTTGGTATCAAAATTTTCATCAATTTTAACATTTGCGCACTCTACTATAGTTTTTGTTCTATAGTTGAGACATTTGTAGGCTTTACTTTTTAATGAATAGCCAAGAAACATACCTTCATCACTCCTTGGATCAAACTTACCAATATCATCATCTCTTCTAATGTAACATTTTCTTCCAAATATCCTAAGTATTTGACTGATGGTGAATGACCAAACCATAGTTCATAGGGTGTCTTGTCCATAACTTTTGTAATTTGTACTCTATTCAGTGTGTATACTACTGTATTGACTACTTATCTCCAAAAGGTCTTTGGTACATCATTTTCAAAAAGCATGGCTCTTGCTACTTCAACAATTGATTTGTTTCTTCTTTCAACAATCCCATTCTACTGAAGTGTATGGGGTGAGGATAATTGTCTCTTGATGCCATGTTCTTCTCAATAGATATTGAATTCTCTAGAGGTGAATTCTCCTCCTTTGTCTGATCTTAAGCTATTGATCTTAAGTCCAAATTCATTCTCAACTTTATTCTTAATTATCTTGATTTTCTCAAATTCTTCTAATTTCTCTTTAAGAAAAGCTACCCACATCATCGTAGTGAAATCATCAACAAAAATCATAAAGTACCTTTCTCCATAGAATCTTCTTCTTCTTGTAGGACTACTTAGATCTATATGTACCTATTATAGCTTTTGTGTAGCATAAAACTAACAGCTATGAAATGAGACTTGTTTCTTCTTAGCCAAAATGCATTCCTTACAAATAGTGTTAGTGGGCTTAGAGATTTTGGGCAAATCTGTTATAGTATGTGTATTATTGGCCTTCATAATGTTATCAAAGTTAATATGACAAAATCTTCTATGCAATAACCAACTGTTGTCAATCCTTGCTACTAAAAATGTTATTTTAGTAAATTTTAACTAAAATACATTACCTTTGGTTTTTGTGCCAGTACTAAGTAGTTTTCCTTCCTTGTTCTTGATAATGCATGTATCATTACCAAATTGCAACTAATAGCCTTTATCTATAAGCTATCCAACACTCAACAAGTTATGCTTAAGTGCATCAACAAAATAAACATCATTAGTGCATCTTTTACCATCAAGTGTTATAGATCCAATTCCTGTAATATGATAGGCTACATTATTCCCTACTATGAAAATTCCTCCATTATAGCTTCTAAATTTGACAAACTTTCTCATATCACTAGTCATGTGATGTGAACAACCACTATCAATGATCCTGTTGGTCTAAATTTTCACATAATAAAATTCCTTTGTCCAGGTATAAAAAAAATTTAGATTGGAATTCATTGATGGTGAATAGGGTTTCTAGCTAAATCTTCCATTTGTTAGCCTTTGAAAATTTTGTTAAAATCCTATGTCTCATTCCATTTAAATTTTCCTTGGTGCAAAAGTTTTGAAAAAAGGATAAGTGAATATTCTTTTCCCACCCATTTTGAGGATGTTGTTCAATCCTTATGAAAGAAGTTTTATCCCACCATCAGATCTCATTTGAATCTATGGTTGTTGCATATTCACTAAAGAAAGATGCTTGAGTGTTATGCATAGCAAGGTAGCAACCATTAGATAATTGTATCTGTCATACTGAAAAATGAAGTCCGACCCCAAGAATTATGTTAATGTGGATACATTATGACACATGCTATGTCCCAGGCTCATCAATGTTAAGAAAAAACACACGAGAAGAAACCCGTTAATGGTGTCACCAGTGTCCAAGTTTCTTTGGCAATTTCCTACGTCACTATTGAAAAATCCATGCGACTTACTGGTAGTGACATAGCGAATGCCCGAATTTTGCTTAAGGTAGTGCTCTTTTAAAGTTGATGTGACAGCAAAATTTCCCTTGTAGTCTTATAAGTGTGCATGACCACCTTTTTTGACACCGGTATTGATTGGAAGGTTTTTAATCAATTTTTTTTGTTCTTCATCACTAGAATTGAGAAATCATCAATGGTCGCTATATTGCTAGATGGAATAACACCACTTTTCTGGTAGTGACTCTAGACACCTAAATTTGATTACACCGCTTTGGTAATCCTATTTATTTATCTCTAAAGGCATCATTAATTAAATTTCTATTTATTTAATCCTTTGCCATCCCCTAGCTGATTAATTTTATTAATCATCTATAGTCCTAATTAATAAATCAAATAACCCATAATTTATCAATTAAATCCTATTCTTCTATCTAATTCCAAAATCCCCATTTATTAAATAAATCTATTTGATAAATAAAGCCCTCAAATCTAATAACCCTTAACCTATCCCTAACCCTTCATTTAGCCTAATCCACCCCATCCACCCATCCTAACTAACCTTAGTCACTAACTCACCCACCCTCATGAATGTCATCCACTTGCAAATCTTTAACAAGCCTAATCTAATCCTAAACCATCTCTAATCCCCCTCCTCACTTTGTCACATTGCCTAAGCAAGCTTAAGACTTTCCTTAGCTAAGCAAAGTCAACAATCTAAACTCCTTCCAAAATATCCCAACTACTTAGCCATGAATGCTCTTACAAAGGCCATAAAGACTCTTACAAGCCCATTCATTGCTCTTACAAGCCATAATGAAGGGTTTTTATGAAGATATTATCCCTTGAGCCTCTTTTGTTGACTCATCCTTCCCCTTTCCTCCATCCACTCACCCTGTGACATGTGTCACTCCCTAGTTGGTGCTAAACAAGCATAATCCATGTGCTCCCCTTTGAGTGCATCCTAGCCCTCCTTAAGATTTCATCTCTCCTTTCATCTTAGCCCTCCATCCCTCAAGCCCTTAGCCTATAAATTGAATCCCCTCTCAAGCCATTTCATCACAACCTTTTGAGCTAAAGTTATAATGCTAGTTTGAAAAGAAAAAGTCTTAACCATACCTTTATAATGCCAAATTGAGAGCTCACAAAGCTACCAATTTGCCATTTCCATCTCCATTGAAGCTAGTTTAAGAACCTTGAGCATACATCCCACATCTATATAGTAGACTCATCCTTAAATCAAGTGACCATCCTCATTGGGAGAGCTATTCCATGGTTCATATTCTCATTTGAGAGTTTCACTTTGTCTCTCATATATGTTATGATTTTTATGCTAGTTAATGCTTTGTTCTCTTGATAGATTAGTATTAATTGCTAACATATTTCTCATATACATTTTGGCACACTCAGTGGGACCCCACTATGGGTCATTTAATCATCAATTTCTATCTATATGTTGTTTTTTTCTAACAATCTAACGTTTCTTGTTGTTTGAGTGAGTTGTAGGGTGTTTCACTTGTTTTTGCAGGTTGAAGGGCACACTTGGGAAGAAGACATACCCTCAAAAATTTGAAAATAAAAAAAAAATTAAAAAAAATTTAGAAAAAATCTGCATTTTTTAGCTTTTTTCGTGTAGTGTCGTCTCCGTAGTTTGGCGTTTGCGCCTACAAACTATCATCTTTGCCAACTACTCTTTCATCTCCACAACCAAACTAAAATCTCCGTAGTTTGGCGTCTCTGCCTAGTTTTTTGCTGTCAGTGCTGCCACTAGACTTTCATCTGTGCATCCTTAACTATCATCTCTGCCAGATACTCTGTCGTCTCCGTCGTTGCCTTTAACCTAAACTGTCATCTCCGTCGCCGCCAACCGAAACTGTCATCTCCAAAAATCAGCTTCTTCGCAAATTAGCATCTCCACTTGTCTCCTATTTTCTATGCCACCAAACTAACCTTTCGTCTCCTCATCTTTCTCTGTCATCTCCACAAATTGGCATCTCTGCAAATTAGCGTCTTCGAATTTTGGCGTCTCTACCTGATGAACTATCATCTCTGCCTATTTTATGTTGCATTTCTATTTTAGCATATCAGTTCCTACACTTTTTATTTAAAAAAAATTTGACTTTTAGTGGTTCCGTAGGATTTAGACCATTCTAAGCATTTTTACGCTTAGGAAAAAGAGCAAAAAAAGTTTAAAATTTTTTCTCATAGTTAAGCTTTTATTTTGGAAGATTTTGGGTGACTAATCAATTTTCTTTTTTGTCTTATTACAGGTTGGAGCAACAAACTTAATCATATTTTTTAGGTTATTCATGGAATGAACTTGAATGGTTAAACACATTTTCCATTGAATGAATGTTAATCAAAACACACTCTTGAATGCCATGGATTAAAATCAATTTTCTTTGGAATGCATGCTTAAAAAAAACAACCCAATCTTGAATGCAAAGATCAATTAACCATTGCAATATCTCACACTTCAATTTTTGGTGCATTAAAAAGAACAAACAAGTCTCTCTTTTGCATGCAACTTAGACAAAGTTAATTTTTGAACATTTAAGAAATTTGTTAAGCTAAAAAAAAATCAACAAAAATCAAATTGAGTAGTTTCTTCATTGGACTCGCCCTCTTTAATCACCCATTAATTCAACCATTGGTTGCAATCTCAGTGCCATCTATGGGGATGGATCCACCTAAGAGAGTGTTAAGTGTTCCATAATCAGATTCTACTTAATTTTCTCTTTGAAGGTTTGTCTTAAACTTATAAGATTTCTTCAATGTCCAAAAATCTAGATTAAATCGATCACACTTCAAGTTTGGATTTTAAAATTGAACAACTCTTGACGTGGAGGGCCTCCGGGTGCGCACTTGAAATCAAATCTCACACACTTTTATTTTGGGCTTAAAACAAAATCACACAAACTCTTGAATGCCTTAAAGGAAATTAATTGATACTTGGCGTGGAGGGCCTCCGAGTGTGTGGGTTTACTTTTTTGTTGACACTAACTCTTCTTCTTGTATTCATTCTTTGCTCGATTTTACTTTTGTTAAATGCTTCAAGTTGGAATTGAACACTGTCTCTTAAACATGAGTGCTTGCAAAGTCTAGATCAACACACGTAAGAGTCAGTTGGTAAAAGAACAAGTGTGTTTTTTAGCCCAAGGTCATCCAAGTCTTCTCTCCCCTTGTCATCTTTCGAGGCCATCTTGGGTGCATAAGATTAGGATCCAAAACCTTGTTTCTCTTTTTAGGAAGCTTGCTTGGGGATTTCATCACCCCTTGGGATGACCTCAACTCCAGTGTTTCGGCGAAGTATAAAGATCGGGAGGTGAATCCAAAGACACCTCTCTTGGAATCAAGATTTTGTCACTTGGGCTAAGCCTCAAGGAACTTTATGCCCTTGAGAAGTGAAAGAGGAGAAGTGGGTTACCACTCCTCTCGGCCGTGTGACATCTTTTTGTTTTCATCTACAGATTTGGGCCTCACATACCTTGGGTATATTGAGGACTCCCTAGCTAAACCAACTGTCGGCCTTGTAGACAACCATCTAGAGTGTTAATGTGTTTGAAGTGACTGATCGAAACATTTGTAAAACATACACACTCCTCAGCACAAGTATCACATTCTGAGAATCAAAAACTTCTATCTGGTTGTTCCTATCTATTGCTTGATTTTTTATTTATTGAATGAATGTTTGCCAAACTTGGTCAATCCTAGCTTAGGGAATACTTAGCATAGTCACTGCCTATTCCAAAAGTTGAACAAGTTGAAGCAAAACAATTGAGATCTCTCAAAGCCAAGCATATTCAAGAATTAATGTCAAAACAACCCAAACCCAAATAGAAGTTCCACAAAGTTAAACTCAAGCCATCTTAGGCATACCAAGAAATTTCAGCAAAGAGAAAGGAACTAACACCAAGTCCTCAAATTGCCAAACTCCACAAAGTAGAGGACAAAGCTATTGACGAAGCCCTTCAAGACACCTGGTTAGATCGCACCATCCAATTTAACCAACATCTAGGAGTTAACAATGCTTATACCTTACCAAATAGGCATGATTTCTATGATTAGACCCCCTTGTTTCTCCACATCTTCTTGCATAAGCTTCACTTTTGCATTAGAGTCATCTTTGTAGGTAAGCTAGCCATCCTTAGTCATCCCTTTAAGCATTTTAGCTCATTCATCTCATTTAGAACCAAACCATCTAGCCAGCAATCAAAACCTCACGTCCAAGCCTTCAAATTTGTTGTCACCTTGCCAAAAGTTTGGCATTCCTAACATCTTCCAAATCCACCAATCTCACCAAGGTTATCCCTTTGACAAATCTTTGTCTAGGGTAATCTAGCTTTGTCACTTGTTATCCCTCATCACCTTGAGCTAAAGGTTGGGATCCACAAGTGGTCAATCTCATGTTCTTCCTAAAGGATCATTAGTCTATCCTTAAGTTGACACAATCACCACCAAGCTTGCACATAGGAAAGTAGACCTTTCATGATTTGGCAACATATCTTTGAAGTTAGAATCCCCAACCCAATCCTCCTTAGGTTTTGTCATACAGCTTTGCCTCAACCTAGGAAATCATTTGCATATAAAAGCCTTCCCCTTTTGCATCCATCGAAGCATTGTTGCATCTCATCCCTAGGAACATTCTACATTTTCATGCTACCTATCACTCGCTTAGCCAAGAAGAAAGAAACAATGGAGCCCTATCATTTGGATCAAAAAGTATCACCCCCCTTGATCACTCAGTCATCCTTCAGCCTAGAGAAAGCTACACCATCACCTATTGACATTGAAGGTTTCATGAACCAACCAGGAAATGCAGTATTGGTGAACGCCATTATAGACAAGAACAAAGAGACAATCATGGCTAACTTTCGAAGGGAAAATGTAGGAGCCTTTGACTTTGGAAGGCCTCCTCCCTTATCAGAGCCATGTCGCCCATTGTTTGGAAAACTCCCACCACCCCTAGGCTCTTATGATTTGAATTATCCTCAATATGTGCCAAAGGAAGAGCCTTAAACCAGTCCATATGATCCAACAGACCCAAACGTACCAGCCTCCACTCAAGTTGAAATCTCCCTTCCACAAGCCAATCCAGCCACCACCACTCCACCATTGGTCCATATCACTCCATCCCAAACCCCCTTTGCTCAAAACACCTCATCATTCACTCCTTTCACTATTGTTGCTGCTGCTCTCCAACCCAGCCTTCCAAATCCACCCATCTCCCAAATCAGTGCTAGCATCTTTGGCCAACCTCAACAATATACAATAGGGATACCACCCATGGGGCCAAGTAATCAACCCTTCATCACCCCCATCTTGTTTACCTCAACTCAGAACATCATTCCATCATTTCCACTAGGTCCTTGGAGCTCAATGCCATCAGCCACAAATCCACAAGCTACTAGACTCACTTCACAAAGCTATCAAACCCCACAAGCTACTACCAATGTTGTGCCAAGCTCTCAAGTGACCCAAGATCCTGCCACCACTCTACCAAGCTTCCAAATCTAGCCACCAAGCTATCAAACCCCATCAGCTCCATTCCCAAGCTTTCAATTCCCACCACCTCCACCACCAACTAATCCATTACCTCCAATCACCAACTATTTTTCTATGCCACTTCTAGGAGGAAATCCACCACCACCAACCACCAATTACTTGGCCTCTTTTGCCATGCAGATACCTTCCCAAATGGGGGCACATCACACATATATTGGTCAAACTCCTTGAATCCAAAGCCAAGTTCCACAAGCTCTCCAATCCTTTCCCCAAGCTTCACAACCATCTTATACCTTACCTCCACAAAGCAATCCATTTATCCCACAACCAGCTTATGTTCCTCAATCTCAACCTCAAATCCCATACCAGCAGCAAGCCTCACAACACATGCAACAATATGTGCCACCTCCACCTCAACAACCCATCATCCACCATTTAGTTGCCCAAGCTATGTACAATCCCTACCAGCCCATACCTCAAAGCCATCCATATTCTGTTGCCCCATCTAGCACATACCTACCTCAGGGCACTCCTACATTGGGGGCACCCCAGCCATCACCAATTAATGCAAAATGGGAAGCCATGAAGACAACTTTAAAGAACATCCAGGAGGGAAATGATCCAAAAACCTTCAAGTTTGAGAATGTGTGTCCTTACCCATTTGACAGAGCCATTACCATGACACCATTTCCAAAACACTTTGAGGTGCCCAAGTTTGACAAATTTAGAGGAAAAGGAGACCCTGTCACACATATCAAAGAATTTTACATGCACTACCAAGAAGTGGCATACAATGATGTCTTCCTCTTGCACCTTTTTTCCCAAAAGCTTGGCTAGACCAGCTCTTGAATGGTTTTATAGAATCCCCTATGGCACAATTAAAATTTTTCCTAAATTGTCTGAGGCATTTATAGCCCAATATGCCCATCTTGTTAAAATAGAACTCTCAGTAGTTGATCTTGTCCACACTAAGCAAAAAGGTGGAGAAAGCCTTCCTGAATATCTACAAAGATGGCAAACCCTTACCACCTGCATATCTTGCACCTTGCCAGAGTACCATTTGGTGAAAATGTTTATTGATAATGCTCATCCCAGCTTGGCTCACCACATGACCATGAACTATTTTTAGACCTACAAAGATATCAAAGAGAAAGGAATGATCCTTGAGCAAGGACTCATTAAAGATGGTGTGGTCAAGATTTACAAAGAGGTCAACCAAAATCAATCACATTCCAATGACAAGTCTAGGTATTGGAACAAAAACAAGCACATTGCAACAGATTGCATCACTGATACCAGACATGTGAATATTGTTGGTCCTTCTCAAAATCAGTCTAACCCACCATATCAACCACACAATCAACAAGCTATCAACTACCAACAGAAAAATCACCAAAGTTATCAAAGCCACAATCTAAGACCCCACTTTCAAGGGTCTAACAATCAAGCTAATGCCATCAATGTAGCTACAGGGCAAAAGCCTAGATTCCAACCTACACCTAGAAATTATACACCCCTTGGTGAGCCTTTGGATGTCATCTTTGAGAAATTGGTCAAGGAAAACCTCATCAAATTTCCTCCTACCCAGAAAATTGACCCAAGCCAATCCAAAGCTGCATGGTACAAAGACAATGAGTACTGCAAATTTCATAGGGTAAAAGGTCACACCACCCTCAGATGCATGAAACTGAAAGATTATGTGCAGGACCTCATTGATCAGAAAGAAATCATGGTTGGTGCCCAAACCTCTCCCAATGCAAGCTTACAGATCTATCAAAATGCTTTTCCTCCTAACAACAACCAAAATCTTCAAAAAGCACTTATCCAAAACAACAACAACAATACCAACAACCCCCAGCCAAACCAACAGCATGGGAAGAACAATGACCACACTTCATCCTATATAGACTATGGTAGCCTCATAGGTTGTATATCTGAGAAAGAGCCTTCTGTCAATGTTATCAATATCCAAGGACCAAATAATGAGTGTGCAATCACCACTCGAAGAGCGCAATTTAACATCGCAAGCCCACCCATTTCACCAACACCATCAGCTCCATCAAAAAGCCAATACAATATCTTGGAACACCTTGGGAACATGCCAGCCCAAATCTCCATTTTAGATCTTCTCCGCACTAGTCTTGTATACAAGAACATCCTTGAAAGTGCTCTCATAGAATCCCATGCCCCTTCAGATATCAATGCTACTAATTTTCATAATCTTTTTGGACACCTATCCTCCTCATGTGCCCTATCTTTCAAACTCACTGACATACCCGTGGTCAAGCTAGATCACACCCTTCCATTTCATATAGCCATCATGGTATCCAATTTTTCCATGAAAAGAGTAATGATAGATAATGGATCAGCATTGAATATTTTCACCCTAAAATTCATAAAACAAGCTGGGTATATTGAGGCAGATATCATTAGTGAGTTTATCACCATCAAAGCCTATGACAACTTGGAAAGAACCACAGAAGGAACTATTTTGCTACCAATCAACATTGGGCCAGTCATCCAAGAAACACTCTGCCATGTTATTGATCTAAACCTACCATTTAACATCCTCCTCGGTCGCCCATGGATTCATGCCATGAAAGCCATTCCATCCACTTACCATTAGTGCGTCCAATTTCCACATCAGGGCACTAAGGTAACCATCCATGCCGATCTAGAACCTTTTGCCTACTACAATGCAGTTGAAGCTTCATATACAAACCATTGCCCTAGAATTGATATCAGCACATCCATCACCAGCTCATCCCACACTTGTAATGACCCAGAAACCATCCTCGCCTCCACCCTATCTACTGTGAAGATCAATAACAAAGGTTGTGGAGAGTATAGTTTGTCAGATGCATTTGCTATCGCGGCATTCCCACTTGATCCACATGCCCATGGAAGATCGACATATCACAAAGCTAAGGAGATTCCACCTCCTCGATACAAACAATTTGGCCCAACAAACTTTGTATCCTCAAAAATCTCTCTTCATGAGGAGCTCACTCCGAATATCAACAATTGGTTACATATGGATGCACCTCCAAGAAATCAGGCACGTCTTGATAACTTCAACCAGAAGTATCCCCAAGAACATAAGCTCATCACTAAAAAATGGAACTATCAAGGTGGTGGTCTAGGACCAAAAGAAAGAGGCATGTAGTGCCCCATCGAAGCACACCAATGGGAAATGAAATCAATTCTTGGCTTTGGCATACCCACAACTGGGGGCACCAATACGGATGGTTACAATTTTTCAAACATTCACCGCAACCTTGTCGAAATTGAAGACATTCCTGAGGAAGTTGAAAAGAGAGCTTACGATGATATCCTAGACCAAATCTCCCTCAGAGACTCTGTTCTTCAAGAACTATCCATCCATTTCATTGACCTACCTCTTGCCCATCCACAACTCATAGATTGGGACCAACCAAGTGTCATACACATTGATGAGTTCACATCAGAGGAAGCACTTCTGAGATTCATGGGAGCTGAAACACCTCACAAGAAAAAAAGCCAGATTCTACCTATATCTATAAGCTAGATCCCAAGGGGTATTTTGGAGAAAATCCCCAACCTAGTTCCGATACACCCAAAACTGGAACTAAGGTGAAACTAGGACTAGCTAAGGCAATGAAGAGAACCCCTCAGCAAAAAAATTTAGAGTCACAAGAAGAACATGAGGATTTAGCATTGCCTCCTCAAGAAAATCAACTAGAGGTGTCTTCTACTCTAATTGAGGATACTAGAGAAGTCAACATCGGTTCTTCAGAGATCCCCATACTTGTTCACATTGCTGCATCCTTATCACAAGACCAAGCTGATCTCCTCTTTGATCTCTTAAGAGAGAACATTGGCTGATTTGCATGGTCATATTAGGACATGCCAGGACTTGATCCAAATATTGTAGTACATCATCTTGTAGTCGATCCAAAGATCAAACCCATCAGACAAAAGCTTACAAAAATGCACCCCAAGGTGGCATTACTGGTCAAAACTGAATTAGAAAGAATGTTAGCTGCTAAGGTTATCCGACCTATTGACTACTCAGAGTGGATCTCCAACATGGTCCTTGTCACTAAACCTTTCGATGACATTAGAATTTGCACTAATTTCAGAGATCTTAACAAAGCTTGTCCAAAAGATGATTTTCCCTTGCCCAACATAGATATGATTGTAGATCTTATAGTTGGATGTGAAATTTTGTCCCTCATGGATCGATTTTCTGGGTATAATCAAATCAAGATTGCATAAGAGGATTAGCATAAGACAACATTCACTACCCCTTGGGGAACCTTTTGCTACAACATGATTCCTTTTGGCCTAAAGAATGCTGGGGCCACCTATCAAAGAGCTATGACAGCCATTTTTCATGATCTTATCCATAGCATTTTGGAGGATTATGTGGATGATATCTTGGTCAAATCTCATACATTCATGGATCATCTTGCTTACCTAGAGAATGTCTTTGATAGGTTAGCCAAATATCATCTCATGCTAAATCCCAAGAAATGTGTCTTCAGGGTGACATCTGGCAAGCTTCTAGGCTTTATAGTTTCCAAACGAGGTATAGAGATCAACCCCAAGAAGGTCAAGGCTATCTTAGACATGCCTCCTCCCCAGACACTGCAACAACTTTTCTCTATTTAGGGAAAGCTCTAATCTGTTGAGCACTTCATCTCCCAGCTTGCAGATAAGTGTACACCATTTACACATTTATTGAAGAAGGATGAAAACTTCAAGTGGGATCCTTTATGTCAACGAGGCTTCGATCAGCTCAAGTAGTATCTTGCCAATCCCCCTATCTTGGTTCCACCAGTTCCTAGTCATCCCTTGATCTTGTACATATCAGCAACGCCTAATGCTCTAGGGGCACTTCTAGCATAGCTTGATGACTATAGCAGAGAAAGAGCCATCTACAATATCAGTAGAACCCTAGTTGGTTATGAACTCAATTATACTCCTATGGAAAAAGCTTGTTTGGCAGTTGTTTTCTCAACTCAAAAGCTTCGCCACTACATGCTAAGTCATACCATCCAAGTAGTCTCCAAGATAGACCCTCTCAAGTATATGTTCTCTAGAACAACACTTATAGGCCATTTGGCCAAATGGGTTATGCTCCTTAGCAAATTTGACATCCAGTATGTGGACAGAAAAGGAATCAAAGGGCAAGCTATAGTAGATCACCTAGCTGATGCACCTCTTATAGATGCATATCCTTTGATCATAGAATTTTCAGATGAGCATATCTGCCTAATTGAAGAACAACCCCCATGGAAGCTTTATTTTGATGGTTCATATACATCTCATGGATTAGGGGTAGGAATATTGTTGGTCACACCTCAAGAAGATTACATTCCAAAAGCCTTCAAGCTAAAATTCCCTAGCACCAACAATATAGCTAAATATGAGGCTCTCGTAGCAGGATTAAAAATTGCTATAGAATGGAATATCACTGAGTTACAAATATTTGGTGATTCTCAGCTCATCATCAAGCAAGCCCTAAATGAATATCAAACCAAAGATGAAAAGCTATTACCCTACAAAGAGCTAGTTGATTAGCTAAGCCTACATTTTACAAAGCTTCAGTTTACACAAGTGCCTCGAATACAGAACAAAGCAGCAGACGCTATGGCTACTATCGGCTCGCTCTTGGAAATCCCCCAAGCAGTTACACAATATGAGTTTTTAGTTGAGCAGCTCCTCATACTTGCCTATGTGAATGATGACTCAACCCGTGTTTGTATCTTGGTTGGTCCCCAATCCCCTTGGTACCATGAGATTCACACTTACCTTAAAGATGGTATCATCTCCCCTCACCTTACACATACCCAACGCCAAAACCTCATCTGAAAATCATCCCGCTATGTTATCATAGCCAATACCCTATATTGTCGAGGTTATCACGATACTCTTTCTCGATGTTTAGACCAAAGCGAGGTCGCAATGGTGTTAAAAGAAGTACACTCCAGACTTTGCGGTGCCCACATGAGTGGTATTGTCCTAGCATGACAAATTCTTAGAGCAGGTTACTATTGGCCTACCATTGAAGAAGACTCCTGTGACTTTGTTAGAAAGTGTCTCCCATGTCAGCAGCATGCAAATCTTGTGCATGCTCTAGCATAAGATCTATAGCCTATTGCACCACCTTGGCCTTTTTCTTGTTGGGGCCTTGATCTAGTTGGAACTATCACACCTCTCTCATCTGATGGACATAAATGGATAATAACAGCTACAGACTATTTCACTAAATGGGTGGAAGCAATCCCCCTAGTCTCAGCTACAAGAGTTCAGGTCTCTAAGTTAATCTTGTACCACATTGTTTGCCGCTTCGGCATCCCATCCACCATCTTCACCGACCACAGAGGTAACTTTGAAAATCTCAACATGGAAGAATTATGCACTTCCCTCCAGATCCATCACCACTTTTCTAGCCCATATTTCCCACAAGGTAATGACCAGGCAAAGGCAACTAATAAAACCCTCCTCAAAATCCTAAAGAAAGCTGTCAATGATTCTGGCCGCAATTGGCACCTACAAATAAATCCAGCCCTATGGGCTTATCGAACTTCCTTTGGTACATCCACAAGAACAACTCCATACTCCTTAGTCTATGGTGCTAAAGTGGTACTACCTATAGAGGTTGAACTTCCCTCTTTATGCATATCTTTGCAAGGGCAAATATCAGATGAAGAATACAGAGTAGCCAGACCCACCCAGCTAGATCTCTTAGACGAGAAGCGACAACAAGCCTATGATCATCTCATAGTCTATCAAACTCGTCTCAAAAGGAATTTCAAAAAGAAGGTGCTTCCATGATACTTTCAGCCAGGTGACATGGTCCTCAAAGAAAATATGAAAGTCCAAGAAGATCGCGAAAAGAAAGGTAAGTTTGAACCTACCTGGCTTGGTCCTTATGTTGTCACTGCCTCCTTTGGCTCCGGAGCCTATCAGTTATCTACACCAGAAGGAGAACTCTTGAATGATCCTACTAACATCATTCATCTCAAGAAGTTCTATGCTTGAAAATCTTTGGTATACCCAACTTTTGAGAAATACAAAAAAAAAATAGTAAAGAGAAATAAGCATCCAATGGTGAAAACTTGGCAATTCAAGTGCCTTGGATAGGTACCTTGGTGAAAACCTGGTAATTTAGGCACCTTGTGTACTAAGACTAATCCATTATCTATCAATATCCTATCCCTCATCCATTCACCCACCATCCCATAACACACCTGCTTGTTCCCTTGGTGTTCCAACCCAATATCCAAAATCTGATGAAGCTTGTAAATACCTTATGTATAGCTTGTAAATCTTGTACCTCAGTTTGTAAATCTTGTACCAAAGCTTGTACCATATTCTAGCTTGTAAATAATCTTGTATCCTAGCTTGTATCCTATCACACACACACAAAGAACCCCATTTTCTTTAAGCTTTCGCAAACCACCTACCTATCCACCTATCACCTATTACAGACATCCCACCCTTCACAAACATTTCCATCTCACAAAACCCAAACATGAGCAACCTTGTACATTTGTAACATATCTTGGGTTGTCAGCTTGTACATCCTCTTTAGCTTAGTACCATTGTATCTATCCAGCTTTCATGTCAGTTCCTCCTTGCTCAACATCTTGCACACATCGTACAACCCTTGGTTAGCTATTCCAATGCATCCTTTAGCTAGATCTCCTATCACCAAAGTGTTATCCTTCTTAGTTCAACTTGCTAGACACATCACTCATCTAGATCCATCAGCCTAGGTGTTCTCCAATAGATCCTTGTAGGATATAGCTTTCCTCATATTTGATCTTGGTCTGTTAGTACCTCACCCTACCCATCTCATTGGCAAATGGTTCTCTTTTGGATTTTCATTTTCTTTTGATTTGGAATCTTCCCTTTTGGATCTTGAAGTATCTTTTACAAGCAATCTTTTTTGTTCCCTCCTCAAGGTTGCCACGATCTTCCATATCATGGTATATTGCAAATGGGGCAATCTGAGCGTAAGGTCTTGATCAGGTCTTTCATTTGTTTTTATTTTCTGCTTGTGGATCACCTAGTGTCGATTCCACACTGCTTCCTCTTGGACTTATGTGTAATGCTGGGGAAATCCTTGCATGTTTATTTTGAGTCAATCTATTAGTCCTCTAGACAGTTGGTGAAAAGGCCTTGATGTTCTTGGTAACCTTGGCAATTAACCAATGGTCCTATAGCAAATCTAGTGCTCAACTACACGGTGGTACTTCTCTTTGAAGTATCCCCCTGCTCAAAAAGCTTCAATGGATTCCCTTCATCTCCATTATCCCCCATCCGTATCTAGCATCTCTCTCTCCTATCCCAGCTTATGCATCAGTATCTCCTTGAATCAATCTTCACTCTTAACTTTAGGGATCCGCAATCCTAGTCTTAGGGATCCACCAATCAAATCAATCCACCAAGCCTCACCTTTTGAGATCCACAATCCTAGTCCTAGGGATCTCCAAAAACCATCTTCCACCAATCTGACTCTTTGAAATCTTGTTGCATCAGCTTTGTCGTCCCATCACCCATCTCCCTATCCTGGATTCCTTTTTATAGCACTCTGATCCTTTATCTTCCATCTCCCCTGAAGTCTTAAGCTTGCTTCCTCTTTTGCCTCTGATTCTCCCTTGATCATTCTCCTGTAGTGAGAGTTTGAGCTAATTAAACCCCTTCTCTTTGCCAATCTATGTCTCTGCTCATCTTAATTTTTGGTGCTTTTCAAGAAGCCGTCAAGCCTCATGTCTCTCTTCACCACCTTCTTGAGGGGGCCTCATCTAAGTCTAGTCTCTCCTCTTCTTATCCGAGACTGGGGCAACCTTGTTGCTAAAAATCTTTCTCATGTCATCTTCATTCGAACTTCTTTGAAATAGTGTTGTCTCAACACTATGTCAAAGAGGGGCAAAATCTAGACACCTAAATTTGATTACACCACTTTGGTAATCCTATTTAGTTATCTCTAAAGGCATCATTAATTAAATTTATATTTATTTAATCCTTTTCCATCCCCTAGCTGATTAATTTTATTAATCATCTATAGTCCTAATTGATAAATCAAATAACCTATCATTTATCAATTAAATCCTATTCTTCTATCTAATTCCAAAATACCCATTTATTAAATAAATCTATTTGATAAATAAAGCCCTCAAATCTAATAACCCTTAACCTATCCCTAACCCTTCATTTAGCCTAATCCATTAACCTATCCCTAACCCTTCATTTAGCCTAATCCACCCCATCCACCCATACTAACTAAGCTTAGTCACTAACTCACCCACCCTCATGAGTGCCATCCACTTGCAAATCTCTAAAAAGCCTAATCTAATCCTAAACCATATCTAATCCCCCCCCTAACCTTGTCACATTCCCTAAGAAAGCTTAACACTTTCCTAAGCTAAGAAAAGTCAAAAATCTCAACTCCCTCCAAAATATCCCAACTACTTAGCTATGAATGCTTTTACAAAAGCCATAAAGACTCTTACAAGCCCATTCATTGCTCTGACAAGCCATAATGAAGGGTCTTTATGAAGATATTATCCCTTGAGCCTCATTTGTTGACTCATCCTTCCCCTTTCCTCCATCCACTCACCCTATGACATGTATCACTCCCTGGTTGGTGCTAAAAAAGCACAATCCATGTGCTCCCCTTTGAGTGCATCCTAGCCCTCCTTAAGCTTTCATCTCTCCTTGCATCTGAGTTCTCCATCCCTCAAGCCCTTAGCCTATAAATTGAATCCCCTCCCAAGCCATTTCATCACAACCTTTTGAGCTAAAGTTATATTGCTAGTTTGAGAAGAAAAAGCCTTAACCATACCCTTAAAATGCCAAATTGAGAGCTCACAAAGCTTCCAATTTGCCATTTCCATCTCCATTGAAGCTAGTTTGAGAACCTTGAGCATACATTCCACATCTACATAGTAGACTCATACCTAAATCAAGTGACCATCCTCATTGGGAGAGCCATTCCATGGTTCATATTCTCATTTGAGGGTTTCACTTTGTTCTCTCATATATATTATGATTTTTATGCTAGTTAATACTTTGTTCTCTTGATAGATTAGTATTACTTGGTAACATATTTCTCATATATAGTGACATGGTGAGGGCCTGATCATTGTGAAAGAAGGTGTTCTTTTAAAAAGTTAAAAAGGTGATTTTGAGGATCCTGAAGAAAATATTGTTCAAGCTTTGCTCTTATTTCTATACAAGTTGTGTCTCTCAGAGTTCTATTTCCCAGCATCAGTTTTTGATGTTTACTGAGAAGTCACTATATCACTAGCTGGATAGTTGGTAATTAGGCCAGTAGTGATGTAGCGACTAGTCAAAAAGTGGTGATGTAACAAAAAATATTCGAAGGAGGGCCCTAAACGAGTGACATAACAAAGTTTAACTATGTAGATCAAATTACACGGTGGCATCCTATTGAGCATCTATGAGCAAAAAATTTGTATTTATTAGAATTCACTATATTGCTAACTGAATATGTTTGTATTTTGCCAGTAGTGATGTAGCGACCCACCTAAAAGTAATGAACGTAGCAAGAAGAAGAACATGTGATATCATTAAGAGATTAAAAAAATATTTATGTGTGCCAGCGTGTTGAACCAACACAACAATAGTAGTATCCTAGACCCACTCCCCATGTATAAAACTTGCAAATAATTCCAATCATTTGATCAAACTAGGATCAGCGGCCATCGCTAACTCACTATGGAAAGTTGCTGAAGAAATATGTATAGCAAGTTAGTGAATAAGGGCCCACCACTATTCTTCTAAGCAATATGAAAATGTGGCATCCACAAGATCAAGCATGGATCAACGATGCTTGTTAACTCATTATGGAAAGATGTGCGAAGGTTATGTATAGTGAGTTAGCTATTATTTTGATCAAGATTCCTCCTAAGAAAGCATTCTCTAGGCAAGTTAATTATATGGATAGGAATGCCCATGATGATTTGTTAGAATTACTCCTAGAATCCACTATAGAGCCTACACAAATTAAAAGGTTAATTTTCTTAAACCCTAGGCTGAAAATTATTGATGGCCTATATGACAAGGGAAACTAGGTTAGGGGTCCAATAACTACTTAAACTGGCCTTATTTTGTTTAAAAAATGGTTTTCAAAAAGAAAGTTTTTTGCCCCTCATGCTAATATATGGAATTTTGATTTGGGAAAGCTAGTACTTCCAAGTGTTTCCATGGATTATGATTTGTTAGAAGCCATTGTAAAGAATTATGACCAAGCTATTAGAGTTGTGAGAAGAAGTGATGGTGTGCCTCTAGTCTCAATTAGCCCTAAAGAAATTAGACAGATTTTTAAACTAGAACTATTGTCAGATTACCATGTGCCATTCAATTTGCTAGAATTGGAGAATGAATACAAGGCAAAGGAAGATGTGATTAGGGGAGGTGCATTGAGGGCATACATTCGTACAATAGGAACTCTACTAGTAATTACTGTAGCCTCTAGAGAACCATTCAAGAAAAGTCTTTTCACTTCTTGGGCTGTAGATATATACATGACCTTAAGCTATATTTTTGGTGAAGATGAGCAAGAGTTCATGCCCATTGGCCTCATGTACATAATGGTTCAAATTGTTTCTTTTGGCATAGATGTTATCTTTGATTTTTCTTCCTTTTTGGCTGAAGAAATTCACATTGGTTTAGTTGGAATTGCGAAAGGCAAGGTGGAGAAAACTTTTGGCCACTACTCTTTATTAATGCATATGTTTTTGTTCAAAGGAGTGACATATTTTGGTAATGAGATGGAATTGAATAGAGAGGAGAATGGTGAAACACTGCCAGTCTAATTGTGGAGCATAGATATGACCTAGGATGCAAGTAATGCCAGTTTTGTCAGATTTTATAGGTATTTTGCTTCGAAGTTGAGATGCCTCATATTGAGTGACAATCCCAAAATCCCTAAGGTACTGATGAATCTCATTAGGCCTATGGATAGACCCCATAGTTTGAAAATTTCACATAATTGGGGAGATATCATCCCTTACTTTGTTTCTATTGTTTTCAAAATTTATGGTTTCAAAGGAAGTCCTCATGTCTTGCCTTACCAAGTACCTTTGAAGGTAGGAGTGGCTAAAGTTTTGTGGCAATTAGGAGGAGTAGAAGAAATATTTTTGTTGACAAGACAACTAGGGTCAATTTTTCTTAATTTCATAGTGGCTTATCAGTTTGTGATTACCAAAGGGGGTTGGCTCTTTTTCCATAAAATTTTGTATCAATATATGATGGATGTGTCCCATCCCCATTTTTGTGATTCTGAGGGATTTTTCAATCAGACCCTGAGGTATCGGATTAAGATGGGATAGGTCAAACATGATTCATATTATCCAAAAGACATTATAAGGAATGAATTCTCATTGCAGGAATAAGAAACTAAAAAAGAAAATTGGAGAGTTTACTCCTAGGTTCTAGAATTCATTCATTGTTTTGATCAGAAATATGGTCCTTTAGATAATGGTAATATAGAGGTTGACACAATAAATAAGCTCATGAGTAACTTTTCGAAAATAACGAAAGCTTTGAATGAGAAGAAACATTTTTTTTATTGATTCTTATACTCACAAGGCTAGAGAAGTCATTAGGAGACTAGCTTTCACTCTTAATATAGGAGCTAGTAAAATAGTTGTACAGAAGAAGCCTGGTTATACTACAATTCAAAACAAAAGGGCTCCAGTAGATAAGGGAAAACAAATAATGGGATCCACCAGTACAGCCCTTGAGGAGAGACTTGATGAGCCTAGTCCCAAGAGGCAGAAAGTAATAAAGGAGGAAAGACCTCAAGTTAAAGAATATTCACCCACTTACTCCCCTTTGAGGATTGGAGAAGAATAGCTCATAGGTGAGCAAATTGAGGAGATGGGATCACAAGGAGGTATTTTATTTACTCAAGCAGAATTGGATGAAGGTAACCCTCCAGAACCTAGCCACCCAAGCTTGGATCTAACAATAGCTGACTATAGAGGTAGGGAATTTGACCCTATGTTAGAATAATCAAGTCATCAATTTTTGGTTGATGACAGTTTTGTGAAATCTGGAGCTTTTAAGCAGTTTGCATGGAGGGAAAACATGAATATTTTTCAGGAAAAATGTAAAAAGATGAAAATAGAGCATCTAGAAATGGATGAAGCACCCATCCAAAAACAAATAAAGGAACAAATGATGCAAGAGTTCCACAACATTAGCCCTGAAGAGGGAAGGCAAATGGTAAAGACTTCTAACATTTTATTGTTGCCCAATTGGGATATTGTAGATGCATTGATTTTCAATTTTGTTTCTAATAAATTGGAGTTACAAGACCCAAAGACAAGGGACTTCCAAGGAAATGCATTCATTGAAGATCAAGCTACATTGGTCAGTTGGTCATTGAGAAGGGGATCTAAAGCCAGATAATCTCAACCAGATGTGTTTGGATTGATGGGAAGCATACTTGTAAGAAGAGTGGTTAATACCCCACATGTGTAGGCAGCACAATGGAACGTGGATTCTTCCAAGTTTCTTTGGCCACTCCTAAGAAGGAGGAACAAGCCATGTTTGAATTATAGAATAAATATGAAACAATTCTTGAAGCATACAATAAAGAGGTAAAAAAGAGAATCAAGCTTGAGAACAAGCTATTGGGAAAATCCACTAGGCCTAGAATAACATACCCTCATCCCCTAGTTGAAACTTTCAAATCCACCCCCCTCATAGAAATACTAGATACACCCCAAAGGCCACAATACTACACTACTAAGGATTTTGAAGAAGAAAAGGGTAAACTTTGGGCGTTACATGTAGAGCTAGAGTCAAAATATGAAGATGAACTAAGAAAAGCTCTCACATATTTGGGGGACAAAGTTGAATGGTCACTAATACATGATTAGTTGGCTAGGGTAATCAATATCTAGGAGGATTTGAAAGTAAATGATGAGGCTCTAAAGCCTATTGTGAATAAATGGGTAAGAAGGGAAAAAGAAATGACATTTTTGTGTTTTTCTATCATAAAAAGCTTTCATGATCGAATTGAGAAAACCTTTGACATTGTTTCTGACATTACTAATTTTGAGAATAAAAGAATTCATTTACAAAGAATAATAATAGGCTACTTGAACAAATACAAGAGCCAAAAATTTAGTTTGTTTCCTCATGCCTAGATAAGAAAAATAATTTGAAAAACAAAGATGAATGGGCAAAGGAACTTGATGACTTATTATGTTTAAGAATGAATCAAGTCATAAATGAAACATGGCATGCATGGTGGGCTACCACAATGGAAGAAATGGTGAAGGCCCAAATATTCTTTAATTATTTAAAATAGGAGTTTTTTATTATTGATAATGAGGCTGAGTATGTGCTAAAAATGTAGAGGGATACTTTGCAGTTCAATTGGCTAGATGACATAAATTTTGACAAGTGGATGGCAGAAATAGCTCTTGGTGAAGAATTTGATGAAGATGAAATAGATAGTGAGAAGGTTTAGGGTGAGGAGATCCAAATCATTGACATTGTCACTACTAAAGCCTAACTAGAAGAAGAAGAGAAGAATAATCAATCACTTTCAGTTGTAGCCTCGAGACAATAGGATGTTGATCCAACCGAAGAAGAGAAGAAGGTAGAAGTTACTCCCACCTTATAAGATAAAGAAGGTGAAGACCCATAGGTGGAGGGTAATGTGCCATCATCAGAAAAAGCTTCATTATTGGGTATTTTGGCAGCTACATAAAAACAAGGATCAGAATAATAGCCAACTCAACAACAAAAGAAGATGCGATAGAATCTTACCCATCTAAAAGAATGTTTTGATTTGGACATCTTCTATTGCCCTCATTTTTGTCTTTTTTTGATACGTGTATGTAAATATTTCTTGTAAAGGACACCAGTCATTTTCTCTTAGCTTGAAGCTTGTTGCATCTCACACTATATAAGTGAGATTCCAGGGCTAAAGAAGAGGTCCAAATTATATTTTTTTATGTGATATACTTAGTCTATTTTTGGTCCAATATGTGAGCAAGTTGTGATGTATTTTCTCTATTAATCTTGAGAATACATGAATATAGAGTGATCTTTGTGTCTCTTCTGAAAGTCATTCTGAGTTTACTATAAATGTATACAATTTTCAAAGAAAATGAATACAAATTGTGAGTTGTCCCCATATTAGTTCTTTCTGAACTTTGTCTCCTTTTGATTACTTGGTTATCTTGATGTTGTATGAGTAAAGGTTTTTGAAATTGAATGCAATCTAGTTAGGTTGTATATCTGTTCGTCACTGTTATTAGTTCAATGGATAAAGTAAGAGCTTTGATGAATTTGATAAGGTTTCTATAGTAGTGGAAAGGATTTTTGAATGATGAATTCTAATAAGAATTGCTGATAATTTTTTTTGTAAGGCAACAAATTAGATCTAAGGATTTGTAGTAGACTCTAAACCTCAATGGATTAGGCACTGGTCAAGTTGACTTAGCTGGAAGAGAGATGTGTTACAAATGGTTTTCAAATACAAAATTATAATCTATTTTACTTTTATTTCCTATAGATCTTCAAAGTTGGCCAGTACTTGTTTGCATGGAATATTTTAGCTTCAATTTGCCACTATTGCTGAGAACACATGCGGACCTATAGAAGAATCTTTGGCCAAATCTCTTATTTGGGATGTGTTTATCAAATTGTCATGTATTATGCATGTATTTGAGGATTTGAGGTGAGAATTAAAATGAAACTAATATAATCCTAATACAGTGTTTCCCAGTCTTGAATCATCACTGGGTATACCCACCCTAGTCTTGCAGAGCCTGAAGAGTAGAAAACCACCCCTAGTTTTGTTGAAGTTGGATCCAAATGGTTTGCACATACAGTTGTTAATAAGAATTGGCTAGTCTTTAGATTGTGTGAGTCATGTCATTCTTGTATTGATCATTTTTTTTCTTAGTAGTTATTCTTAAAACACCAACAAAATGGCAACTCCATTGTGGAGTTGTCCAACACATCTATGAAATGTACTATAGTTTCTTTGGTTTTGTGTGTACGTGTGTCAGGTTATCTAAGTTTTGCTCATTGTTATAAGGAAATATTTTAGTGAGAAACCTTGAGAATTTAAAAAGAGAATAACCCAAGTACCACAATGACACACTGACGTCCCCAACCTATCCAAGTGTCTTATCTAACATGCAAAGAGTTGTAGTTTTATTATCTCAGTGTATCTGTGTCAAATATTTCTATTTCTATTTTTGTATTTTTTTTCCTTGGAGTCAAGAATAATTCTTATTGTATATTTTCCCAGGAATAGGGTGGTGACTCAGTCAAGGTTTTGAAGCTAGTGCTTATTTTTAAAAAAGGTGAATATGGCTAACAAGAGAAAAAACACAAGAGCTTACATGAGATCCAATCCTGATGTACCAATGTACATTGATTTACCCCAAGGTGGTAGGAAGAACCAAAATAAGAAAAGGACATATCCAAATCCCACTTGGAAAAAAAGAGTTAGTGTATTCATGAAATCTTAGTATCAACCAGTATTAGGGAGAGAGTCTTCTTCACTCAATTCTAAATCTGAAACCACAAGACTCCTAGGAGGCCTTTTCAGTACACTAGTACCCGATGAAAGAACATATCAAGATAAAGATATGGCTCATGTAGGAAATGCTTCATCAAGGCTAGATCTCATAGCAGATAAAAATTGTAGGCTAGGATTTAGGAGTTCATTTAATGATTCTTTTAATCCCAAAGTAGCCCCATACATAGAGCCCAACCTTATAGATCTCAATGATCTTGCTGATTCAGAGGCTACTTCTGTAGATCTAAAAGAAGTGCACTCTAAGATAGAAGTTCTAAAGAAATGGATTTTTGAGCAAGAAGCTAGATGCATCTACCTTGAAAAGGAGAAAGAGGAAACCACCTTAGATACCATAATAGAAAGAGATGCTTTCTTGAGAAGGATGGCTGCTTTGAAAAAGTAGAACAAAAGGTTAGAAGAAGAAACTATGACCCTCCAGACTGATGTTTTTGGAGACATAGATAGTTTGAGAGCTAAAGTTCAAGAACAAGAACAATGCCTAAATCAAAAGCAAGAACTAGTTATTGCTCAAGTACAAGACTATAAACCTGTTTAGGAAAATCTTGTAGAACCTACTGCAAAAGCTACAAACAAAGGAAAAGGTAAAGCTAGAGGAATCCAAATAAATGAACCTCAAGCTCTACCAAGAAAATCTATAAACCCTCCCATGTCAAAATTAGATTTAGAACTAGAAAAAGCTAGAAAGGAGAAGGAAGATCTTGCAAAAGAACTTGAGAAAGTGGAAAATGAAGCTCAAGTTGCAAAAGCTAGGAGAAAAATATAGTTCCCTAAGACTAATTCTGCATTAGCTTCATGGCCAAATTTATCCCTCCCAGCTCTAGCTTCTATACCTCCCTCTAGACCAGTAGTTTTAGCTCAAGGAATATCTCAGTCTACTCTCGCCTCATCATCTACCACTTATATTCAAGCCGCTATTGTCCAACTTCAACACTCCCAAAATGTTCCTCTAAACCAAGCTAATATAGAAAGTATCTCAAATATTCCTAGTTTCCAAAAGAAACCTATATACATGGAAAAGTACAGACAAATATTTTTTGTAGGTATTCTTGGTGCTCAACATCCCATATCTTTCAATTTGAGAGAAAAAGTACTTAAGTTTTCTGGAAACAATGTTGTTACTAGTGAAGAACATTTGAGAATTTTCATTGATATGTTAAATGATTATGAAGTTGAACAAAAATATGTGGTAATAAAATTGTTTGTGCATTCATTAATTGAGGATGTGAGGGATTGATTTAGAAGGTTTCCTGATGACAATATTACCTCTTGGAGTGACTTGGAAATTTTTTTCAAGGAGCAATATGGAGATAACACTAATGCAAGATTCATGGTAAATGAATTCAATAACATCAAAAATAATCCTAATGAATCCACATTTGATTTCAATGTTAGATTCCAGAAAGGTATGTATAAATTGTTTCAAGTTATGATGTTGAATGAGGATGTCTATCTCACGACATATTTTAATGCTTTTGATAGCAAGATGGCTTATCAATTGAGGGATAAGGATCCCAAAACCCTAAGAGATGTCTATAAAGTTGTAGTAAATATAGAAATCAATAGGAAAACTTTTGGCAAAATGGGTAGGAGAGATGATAGAAAGCTTTTCAATCCTCGAAATAATAACAAAATGGAGGGTGATAACACTCCTATAGGAAAGAAGTCAGAAGAACCTACTATAGCCCAGGTGTTGGAATTACTGAAGAAGATGAATCCTACTTACTTCAATAAGAAAAATGTTACTGAGAGAACCCCTATGAATAATACTAGTTTCAATAGACAGCCAAGAATGAAAAATTACCCTTACACAACCCAATGGAAAGATGGTAAGCTAGTCCGTAACCAAACCCAAAATGTGAAGGATAAAGGTACCCTAGATCCCCGACAAAGGAACACTATAAATATGAATGATGATATATCATGGTGCATTGTATGTCAATCACCTCATTCTACTAATTATTGTGCTATTGCTTAGTTATTTAACCAAGATCAAGGCATGCAACTTGAAGAATAAAGTGAAGAGAAAACTCATGATGATATAAGTTACAATATGTTAAACATGTGTGATGATTTTATAGATTCTAATTCTAATGAACTTGAAGGTGATATTACTAGTCAAAGAATTGCTTATCATTTAAATCATCAGCAAGTGCTTTCAAATGATGAAGGTTATGATACAGATAAGGTATGTGTTACATCTTCTGATGTAGGTCACACAAGCTTAAGAATGCCCTCTAAAGAAGAGATTGATAGAATTATAGCAGAAATGATTTCCCAAATCCATAGTATCTAAAATTTGAGAAATAGAATAGTGAATAATGATGTAGGAAAGCCATCCAATGTATTCATCAAAGATATCACCTATAAGATGAATGACCAAAATAAGAAAGTCAGTCTAGATGTGCCTAAGATCAAAGAAAACAAGGGTAAGAAGTGGGAACCAAAAAAGAAGGTTCAGTTTTAGACAAATGAAGCAACAAAAGTAGTCGTACAACCAAAGAAATTAGAACCTGATACTATCAACCAAATAATGGTGCCTGCTGTTCAAAAGACTTCAAATCCAAGTATTCTTGTAAAACCCACTATTGTTGAACCTGTTGATATGATATCCATGCTATCCCAAATAACTATTAAAGTTCCTTTGTCTAAACTTCTTAGAATTGAAGAGCATAAAAGCAAGGCTTTATCATGGTGGGGAGGGATAGGAAACAATAATACTATTTTAGAACAAACTATTGTCCAACAAACCCCACTAGTAGTAGAGGATAGTGGTATCATATCCCAGATTCCCGAAATGTTTTTAGATGATTTCTCAGTAGCCTTTATAGAAGATATTGACCCATTTTTCCTTAGTCTAGTCATAAAAGGGAAGACCCTAAAAAATTGCATGATAGACTCAGGAGCTTCTAACACCATAATTCCTTTTAAGGTAATGGAAGCCTTAGGGTTGAAAGTGGACACCAAGTAGGGTAGATGTAGAGGAATGGATGCTAGGGAAGTCCCAGTCATAGGTACCATAAATGCTTTACCATTAAAATTAGCTACATATCTTGAAGTAGAGTTAACCATGTTAGTCCTTGTAGTGGATATACCTCCACACTATGGAATGTTTCTTTCTCAAAAATGGAGTGTTGCTATGGGGGGGAAGTCTACAATGTGATTTAACTTATGCCACCTTTCACATCGCTGACAAAGCTGTCAAGGTAAATAGAGAACCAAGAGTTAGTCACATTTTAGGGGAAGAAATTGATAAAGATGCCACTTGTTTTTTAGATACTGGTGTAAATGCATTCAAAGCTGAATTGGTATAATTAAACATGAAGTTGAATGTTGTAAAAACTCACCAATATTATGGACAATGTTCTTTGATGGGGCTAGTTCTAAAGAGGGTGCAAGGGTAGTTTTTGTTTCCCTAAGAAAAATACTTTTAGATACTCATTCACTTTGAAGTTGTCTTGCACAAATAACATAGTAGAGTATGAGGCCTTGTTGCTAGGATTGAAAGTTGCTACACATCATGGAATCAAGAAATTGAATGTCATGGGTGACTCTAAACTAGTTATCTCCCAAATAAAAGAAACCTATGCATCCAAGAACAAGAGATTGAAACAATATAGAAATGTTGTCTAGGACCAAATAGAATCATTTGATGCATTTGGTATCTCAGGGAGAGATAGGACTCAAAATAAAATGGAAAATTTATTAGCAAATGTAGCAATCAAGCCTAAGGAGATATCATTTGCAAGAACCTCTCAAATTGATGTACAAAATAGACCTTCCATACTTGATAACATTGAAAATTGGCAAGTCTTTGAAGATGACAAGGACATTATAAATTTTTTGTTAAATGAAGACAGATATCAAGGTCAAGAAATGGATTACAGTGATTTAATTGAAACCATAGATGGTAAGGAAACCATTTTTGGCCAAGAGATTATACAATTAAAAACCAATAAGGTGCCAAAAGGGACTAGTGGTAACTAGGATAGAGTCAAACTAGGAGTTAAAGACCCTAAGCCTCAGGAATTAGAAGAGATAAACCTTGGTACTGATGAAGCCCCCAAAAAAGTCTATATTTGCCAAAATCTACCTGATCCAACAATTCAATATTGAAATATAGATAACTAAGTTGGTAAGAGGTCAAGGTTTGGCTAAACTCATGGCTGAATCTAATTTGGATGCCAATCAGCTAAATGTGGTAGTTGATGACCTCAGGTCTGACTTATGTGACATGGATCATTGTGATTGGTACACTAATGTTATATACTACCTGCAACACATGGAAGCTCTCCCTCACTTGCCTAAAAATGAAAAGAGGAGTATTAAATTACAAGCCATCAGATACATAATTGTCCAAGGAAATTTATGGTGGAGAAATTTTGAAGGGGTATTTTTGAAGTGTATTGATCAAGAAAAGGCAAAAGAAGTCTTAAATGAAATGCATGCTGAGTGTGTGGAGGACACTATATGGCCAAGACCATTGCACATAAAGTGATGAGGGCTGGATTTTGGTGGCCTTCCCTTTTCAAGGATGCTCAAATTATGATTAGGAAATGTGACCCTTGTCAAAGGTTTACTAGAAAACTAAAGTTCTCAAGTAATACTCCATTGAAGCCAGTGGAGGTCCAAGCACCTTTTCAGCAATGGGGTATGGATTTCATAGGAGAAATTTCCCCCAAGTCTAGCACTGGCTATTCTTGGATTCTAATGGCTACTAACTATGTTACAAAGTGGGTAGAGGCTATCCCCACAAGAAATGCAACAAGTAAAGTTGTCAATAATTTTCTACTAAATAATATTATCTCTAGATTTGGTTGTCCTCGAAAATTGTAACAGACAATGCAATGTGCTTCAGATCTGAGGAATTCATTAAATTTTGTGACAAGTATGGAATAACAAGATCATCATCTTCTCCTTATCATTTACAAGGAAATGGACAAGTTGAATCCATGAATAAGAGCCTATTAAAGGTTATTAAGAAAACTTTGGATGATAACAAGAAAGCATGGGATTCCAAGTTACAGTTAGCACTATGGGCTAACAGGGTAAATGTAAAGAAGCTATTGGTATAGCTCCATTTGACATGGTGTACGGAATCTAAGTAAGAATGCCTTAGAACAACCTGGTAGGCTTGTATAACTATATTCAAATGTATGATGAAGATATCATTGATGATATGTGAGAAAGGTTGGATGAACTAGTGGGGCTAACTGAAACCAAGAAAGAAGCATCAATAAGAAACCAAAAATTGCAATTACAGAATAAGGAACTCTATGATAAGAGGACAATAAGAAATAAATATGAAAGTGGAGATTTGGTCCTTCTGTGGAATGGTAGGATAGAAGATAAAGGAAAACATGGCAAATTTGATCCTATCTAGTTAGGCCCTCATTTGATTGAAAATACCTGGGGTGAGGATTCTTATATTCTCAAAGATTTATCAGACAATATTCTTGAATTTCCAGTTCATGGATGGTTCTTGAAGAGGTATTTTTCTTGAAAAATACTTATTTTCTCCATGAGTAGTAGTTTAGGGTTTTCTTGTACTTATCTGTAAGTCCTTTTGTCTTTGTATAGTTTCCTGTGTATAGTTTTCCTGTGTGTTGTTTTCTTAGTGAGTGGTTAGTCTGTCATAAAGTTGTGTATGGTCTGCTTCTCCCAAAAAATTTGAGCCCTCACCTGAATCCAAATTTTTCATTGTCCCTAGATAGAGCCACTATTGGTCTATATTTTCACCTAATAAAATTCCTTTGTCTAGGTATAAAAAAAATCAAATTGGAATCCATTGATGGTGAATAGGGTTTCTAGCTAAATCTTCCATTTATTAGCCTTTGAAATTTTTTTAAAAATCCTATGTCTCATTCCATTTAAATTTTTCTTGGCACAAAATTTTTGAAAAAAGGATAAGTGAATATTTTTTTCACACATGTTTCGAGGTCGTTGTTCAGTCCTTGTGAAAGAAGTTTTATCCCACCGTCGGTTCTCATTTGAATCTACAGTTGTCACATATTTGCTAAAGCAAGATGCTTGAGTGTTATGCATAGTGAGGTAGCGACCATCAAATAATTGTATCTGTCATACTGAAAAATGAAGTCTGATGCTGAGAATTGTGTTAACATGGATACATTATGGCACATGCTATGTCCCAGGCTCATTAGTGTTAAGAAAAAATGCTCGTGAAGAAACCCATTAAAGGTGTCACGAGCATCCAAGTTTCTCTAGCAATTTGCTAGGTCGCTATTAGAAAATCTATGTGACTTTCACGTAGTGACATAGCGAATGCACAAATTTTTCTTAAGGCAGTGTTCTTTTAAAGTTGATGTGATAGTGGAATTTCCCTTGCAATCTTATAAGTGTGCACGACCACCTTTTTTGACACTAGCATTGATTGGAAGGTTGAAAATCAATATTTTTTTTCTCTATCACCGAAATTGAGAAATCATCAAAGGTAGCTATATCACTAGCTAGAATAACACCACTTTTCTAGTAGTGACATGGCGAGGGCCTGATCATTGTGAAAGACAGCGTTCTTTTAAAAAATTAAAAAAGGTGGTTTTGACGAACCTGAAGAAAATATTGTGCAAGCTTTTCTTTTATTTTTGTGCAAGTTGTGTCTCTTAGAGTTTTATTTCTCGGTGTTAATTTTTGATGTTTACCAAGAAGTCGCTATATCGCTAGCTGGATAGTTGGTAATTTCGCCGATAGCGATGTAGCAACTAGTTAGAAAGTGGTGATGTAATATAAAATCTTCAAAGGTGGGACTCAAATGAGTGATGTAATAAATTTGAACTATGGAGATCAAATTACACGGTGGCATCCAATTGAGCATCTATGAGCTAGAAAATCTGGATTCGTCAGAATTCGCTATATCGCTAACCAAATTGTTTGTATTTTTTTTGTAGCGATGTAGCGACGCACCTAAAAGTAACAAACATGGAAAGAAGAAGAACATGTGATATCATTAAGATATTAAAAAAATATTTATGTGTGCCATCGTGTTGAGCCAGCTTAGTAATAGTAGTATCCTAGACCTACTCCCCATGTATAAAACTTGCAAAGAATTTTGATTGTTTGATCAAACCAAGATCAATGGCCATCACTAACTCACTATGGAAAGTTACTTAGGAAATATGTATAGTGAGGTAGTGAATAAGGGCCCACCATTGTTCTTCTAAGCAATGTGATAATGTGTCATCCACAAAATCAAGCATGGGTCAACGGTGCTCATTAACTCACTATGGAAAGATGTGCGAAGGTTATGTATAGCAAGTTAGTGAGTGAGGGACCCACAATGGGTCTTCCAAAAATTGTTTCAAATATATGCCACATGATCAAAGTGAAATTAGTGGTTGTCGCATACATGCTATGGCAAGATGCTCGAAAGTTAAGCCTAGCGAGGTAGCAACTTGATGACATGTGTACTTAGTCATTTGTGGGCCCAGTTTGGAATGAGAGAATTAGAGGAGAGGTATATATGGAGATAATTTATTGGTTTGAATGCCAACATGCTAAGAAGAACATCGAGTCAGCCTAGTTTTCATTCTTGCATCATAGGATTTTTAGGATCAATGGCGCAAATTCAAAAGGAAGTGTGATGCTACCCTATTTTTTCTGTTCTCCGCATTTATGATGAATGAAAGTTTCACGTGTGGGAGAAATAGAGTATAATACAAAATATTTTCATTAATTCTAGTCCCATACAAAAAAAAATTCCATGTTTGTTGAGTGCAAGAACCTGTTGATCATATTGTGTTAAACCTAGTAAAGATGTGAAACAATTCCTCATCTGTTCAAGAGAAACTACAAAAGTTCAAAGAAGAATAAGTCTAGAAAATCAAGTAAGTACTCATATATAACCTCTATGACATTCCAATTCCTATTATTTCAATCAAGATGCCTCCTAAGAAAGCATTCTTTGGGCAAGTTAATTATATGGATAGGAATGTCCACGATGATTTGTTAGAATTACTTCCAGAATCCACTACAGAGCCTGCACAAGTTAAAAAGTTAATTTCCTTAAACCCTAGGATGAAAATTGTTGATGGCCTGTATGAAAAGGGGAATTGGGTTAGGGATGCAATAACTACTCAAACTAGCCTTGTTTTGTTTAAAAAATGGTTTTCAGAAAGAAAGTTGTTTGGCCCTCATGTTAATATCTTGAATTTTGATTTGGGAAAGCTATTAGTTCCAAGTGTTTTCATGGATTATGATTTTTTAGAAGCCATTGCCAAGAATTATGACCAAGCTATTAGAGTTGTGAAATGAAGTGATGGTGTGCCTCTGGTCTCAATTAGCCTTGAAGAAATTAGAGAGGGTTTTCAACTAGAACCATTGTCAGATTACCATGTGCCAATCAATTTTCCAAAATTGGAGAATGAATACAAAGAAAAGAAAGATTTGATTAGGGGAGGTGCACTAAGGGCACACATTAGTACAATAGGAACTCTACCAGTAATTACTATAGCTGCTAGAGATCCCTTCAAGAAAAGTCTTTTCACTTCCTAGGCTGTAGCTATATACATGACCCTGTGCCATATTTTTGGTGAAGATGAGCAGGAGATCATGCACACTGGCCTCATGTACATAATGGTTAAAATTGCTTCCTTTGGCATACATGTTATCTTTGATTTTTCTTCCTTTTTGGCTGAAGAAATTCACATTGGTTTAGTTGGAATTGCGAAAGGCAAGGTGGAGAAAACTTTTGGCCACTACTCTTTATTAATACATGTGTTTTTGTTCAAAGGACTGACATATTTTGGTAATGTGATAGAATTGAACAGAGAGGAGAATGGAGAAACACTACCAGTCTAGTTGTGGAGCACATATATGACTTGGAATGCAAGTAATGCTAGTTTTTTTAGATTTGATAGGTATTTTACTTGTAAGTTGAGACGCCTCATATTGAGTAACAATCTCAGAATCCCTAAGGCACTAATGAATCTCATCAGGCCAATGGATAGACCCCATAGTTTGAAAATTTCACATAATTGGGGAGATATCATCCCTTACTCTATTTCTACTATTTTCAAAATTTATAGTTTCAAAGGAAGTCCTCATGTCTTGTCTTACCAAGTACCTTTGAAGGTATGAGTGGCTGAAGTTTTGTGGCTATTAGGAGGAGTAGAAGAAATGTTTTTGTTGAAAAGACAACTAGGGTAAATTTTCCCTACTTGCACAATGGCCCATCAGTTTGTGATTACCAAAGGGGGTTGGATCTTTTTGCATAAAATTTTGTATCAATATATGATGGTTGTCTCCCATCCCCATTTTTGTGATTTTGAGAGATTTTTCAATCAGACCCTGAGGCATCAAATTAAGCGAGGATAGGTCAAACATGATTCATGTTAAATAGAAGACATTATAAGGAATGAATTCTCATTACAAGAACAAGAAACTCAAAAAGAAAAATAGAGAGTTTACTCCCAAGTTCTAGAATTCATTCATTGTTTTGATTAGAATTATGGTCCTTTAGATAATTCTAATACAAAGGCTAACAAAATAAATAAGCTCATGAGTAACTTTCCTAAAATAATGGAAACTATGAATAAGAAGAAACAATTTTTTATTGATTCTTATCCTGACAAGGCTAGAGAACTCATGAGGAGATTGGCTTTCACTCCTAATATAGGAGCTGGTAAAATAGTTGTACAGAAGAAGCATGGTTATACTATAATTCAAAATAAAAGGGCTCTTATAGATAAGGGCAAGCAAATAATGGGATCCACCAGTACAACCCTAGAGGAGAGACCTGACGAGCCTAGTCCAAAGAGGCAGAAAGTAATAAAAGAGGAGAGACCTCAAATTGAAGAATATTCACCCACTCATTACCCTTTGAGGATTGGAAAAGAATAGCTCACAGGTGAGCAAATTGAGGAGATGGGATCACACGGAGGTATTTTTGTTACTCAAGCAGAATTGGATGAAGGTAACCCTCCAGAACCTCCCCACCCAAGCCTAGACCTAACAATAGTTAACTATAGAGGTAGGGAATTGGACCCTATGTTAGAACAAGCAAGTCATCAATTTTTGGCTAATGATAGTTTTGTGAAATTTAGAGCTTTTCAATAGTTTGTATGGAGGGCAAACATGAATATCTTTAAGGAAAAATGTAAAAAGTTGAAAACAGAGCATCCAAAAATGGATGAAGCATCCATGCAAAAATAAATAAAGGAACAAATGATGCAAGAGTTCTCGAACATTACCCCTGAACAGGGAAGGAAAATAGTAAAGACTTCTAACATTTTATTGTTGCCCAATTGGGATATTGTAGATGCATTGGTTTTCAATTTTGTTTCTAATAAATTAGAGTTACAAGACCAAAAGACAAGGGACTTCCAAGGCACTGCATTTATTAAAGATCAAGCTGTATTGGTTAGGTAGTCATTAAGAAGGGGATCTAGAGCCACATAATCTCAACTAGATGAGTTTGGATTGATGGGAAACATAATTGTAAGAAGGGTGGCTGATACCCCACATGTGCAGGCAACACAATGGAATGTGGATTCTTCCAAGTTTCTTTTGGTCACTGCTAAGAAGGAGGAACAAGCCATGTTTGAATTATAGAATAAATATGAAACAATTCTTGAGGCCTACAATAAAGAGGTAAAAAAGAGAATTGAGCTCGAGAACAAGCTATTGGGAAAATCCACTAGACCTAGAATAACATACCCTCATCACCTAGTTGAACCTTTAAAATCCACCCCCCTCATAGAAATACTAGATACACCCCAAAGGCCACAGTACTAGACTATTGATTATTTTAAAGAAGAAAAGGGTAAACTTTGGGCCTTACATGTAGAGCTAGAGTCAAAATATGAAGATAAACTAAGAAAAGCTCTCACATATTTGGGGGACAAAGTTGAATGGTCACTAATCCATGATCAGTTGGCCAGGGTAATCAATATCTAGGAGGAGTTGAAAGTAAATGATGAGGTTCTAAAGCCTATTGTGAATAAATGGGTAAGAAGGGAAAAAGAAATGACATTTTTGTGTTTTTCTATCATAAAAAGTTCTCATGATCAAATTGAAAAAACCTTTGACATTGTTTCTGACATTACTAATTTTGAGAATAAAAGAATTCATTTAAAAAGAATAATAATAACCTACTTTAACAAATACAAGAGCCAAAAATTTAGTTTGTTTCATCATGCCCTAGATAAGAAAAATAATTTAAAAAACAAAGATGAATGGGCAAAGGAACTTGATGACTTATTCTGTTTAAGAATGAATCAAATCATAAATGAAATAGGGCATGCATGGTGTGCTACCACAATGGAAGAGATGGTGAAGCCCCAAATATTCTTTGATTCTTTAAAATAGGAGTTTGTTGTTAATTATAATGAGGCTGAGTATGTGCTTAAAAGGAAAAGGGATATTTTGTAGTTCAATTGGCCAGATGACATAATTTTTGACAAGTGGATGGCAAAAATAGCTCCTAGTGAAGAATTTGATGAAGATGAAATAGATAGTGACAAAGTGTAGGGTAAGGAGATCTAAATCATTGACACTGTCACTACTCAAGCCCAACTAGAAGAAGAAGACAAGAATAATCAATCACTTGCAGTTGTAGCCCCGAGACCATAGGATGCTAATGCAACTGAAGCAGAGAAGAAGGTAGAAGTTACTCCCACCTTACAAGATAAAGACGGTGAAGACCCATAGGTGGAGTGTAATGTGCCATCATCAGAACAAGCTTCACTATTGGCTAATTTGTAAGCTACATACAAAGGATCAGAATAATAGTGAACTCAACAACAAAAGAAGATGTGACATAAGCTTACCCACTTTAAAAAATGTTTTGATTTGGATATCTTCTGTTACCCTCATTTTTATCTTTTTGTGATAGGTGTACGTAAATATTTCTTGTAAAGGACACCTGTCATTTTCTCTTATCCTAAAGCTTGTTGCATCTCACTCTATATAAGTGAGATTCCAGGGCTAAAGAAGAGGTCCAAATTCTATTTTTCTAAGTGATATACTTATTCTATTTTTGGTCCAATATGTGAGCAAGTTTGTGATATATTTTCTCTATTAATTCTTGAGAATACACGAATATAGAGTGATCTCTGTGTCTCTTCTGAAAGTCATTCTGAGTTTACTATAAATGTATACAATTTTCAAAGAAAATGAATACAAATTATGAACTATCCCCATATCAGTTCTTTTTGAACTTTGTCTCCTTTTGATTACTTGGTTATCTTGATGTTGTATGAGTAAAAGTTTGTGCAATTGAATGCAATCTAGTTAGGTTGTATATCTGTTGGTCACTACTATTAGTTCAATGGATTAAGTAAGAGCTTTGATGAATTTGATAAGGAAGCTGTAGTAGTGGAAAGGATTTTTGAATGATGAATTCTGATAAGAATTGCTAATAATTTTTGTTGTAAGGCAATAAATTAGATAGTAGGATTTGCAGTAGGCTCTGAACCTCAATGGATTAGGCACTAGTCAAATTGATTCAGCTGGAAGAGAGACGTGTCATGAATGGATTTCAAATGTAGAATTATAATCAATTTTACTTTTATTTCTTGTAGATCTTCAAAGTTGGCCAGTACTTGTTTGCATGGAATGTTTTAGCTTCAATTTGCCACTATTGTTGAGAACACATGTAGACCTATAGAAGAATCTTTGGCAAGATCTCTTATTTGGGATGTGTTTATCAAATTGTCATAAATTATGCATGTATTTGAGGATTTGAGGTGAGAATTAGAATGAAACTAATATAATCCTCATACAGTGGTTCCCAGTCTTGAATCATCCCTGGGTATACCCACCCTAGTCTTGCAGAGCCTGAAGAGTAGAAAACCACCCCTGGTTTTGTTGAAGTTGGATCCAAATGGTTTGCACATACAATTTTTAATAAGAATTGGCTAGTCTTTAGATTGTGTGAGTCATATCATTCTGGTATTGAGCATTTTGGTTCTTAGTAGTTTTTCTTAAAACACCAATAGATCCAATGTCTCTTTTCAACTTATGAAATTAGTGCACTTTCTTCTTTGATTTCTGTATCAAGATCATCCTCTTTTATAGCTACAAATCCTAATTCTTTTTCACTTTTTCTTTGATTAGATTCTTCTTTATTTTCTTCTTCATTAGCATATAAACAATTTCTAGATCTTCTAGATTTGAATCTTCCCTTAAACTTCCTTTCTCATTTAGGACACTTTAGATGCATAATGACCATATTCATTGCAAGTCCAATATTTAAAGATATTCTTACCATCCTTTTCTCTTTCCACAACAAGCACCACTCCTTCTTGGATCTTTTCTTCAATGGATTTTCTATTGCTAACAATGTCTCCCTATGTTTTTGTGCTCCTTGCTGAACCAAGCTTGATGTTTAATGCACTAGATGCTATCTCAACTTTTGCCAATTCTCCAAATTGTTTTAGATCAAATTTTTCTGCTTCCAATCTACCAAGCAATGTCTCTTTGGTGAAGTTTGTCTAATGCAAGGTATGATTAGTTGAATTATTTGTGCTACTGACTTGAAAGGTGGTGTCAGACTTTTGAAGATCTTCCATATTACTTCATCATGATATTTCTCTCCATCATGAGATGTGATTCCTGCAACAATCTTAGATATTCTCCTAGCATAGCTTCTTACAGATTCATCTTCCATCATTTTAGCATATTTAAATGTGCAATACAAGTTTTGTAATCTAACTCTTTTTACATGTGTATAACCTTCATAATTAGCTTCTAAAGTTTTCCATATTCCATCATATGTTTTAATTAGTTTTACCTAACTGTACTCACTTTTAGGTAATGCTGATAGTATTTCTTCTCTTTCCCTTTTGTTGCACATAAGCACTTCTCTTTGTTTTTTGGTGCAGGTTTCAAGACTGTCTTCTTCTACAATGTTTTTGGATGTATTGGTCACAAGACAATATCTTGGTCCCATGCACAAGAGATGAGTCTTCATTTTATCCTTCTAATTGTCATAGTTTGTGCCATCAAATCTAGAACTTTCCTTTCTGAACATATTCACCATGGATCTCCCAAAGTTGTTAAACTTTCTTTCAAGGACCTAATGCTTGATACCAATTGTTAGAAGTGACAGTTCACAAATATAACTAAGAAGGAGGGGGGGGGGTGTGTGTTGGGGGGGTGGGTGAATCGATTATATATCAATTTTGAAAAATTCCTACTTTATCAACCAAAGTAAATAGTAATCATAAAGAAATGTGGATACACACATACATTAGATTTGTTGACTAGGGAAACCCTTGATCAGAGGGAAAACCTTGGTGAGAGTGATGCCCATAGAATAATGTACTAATCTAAATATTCCTTGTTAGAGGATAGACCTTGTTAGGAGTCTGTTACAATTCTTAGTACAAAGAATCCCTAATAGGAGACTTTGAATCACTATTAGGATATTCCAACCCTATTAGGAGTTGAAGAAGGTAGTTAAACCCACTCTCCAAACAACTTCTAAATTAGATCAATGAAACCACTATTCAATTAACCTCAGTACTATTCCTTTTAGAATAATAGATGTGGAACAATCTCCTTCTCTCTTTCTCTATCTAGTATGTTAGAGTCCTTAACCTTAAGATCATTTAAATAGATATGGAACTCATCAATAACCCTTAAGGTTACTTACACACATAGCAGATTACTCTACTCTTCTCCTCCACAATTTACAAGTTTGCTCTACTCCTTGATCATACCTTTGATAATTAGAACTTGGAAAACAATTTTCCTTTATACCATACTCAATTATTAACCTTCTAAGTTGGCTCCACCTACTTAATATTATTTTGAGTTGGCTCCATATTTAATTAAATGAAATACACATTTAATTAACACTATCAACTCTCAATTATTCACAAACTTTCACACATTTGGCTCTCATACTTGTGCACTTTCTTACATCATCAGTTGATAGTATTCTTCCTCTAGTTTACTATGCAACTCTTCATTCCAAACATATAGTATTATATTGATCATACAATAGAAACTATTTCGCTAATACTCTATTTCTGTGGTTTTCTGTAAATCACTGATATCTTTTGTATAATGTCAATTTAGATTTTGTACACTTGACCACATGTCAAATACTTGTTGTAGTACCTTCTATTAATTGCACATAGGTAGATATGCAATGTGGTGTCCTTAATTCACAAGTCTATGTCTGTTATTCTATCTGTCTTACTATGTTGTCATCAATAACAAACATAGTCATAACACTATTCTACATTGCTCCCCCATAGCATTAGCATTCATGCTAACAAGGTTGAGCTATGAAGTGGTGAATAAGATAAATTTCAAGCTCACAGTTTAAAAAGAATACAAAACATTTCAAGACACGAATATGAAATGAAATAACAATTATTGAATCACATCATCACATCGGGTAAAGATATCAAATGATAGGAAGTGACAAGGGAGAAATACAGAAGATTATTAGGTTTTAATCTCAATCATTGATCTAAGATCAACAACCAAAATTCAAACTTGATGTGATCATTGAAATATGAATTACATAGACTTGCCACCAAACAACATAATATAAAGAAAATAGAGATTTTCATAAGATTCCTAAAGCAACATGAAGATAAATAGTCACCATGTGTTTTTAGAAGTTCTATAGAGTCAAGATCATCAATGGGAAGATACCATGTGTCCATATCATGTTGTAGATTAAATAATTTTATATTTTGATTCTATTATGTGATTGTTTCTCTACTAGAAAAACGGGATAATAGAAAATTGTTAATGTAATTTCTTCTGATAATATAAGGCTTGGCTAACTTGATGGTGAATTGGCTTTATAATTCCATTTACCTAATTTTCTCTTCATGTTTTGTTGTCCATTCATGGACTAGTTCTACATTGAGAGTTGAAGGACAATCACATGTGATTCTGTGATCACCTTGTGGATTCCATTTCACCTTGGTATTTATAGTAACAGTAATTCCATTTACTTTTTCACATATGATTATGTTTCTTTTCTTGCTCGTTTAATGACATGTTAAAATTAGTTTCCTTTGGAATTGAAGGATAAATGTGGATTAATCTAATAGTTAACCTTTTGGATTCCATCTCATCTAAGCCTAATAGTTAAATCAGTTCTATTTTCCCTCATGTGCATCTCTTCTTTCTTTCCTCTTTTGCATTTAGATGATTAACCTACATTTATAATAGAAGTAAGAGTTAGAAATCTTGAAGATAATATACTATAGTCATTCCTTTGGGTGTAATAGGTTGTCTCAATCTATTTTGCATGAATTATTTTTTTCTACAAGAAATTTGGTTAGCCTTTACCACTCTCTCATTAAGAGCTTATTCTATCAAAAATTTGATCTAAGAAAGACATATTCATTGCACATCATTGCAAGTCTTAAGGGAGTTGTACCTTGTAATTTAGAGGGTAGTGATAAAACACATACACTGACCCATTTGTTGGTAACATCCTTTTTTTATTCCACGACATTGGCCATTCAAAGAGTTAGATTATAAAATCAAATAGGAGAACAAATTGTTAATCAACACATATTTGTAGCTGTTATTCTACCTTCTAAGCTATTACCTTGAGGATGATGTGATTCATTATGCAATTAAGGGTATAAGTGGTCTTTTTGAGTTAATATCTCATTTATATTTAGTGAATCTTAAAATTTCCACAACTAATCCAATATATACTAATCCCCTAGTAATCAAATACTATTGGGACAAATAAAATTGCACAGTTGATGTAATTACTAACCTTTTTATTCGAGGCATTGGTTATACCAATATACAACTATTAGTCCATTAAAAAAAAATTCATTGAATTTTTAGTTAGAAAAAATCAATGAAAAATTATTTCCTTACATAAAATATTATTTGAATTTATAAATTTTTTAATATAAACCTTAATGTCCTAAATCTTAAAAAAATGTTTGATTTAATAAAAAATAGAAGATAGAAAATATTAATATTAAAATATAATATATATGTATTGTATTTTATAGAATATAAATTCATTTTTAAAAAAAAATAATAATTTATCATGTCACATAAACTACATAAATAGATTATAACGTAACTAATATAAAATAATATAATAACAAAATGGTGAAAAGTTGAAAAACAATAGCCATGACAATTATGGCTCGATCATTTGTAGTTTTTTCAAACTCATCACTTTCCACTCTATCATCCTTGACTCCCTCTACATCATTGATTCCTTCTTCATCATCTCTTGAAATTGTGGGGGTTCCTTTCATAGTGATTAATGGAATGTCAATTCCTCTAACTCTAGTTCAATGGTGCATATGGGTATGTATCATAGGGATCTGTAGTGGCTAGTCTATAAAAGTAGGAAAATAAACAAGTAGGAATTGTAGGGCTCATGTGTTACCCAATATCCATGATTTTCACTCCTAGATTTTTATTCATTGGGAACCCCTTTACAATAGTTGTGAATATTTACCCTTTGGCAAGGGGCCTTTTAGTGGAAAAATTTGAAGATGTTGAAGACATAAATAAAAAATTTTGTGATTACTTCTTTAGCTAAGAGGAAAAATTCATGTTAATGACTAGACCTTGGTTTGAGGATTTCAACGCTTCTTTAAGACTTTTAATAATGGTATGGGTTTGACTACCTATTTTTTCCCTTCACTTTTGGGTTGATAATATTCTTGTGAAGGTGGGTGTTGGCTCTTGATTTGATAGGATTTAAAATACCTTATGAAGATGAAAGAAATACCTAGGAGTTAGCTACAAAACATAGTGGCCATTCATAACAAGTCAATAGGGCCAACTATTAAGACTATGTCAGTCTTCTTCCCCTTGAATTCTACAAGATTCAAGTGAGTATACCTTGGAATCACTCCTTTTTCTTCTTAACAATAGTTATGTAGTATGAATTCCAATTAAGCAAATAATTTCCTATAATTCTTTTAATTTAAGGACTATAAAAAGGGACAAAGAATAGAGCTAGTTCTTCAAAACCCTAGAACTCACTCAATCAAGAGTAGGCTAACCTTTTAGAACATTTTTTTACAAAGATTATAATATTTGGCTAATTAATTTTACACCATGTATTATATCCATATTCCAACATCTAATATATGACCAATGCTTTATACATTAGGGTATTTACTCACAAAACAAACACATGATACTAGATCTATCTTCCCATTTTGTCAAGAAGAAATTAGAACCCAACCCTAGATCTCATTCTTATAAAAATCTTTTCGTGAAACCTTCAATTCTCTTACTCTCTATCAAGAATTTACACAATCATTTTGATCATCAACAAGACATGAATAAGATATACCTCTCTTATGAATTATAACTGAGAATTAAACAAACTTGGTCATCAAAACTAAAAAAACTTAAAAAGCCATAGAAAAGAGACAAGATCCATCTTGAATGACCAATATGAATGCACTTTTTATCGTCTTTCTTTGAGTACAGACAATTTAGTATCAATTTCCAATGAGATAAAACTTAAAAATATTCAACACCTTCTTCTTACTATTTTCCTTTAAGAGATTTTGGATAAAATATATAGTAATAGACCAACCAAAAAATGAGATAATACATTTATCTACTAAAATTTGTGGACCATTCTCTAGCCTTGGGAACTCACTTAGGTAGGGTGAGTTGCAAAATGCTTCAGGATTAAAGAGAAAAGAGGACACCTATATTTTAACAAAACATAGTTATATTTGAGACAAATAGTTATTATCAGTAAAATCACTAGATAGTTAATCCTAAAAATATGTGGCATATTCTCATAATTTGAAAACAATTCTACAATTTTCTATGTAGTGTTGGTTAATAGTTTGTCCCTCTTGCTTATTAGGCTTTACCTTGACTCTAGATGCCCAGAATGTGAGGAAACAAATGGGTCAATGTATGTGTTATATCACTGCCCTCTAAATTATAAGGTACAACTCCCTTATATCCAGGATATGCAATGGATTGTTTTTTTAATAGATCACTGGGATATAGGTATGCTTTTAACTTGAGAGAAGAAAGAAATCAACTAGGATGCTCATAACTATAAACACCCCAAGCAGAAATAAATTTGAGCAACCTATAAAACCTAGTGGAATTGATATCATAAGTTACCTTAAAGCTCTTCTAATGTTACTCCTACTTATAATCTAAATGTAGATTAGTACTACTAAAATGTAATCTAGGGAGAGAGTAGAGATCTACATGAAAGATGAAATGGAATCCACCTTGACTGATAACCCTCCACTAAAATAGAATCTAATAAGATATCATCCTATAATCCTAGAGAGATCAATCTATATGCATGTTAGCTCAACTAAAAGAGACAATAAAAAAACCTAGGCATGCTATTTCTAAGTGGAAATTAAAACATCACATTACCTAGTCATAGACATCAATCAAATCCTTCATTCCATACACCTCTTGATTCTCACTCAATAGTCTCTTCTACAAGAGGATAAAATGCATAAAACTTGTCGATCCTTTCTATTAACATAGAAAATTACATATATAGGGCCCCCTAAGGGTTCTTGGCTAGTTAAAGATTCATTAGTTACATTAACAGAGGACTAGAATCACTTAGGAATGTAAGAGTCATTAGTTATAATTCAATATATCATAAAAAGAAATTAGAAATGATTAGAAACATCTAGGACAATTCATACTTTTCTCTAATTTTTTGGCACCTATATAGTTTTTAATTTCAATGATCACATTTGGTTTAAACTCTCGTTGTCAATCTTTAAATCAATGATCATAATTACAACATGAAATTCATTCCATTTATTCTTTGTTACTTCTTTACAACTATCATCTATACGATGCCTTCACTTGATTTGATGATGCAATAAATGCTTCAAGTTTGACCTTGACTTCATTCACAAGCTCACAACTTGAAAGACCCAATTGCTTATGTCACTTGTAATGTTGTGATGAGTACCTAAAATAAATTCCAATTCTTCTTGCACCTTCACAATGTGAAGTTGAATGTTTAGTTGACTATGTATGATGTTGTGTTCTCTTTAACTTATTGTTTAGATTACATTTTGTGGTTTCACACCCTTAGCTTATGATTCACCTTAACCACATGCAACTATGCAAAAGCTTAAATCTTAATTGTTGGGCCCATCATTGCATCCTTGCAACTTGAAGGGACTTAATTATTATATCACTTGCAATGGTACAAGAACTTGTTTGATTTAAATACAACTATCATTCCACACTTTTGAAACTTAGAAACCCTAACTCATCTTTAACCCTATTATGATGTGATTAATATGCTTTCACATATTCATGATCTTGACCCTAAGTTAATTTGAACATCATACAAAGATGTGATTTGTATTTTTTTTCTTCTTCACAACTCTAACCAGAGGTATGTTCAAACTCCATGTGACCTTGTGATCTTTAGGTTTTCACTTCTTTGCAACTTAAAAGTCTTCTAAGCCAAAGTCAAGTGCAATCACATGATCCTTTCAAATTTGGACATGGACATTTAGATTTGATATGGGCCATTGATCTAAGAGGAAATTTGGTCTTTACCACTTTTGAACATGTTCTTCCATACTTTTACATGTTTTAGTGATTATTTTGCATCGAATTTAACTAATTTTTCATCAAGCTTTTTCTCATGTTTGCACCATGTTCTTTAATCTTAGTCCTTATGTTCTTCACTACCATTTTTCTCTAGATATACTCATAATATCTTCATTCAATATGCATCATGTCTTCAATGGAAATCTTGACCATATAGTTAGGATTTTTTATGAATAGAATTGTTTCTCTCTCTCATATGGGGAATGTGTTAACTTACAGTTCCCATTCTGATCACCTAAATAACTAAAACATTTAAATTTACCTTGTATTCCCACCTAGGAAACTCAAAGGGAAATATGAGAGAGGAAATCCTAATGGTAACCTATACCAAGACATGACATGAAACACTGACTTAGCATTTAACCTAAAAGTTTAAAGATGGAGGACCAAAAATTAGCAACATATAGGCATTTCTTCTCCTCTAGTAATCATTTGTTGATATGCATCCTAGTTGTCCTTGGGTTCTGGTGGGGCAAAATAATTTTCAACCTTTTCTTTCTTAGGATCACTAACAACCTCCTTTTCTTTTTCTTCTTTTGTCTCTTCCATAGGTTGTGGGGCCACTTATTTACCCTCTTGATTTTGTTCTTGCTCTCTTGATTCTACCTATGAGTCCTTATTTGCTAGGACATTTTATCAACCATTCATAAAAAATAGAATCACTTGGGCAATAAAAATCAATGATCTCTTTCTCCTTCATCATAACTCTTTGATCTTAGGCTTGAAAGAATCAAAGAATATTTGGGCATACATGATTTCCTCAATTGTCTTTCACAACAATATTTTGTCTTCTCTATTTATTATGTCATTCATTTGTGGGTCTAGTATTTCCTTTAGTTCATTTCCCCATGCTTCTTTAGTTTTAATATTTGATGGGGTCAAGCCAAATAACATAATGAACACCACAGGAAAAGGAAACTTTATTAACTTTGAAAATATGCTTTTACACTCAGAACAAAGGAAAAAAATCTTCCAAACATGCCCTATGGACTTACAATAATAAAATTTGGAGATAATTTCTTCTTTTAGTATCTCCTCTCAAGCCCCACTCTGAACTGCCTTTTAAAATGCTCAAAATGTCCTTAAATAGACCCTAAAGGGTTAAGGACTAGGAATACATTCTACAAAGTGCCAGTTGGCAACCACCACCCAAATAGAAGGCTCTAGAAGTCATATTAGAAGTCTGTACAAAAATTAGAAGACTAAAAAAATGGTAGCCAAACTTCCAGAAGGCATAACTTTTGAATCGTAGTTCCGATTGATGAACTGTTTACATTTTCGAAAAGCTGTCAAAGAACTCTATAGCCCTATGGACCAGCTTTTCTTGTCCCCCTTTTTTCAGCTCTATTCAGGGTCATTTAATGCCCCTAACTTGACTTTGAAGAATTCTTAGGATGTCCCCCAAAAGCTAAAAAATTGCAATATCTTTCAAACTGTGGGGCCATTTGACTTGATTCTTTTTCTAGAGTGCTCTAAATTAAAATTACAATCATCCACCTAGTTTAAACCTTCTAACTCATCAAAATTATGGCTCAATTACATACTCCTTTTTTTTTTTGCATTTACACGTATCCCAAGGTGATTATAAACTCTAAAATACTCTAACCTAGAACACTAAAAGTGGAACTGTGAGAGTTGGAACCTTTATTTGACCCAAATGGTTGTCTTGAAATGAAAACACATGAAACATAAACTATATCTAGGTATTTTTTTTGGGTGACACAAGATTGCCCTTCTACCTCTGGATGCTCTTACATCAATATTAGTTGGGCTATTTATGACATGAGGGAAAAGATGAAAACTTATACTGGCATATTTGGAAAAACATCCTTTCATGTTTTTCTATAATATTTTTCTCTTTATATCAAAATCTAGTAAATCAATTGTCTGATCATGTGTTTTATCAATCAATGTACTTATATTTGATTTATCAATTACATTGACTCACAAGTTGGTTACCTCATGTTCTATGCTAATCTATTTATCCATAATTTTCCTTAGTACAATTTCATTCTTATTTATGTCAACCCATATGTTTACCATCTTAGATATTCTATAATGAAAAAATACCCAAATAATTCAGGCAACTAGAAACAGAAGTGTATCACTGATCTTATCCTCATATCTTTGTAATTCTTCTAATTGTGGTACCTTAAGTTTGGCTTTTTCTTCCTCTAACTCCTCTTTAGTTTTATATTCTGGTTGTAGAGGGGTATCTAGTATCTCAATAATTGGTTGAGTAGGAGGAGATGGAGCAGGGAATGTTGCAATCATTGTCTGAGATGGTTTAGCTACCACCTTTTATTTTCATCATTGCTTCTCAAACTTAGCAATGATTTTTTTCATTTCACTAATTTTCCTACCCCTCTCATCATAAGTTTCTATCACCTTTTCAAAATTTCTATTTAAATTAGTGAATGTTTTCCTATCCTTTTTGGTGACATCCACATTAAAATTAGCCACTTACTCATGAGAATTAACTACTCACTATCAATCTCTGATACCCTGTATACCATTAAGCTTCATGTGTGTTTCACATTCGATTTTTCTTGAAGCATTGATTCTTTTTTTTTGGTAATGACCACATAACCAATCATTGGTGGTCTTCATTATATTTTACTCCCATATGAGCCTCTATGGCTTCTTCTGTCTTGAATTTTGTTGCTTTCTCTCTTATGATGGCATCAAATACTATAGCATTAACAACATCCCACTTAGGGAGAATCAATACACCAGAAACTTTCAACATTTTCCTTCCTTCCTTAGGGGTTATTCTATCAAAATTTTGCATTATGTCCTCTTTTATCATAAAGTCCTCTTTACCAATTTCTCTACCTTCAATTTGTTACACTTTTCCTCAAAATATGAAATCTTTGATCTCCATAAAAATTGAATGAATGCTCATGATTTAATAAAATTATCATTAGAAATGAATTCTTAGAAGCCTATTCTATAATAGGATCCATTTCTCTCCCCTTAAAATCCTCACCTATGAGGCCTAAAACTGGTATTAGGGGCTCGTGTAGCATTCCTTCCTCTAACTTTGTTGTTGCTATCAAAACATCACCATGGCTCTATAACACCCTACTTGGGAACCCAGGAGAAATAAACCTATCAAGTTACAATATTTACTAAACTATTTTTCTAAAGTTTAAACATCACAAGATAACATTATAGAAGCAATATACACATACACATCAAGTACACACAAGAAACTGCAAATAAAGGTTTTCATTCTTCAAGGGTTCCTTCACATTAAGTCACATTTAAGAATTTTATAATAATTAGTTGAAGTCTTCAGTAAATGTTAATGAATCATAAAGAAATAACAGATAGATCATCTCATAAGAAAATGCATAAATACAACTAATACAGTAAGAACACATCAAATGAATAACATCCATTACACATATCATAGGTTATGTGAGATTAGATACGAGTACATTAATATACAATATAATATCTCATAGGATCTTAAAATACATGACACATAGATACATCAAACGAATAAATGCCTCCAATATGAGAATAAGAATGATAAAGGGTACAACTACAACAATGGGCATCCAACATTCACAAATCTGAGGGGGACCCAAATGGTAAGAATACACTACCTCCCGATCATGTGGTCACCTCATTAGGCTCTCACTCCCATCATGTAGGGAAGATAACGAATGATCCATAAATAGTTAATCAAATCATAAAACAATCCTAGAAAAGGAATCCTAATAGCCAAATCTACCTCAAGGGTACACAAATTACTGATAAAGAAAGACAACTGAAGTCAAAATAGCTGCTCAACCAATCATGCACCATATAACAAGGTCAACATCAAACACCAAGTATAAATCAAGTCTCAAAATAGAATGATATAATGTTGAAAGAATATTCATTCCCAAACCAATTTTCAAATGAAAAAAGCACAATGACTAATAGATAACCAATTGCTATCAATGAAAGTAAATCACCAACAAAAAATACATCCAACAATAAGTACACCACTAATAAATAGCTAACACTCATCAATAAAAGTCAACTATCAACACTAAATGACATCCAATTAATGTGTAACAACTTCCAATAAATACACCATCAAATGTAATATCCAACAAGTACACCACTGGAAGAAAATATTTTTCAAAAGTTCCATTATTCACTCCATATAACTATCATGAATGGAAACAAGCAGTTTCTAATCAATTGATGAGTATTGGATTGGTTAGAATGATTCTTGGATAGGATCTAGAACCAACTATAGATATTGTAGAAAGAAGAAACTGTTTTGATAGAAGGGATAAAGCACTTGGCTCTTTTAGATCTACCATCTCTAATAATTTTCTATATCATATTGCATCCTACACACATCCTCATGATACTTGGACTAAATTGGAAGGAATATTTGGTAAACCTAATAGAATAAGAAAATTCAAATTGGAGAATGACCTTATAGGTCTAAGTCCATGTGATTTTGACAATCTTCAAGACTTTTTATCAAAGTTCAATTCCATTAGGTTAGAGATTTCTAATTGTTGCATTACTAAAGATGATGAGCAATTGATACTATCTATTCTTTCCAAGCTAGATCCTAAATATTCAATCTTTGTTTCCACATTCTATGCTACTATGGATGCTCTTGGTAGTGCATACAAAATGTCTTCTCTTGATGAATTTGCAACTCAGTTCACAAGGCAACAAGAAAAGTTATCACACAAGAGTCAATTGAAGCCTTCCAAGTATCAAGTGTTGGTTGCAAATAACTCCTCTCCAAAGGCTCCCAAAGGAAAGGGAAACAAACAACACAAGGATCTTAAGCAACATGAAAAAGGTGATGAATCTCCTTCACAACATAATATTGAATCCAAGTCCCCTTCAAGAAAGGAATCATCTAGAAGAAAGAGAGATAAATGTGCTTATTGCAAAAACCTAGGACATGATGACCATAAATGTTTCCATGAGAGGATTGATGAACTCACTCACATTCTTTAAAAGATCAATATCTAGTTGCTCTCATCAGTGTCTTCTCCTTCTTCTCAATATTAGGTAGTTACTACATCTACATAATCATCTAGAGGCAAAGGACAAGCACTCATTGCTCCTACACATCCTGAGCAAGGTAAATGGCTTCTTGATTCAGGTGCATCACATCTTATGACATCTTGTACATATATGTTTTCTTCTATTGAGCCTTGTACTTGTCCACCTATATTGATGGGTAATAATGCATACATGAAGGTTTGTGGGAAAAGTTATATTCTTATGTGATAGGGTACATTTAATGATGTTCTTTGTGTACCATCCTTGACCACTAATATCCTTTCCATTTACCAAATTACTCATGAGGAACAAGGTAAAATTGTTCAGTTCACTCCTGATTATGTCTATATTAGGGACATGGGGACTAGAGATTTTATAGCTTTGGGAGTTGTTTATCATACATCATGCTTTTATTATTTTGCATATTTTGTTGATAATGATGATGATATTCATGATGTACCTATCCCTTTATCAAGGGTGAATAATTCACGTGAAGAGAAAATTGGACATTTGAATCATTTTTTTCTTGAGACACATTTTAAATTTTGTACTCCTCCACCTCTTGCTTCTTAGGACATTATTTCTATTATTCAGTAGGATGATCTTTATGCTTTAGATTTGGTAGTGTGGGATGAATTCCTAGATGCTCTTTTAGACGAGTCTCATAATGTAGATTTGGTTAATGCATCTGAGGAGGTTTCTCTTTGAGATACTTCTTCAGCTTCTTCAGAGATTTGATTTTTTAACTCTTCATATTCTCTTGGTTTTTCACATCTCATAGGTGTAGTGCTTGCCCCTAGTTCACATTTCCGTTATCATTGTTGAACTCTTTTAGGCTAGTTTTACGCTTATGATTAGTAGCATTACTTTGAGTTTATTAGTTATTGTTTTAGATTCAATTTATTATGTGATGAGATTACTTGGTACTCTACATTTCATGTATGCATGATGATTATTTAGTGCTTTCAATTATTGATGACGATTAATTAGATGGTTTATTATCACATGTGTTATCTTATGGATACTTACCCCATACTACATGTGTATGGTGTGCGTGTTTGTTTTCTTTATGTATGACATGTCTAATGTGGTTAAGGAAGGGAGTCATAGTCACTTGCTAGTCAGGATCTACAAGATGCACGACTTCCTGCCATTGCCTGTTTAGCTTAAAATATTGTGTTTGTACATGTGTGGATTTTATGCACATTACAAGTATTGGGTATCGACATCCTTGAATTGCCAGAATGAGCCTACTGTATTGCATTATTTCAATGGTAAGAGAGCGGAGATAAATTCTTGAGTTCAAATCCCAACCCTTTAAGCCATTTGTCATAGTTGATAATTAGCACAAGTATCTGAGTCAGTACCCTTCGAATTTGTTGGATGATGTTAATTCATGATTATAACCCTTTTATTTGATTTGATATGTGTTTTGCTATGATGGTTTTTTTTATGTTGTTTTATGAGTCTTTAGCATATTTTCTATGAATTAAGTTGAATTAAAAGATTTAATTAATGATTTAATTTAATGGAAAATTATTATGATATATTAATATTTAATTATATTTAATTAATTAAGAAATTAATTAACTAAAAAGAATTAAATTTGAAGATAAAAGTTAAAGTTTAAATTTAGAACGTGATAATATATTTTAATTTAATAATAATATATTAGAGTTCATTTTTAAATAAATGCTAAATATTATTATTATTTAAGTTAATAAATAATTTATCAATTAAGTTTCTAAAATAAATTAAAGAATAAAAAGATATTAAATTTATAAAAATATTTTAGATCGCATGATGCGTGAGTTTAAAATAGAAGAAATTAATTTAAATGATAAAACAAGTGAATTTAAAAAGATATTTTAATTGCATAATGCATGCATGAGTTTAAAAGTTAATTTTGAGTTTGAGTCTGGTGAACAAGGAGTCCTCTCAGATGAATCCACAATTAGTGCCCCAATTTGAGGAGAAAACTCCTTATCACAACTTTGGGGTTCATTTTTAAACAACCACAAATTTTAGGAGATTTTTTGGGAGAGACCATAGATTTTGGAGATGAATTTTGAAAGGGAATCTTCTCTCAATTCTCAGTTGGTTGCATGTTAGCATCAGGCTTAGGTAGGGTCTTGTATTTTGATCACTAATTCAATTATGCAGTTTGATATTCCTGTCTACTTCGTGATTGTAAGAACTTGTCTTCTCAAATTTCATTGTACGAATGTATCAATTCTTCATTGTGAATCTTGTGCTAATCAATTTCATTTATTAATCTAGACTGGAAAACTATTTAGGAAACCTAGTTCTACAATTGAAAGAGATTAGAATTAAATTGGGTTTTGGGTTTGAATTAAAACAAAATTGAGAAATTTAAATTTTGAAAGGGATTGAATTCGAGATTGGAAATCCTGGGTTGAAAATTCAGATGGTTAATAATAGTTTCTCTATTAGAATAAGGTTGAAATCAATTATATATATATATATATATATATATATATATATATATATATATATATATATATATATATATATATATATATATATATATATATATATATATATATATATATATATATATATATATATATATATATATATATATATATATATATATATATATATATATATATATATATATATATATATATATATATATATATATATATATATATATACATACATACATACATACACTTATATATGTATATATAAGTTGCAATTGGGAGAGTGCACGAAAAAATTCAATTAAATCTATATTAAAATAGGGTATGTGCAGGATCATGGTGTGCCAAAAAGTGGCGATTTGAAAAATATGTAGTTCTGAAATGCCTCAAAGAATTTCAAAATCTATTCCAACTTTTTTCCCACCCATCCTGATACTAAATAAAAACAATTCATACCTTTATAATTCCTACTATATCTTTCAATACCAACTTTATATGCTTATCTTTAAAACATCCCAAAAATGTGTTTTTGGCATGTTCTTATGTGTTTTTTACTTCAAGCATGTAGCTGACGACTTTTTTTTAACCAAAATTTGATGTAATGAAAAGGGTTTCTTAAGAATGTTCTTAGCTTTTCATAAATGTAAGTTTTGTCAAATTACAAGTTCAATAAGTAATTATTACTTATTTTCTAATGGAGTTATCTACAAAGTGTTGATTAACATACTGGTTGAAAAATAGCTATAACTTTCAAACCATATAAGATTTGTGAAATCCAAAAGATGCGTCACATTCTATGTTTCGACTACTATAAGAATAAAAAAAAAAAAACTTAATTTTGATTTTTTTGAACTAGTTAAGGTGGTCAGACATGGGAGTTCTTTAATTCTGAAAATAGTATAGTAGAAAATTCATAATTAATTATTTTTTGGGAATAAAAATTACTAAAAATATGCGTCACATCCAAGCATGAGTCTACATTTTATATCTAAAATTATATTTAAAAATATTATCATTTGATTATGATTAAGGTGGTCAGACATACACCTACTTTTTATTTTTGCCCTAAAATTTTTGTAGTACTGCATTAAAATCCAAACTTTTGACCAATCAAATAATTTTTCCTCCAAATAAGGCCTTGTATTTTAGAAACAAGATTCAATTTCTTACAGATTATTTTCTTACAACTTTTTGATATAAAGTTCAGAACCACTTTAAAATTATGTGTCAAGTTGACATAACCCTGATTTGCTAGTTTTTCACTGCCACTTAAGGCCATAGTTTGGTACACCATGATCCTGCACATACCCAATATGTGTGTGTGTGTGTATATACATTAATTATGAAAGGGGTCTTGTTTTGGGAAAACTTAAATCTATATATATATATATATATATATATATATATATATATATATATATATATATATATATATATATATATATATATATATATATATATATATATATATATAATCAAATTCATTGCATTCCCCCACCTTACTTACCTCTCATTGGTTGGCAATGAACCTAAAAACACAAGGTACATACCTGCAATGCAGGGGGTACCAGTACATGGCCACATGGCTAAGTTATTCAGTCAGTAGCCTAGGATAATTATAAATCGCATATGTTTTGCAAACACATATGTTAAAAATGGAATGTTAAAAAGTTTAATTTTAATATTAAATATTAATAATTTGAATACGAGTTTTAGATAATTAATAATAATTTTTAAAAAATTTATTATTATTATAAATTAATAATAATTTATTAATAGTTTTGTTAAAACTTAATAAATTGATAGTTAATGAGATATTACAATGAGTTCTTAGTTAGATAATTATTAATAAATTTAATTAAAATTGGTTTAACTAAATTTAACTAATGATGAATATTGTTAATAAAATTGTAGATCTATTTTAATATTATTTTTAATAATATTGTTTAGATCTTAATTACTTATTTATTTCAATAAGTTAAATAAATAACTTACCCTTAGGTTATTTTGGAAAATTGAAACCCAATATAGGGGTGATTGCGTAATTATTTAAATAAAAGAATAGGTTAATGGAAGTGGTAAATGATGGATTGTATCTACTTGAAACTTGCATTGAACAAAAAATTGGAACCTCACACTTAACTCAACTACATGTTTTCAAATCAAACTGAACTATGAGCCAACTATGTTTTCTTTGTGTTGTCTATGATTTGGGGTTTTGGGCTCTGTCCTAGTGTTGACTAGTTTAGGATGTATACCAGAGGCTTCAGAGCTATATGTTTGTGATGTCATGCTAATGATGATCTCGATCTTTTATACTTGACCTTGGTAATGTGATGCTATATTCTATGACATGTTTGTATTTACTGTTATTATTTCTTTTCATCCTTCTTGTGTGAAGCTAAGGTGTATGATTATGAGATACCTAACTTAACCATTTTTGAGTCATCGATTAGTTATATTTGATTTTCCTTCTAGTCACTTTAAGAGGATTGAGATGTTTTGAGTGATTTGTTCTTGATGATGTGACATGTGTCAACTTGACCATTTTGGAGTCTTCGATCAGTATTGTGATCTATTATTGGGATTCTTTCTGGTTGCTCATTGGAGAACCATTGGATATTATGATTTATCATTTATGCCTTTAGATGCTGATAGAGATCTATTGCAATCATTATGATTATTATTTGATGCTATTCAGTTGCTCATGGAGAATTGATGTGATTATTGTTGATTATATTTATGATGTTTTTCAGTCACTTGTATAGGACTGAGGTGATTTTATTATGATTCTTGATTTTTGATTTCATGAGCTTAGGGTAGGTTATCTATGTGTAGTGTCAAGAAGTGGCTTGCAATGGGGGTTGGGGCCCTAAGAGGCTTCCTGGAGAAACCCATTGTAAGTTTTTTTAATAAGTGAAAACATTCACACTAAATGGGGATTAAAATGAACCTAACAAGATAATTGTATGTTCTCTCCCATGCCTTGAGTGCTAGTATAGACTAGGATGGGGTAGAGAGAATGCTTGGTTGTGACGTTGCATTCTATAGTATGCCTCATTAGTACAAGAGGATACTAGTGGCCCTAGGATCACAAGGGACCCAAGATTCCTAGGGCATTGCTAGGGTAACTTCCAATGTGATTTGTGTGATGACAGTTGCCCCCTTACATAGTAGGTTTCCTACATGTCTTTATGGTGCCTTTGGGTCTAGATGTCAATCTATGTGTTGGAATCTTTGAGTTAGTATACTTTTAGGATTTCTTAGACTTAGAGACTATCTATGTTATGTGATTTGATATCCTATTTGGGACTATCTCCTAAGCATGGTGGGAGTGGACCATTTAGGTTCCATATGGTCGGGGTGGTAGTGCTTTTTCACTCTTACCATTTGAGATCCATTTGTAGTCACCATGGCTGGAGCTTCTTGGGATGCTTGTTTATCATGATTAGGTGATGTTATTTACTGATGTATTTCCTTATATTGATGATTAGCATGTCAGATTTCTTTATGATTATGTTGTAGTATGCTTAGTAGTGACATCCCTATTACTATAGTATTGAAGATCTTATCAGTGACTTGGGATGTTACGTGTGGGGGATGGCTAGGGTCCATGATGGCCTTATGATGCTATTGATTGTTGGAAGGAACCACACACTTAGTTAGTTGTGCTCTATTATGTTATATCTTTATGATGAATGGATGTATCATGTATGTTATTAGTTTCATTTAATTTATTGTACTTTGTATCATGGATTCTTGGGGGATGATGTATCTTTATTTCCACTTATGTATATTCTTTTAAGCCTTTCATACCCTATGACATGTACAATGGGTGATTGAGCATTCTGAATTAATTTGCCAAGAGGCATTTGGAAAAAATGTATATTAAATGGACATTGGACTTTCTTATTACTCTTTTATGTGGATGTGGTAGTTGTTAGACCTAGAATTAATGAAATTTAAATGTGACTCAACATCTTGGGATCCTTAAGGAATGTAACATGTTATGTGTGTTTTTTGATGATTACATGTTATTGCTTCCACTACTATGTGTTTCATGTGTACGTTATACTTTCTTCTTTAAAAAAGAAAATGTTTACCAAACTTAGTAAAAACTTTAGGTTAATTCTTTTGGAATCCCTTGGCAGGGTGTTACAATAGGTTAGCTTGATGGTGTGACGGGTCTTTGAGCATGGGGACACCTATTTAGTCTTGAAAGATGGATACATGGAGACCTTCTTCCTCTTTCCTCACTTTTTACATTGAGTGGTTGCTTCTTCATCATTTGATGTATATATCTCTCCCTAAGGAGAGACATATTTCTTGTAGGCATTGGATTATATTTTGCTTGTAGGTACCCTTCATCTACATTGGATCTTCTTCATTATGTGGTGGATATCATGTCTTCTTATTTCCTTCCTATGGGGGGATCATTCTTTGTATATACATGATGTATGCAATTTTTGGGGGGTCTTGAGTACTCCATCCATCCATGCATCTTGTTTTCATCTCTCTTTCTCCACTTTATGAGAGATCACATTCATGTATTTCATTGCATATTGTACATTGGTACCTAAAATGGCCTTGTAGCCAGGAGCCATCTTGCATTGTGAGTTTAAGTGAATTCCCATAAGTTGCACTTAAGGGGGGATTCTGGTGTAATTAAATATTCAATAATTACACTTACTTAAGCTTACTTAGGATAATGCATTGCATAGCAGTTTGTGATTGAGATACTTAGGAGTTTCTACCTCAATTAAACATGTGGTGTAGGAGAATTCCACTCTGGGTGTTCATAGTTGTTATCTCATTCCACCTTTAGTGCACTTATCACATTATCATCCTAATCATTGCACATACTTTGTTGTATAATGGAGGATGGTCCACCTTTGGTGGACATGTGATTCCACCTTGTGTGGATGATAGGTTATCCTCTCCTTATCATTGCCTCTTATCACCTCTCCTATATAAGGAGGCTTATTATGTACACTTTATATTAATCCATTGGATTTCAATCAAGTCCATTATATATAATAACATTCTTATATCTTCATGCAATTGTGTTACCAATCTCTTGTGGAAGTTATCTTGGTCTTTCATTTGATCCTAGGGTTTTGTAGAGTCACCTAAAACTCTAACAAGTACCCTTTCAAAACCATGCAAAATGGACCATTTATAAACATAGTAATATTAATATTAAATTTAAATATTGTGTAGGGAAATCTAGAAAAGAAGGTAGAGGTAATCTAAGGTGAATCATGTTATAGCAGGAGAAATAAGAAATGACACCATTTTCAAAATTTAAAATGTCATAAGTATTTATTACCACCAAATTAAGTGTCAAACACATCACTTATGGATGGCTTAGGAGTTCTCAAAAATGGTTTTGGTTCCTGAAATTGTTGGTTTAAAAACCTATGAGCCTTACTTGCATAATTTTGGGTAATCTAACACAATTTTGCCAATGATTAGGATTGGTACTTATTGATCAAATCCTATTCACTTCAAGATTTTTTACCTTAGGTACCTAATGGAATTATTTGATATGACTCGTGTAGATTTTACTCTTGAAATAGAAAGATATTCTCAAGGAGAAATCACAACTATGGAACTGAATTCTTTTGGGAATGCTTGAAATGATAATTTGAATATGAATGTATGATAGAAATAATAACAGTGACTTAATGTAATATTGGTAGTTACATAGAGAACCCTACCAGTTAAAACTATTCATCTACTTAACAATAGCTAGATGTGTCCTTTTCAATTCGATAAATAAATAGAGTCTAACCCTAAATCAAAGTATCATCAAACCCTTGAAGACAACATTTTCACCATCATCTATTGGATAGAGAACTTCTGGAATATGGACCCTAGTCTAAGTAAATTTAACTCCAATTATCTAGACCAATTAGATAAACATTACATAGTATACAATATTTGATAATCAAAGATGCATATAAAATTCAATCCATTAATAATATCATAAATTCAACAGGCTTCCATGAAGGCTTCCATTTTCTTTCCAACTCCAACAATACATCCTTGTTATCTTTGAAGAAATCAATCATATTACTCATGCATTGAAACCCCTCATACACTTCATTGCATTTTCCCATAATCATTTTGAACCTAAATGCCAAGATCTCCTTAAGGTTCCTATTGTACACCAAGTTTGTGAACTTAGCTAAACTCTTCTATCTGAGGCATCCCATAGATTGGAACACTCTAATGTCATCTTAGAGCTCCCTATCCATGGAGTGCAAGGGTGTGTTATTATACATATGAGAAGCTCTTAGTTGAGCCTTAGAGATAGAACCCCTACTAGTAAACCATGCAATGGGAGATTCTTTAGACAAGGGAAAGAGTGAAAGTTTCCAAAAGAACTATCCTAACATGGAATGCAAGAATGCAACTAAACTAAGAAGGATGAGCATATTACAACCATTCTAATTAAACTAGGTGAGCTAAGCTATTGAAAAATGAACTAGACTACATGCAAATGGATCTAAGCTAGTATGGAAATGCAAAGAATCAGATGAGAAGAATAGAAATCATCCACAAAGCTTCAAGAAAACCATTCAAGAAACCTACAACATAAATTTTTCTCAAAATTGGGATCCTTAGAGAGGGAGAGATCTCTCTCTTTTAAAGGTGTATGGATGGTTGAGATCTAAATCAAGAAATGGAAGATCAAGGGTGGGGGTTGACTTTTGGCATGATACATGTGTAAGAGCAAGTCAACCAATGAAAATTAGTTGACTTTTCATGTGAAACAAAAGCCTTTTCTTTTAATTTGTAAATAGGAAAATGAATTTGCATGTGCATATTGAGTGGGTTAGAAGAATGGAGGCTTTTATTTAGATAAAAGGGGATATGTTCTTTTAATTAGATATGGACTTAGGATATTATAGCCAAACTATAGGTTAAAATCCAATGAATTGATTTTTAGCACTTTGGCTTGGGAAATAATTAATTAATTTAGCTAAAATGCTAAGAAGGTGGCTAATAGTCTAGATGGCCATTTTTAGGTGAATACACCTATGTGTCCATTCTTTGTGTATGTATTCATCTTTGATTTCTTCAATTTCATTTTCCTTGATTTCAATGGTAGGTATTGTGGGTTGCTTAACAACAATGGGTCTAGTTGTTGGAAGGGTTCTCATGATATTAAGATGACTCTCCAAACTTCTAGGTTTTGTATTCATTTTATTAATAATTACATTAATGGCCATTTCTCTTATTGACAATTCCTTGATTCTCTCCTTCATGTGCTTCATGTATTCCCTATTTAACATGTCTTTGTACATCAATTCATTTGCAAATGCTAAAGGATTAGCAAGTAAAAGCACAAACTTGTGTGACCCCTTTGTAAAGGAAAAGGCTAACAAAAGTATTGTTAGTGTAGTTTTTTATTTTTTCTATTTTGCTAGGTTTTTCCTACACTTTTAATAATCTCACTTAGGTTAATAAAGCATGTCTTATTAGGTGAATGGTTGTGAGGTGTCACCTTCCTACATGTGAGCATCCATTAGCTATCTTGGGAAGATACTTTGCTATCTTTAGTTCGATAGATGGTTGCTCCTCATTGGTTGGTGTTGCCACCTCCTCCCTCTTCCTAGCCTATATAAGCATGCTACCTAGCTTGTATTTGCATCTCTTATTTTTGCATCCTCTTAATGCTATTTTGCTTCCAGCATTTGCATTACTCTCTTGGAGACTAACTCTATGATGCTGTTTCGATTTTGTATCATTTGCATTCATAGTTTAGATATTTATTTTTTGCACTAGTTTTCTGGGTTATTAATCTTATCAGATTCTAACATGATATCAGAGCTTTTCTATGTGCAAGAGTAGATTTTAGTTTCCTTATTTGAGAGATTCGGCGGGGGGGGGGGGCTAATAAACTTTATTGTAGTTTTTTGAAAAATGAAGTATGCTCTTCTCTTGCATCTTTGGATGATCTTGAGAATCAAAAAAGTTTTGACCAAAAATGATTTTTCTTTGGGGTTTCAATCTCAAATCTGACAACCAACTTGTATATTTGGAGTTTTCAATCAGTTTTGTAGGTTCCAGCATGCCATTGATGGACTTAGGAAGTTGATCCAGCATTTGCATGTCATATTCTAGTTGCTGGGGTCATTTTTTGATATTTGGAGCCATTGTTTTACTGTTAAAGGCATCTAATTTACACTATAGCAACGTCTTCTATACATCAAAAAGAAAAATGCTCTTTGGGTTTTGTTTGCAGCCCCAAAAAACCATTTGAGTATCTTTTAGATTTTGAATGCAAGCTGTATATTTTTTAGAATCGAGCATGCAAAGCTACAGCCATACCCCTCTCCATTGGCAGTTGCAAATTTGAACACAGTTTTCAAATGTCTCATTCTTGCTCATACGGACTCCGATTTTGATGATTCTTATTATGAACTTGGCTTATTTTTTGTGCTCTATCCACTAGTGGAGTTGTTTTTTAATTTTCATGAATGAATTCTTCAGAAATTACAGATTCTCAGCCATGACTGTGCACAGTTCTCATTTTGAAAACTTCAGAGGATCATAACTTTCTCATACGACCTCGTATCGAGGCGATTCTTTTTTTGAAAGTGCATGATTTTGTGAGTAGATCGTAGTGGTGCTATTTTTTTCCTTGATTATTGTGCCCAAGTTTCACTTCTAGCATAAGCTCTTCATGAGGGTTTATAATGCATTGAAATCAAGACCACTAAGTATTTCTTTCTAGTGGTAGTTGTAAACGCACTAAAATAAAGTGCCAAATCATATTTCTTTGAGGGGGGGTTCTTTGATTGAGTAAAAAGGGGGGGCATTGGCGTGGCTGGGTTCTCTTCTTTTTAGCATTTCTTCTCTGCATTTCTTCATCATGGATCAAACAAATATGCCCATCCTAACTCTATACAATTACTTTGAGTGGGAATCACGCATGACAATTCACTTAAAGAAAGCTGGATTAAATAAGATAACTATGGGACTTGAAACTGAACCTACTAAAGATGAAGACAAGCCTAAGTGGCTTAACAAATGTGATGAGGCATATGGAACGTTGTGTTTGTCTATTTCTCCTAACTTGCTATTTCACATTGAGTCTTTGGATACACCAAATGAAGTATGGACAAAGCTAGAGACACTATTTGGCACACAAGATTCAATGAGGGGTCATATGTTGGAAAATGAGTTAATTAGTTTAAATCTAGGAAATTTCAACACAATCCAAGATTTCTTCACCAAATTAAAATCACTAATGCTGTAGATAAAATAATGTGGAATTGAAAAGAAAGATGAACAACTAATTCTTAGTATTCTCTCTAAGCTAAGTTCAAAATATTCTGTGTTTGTCTCTACCTTCTATGCTACTAAGGGTGCACTTGGTACTCAATTCACCATGTCATCTTTAGATGATTTTGCTATCAATCTCACTTGAGAACAGGACAAGCTAATCCATATGGGCACTCTTACGTCCTCTAAGGCACATGCCTTAGCAGCCAACTAAGGCACAAAAGCACAACAAGGACAATGTAGTAACAACAATAGTAAGGACAAGAAAAAAAAGAATAGTAAGGAGAAGAAGGATCAAATATTGATTTCTTCAAAAGCAACTATTGATACACTATCTTCCAAGGGCGATAAGCCTAAGAGAGAAAAGGTCAAATGTGCCTATTGTGAAAGACCTGGTCATGATGAACATTAATGTTTGTAGAAACAACTTGATCACTTGACATACATTCTTGAGAAGAACAATATCAGTGTTCCTAAGTCTATCAAACAAAGTTCTAATGAAGGGTCTAACAAAGAAAAAGAAAATAGCAAGGGGAAAGGAAAGGGCAAGGCCCTTTTTGCAGTTGCTTCCTCACCATCCACTTGGGTTCTTGATTCGGGTACTTTACACCACATGGCTTCATCTAAGGAAGAACTTGCATCCTTAGAGCCATGTACTATGCCTTCTATGTTGATGAGTGGTAACACTCCTATTGAGGTGTATGGGAGAGTGTCTGTTGATGTGGGGGATGGCACATTCCATGATGTTCCTTGTGTACCCTCATTTTCAACTAATCTCCCATCAGTAGACAAGATCACTCACACAAGTTTAGGCAAGTGGGTTGAGTTCACTCCTGATTCAATGGAGATATGTGAGTTGCACAAGGATTCTACAATTGTAGTTGGGAGAGCAGATCATTAGTCACGACTCTATATGTTTTCTCACCTTGTTCCTGATCCTCCTTTGACTGTTTTGTTCACTCACTCTAATGATGTGAGTAGATTATGGCATGAGTAGTTTGGCCATCTTAACTTCCACTACTTGCATCAGCTTAACCAGTAGAGCATGGTCATAGGGTTGCCTTCTACTTTGACATTGGAGTCACTTGGAATACATGATAGATCTTCTAATGGGTCAGATTCACTTGAGCAATCTTCTACCTCCACTTTTGACGCAGAGAGTAATTTAGAGGACTCACCTCCTTCTTCTCCTAGTCATCATTCACAAGTTGATGATTCTCCTCTAGATTCTCCATCTTTTGGTCCACTTTGGGCTAGACAGACCTTGCAGTTTGTAGGTGATTGGGTTGGGGATCCATCAGACACCAAGCAGACTCGTTCACAATTCCAGGATGCTCTACATACCTTCATTGCTATTGCCTCAAATCCACAGTCCTTTCATGAGGCTTCTAGTATTTTTGAGTGGGATGCAACTATGCAGGAAGAGTATAGTTCATTGATGAGGAACCACACTTGGGATCTTGTCCCTTTTTCTAAGGGAAGAAAAAATGTCCGATGTAAGTGGATCTACCGGACAAAATTTGTAAGCTTTGTTGGGGGTATGGGATGCTTCATCTTTTGGGAGGGCCGCTTCCTCTCACTTGGAGTCCTAATTTTCTTTGGGGAGTCTCTTTTCTCTCCCTTTTGGGGGAATTTTATGTACATGGGTACCTCATTAGGCTTGACTTGTCGAGACCCATTTTTACATCCACCTAAGCTTTGCTTATGGGGAGTGTTAGTGTAGTTTTTTATTTTTCCTATTTTGCTAGGTTTTTCCTACACTTTTAATAATCTCACTTAGGTTAATAAAGCATGTCTTATTAGGTGAATGGTTGTGAGGTGTCACCTTCCCACATGTGAGCATCCATTAGCTATCTTGGGAAGATACTTTGCTATCTTTAGTCTGATAGATGGTTGCTCCTCATTGGTTGGTGTTGCCACCTCCTCCCTCTTTCTAGCCTATATAAGCATGCTACCTGGCTTATATTTGCATATCTTATTTTTGCATCCTCTTAATGCTATTTTGCTTCCATCATTTGCATTACTCTCTTGGAGACTAAATCTATGATCCTATTTTGATTTTGTATCATTTGCATTCATGGTTTAGATATTTATTCTTTGCACTAGTTTTCTAGGTTATTAATCTTATCAGATTCTAACAAGTATAACTATTCACCTTGAATGACATAAGATTGGTATTATTATTTTGAATTTGGAAATGAAGTAAACCAATGAAATGTATAGAAATGGATGAATTTTAGGATTATAATTTTTAATAATTATTTGGAATAAGAATTGATATATTTTTTTACTTTTTATGGATAATTTTTTAGGTGCTAAAAAATGTTAAAAATTAGGGGTCTAGTTCCCAGCCCAAAACTATATGGAAATAAATTTATTTCCCTTTGATCTTAGACTATGTTATAGACAACATATATATCTAGAATAATCAAAAATAAAAGTTGGCTTTAGACCTATATTTTCTCTTTTATATGGATTGAAATTTGAACTCACCTGAAATCAATAGTTTTCATCTCCCACAACATTTTCCAAAACAAATTTATTCTAACTAGGAGAAAATTTATACATACTAGAAGATGACTCTTTCCTTTAGAATGTCATATAATTTTTAAATTTTTCTGATATGATTTAATGTTTTTTTATTTCTCAAAACTGACTTCTTTTTTAGTGTTAAAATATGTGGTTGTGGATTTTTTTAATTACAATATATTATATCTAATTAAAATACTATAAACTCTACATGAGAATATTATTGACTCTGAGCTCTATAAAATGGTGTTTATATGTTATTAAAAAATAGCATAAAATATATAAAGAGTTATCAAAACATCACTTTTTTGAAATAATTTTATTTCTTTAGTAATTGGATACAAAATAGTATACTCAAATTCAATTAGCCTGAAAGGTGACACAAGTTTGTACTTTTACCCTAGCACTATCTATAGTTTTGACACTTGGCATTCCCTCTATCCCCTCAGAGATGTCAATTAACTTGGACATATAACCTTTAAAGGTGATCCAGATAGCCAAGGTTTCAGTTTTTGATCTAATCCTAACCATTTTATTTTCTCCAAAGTTTCAATTTTAGTATAAAATGTAGTGTCATCTTATTTCCTCACTTGGTCCAATAGGAACAATTCCTTAAGTGTTAGGGTAGACAAAATGAGGAGACTAATCTTGTACATAATCTCTCTAGATTCTTCTTACATACATTTTTCTTCATCAAGATGAAATTCATCTATTATTTCTTGGATTGTGGCAACATACTAAGATTCATCAATCCTTTCCAACCTTTTCTTTTTCTCTGATCAAAGTCCTTAAACTCTTGTGTCTTAGTGAATTCCTTATGTTTAATCAACTATTGATAAATTTCCTCCCTCTCATCCTTATTGTCAGTTGGTGTGCCAGTTTCAATTGTTAATACATAATACCCATGTATCTCCTCTTTGAATATTGGTCTAGGTTATAGTTCTTTAACTATGGTAATTTCTTTCAAACTTTTCAGTATATGGGAAACTTTTTCTGACCCTCCATCATTTGAATCCTTATAAGTGACCAGTGGGGTGCTACCCTCCATAGACACACTTGTCATGGGTTCTAAAGTTGAATTTCCTATTGTTGTGACGTAGAGCCTAATTAGACTCAAAAATTTATTTAGTGTGGTTTTCTCCCCATATTATTTCTACAAGGGTTTTGGGACAATGCCCCCAAGATGAGGTCAAGGGGCCTTGAAGCCAAAAATGACCTTATATTGTAAAAGGTGTTAGCTACTATTTTTCTATTATTCTAGCCCTAATTTTTTTAAGAAAAAAAAATCTTGTATAAAAAGGCATAGGATTAGGGATTTTCATAATGTGTTATGTGAAAATTGGTTCTTGTGTTAGTATTGAGTTGTAAGGGATTATAGATTTTAATCAAGTTATAATCACTAGATAATAATAATATTGAACTTGTTGTTGGTGGATGTAGCCCAAGGATTGGGTGAACTGCATTAAATATTGGTGTCTTGTGTTCCCTTATGTGATCTACTATTTTTTCGTATTAGTTATATTTGCATGTAACTATTATTTTTGTCTGAGGTTAATCCTAACAAGTGGTATTAGAGAAAGATGGTCATCATTTTTTTCTTTTAGCTCGACCATTATCTTTTTTTTTTTCTTTTTTTCTTTTAGTGATCCTCTGCAAGAAGGTCTCATGGTTGAGAGTGAGTCTCATAGTTGAGTGGGAAAGATGGTAGATGAGGGTTAGCTAAAGGTTAACACGTTTAATGGGTAGAAATTTTAGTTATGGAAGATGCAAATAAGGACTACCTCTATTAGAAGGATTTATGGAAGTTTTTGGAAGGAAATACTAAAAACTAGGGAACTATGACAAATGAGGAATGGGAGATTTTAGACAAAAAAGAATTTTGAAGAATTTGATTATGATTGACACCATCAGTGACATTTTGCATTACAAAAGAAAAGGTGAGGAAAGAGTTGATGGAAACCCTAGCAAAATTTAATGAAAAGCCCCCCACTTCAAACAAGGTATTTCTCATGAAGTGTTTATTTAATATGAAAATGGAAAAAGGTGAATGTATTGTAGATCATTTAAATGAGTTTAATATTGTTACTAGTTAGTTATCCTTTTTGGGTATTAATTTTATTGAAGAAATTAGGGCTCTCTTGATTTTATGTTCTTTGCCTAAAAGATGAAATGGCTTAGTAATGATTGTGAGTAATTTTGTTTCTAGATATAATACCCTAAAATATGATGATGTGATTGGTGTTATTTTGAGTTACAAAACTCATAGAAAAACCTTAGGTTGATTTGCATCAAGAAGTGCTTTGAACACAAAAACTAGAGGCAAAACAACTAAGAGAGGGAATATTTCTAGAAATCATGGGAAATCAAGAGGAAAGTCAAATGGAAAGAGGTCTCAATCTAGAGGACTGAGATATTGTTGGTACTGTGGGAAACTAGGGCATAATAAGAAAGATTGTTGGACTTAAAAGAATAATGAAGTAGATACACTAGAAGGGAACAAGGAGGAAAACATGGTAAGTAAAAAATCTGAAGAGACTACTTTGTTTCTTTCTTTAGAAAGTATTGATGATTCATGGGTTTTAGATTATGGTGCTTCATTTCATGCTACACCTAATAGAGGTTATTTTATTGATTACATCCAAGGGGATTCTAGGCTTGTTTAGTTGGGGGATAATGAACCCTATCAAATTTTTGGAAAGGGAAAGTTTAAGATTAAGTTACATAATAAGAATCGTTGGCGACTATATGAGGTAAGACATGTTCCAAGGATGAGTAAGAATTTAATTTCAATAGAGAAACTTGGTGATGAGGGTTGTGTAATTACTTTTAATCATAAAATTTGGAAGGTTTCAAAAGGTTCCCCTATAGTAGAAAAAGGTGTGAAAGTAGCCACCTTATATCTTTGCATAGGTCATATTGTTACTTGTACTTTGATTGTTTCAGAGAAAATTGAATGTTTAAGAATAGTTGTTGTAGATTTTGATATAGTAATGTGGCACAATAGACTTGGGCACACGAGTGAGAAAGGTATGAAAGTACTTCATTCAAAGAAAGTGTTACCAAGTTTGAAATGTGTCAATATGTACTTCTATGAAAGTTGTGTATATAGAAAATAAAAGAGAGTAATTTTTGTGAAGACTAAGAATGAAAAGAGAAGTGAGAGATTAGAGCTTGTGCATATAGATGTATGGGGACTGGCTCAGGTATCTTCCCTTGGTAGCTCTCATTATTATGTTACATTTATTGATGATGCAACTAGAAAAGTATGGGTTTATTTCCTTATGTAAATATTTTAATGTATTTCAAACATTTAATAAATCAAAATCCTTGGTTGAAAATGAGACTAGAAAGAAATTAAAATATCCTAGATCTTATAATGGTGGTGATTATTGCTATCATGAATTTGAAGATTATTGCTCTGATAATGGTATTCATAGATAGAAAACTATTCAAAAGACTCCACAAGAAAATGGAGTGGTTAAATGCATGAATAGGACTATAATGGAGCATGCAAGAAGCATGAGGTTGCATGTTAGGTTTCCCTTAAACATGTGAGTAGAGGCTATCAATACTACTATATATTTGATTAATAGAGGTCCCTCTACCCTTTTGGGTTGTGGTATTCTAGAGAAAGCATGAATTGGTCCAAAAACTTTCAGATGTGAAGCATTTGCACATGTTGATTCTAAAAATAGAACCAAGTTCGAAGCTATGTCAAAGAAATGTATATTTGTTGGATATAGCATTAATGAATTTTGTTATAAGCTTTGGGATTTTGAAACTCATAAAATTGTAAGAAGAAAGGGTGCAATATTTAATGAGAAAGTGTTATACAAAGATCTATTACATCAACATGAGGAGAAAGAAGATGAATATGCAGTGCTATATGATACTCCAAAAGCTGGTGTTTCAACAATTCCTCATTATCTACAACAACTGCAATAACAAATACCACACACACTAGTGAATGTTAGATGTTCAACAAGGCTAAGTAGACCTCTAGAAATATTTTCTCATTTCTTGTATTTTATTTTACTTACTAATGCTAGTGAACTTGAATGTTATGATGAAGTTGTGTAGGTGGATACAAAGATTCAGTGGAATTTTTCTATGAAATATGAAGTGGACACTTTGCTAAAAAATAAGATATAGGATTTATGCAAGTTGCCTGTAGGTAAAGGGGCTTTAAAAAATAAATGAGTTTAGAGGAAAAAAGAAGAGGATGGAGGTAAGAAAAGATTCAAAGCCAAGTTAGTTGTAAAAGGATTTGCATAGAAAAAGGGCATTGATTTTGATGAGATATTTTCTCCTATTGTTAAAATGACTTCTATTTACACTGTTTTAAGTATTGTGGCCACTAAAGATTTTCATTTGGAGTATCTTGATGTTAAAATAGTCTTCCTTCATGTTGATTTGGATAAAGAGATATATATGGCACAACCACAAGAATTTGAAGTCAAACGTAAGGAGAACATAGTGTGCAGATTGAAAAAAACATTATATGGCTTGAAGCAAGTACCTCAGAAATTGTATCTAAAATTTGTTAGGTTTATGCATAAGAATGGATACTGTAGGTGTCATTTAGATCATTGTGTTTATTTTAATAGATTTAATGATGATAGCTACATTATTCTATGTTTATATGTTGATGATATGCTTGTAGCTGGGTCTAACATAGATAACATTAAGGGGCTGAAATGCTAGTTAGCACATGCATTTTCTATTAAGGATTTGGGGGCAACAAAATAAATCCTTGGGATGAAGCTTTATAGAGTTAGGAAGAAGAGGAAATTAACTTTATCTTAGGCTAATTATATTGAGAATTTGTTGCAACATTTCTCTATGGAGAATGCTAAATCTATCAACACACCTTTATCTGGTCATTTGAAATTGACTAAGGAGATGTGTCCCAAGACACAAGAAGAGGAGGACAAGATGTCTAAGGTACCTTGTGCTTCAACTATAAGAAGCTTGATGTATGCTATGGTATGTTCTAGGCTAGATATTACACATGTAGTGGGAGTTGTTAGCAGGTATATGAGTCATCCAGGAATTTAGCATTGAAATGCAATTAAATGGATTCTCGAATATTTGAGAGGAACAACTAGAAAGTGTCTATATTTTGGGGCTCTACTATTGATTTATAGGGATATGTTAACTCAGATTTGGCATGGGATATTGATACCAGATAGAGAACTACAATTTATGTATTTATTGTTGGTGGGGCACTAGTGAGTTGGGTTTCTAGGTTGTAGAAGGTTAATGCTTTTGTTGGAGTTGATGAAATCCAACTCCAAAGACACCCAAGATCACATGTATGCAATAACCTATCAAAGGGAAGCCAAGGAAGGAAGAGCATGGAGCAAGGGAAAAACCCTAAGTGGACATGAGAGAGAATATATATTGCAACACAATAAAATATGTATTTACAATATGCAAAATGAGATATGAAAATACAAAGAGAGAGCCCAAATATAAAGAGCTCAAGGAATCTCCTAGAACAAGCTAGAAGATGCTAGGAGATAAGTGTGACAAATAAGCATACATCCACATGAGGTGGAAAGTCCTTGAACAAGGTGAGAGGATAAGTATGACTTAGGAGAGAACAAACTCCCGTATTGTCAACAACTTATAACAAATTCCTAGGCTAAAACTAATTAGTGAGATGCATTTACCTAAGTAACCTTAAGTAAATAAAATAAATAAATAATTATTAATTATTTACTCTAACACCCCCCCTTAAGTGCAACCTAGGGAAATGCCTTAAGCTCACAAAACTAAGATGAATGCAGAATGGGTCCCAACAATGAGGCCATTTTAGGTACCCATGAACAATACAACAAAATGCAACCTTTGAAAATGGGGAAAGAGAGAAAACCACTTGGGAAAAACCCTCCTCCAAAAAGAGGTAACCTAGTGAAGAATTGAAGAAACTTCCAACTAGGGAAATGTCCCCTAAAATAGGAACAAGGAGTAATCATGAAGAACATCACTAAAGCATGAAGAAGCTACAAATTTTCCATCAATAAGAAAACTACTTATCTAAAGAATCTCTAAGGAAGAAGAAGGCACCAATTGAGCATGTCTATATGGTAGATGATCCATCTCAACGAAATGCATAGGTAGCCAGCCACTGCAATCGCCTTGTATATAGGATCAACTACTAAATACATAGTTCACACTATCTAACCATAAAACCACAGATGCATTAGAAAAATATCATAACCCCCCCCTTTATGCATATGGGGTGAGATGATAGGCAACTGAAAAGGTGGGCCAAAGTCTCCTGCAAACGAACCAAGAATGATGAGAGAGGGAAAGAGGTACAAATAGGCATAAAGACACATTCACACTGATGTTGCATGGTGCTAATGTCATGGAAGGGACACTCACTTGACAAAGGAAGATGGCACAAACATGGCAACTACTATCCCCCCATGGTACTTTATGAAAATAGTGAAAGTACAAGTATCTCAAAACAACGTTCATAACCTTGGAATGCAAGAGCAGCACTTTATCTCAATGTGATATATAAAAGTTCTTCAAAATGATATCTATAATGATCAAAACTAAAAAAAAAACTACAACAAAATATAGTATAGCCCAAAACAAAAGATCTCATACCAAGAAAATAATCCTTAGACCTGTAACACCCAAGATATCCACCATGGATCAAAAATAACAAAAAAATGATAGAAATAGCATGGGGTAGAATATGAAGGAAATGATAACATTTCTAAAAAGTAGATAGAACCATCTTTCTTGAAATATAACATTTTCAAAAAATTGACATGGGATGCAAATGATATGCATGCTACAGTCAAAAATAGAACTTCAAACTTGAATTAAAAAAATGGGCAAAAAAATTGCATCAAAACCTTAAAATACCTACACCAATCTCTCCATTTTAGAACTAGCTTTTTGGCACTTCTTTCGAATCAGAAAAATACCTCTGTATGCTCAAGTTATGGCTAAAAAATTGAAGTAGGTCCAAAAATGACCTTGGAGAGGTGCAAGAGGCTAATGAAGTAGTGACATCATGCTGATGTCAACAAAATAATGCCTTAAAATTGATAGCCTGTCAACAATCACAGAAAAAAAGAAAGGCCACATGGATGCCACGTGGCCTATGGCTGATGTGGCAGGGCCACGTGGCACATGTCCCACATGTCACACTTGTGGCTATTGATGTGGCACTGACTGTATAATGCTCTCATAGTGGGCTGACTATGGTACAACTATTGTTGATTGGGCAAGGAACCACCATGTGGTAGGTATAGGAGGGTGGCAGAACTACTGCTGATTAGGCGTAGGAGTAGCAGAGTAGAGTACAGGCAGGAAGTACCACTAGCAGAAGTTGCTGGTGCTGGAGGCATTTCATGATGGGGGCTAAGACTACATTGTGGTGCTGCCATGGTGGCTCAGTGACCATGCAGCCAGCTACAGTGGCCCGCGGGTTAAGCACTAGTGGCACGGTGGTGACTCTACAGCCAGTAATTTTTTTAATTTTTTTTGCCAAAATCATTTATATAGTCTGTACTAAAGCCTTGCAATGAAATTTTTTTGCCTCCCATTTGGAAATGGCAGCATCCATTTGGGCCCAATGTGCTCCAAAAGTTTGATGCCCCCTTAATTAGAAGAAAAAAACACAAATAAACTAGGGTTTGTGACTCCAAATCATGGCTTCAAAAATCCTTCAACTAAGCAGCAACAAGAGCGCTTTGATACCATGTTGGAGTTGATGAAATCCAATTCTGAAGACATCCAAGATAATCTATATGCAATAACCTATCAAAGGGAAGCCAAGGAAGGAAGAGCGTGGAGCAAGAGAAAAACCCTAAGTAGACATGAGAGAGAAAATATATTGCAACACAAGAAAATATGTGTTTACAATATGCAAAATGAGATATGAAAATACAAAGAGAGAGCCTAAATATAAAGAGCTCAAGGAATCTCCTAAAACAAGCTAGAAGATGCTAGGAGATAAGTGTGACAACTAAGCATACATCCACATGAGGTGGAAAGTCCTCAAAAAAGGTGAGAGGATAAGTATGACTTAGGAGAGAAGAAACTCCTGTATTGTCAACAACTTATAACAAACTCCTAGGCTACAACTAATTAATGAGATGCATTTACCTAAGTAAGCTTAAGTAAATAGAATAAATAATTAATAATTAATTATTTACTCTAACAACTTTTTCAAATATAGAGGAAAAGTATGTTGCTACTAAAAAGGTAGCCAAGGAGATGATATGGCTTTCGTTCTTGATGGAATAATTGAGACACCCTGAAAAGAATAATTATTTGTTCATAGATCGCCAAAGTGTCATTCATTTTGCAAAGAATTCTACTCTATGTTCAAAGATAAAACATATACAATTGCAGTACCATTTCATTTGGTCAATTTTGGATGATGGATAGTTAAAGCTAGAGAAGATACATATAGAGGATAATCAAGCACTTATGTCTACCAAGGAAGTAACAAGGGAGAAGTTGGACTCCTCTTCAACTTTAGTTGGTCTTCTATATTGAACAAAATAAAAGAACAATAGAGTCTAGTGTGGTTTTATATATTCCAATGGGAGCTATAGGTTTAGTGGTGCTATGATCAATTTCCAAGTGGGAGGTTATTGTCATGGAGTCTAATCAGTCTCCAAGTGGGGAATTATTGTGATGTGGAGTCTAATCAAACTCAAATGTTTATTTGGTGTAGGTTTCTCCCCATATTATTTCTATGAGGGTGTGGGGGCAATGCCCCCAAGATAGGGTCAATGGATAGCACCCCTGTGGGGTCTTGAGGTAGCACCCTAGGTGCACTCCCTATCACAATACAAGGTGAGGTCAAGGGGCAACACCTTTATGAGGGTTTTTAGGGTTAGCACCACTAAGGCCAAAAATAACCTTATATTTTAAAAGGTGTTGGCTACTATTTTTCTATTATTATAGCTCTAATTTTATAAGTGGGAAAAATTTTGTATAAAAGGGTTTAAGGTTAGATATTTTCAAAATGTGTGATGTGAAAATTGGTTCTTGTAGTAGTATTGAGCTGTAAGGGATTACAGATTGTAATTAGGTTTTAATCACTAGATAATAATAATATTTGACTTGTTGGTGGTGGATGTAGCCTGGGGATTAGGTGAACCATGTTAAATCTTGGTACCTTGTATTCTCTTATGTGCGATCTACTATTTTTTTGTATTGGTTATATTTTCATGTGTGTGCTAAAATGTTGACACACTTCTATCAGTTACTATATCTAAGATTGTTCAAGAATGAGGTCTCAAATGGTGACTCATAGCTCTCTATTCATGGAGTGCGAGGGTTTGTAAGGGAGGCCCTCAATTTGACCTAGTTTGTGCCCATGCAAGTACATCATAAAATGAGAGATTCAAGGATCAAAATATGAATGCAAATTAAGATGCAAGCTAATCTAAATGATAAGAATGCAAAGCAATTCAAGAAAGAAAATCTAATCTATGAAAGAAAATAACAATGTCATATTAATCTATGAAAATAAATATGACTCTAAGATAATATGAAAATGTAAGGATTGAACCTGATGGTGGAAACCATGGGTGAAATAGAGAATAAGACAAGAAGAGATAAGTTGTAATAAAGCTCCAATGTCCAAACCCTAATGATCAAACTCTTTCTCCAAAATTTCTCTCCATACCTATAGCATAACAATAAAATCTTCCTCTATATTTCTCTATATCTCTCTTTATATGAAAATGAGAAGAAGAGGACTCCCTATAAAAGAAAATTTAGAGGTGGGAGGCTTCTCACAACCAATATGGGATAATAGAGTTTGATCCATGTGAGACAAAATTCCACCAATGAGAAAAGTGGAGTGTTTGAGTAAAAGGTGGAAAGAGGAAATTAAGGAATCCCACTTACATATATGTACATTTAAGTGTGGAGGAAAAAAGATTTATTTAGTTTTATTTAATTTATTTCTTTTTTTCATCACAAAGAGATATTTAAGTGGAGATTTATTTATTTAATTAAAAGAGGGATTTTCTTTTAATTAAAAGGGGATTTAGAATAAGATAATCAAACCTTTGGAAATATTGAAATAATTAAATTAATTTCAATTTGATTAAGGAAAATGATTTGAATTGATTTAATGAAATATTGCAATACACTAATTTAGAAAATTGATAAATTGAAGAATGAGAACCCATAGTCTAGGTGACCATTTTAGGGTGCATACATTTGCACCTCTTTAAATAAATGTGTGATCATTTTAGGAACACGTGTAGTGAAATAATGCAATTGAAGTGTGAGGTCAATTTGAGATCACAAAACAACATAGATGTGTCATCAATTTAGGAAGACATCAGAACAAAGAATACAAATTTTGATAAAAATCTTGTCTTGAGAAAAATAAGGTTGTCCCAAGTGAAACAAAGATTGATAAAGTTGAATCAAGGATTGAATTTTGATAGGTACTTTCCCCTCATGATCGAAATCAAAATGAGATAGAGGAGAAATAACAAATTGAAAAATTTGATCAAATCAAACTAAAGATATGGTTCTTGATGTAAGATGAAAGATATAAGGATCACAAAACCAAGGTAGATCATCTAGCATGAAAGATTATACCCTAATGTTGAATTAAAAGAAAATAAGTGGGGTGAAAGAAAATGGAAGATAGAAGTTTGGAAAAGGTGGAAAGAAATGAAATGATGGATTTAGGAACCCATATTTTCTTTGATTTATCTCTTTGGGTAGTAGACCTTTGTGGTCCCTTGAATTATTATTCTTTCTTTTCATTCACATGTTGATTAGATGTGATATATTGATATTTGTTTTTCAATGTATTCTTATGTTTTTTCTTAAATTTATCATCTCAATTGCTTCCGAAAGACTTGGGATTTGTGGATAAAAAAGGATTATATGACTGGTACATATGGATAGATGAATGAGAATTCATCAAGGATGAGGGTCTTTGTTGGTCTCGAGGTATGATAGGAGAGCTCGGAAATGAGATAAAAGTGAAAGTAGGAGATGGGGAAATATAAGGTCCTAATATAGATGGAAGGTTTGAAGGATTTAGCTTTGACAAATAAGAACTAAGACTAGATTTAGGAGATGCAAAGGGATAGTGAATAGGGATATTAGAATGTTTAGAGTGAGTAATGTGACCAAAGCCATCAATAGACTCATGATTATATTTAATAGGAGCAAGACCTTTGATAGGAGTATTTGAAACTTGATCATAGTTTTGAAATAAATATGGAGAAGTAGAACAAGAAGGGATTCTTTGATCTTGACAAGTTTCTTTGGATAAAATAGGGATAGAAATTTGTTCACAATTTTCAATAAGCTCAAGGAAAATAGTGGAAGTAGTCTCTTCATCATACTTAGGAGGTGGATAAGATAGGATATGTATGGGTGACATCTTGAAGGAGATGAAGGGGTGCTTGATCTTGATCTTTCTTGAGATTTTTATTTTTATCTTTTTGAGAATCCTCTTGACATGGAGCCACTGATAAGGACAATGGAGTATATGAGGCTTTCATGATAGGATCTTGAAGGGGTAATGAAGGACTAACTAAAGTGGGCATAGTAGACATAGTGTTCCACGAAGGTTGAGGATCTTTAGTCTTAGAAGCATGAAAAAGAGTTTTCAGCCAAGTGTAGATTAGCTTGAGTTTCTTTAAGAGGTATCCCTTGAGGATAAATATAGGGAACTACATGAAAAGCATTAGGACCTTTGTTTGATGAAAGAATGTTGGATATATTTGAAGTTATGAGAGAAGCATAAGTATTGGAAGAAATGGAGGTATCAACTAAACCATCTCTAGACATAGGTTCATCAACACAATCTTGCTCAAGAGAAGCATCTTCATTACCTAGGTATTTAGGAACTTCAACATCAATGATTCTGCTATCAATAAGATCTTGAATTATTACATTTAAATGCAATACAATCTTTATTTTTATGACCTTTGTATGTATGGTAGCCACAATAGTGATCATCTCTCCACCAATAAGGTTTTACCTTAAGTTCATAAGGTGTAGAATATTTGTATGGTAAAGTAATGATCTTTTTTGCAACTAAGTTCTCAAGCACCATGTCATGTGAAAATCCCAAAGGAGTAAAATTTCTCAAAAGTATATCTAGGACCATTTTTGTCATTCTCATCCCAATCAAAGATAGGCTCATTATGAAATATTGACATATTCTCAAAGGAGTTATTATTCACTTTCTCTCTTAAGAGGTCTTTGGATCTAGAAGATGAACACAATTGATGTCTTGGAGTAGAAGATATAGACCTTGAAAAGGATGACTCACATTTATTAAAAGGTCTTAAGGAAGATTGATGTAATGATGCAATCAATTTCTCTAGCACTTTCTTCATTTATATAATGTGTCCAGGGCAACTAACACATAAGTCTTGATACATTTTAATTAAAAAGGAGAACTCATGATCATCTATCATGTGTATATGGAGACTAATGGGTAAGTTTAGAGACTTTTTATTGATAGAGAAAAGCTCATGATCACCTCAGCTTGACTAAGGTTTGGTAGTACAAGGTTTGAAGCCTGTAGTGGTTTTGAAAGCATATAAAAGGAAAGAATCCTTAAGGCTCAATTTGATGGATGTGCCTCCTTTTGTTCAAAGTGGGAAAGGTTCTAAAAATTCAAGCACATCAGACACACCAACAACCTATCCAAGTTTCTATAAGGATGCACAAGATCAACTAGGAGATTTCCTCGATATACACAAAGTAAGTGAGGCCCAAATTCGTAAATGAAAGAAAATACTGCCAAATAGCTAGGAGGAAATGGTAACCCAATCACCACCTTCACTTCCCAAATGTATAAAGTTCATTGGGGCTTAGCCAAGATTGACAATATTTCTATTTCCAAAAGACCTATCTTTAGATTCAAGGCACACTATTTATACTCCATCGGAACACAAGAGTTGATGTCATCACCTAGAGTGATCACTTCTCTAGGAAAGCCCTCTAAAAAAAGAGACTTCAAGATGCCTTATTTAGGTTCCTCTCAAACTTCTTAACAAGGATGCAAGAAGAAAATATCAATAAGAAAATCTTGGGGATTAAAAGACAAAAGGGGTTTTTATTTTAAGCTCAAATCCAAATGTGAATTATTCATTTTAAGCCCTTTTTCAATGTTGGGAAGACACGCGAAACAATTTGACAAAAGAAAGAAATTATTTTGCAATGAAAAAGAACACAATGAGCACTTTTTATAATTCAAATGAGAAGGTTTGGAATGTGTGGACCTTGAATCCACACTTTCCAATTTTTTCCATCTTTTTCTCTTTAGACCTCCAAGTTACCTTCAGAAACTTCAATCAAAAGCATTAAATCATGAAGAAATAGGAAAATTCACATGAAAATATATTGAAATATTTGATTCCTTGAAAAATGACAACTCATATCATGCATTGAAGTTTGTGCAAATAAAGTGCAAGTTAAGCTATATGCCATGAATTCGGACCCAAAACTATAAATTTAGAAAAGAGACCCCTATTAAAAAATAGAAGCATTTCCAAAAATGTCATAATTTTAGAAGAATATTTTCACTTTTAACCTAGGGACCCATTTTGTCAAAAAGACCAATTTTTGTAAATCGAGTGTTTGAGCCTTCATATGAACTCTAAACTCAAAACACAAAGAAACAACCCTATTTAGAATTTAGTCCTTTCAAAAAATATAAAATTTTCCAAAAAAAGTACTAATTTGCATCCAAAAATTATTTTTCATTAAAAAAAAAGAAAAAAATTATCAAAAATATGAATCACCTCAGAAAATCTAAGATTTTAACAAAAGATTCTTTGATATGTCACCAACCTAAAAAAAAAATTCAAACCAAAATACAAAGACATTTGGGAGATATGGTCAGATGTTTAAGATCTAGGGTTTTTTTGTCTCCAAACAAATTTGCGTAAGAGGGTTAGCTCCAAAAATAGCCAAAACTACCATGTAAAGCTAGGTTTCCCCATGGTGGGCACAAAATAATGTGTTTTAAAATTTTGACACACTTCTATGAGTCATTATATCCAAGATTTCTCAAGAATGATGTCTCAAATGGAAATTCATAGCTCTCTATTCATGGAGTGCAAGGGTTTTAAGGGAGGCCCTCAATTTGACCTAGTTTGTGCCCATGCAAGTAGAGCATAAAATGAGAGATTCAAGGATAAAAATATGAATGCAAATGAAGATGAAAGCTCATGTAAATGATAACAAATAAAAGAAATGCAAGAAATTAAATCTAAACTATGAAAAGAAATAACAACGCAATATTAATCTATGAAAAAAATATGACTCTAAGATAATATGAAAATGCAAGGATGAAACTTGATGATGGAAGCCATGGATGCAAGAGAGAATAAGGAAAGAAAAGAAAAGTTGCAATGAAGCTCCAATGTCCAAACCCTAAAGCTCAAACCCTAATGCTCAAACTCCTCCAAAATTGCTCTCCAAACTTGTAACATAATAATAAAATCTTCCTCTATATTTCTCTATATCTCTCTCTATATGAAAATGAGAAGGAGAGGGCTTCTTATAAAGTAAAATGTGGAGGTGGGAGGCTTCTCACAACCAATATGGGTTAATAGAGTTTGATCCATGTGAGACAAAATTCCACCAATGAAAAAAGTGAAGTGTTTGAGTAGAAAGCGGAAAGAGGAAATTAAGGAATCTCACTTAGAGATATGTGCATTTAAGTGTAGAGAAAAAAAATTTATTTATTTTTATTTAATTTATTTCCTTTTTTCACCACAAAGAGATATCTAAGTGGGGATTTATTTATTTAATTAAAAGAGGGATTTTCTTTTAATTAAAATTGGATTTACAATTTAATTATAAGGGGATTTTCTTTTAATTAAAGATCACATTGTCTTTGCTTTGCACTCTAAAAACCAAAACTATTCATAATGTACACTTGTACTTCCTTTATTTTTGAGTATCCTATTTTAAAACCATTAAATTTCATAAAATGGGGGCATGGGATACCATTTTCTCCTAGGATCTACAATGTCCATATCAATCCATGGAAACCTATCCTCTCAAACACAAACTGAGGTAGTGTAGTATGTGGGGTTTTTGCCTATATACATATGACCTAATCAATGTGAAGTTTGATTTGCATATCTAGTCCCAAAAATTGAACTCACATTTTCCATCAAGTAGGTATTCCTTTGGTCTCAAAATTACCTTGATTTGTTTAGGTATTTTGGTGGTGGAACCTCCAAGAATTCATGTAATCCACACAATAAACACATCACTAAATATCTTGAAATCCTCATCTCTTCAATGTTTGTCCCAGGCCTTGTACCACATCTAAATGAGTAATGGGTTCCTTATATTAGTATTAGTAATGTTCTGAACTCCTAAGTTGGTAAACATTTTGGAATAGCAATAGATGGTACAACATAGAGTAATTCTTGAATGAATGGGTAGTTTTCCACCTAGCCAACTATGTATGAAGGGTTCTCTCTATCTCACTAGATAAAGAAAACTCTAGATAGGAATGAGGGTTTTGAATTCTCATGGGCATGTACATGTAATAAGAGGGAGTGCAATCTTTAAAATCATGTCCAAATAATTGAACCCACCAATGATAAGTTTTTTTGAAAAAAAATCATTAACCTATGAATGGAATGAGGAACCTTGTTTTCAACTAACATTAATATGTTATTTTGGCCCCTATTCATGAAGTGTGCAATTTTTGTAAGTGTGAAATCCATTTTCCTTTCATAATCAACCCTAAACTAATTCATATCTATGTTAGTTAGTGCTTGAGTACTTAAGCCAAAACATTCATAAATACAAGACCTAGTTATGACTAGCAAGGGAATCTCATTTGGCTTCTTGACTATCCTTGTAGCTGGTTCATAACATTTAGCTAAAATATTAATAAGCTCTATGTCCACATATAAATTCAGAACAATGATTTTTCCTAGGTAAAGCTTCCAAGCATTACTCCTATGTTCCTTTTCATCCTTATTTGTATATAAATACCAAAACAAGGACCTACCCTAAATTGGCAAAGTTTAATCTTTACACCCACTAAATTCATTAGAGAATATAGACATGGTACCAAAATTTGAAGAGTTGGGAAATAATTCTAAGAGTTTCTTCTATATGGCTTTTTTTATTTTCTCACATTTGTCCTTCTTAATAGTTGATTCCTTCTTAGTAGTAACCTCTTTCTTAGGTTCCATTTGAGAAAGAATTCAAATTCAAAGAGAGAATTGAACTCATACTTTTTAGAGGCTTGATAATGAAGTTTTGTAGCTCCTTCTCTCTTTCAATAAAGCATTCTATAGCTTAAGGTGGTGTTTCAAAAAATAATTTCCTTTTTCTTTAAATAACTTATTTCCTTTATTCACCTTTTAATTCTCATTTATGACTTTAGACATGTCGCGTAAGTAGTTATTTCTCTATCTCATCATTCATCACTTCAAACATTCTACCATTAATATATCATACCTTGAGGTACATAAAATAACTTTTTTTACTCAAAAGTTAAATGAGTTTGACTCAAAATCACACTGTTAAATCTTAATAACAATATCACAATTTGACTTGCTATGGAAATTATCTCCTACTTATCAATTGATGAGCTTAAGGGGATTTCTAATAAATGGTTCATAAGGCACAACACTTGGTGAAGGTTTTGCAAATGGGGTTGCAAGCTTTGGGTTTAACCATGGAGGAAACTCTATAGTTAAGTGTGCTCAGGCTGGAGTAGTACTAGGATGGGTGACCTCCCAAGAAGTCCGAGTGCTTCACCCCTATGAGCATCACCTAGATGTAATGAGTGCTAAGTGTTCCATTTATTCTCATGAGAGATGGATTCATGTTGAATCACTACTCATGAAACATGGGTCAATGAGTTTGACTCAATATCACACACTCAAATCCTGATAGCAATATCATAATTTGACTTGCTATGGAAACTATCTTCTACTTATCAACCTTTTTTAACACTTTGGAAGAGTTCTTTAATCTAATTTTGCAACTTTTCTATGTGATTCATCTTCTCCTTCTGAAACAACAAAAATTACCACTTCGCACTACCCTCTCAACTATATCTCTGAAATAATGAAATTCACTACTTCATAGTCACCTTGTGTTACTATGCACAATCCTATGAAAATCACAAATTTAATCTAAAATAATGATAGATCACTACTTTTCATGGTGTTTTCCTTGTGTCACTAGATATAGAAAAAAAATTATATTTCACATATGCTCCCAATTTATTCCTCTAAGATGGAAAGACATGTTTATCAAAGTATTATTCAAAGAGAAATAAAAAATTTATATTGTAATTTGGCATAAAAAAATTTAAGGTCTACCAAGTGGGAAGAAAAGTCAAACTACAAAATATTAGAGAAAAAGCATTGCTCGAATTGCTATCACTTAAATAGAGCATCCCTACTAACTAAACTCGATCCATTGGTGAACACAGAAAATATTCTCTAATTGTGAACTCACATAGTAGAAGTTGACTTAGAGAGTATGTTGGTTCCTATTGGCACCTCACTTGAAACTTTCTAAAACCAAGAATTTTGCAAAATAAAAGAGATAGAAGGATCCATAAGTATGAAATCTAATTTCCTAAAGGTAATGCACCAAATAAAATATGAGACCTATAGAAATAGGTAACACACCAAAATAGTAATGAAAATATTTCATACAGAATCCAATGACACCTAATCTTTGCATGAACAATTTATAAGAAGGCTAAATAAGCTCAAACTTTAAGAGGAGAAATACCCTATCTTATAATTTACAACTAATTCTTTTGACTAACACATCTCACAACTTACAAAGAACTATGCATCTTCATGAATAAAATGACCAACATATAATACAACTCTAAGGATGAAGACACATTACAAGATCCTATATTAACAATAAGGAAACACTATATTAGAAAAATAATCTTAGAAGGTACTACCTATTACTATAAAAAAGAGTGTTTCAAACTATCACTAATACAGTTGGCATTGATTTGCGATGGCTAATTGTCGCAATTGTGATGGTAATGTGTTGCCACTGCGACGGTAGTAGACGTCATTGTTTCTTAGTCGCAAATTGCGATGTCTATACTTAGACATCGCAATTTCACCATTCTAACCTGACACAACTCCCGTCGCAATGCATGTGGATCCCATCGCAATTCTGACGTCTTCCCCATGCATTGCATTGGGGTAGCATCGACATCTGCCCACGGGTTCGCTGAGGCGAGAGCCTTTCCAGTTCTTCTGTGAGCGTCACACTTGCGACGACCTTGGAAAATTGCGACAGGGACGCGACGGTGCTAGCGGCACGATAGTGCTGGTGTCGACGCTGCTTGCCATCACAATGTTTCCAAATGTATCACAATTGTGATGCAAAGTCAGGAATTATGATGACATCACTAAGCATGCGATGCACATTTCGTTGCAATGCATGGGCGGACATTGCAATTCGATTAGCAATATGGCAGGGCCGCTGTGGCAGCAACACCAACTATTGTCGCTGCCACAGCAGCCCCGCCACAAGCATGATGCATCATGGGGCATATGAATTCATATGCCCCCCAGGTGACAGAAAACATGCATTCTTTCCAAAAAACAATAATCTCTTTTAGTGTTGCAGGTGTAAACAAGATATCCGAACCAGTAGAAAATTTGTCAAATGTCAATTTCATTTTAGAAAGTGTAGAAAAGAACACAAGTTCTGGCCAGTCATGCAGTAAATCCAGATCATCAGCAGATCATGGTGCATCATGCTTGCAATGAGGCCGCTCGAATTGCCGCCACAGTGGCCCCGCCGCAAGCATGATGCATCATGATCTGGATTTACTGCATGACTAGCCAGAACTTGTGTTCTTTTCTAGACTTTTTGAAATGAAATTGACATTTGACAAATTTTCTACCTGTTGGGATATCTTGTTTAAACCTGCAACACTAAAAGAGATTTCTGTCGTTTGGAAAGAATGCATGTTTTCTGTCACCTAGGGGGCATATGAATCTTGTAAGTGGTTTTCCTTTGGATGTCCAATGTTCAATGACACCCTCTTCTTTAGTTTAGAGCCATTATACTGAGATTCAGACCCACCTACTGTTTGAATGCTAGTTTTCTTTTCTCATATATAGAATAGCATGTAAGCTTTCTAGGAAAGCACACTTTTCTCACTGACTGAATAGACCTAGAGTACAAAATGTCATAAGAATAACTTCAATCAGTCTAAGCAACTTCAGTATAATTAGTGTTACCACATAAAGAAAAGGTTCTACATAAAATTGTAGTTCTTTTGTGTATCCTGTTATACATAAATTATAATGAGCTTGCTCCACAAAATTAAACATGTCTTCACAACTGTAGCAAATGTATACCTGATTATCATCTAAAGCATGCCAGATCTTGTGGATGAATGAATAAAGCACAAATAATGACCATAATGTGTGCTCCAGCCATCATGAACAAGAACACCATAAAGAGTGTTCTTAAAATTTCCCTCCTGTGATTGATCAATAGATAGAGAAACTAGAATATCATTCAAATGTGCAATACTTATTAAAAAACCAGTAGATATTACAAAAAAAATATTATTAGATTCCACTAAAAATGTGATCCACTGGCAAATAATATTGTAAGGGCTACTTACATGTGAACTGCTAACAAATGGTTTGAGATCCAACATACAACCAAAGTCTACTTTTTTGTCAATTTTTCCTCCAGATCCAACTACACTGAAGTGCTTGAGATGAATTGCAAGAACATGTGGTGCTTTATCAATTTTGAGTTGTTCTAGAGCCTTCACTTTTACTTTGCATCGTTCACATTGATCTCTTTTCACACCCTCATCTAACTGCTCCACTGCCATGTAATGGGATAATTCTTTCAACAAGGAATCTGCTCGAATGATCTCTAGGCTCAAATCTAAGAAAGGATCAAATTTATTTGAGCAATAAGAACATTGTGTGCACTTCACCTACAAGCTAGATTAAAGTAATTGTTAATGAATAAAATACTTTTCTAAGACTATAACCTAGAGTTCCCAGCATAAAAATAATTTTGAAAGGTTTAAGTGACTCAAAAAAGCAGAAATAATGACCAGAATGTGTGCTCCCACCATCATGAAAAAGAACACCATAATCAATCATTTTCTAACATCTTTTTACCCATTGTGTACCCATTGCACATCAATGTAGTATTGCTAGTTTTTTATTCATGTTATGCATGGCAAAAGCATACAGTAAGGGTCACATCAAAGTTTTCATTGGTAAGGAGAAACCCAACAAATTACCCACCATATTACATGGGCCTAAGGAAAGCTTTATGCTTGACCAAAGGCAAGGCACCTGCAGATAAAAGTCAGGATGATCAAACTGGAGTGAACAATAACTTTACAGAAAACACTTTGAAAACTTGTTAAGAAAATCTATCAGCTTACAATAAGATTGTATTAAAACTAGAATTATACAGATCCATATTATTAAAACTTAAAATACCTGTCAGTATTAGGTGTTCAAAAAAGCACACGCTGGACACCTCTTGGAATGTTCAGGGCCTCCATAACCTTTGCTACAATAAGAAAGAAATCCAAATAATATTAAATCTTTGCTGAAACTCCAATTCACAAGGATGTATAGTTATGTTCTAATAATCAAATACTAATAGTAAAAAACACAAAGCTGAAATGGATATGTTGTTAGTTTTTCTCCATTCATTCATAAAACAAGCTTGATACTAAAATGTAAGTGTTTTCTCTTTAAATTATATCATGCTGATCACAAATACTAATCACAGATTAGTTATCCAAAAGGGTGCAATAATGATAGAGGAGCCAAATACTAAAAGATGCAATGAAGAGTTGCAATTCTTCAAATGATATTAAAAAGGCATCAATAACCAGTCCAAGGACATTATTCAGATAGAAGATTACTTTATATTCTATACAGACATAAGTGGTAGTAATACACTAGACATCAGAAAGCCAGATCTCATCAGTACAATGATTAAGATCAAGAATAGTGACATATATATCACATAGGTAACAAGAGTTTCATTAGAAATTGCAACAATACAGATCACCCATCATTGGGTCATCACCATTACAAAAATATTATATCGTGGATGGCCCCAACACATGAATATAGAGGATGGTCCCTCACAGTGACCTTAAGGACAAAATTTTGAAGAAGTTTACAAGGACACAGACATAAGGTTGTTATCATCACCTTTATACATTAGAAAAGTAACAACTTAGTAAAAATAAATAAATCAATCAATCATTTACTAAAAATTTCAATTTATTTTCCAGCTATTCAATCTCTAAAATTTGTCTTTGTAGATTTGTAGTGAGAAGATTGTGGTGCACAATCTTCGAAGTTTGCCAACCCTGTAGCAATTCTAGTTATGAGTGGAATTTGAGCACATTTGAAGCCTTCCACACCAAGAAGTGCAAAATACTGACTCAATAGTACTTAAATAACGTTGTTCTTGTGCAATAAATTTAGCATCTACCTCCCATTGACCTTCATGACATACTTTCATATTTAAATTCAACTGTCAATGATATGGATGAGCCTAAGAGACACTCTTTTTTAAGGAAGGTAAAACTAAAATTAATAAAGAAGTAGCAGAATGGGCAGAAGGTATAACCACATAAGAAGGCAGAAGGTATGTGAATGGATGCAGTTGCCTACAATATGCCTATTAAAGAGATAATTTTTCTCAAGTTGAATCAATATCATCAACTTCAAGAGCACCCACACAGCCACTAAGAAGTTGTACTCATAGAAGAAATTTGTAAAATATTAATTGTAATTGCAATTTTTTATCATATAACACCACGATTGTATTAAGCTTCTTTATTGTTTGTGAATGAATGACAAACCACTTATTTGCTCTCTGATATCAATTTTATAAATGTTGTTAAATGTGCTTTTTTTGATGTTTGGAAATTTTGTTGAGTTGATTCCAAGTCAAATTTCGGTTTGTCAAGTTTTATAAAGTTACAAGTTTCTTAATTAGTAACTAAGGAATAAATAATGAATTCATTAGTGATGTCACAGTCACCTTACTGCTCATGAAAAGTAACTTTTCTCCATTTTCACTCTTCCATGAGGTCACTTGTCCACCATACAGCAATACCTACACAAATATAACATTAATAATTTATACATATGACCTAAAAGAGAATTGATAAATTGAAAATGACATCAAAACTACAAAACAGATTAATCCATTAATTTTTGTTGACACAATGTTAAAATCAAGGGATAGAGAAAATAAAAAGGAAATAGGAAGTAGATCTAATGAGCCATATCAAATATAAGATCAAGGTTACATTAAACCATCCTATGCTCTTAAACTAGTATCAGCAACCAACAACAAATGACACAAGACCTGCTTGGACTTGTTACAATCCTAAAAACTAGAACCAATTATTTTTTCCTTTACTCACAAGGTTATAAAAACTACCATAACCAAAGTCCAAAAAATCCAATATCCAAAAGGCATGAATTGTAGAGAAAACTCAAAAGCTTGATAGAAAGAACTTAAAACAATAGATCATTTCAAATCTCAGTACAACCTCAACGATGAACATAATTCAAGAACAAAACTTATTTATTGACCAAAAGAATACCTTAGGGCTTCTCTTAGATTGAGATTCTTGTGTAGATTTAGTATTATTTGAACCAAACATTGATGTCCAAGCATGGTTCAACATAACTTGACTTTCTAAGCCTAACTTTCTAACCTCTAAAAATGGAAGTTCAAATGTCGATCCCAAAAAATTAGTTGAATAATTGACCTACAATAAAAGAAAGTGAGCAAAATTCATATACATATTTTATTAAACATTTGAAGACATGAGATTTCTACATTCCATCAGGTGAAAATTGAAAGAGCTTCTAGCAATAACTGTGTAGACATTTTTCAATCTAACTAAATCAAATTAAAACAAAAATTATGTTAAAACACCATACAATTAGAAGTTACAGACTGCACAACATTTTTGTAGTAATAGAATCTCGACAAAAACGTAAACCATATCTAATACAATGCAATTACATACCTGGGTCTTCCCAAACAACTAAGTGGTTGGTCATGACTAAAAATCTGAAGTACAAGATCAAACATTGTTGGATAGAAAGGCTTCCTAGCTTCAAGCCATCCAATCTCATGTTCATTTTTTTCCAGGACTGAATCCCTAGGTTTCTCCTCCTGAAACTTGTCCAAGAATTGAACAAATGCCTCAAGTGTTAGATAGCCAACCTATTGGGGGAAACTAAAGCTTTTAGGGTGAAACCAATCATGTTTGTTGAAATCTTATTTCCTGAGTAGTAGGCTTTATGGTTTCCAAACGTAAAATTTCTCTTCCAATTTTCTTTAGCAACTTTTTAGTCAAACCGATCAGGTCATCGGTGTCTGCTAAATCAATATAAAAAGGGTCCTCCTCAAGGGGGGGCTACTGATTAGGGACTGCAGGTTCCTTTCCCTCCCTCCGACCACTGGTCCTCTATGACAACAATAGTATTAGTATTGTCAAAATTACTCCAAAATAATGAAGAAAACAACATTAAAAAAATAACATTTTGCTTCTATCTAGTTTGCACAATTACAATGAGTTTTACCTACTCATGTGTAGATGAGTTGAGAACATCGCCAGCATCCCCTCCGGGCGGTTGCTCCATATTGTGCCCCTGTGTCAAAGATCAAGTATAAAAATGTTAGCAAAAAATTTATTGACTAAATGGTATGTTGGAGTCATTGATTAGAAGTTGGTTTAATAGTATGTATCACCCCCATGATAGTAGCCTCATTTGTATCTATGCGGTTCAAATTGTAATCAATAAGAAGCTCTTCCCCTGCACGTATTGATTTTATTGCACAGATGAATACACGATTTCCCTCACACACCTCAAATATGCAATTGGGTTGCTTTATAGTTGACCCAGGTCGTGTACTATTTATAAAACCCGCAATATTCCATGTTTCTTTTGGCCTTCCATCAATGTATATAGCCACACTTTTACTTTGATTATTGTCTTGCTATTGTATATAATTTGCCAAGAGGGCATACCTATGCATACTTTTTTTTATATTTAACAATATGCATCCAACTTTTGTAAACGTAACATGGTCCAACATACTCCATCAATTCAGAAACTTTATTGTAAGACACCTTTATGCCATCCATAGAAAATAGGCCCAAACCATGTAGTGATGATGGTGCTATGCGATATATCCTCTCGTTAACACAAAAATCAGTGTTTATTGGAGGAAGTTCCTTGGGTACCCAATGTTTCTGTAGATGTTGGTACCTCAAGGGCACCTCAATGTCATCTTCTATCTCATCATCATAAGAACATGACCCCCCTTGAGCAAGGAAAAATTTCATGCATTTATTGAATTTTCTTCTAGTCCTTTGACATCTAGTTAATCTCCCTGTTCTAGATAAACTGCATGTCTCACTTTCCTCTTCTATTCCTATATTTACCTCACTCGAGGAAGACACTTATGAAAAATACCTATTCATTGGTACCTACAAATGGGAGAGATCTTAGAAGACATCAATCTTACTATTGATAAGTGTATTAAATAGACTGTCTATAAGGAGTATTGACTTATACTTGTCGATCCATGAGACTGTGCAGGATGCTCCTGAAAGGGGTTCAGTTTCTTGCAAATGTAATTCAATTATCGTGAGCATAATCACATCATAATCATAATCACATCCATCATTATCATCACATAAAAATTAAAAACATTAAAAGGTACACAATAAAACACTTAAATCAGGCTCACATTATAAGCCTACTAGGGAAGTAGGCCTAGTGAAGGGCTAAAACTGGGTTTTTGTATCAGCTGATGAGTTGAGGGCTTAGTCACCTTGGGGACATGCTATTTGAAGTTGTTTGATGTGTGTGGAGGTGGAGGAAACACCTAGTTAAGGTGAAGTCAAGTTTGGCACCTATTGAGGCATTGTGAGCATTTGATAGTTTGTTGATTAGATTGCTTGGATGAATCTATTGGATGGATTGAGGGACATTCATGGGATTATTCCAAAGATGTGTAACCTAAGGTGGCATAAGGATTTGGTGTGCACTCTAATAGGTTATGGAGTTGGCTTGGATCAAGGAGAGGGATCTTATGAAGATGCTTGGTTGGTGTTGTGAGAACACTATGGAAGTCCCTCTTGTTATGAATGATTGCAAGACCACCTAGGGTCTCTACATCACCTACAGAGGTAGAATTATTAACCAAAAAATTGGGTAAGCACTTATATTATGTTTTCCCTATGAATTTTATTCTAGGTACAACTCCCTTTTATAGATATTTAATGAGTTCCCTTTTCTAAACTAAATGCTTACAAATGCTTTTGACCTGAAAGAAATTAAGGCTCAATACATTCACGCATCAATATGTGTTTTAAATAGTTTTATTTAATTAATTTAGATTAATAGTTAATTTAGATTAGCAGTATTCTATTTGTAGTTGAAACTTGTAGCTTTTAAATAGATAATGAATAAGCTATGTAACCATATATATAAGACAAATATATTTCTATCAAGAAATGAATATTAAATAGATTAGGGATTGATGGCATACCTCTAAATTCCATCATCATCATCCTCATCATCATCATCATCATCATCATCATCATCATCATCATCATCATCGTCATCGTCGTCGTCCTCGTCATCATCATCATCGTCATCATCATCATCATCCTTGCCATCATCGTCATCTTCGTCGTCATCATCAACATCATCTTCATCATCATCATCAGTATCAGCATTATCTTCATCATCATCTTCTTCTTCTTCATGAAAATTTGTGTCAGGAACATCATCCAATAACTGTCAATCGTGATCACCATGTACATCATCTTCTACTTCTTTGGTATCTTCTTCTTCCATCGCATTATACTTTATTGGCCTTCCTCTCGATTCATGTCTAACAACAAATGACCAACCCGATTTATGTGGAACCTCTGAGTAAAATACCTACTCACATTGGCTTGGAAGAACATAAGGCTCATCCCCAACTGGCTCAAACGACCTTGTATTAACCATTGTAAATCCATTATCATGTTCAATAACAGTTCTATTAGGATCATTTGGATTAAGTCGTAGCTTGTACCATTTGACAACAAAGAGTACTAATTTGAAGGAACTAAAGTCACACTCAAGTATCTCATCCAAAATGCCATAGTATCAATTTTCAAACTCTTGAGGATGTAAGTCATTTTTAGATGAAATATGAGTGACTTGAAAGACTGCAGTTATTCCTAAATCACAAGTTTTCTTCATGTCATCCAACACTTTGACACAAAATTTTTGACCATTACAGAACATGGCCTTGTGGTGTTTAACCTGCAATAATATGTGAAACATATCAAAATTATTGTATCATGAGTTGATAAACATACGGGTGATTAATAAATTTGTACATACCTAGAAATCTCTTGAACCACATGCTAAATCTATTTCCCTTTGTGTAACATTGGAATCTCCATTACGATGAGCTTCTTTAACCAATGAAGATACACCTTCCCATGTTAATGTGCGACCAGAATGTTGACATCGTTCAATCCATACCGTCATCCAATCAAGATTGTTTGCAATATACAAATGTAGTGCATCCCACTCTCGAGCACCTGTACAAAAAAAAATAGACAACTTACAACCGATTTATTTTGAAGATTAAGAAATAATTTATTACAATAACATCTTATAATTTATTACCTCTCACTTTCCTCAATGTACCTTTCCCCATCAAGTACTCCCCTTCTAATTTTTTAGAAGGCTCGAGATCCCAAATGTGATCTACATGGATATTTGACGCAAACTTAGGAAGATATTCAGTAATGTACACCATAGTCTGGTATACCATATATCCCTCTACCATAGAACCCTCAAGATGTGCACTTTGTTGAACCAAAGCCTTCAAAGCTTTCAAATGCGTCTCAACCATCCACATTGACCTAGTGTGTACAGGTCCACACAATTCAATCTCCTCAACTAGGTGTATGAGGTAGTGTTCCTGTGCATTGAAAAAAGTTGGAGGTAGACACTTTTGCATTTCACACAGTAAATGAGGAATTCTTCTCTTCCAATAGTTTATTTCTTCTTTATGGATTTCTTTAGATGAAAACCACCTACATTGAGAGATTCAAGTCACAAAAAATATATAGATATGAGACTTTACAAAATAATATACAATAGATTACATAGCAAGAAAAAAAAATCATGAATATAACAAATATATACAACAAACTGAATAGATATTACTTCTTACCTCATATATTTTCCAAGATCGTATATCACTTGTTTGATGTTATTGTTGAACTTCTCGGGGAGAGATAGAGGAAGCATGTACTGTAGTAATTATAAACCAATCATTTCATTGTTTTCTAACATAACATAATGAACAATACACGTAGTTTATGAATATATTGTAAATACGGAAGAACATAAGTTACCTTGATGAAAGTATGCCAATCATGCATTTTGAGCCCTGGCCCAAATTCACTTTTTTTTTATATGAGATTGTTTATGTTCGCAACAAATCCTGTGGGAAATTGAATTTTTCGTATGACTTCTTTTATGGCATCACTTTGCTGCTTCATTAATAACCATGGAAGGGCACTTATATTAATCTGATCTTTGTTGCTATTTGAGTGAATGAAATTTTTCAATGCATGATTCGATTCATGTATGTCATTACAAATTTTGATAATTTTTTCTTTGTCATGCCTTCCATCCAATATTTTCTACAATGTCTCTGTTATATTCTTTCCAATATGCATAGTATCAAACAAATGCACAATTTGTAAATGCTCGTAGTAGGGAAACCTACTAAATTGTTTGGGATAGCTTTTTAGTCCCTTTGGAAGGTTGTCAATATTGCCTTGACGACCTTCACGATCATCAATTACACAATTAGTCAACAAAAATCACAATAGAAATATATAAATTACAAACATAAACCATTAGGTGGAATTGCATTACCTCGACGATTAATTCTATTATATTCCAACTTCCATAGGCGAGGTGTCATTCTTTGTGGCTTTGATGTAGTCTCTTCTTTCCCATTGAAAAGAGGTTTTTCCATACTTTGATACTTATGATTCCTATGGAGGAAGTGTCTACACTCATCAAACACCTACTTTCCTAAAATTTTTGAATGACGAGATTTCATCTTTGGACTACAAACTGGACATGCAAATTTTCCCTTTGTTTGAAGACCTACATGATAATGATGTAATTGGATTATTAAATATGTTGATTTTTATAATTAGAATTATTGTGCGCAACTTGAATTCACTATAACATACCACAAAAATGTGTTAGCCCTGGGGCATCATGTATTGTCCATGCAAGTATTGCATGGAATTGAAATTGTCTTTGTCTTATTGGTCTAGACACATCATACATAGTGACACCGTTCCATAACTCCACCAACTCGTCAATAAGAGGCTCAATATATACATTCATATCTTTTACTTGATATTTACCTACTTGAATGAACAGTAACATTACATAATTATTATGACTGTTTTACTGCAAGATTTGTAAGTACATGTAAATTAATAACTATCAAATGGTAAGATACCTGGAATAATCATTGCCAACATAATGTGCTCCCTCTTTATTGTTATCCATGGAGGAATGTTATTGTTGATAACAAAAAAAGGCCACACTGAGTAAACAGATCTCATCTCTCCAAATGGATTGACACCGTCCGCTGCCAATGAAAGCCTGAGATTATGAGGTTCTTCTTTGAAGTGTTGCCACTTTTCCTCTATGTGCATAAATGTTGAACCATCCACAGGGATTCGAATAATTTCATCTTGACTTCTATTGCATGCATGATAATCCATAAATTGAGCCAAGCTGCTACACCTAAATAATTGTCGCATCTATGGAATAATGGGGATGTAATGAAGAACCTTTTGAGGCACCTTTTTTGTTAGTCGATCTGTTCGATATCTACTCATATGACATATAGGGCATTGTGTTGCAAATTCATGTTCTTTATAATATATAATATGATCATTGGGACAAGCATGTATTGCTTCATACTCCATTCCAATATCTTTCATAACAACAGTTAATTCTCAATATGAGTGAGGTAGAATATTTGATGATGGTAACAGAAACTTGCCTATCAATCTACAGCAAAAAATATAAGTTGTTAATATAAACAATATTAGTGGTACATTATTCACCCTTTGTTAACTATAAAGACATATATGACATACCTTAACATGCGTGACATTGTTATGTTGGATAAACCATTCATAACCTTCAAGTTCAACAACAACAATACAACAGAGAGAAGAGTTGTTTGTGAGTCTTTGTATAGGGGCTCGTATGCCTTCTAAAGTAAAGGTAGATCAAGGCTATCATCATCATCATGACTAGATATGCTTGGACTAGATGTGTCATGGATCAATGTATTTATACCATCCTCTTCAATTATGTTTTCTAGTGCATGATCATCATCTTCCATGGTATCATTATCTTCACCTTGGATATTTGCACCTCCATGTTCCTCCACTTCAAAAACCATATTCTTCGGATTGTTGTGGTTCATATCATGTACTTCCCTAGGAAGATCAACCTATATAAGATTGACTAACATAAATAAACCATGATCATCAACTCATCATCAAGTGATTTCATATGTATATAAATTGTTAAAATGATATAATGAACAACTTACCAGTGGATGATAGTCATGCCCCCCTTCAATGTGACCATTCTCCCTACAATGTCTCTTAACTGTTTTGATTAGCAGTCTTCTACGATTTAAGCCCTTACAAATATTGCAAGGACAATAACATTTTCCATCACCTTTTATTTTCAAGTTAGACCACAATCTAGCGATTATCTCCCTATTTTGTTCTTCACTTATATTATCTGACATGATCGTTCTTTGCAGGAAGCAAAAATCGGGCTATGAAAACTTTGGTCTACAACTTTCACAAACTAAGAAAAATTGTCGAAAGTACACAAATCTTCTTAGATCTAGCTAAATACTTTAATATTTTAAAAATACTTTCTTTGACTTTATTCCTAAGATTATTTTTAAAACTTTGACCAACCCCCTGAAGGTCTTATTTCAAGAGACCTTACAACATTAAGCCACTAGAAGCAATTTCAAAACATCTAAGCTAAAAGTCTAGTTAAAATATACATTAGAATTTAAAAAAAAACAATTTTCATACCTGAGTGCACGGCTATAACTCGTGCAATGGCCTTCTTGCTTAGCTGTAGAAGCTCTCCAACAATCAAATTATACAAACTACAAGGCCTAATAAAAATTTCAAAACATATAAGCTACAAGTCTAGTTAAAATATACATTAGATTAGATTCAACAATAGCAAGTAATGTTATTCAGAATTAGATTCAATAAACCTTAGCAGTGTAAATAGCCATCTCCTCTAAATTGGACTCCAAACACGAGGGGGCATTCACATACTCTTCCCCTAAAGGTATCCTGAAGAACAAAAGCTACTATTCTTGAGTTTGTGAATTGCACCCCGAGATGAATGAAGCTTAAAAGGAATGAAAATTGTTTTCATACATTTAAATCAGGATGTAATATTTATTCATAAGTATATACCTTGCAAGCACGTAAAATTGTTGTTATATGTGTTGTGGAAAAGGAAGAAGTTTATACTTATGTGTATAGACGCACTTCCTGTATGTGATCCAAAGCTTGAATGTTATCAAGTGTGTCCAATGATGGGGAGAGATCTCCGTGCAAGCAGAAGATCTACAATGAAATAAAAGAAAAGAAAATTTTTTGATAGTAAGAACAAGTTTGTTGTGCTGTACAGGGTACCAAAAAAATAGTGTATAATATCTTTTTCTTTACCTAGCTTTCAATTTAGCATGAGAGCCTTTAATAGAAATGTCAAGTTGATAACATATTTAACAAGAGCTGTAGGGCAGCATAGTTCCTGTGTAAGTCCAAGAAAATGTGTGAGGATTGACATAGATTTGCGTAAGTCCAAGATGTGTGAGAATTGACAAGATTTTGTGAATATTTTCTATGTAATGAAGATTTTACTGCAAATGGAATGAACCTAGGGGTCAATTGGTAAACTGATTATTTGTATCAAATGGTGTAAAATTGAAACTAAAACCATTTCAACTGGCCATGCCACTCATGGACTGTTCCTCCATATGTTATAATAATTTCATCATATATCACAAATATGAAATAGAATATGTAGTACACTGAAATAAAGCATTAAAAGATAATGTCTAAATGTAATTAAATATATGGAACTAGTTATAAGAATCTATACAAATCAATCAGAATGGGTTGAAATCTGTGCATCTTACTTCAGCATTTCATGTAACACAGCCAAATCCAAAAGAAATCTCGCAGACAAACTACCTGAGATTTATAACCTTTATCTTCCAATATCCAATGGCTCCTTATAGGCGTTAATACAAAGAAGCCAACTGTCAAAAACTGCGGCAGTGATAAACATTTTGAAAAATAAAATTGTATTAGGTATAAATAAAAAATAGTGAAGAATGGTGTAGACTTGTAGCCAGAAGATAACACAGTGAAAATTGATGAGCTCTTTGTTATCACCCACCTCAAAGAAATGTTCATATCAACTCCAAGTGTCAAATCTCAGCTATAAGTACAACAATGCAAGTGCAACAATACGTGTGTTGAAAATATGATTTTTTCTTGATTGATTCGTGATAGTTCGATAATTTTTGAATCTTTTGGTTTTCCTTTTTTTTACTAAGAAGATTTTTACTACTATGTTAGATAGTAGGAAACCACTGTAAAATTTTTTTTACATAAAATATAATGCCATGATCAATAATGTTATAGGCTCTTTTAAAAAGAGAGAATTACAATTAACTCTTGAAATGAGCTGGCCTATTACAATTAACTTTATCAATGTGTTGGACTATTAAAATTTTGATTGGAATTACATGATATAACAATGCACTTGTAGTCTGGTCAATTGCAAATTGACCACTGTTTCCAAAAGAATATGTTGCATTTTATTCCATTACACAGAATATGATACTACAAGCCTGCATTCCCTTCCAAAAACTGCACTGTATTATGGTTATGGCACACAACTCAGGAATTTGACTTCAATTCTTTTGGCATCTTTGCTGCTCTTGTAGAAAAAAATGATATTACAAATATATAACCATGCAGCTCAAGACAAAATTGTAAACCTACTATATTATAAAACCTGTTGCAACCATACAAACTCAACAAGAGAATCATCCATAGGACAATGCAGGGTTGTTGTGCCTCCTACCAACATTCCTCAGGGTGAACTAAAGCAATAACCAACTCAGATCACCTTGAAAAAAGAAGCAACTAGGTTACCCCCAAATTTTCTCAACAATTGGGTTGCTGCCATCAAGCAAACCCATAGTTAAAGAAAGCGGTCAAACCAACCATTGACCAGAAAGACATGAAGGAGCTCAAAAATTTGGACACTAAAATGAATGGCCATGCTTTTGATCCTAAAAATCATGGAGAACAAAGGAGTAATGGGTTTATTTGTCTTACACCTTGCCGATGTGCATCTCTGTGCGACCCTCTGAATGCCTCGAGTTTGCCTCAATGCCCCTCTCAATGCTGCTGAAGTGATCTCCCACGCGCGCACCTTTCCTTTCAGAAGAACCCTGTGTCACGCGATTTCATTCAAATGAGGGTTTTTGGCTTTTTTTTTTCCTCTTATATCTCGCTGGCGTCACAATTGCGACGCCTTCCGTCGCAATTGCGACGACATCGGGCTAAGATTGAAAAAAAAAGCCAAAGCCACATTACCTTTTTTTGCCATCGCAAATTGACCCCTAATGTATTAGTGTATATTTTCTTTGAACATGGATTACAAAACCCTTCACTTCTATTAAAAATCTTAGAAATAATACAACATACATAAATGAAGAGGAAAGAACTCTTTACAAAAGACCCTTCAATTCATACTAATGCTTTCACAAGAAAATGCATCATGAGTGAGGGCAATAAAGTTTGGGTTGGAATTAGTATACAAGGCTATTTCTCAATCTCTTAAAGGACTTCGAAAAGGCATTAAAGTGGCCCACAAGTCATACCTCATCAACTCTATCATAAAGACCTTCCATAAATTCACACTTTTCCATCAAAAAGGTTCATAAATGCCTCTAAGAAATCATAAGACATCATTAATGCAACCCCATCATTATGACCTTGCAATCCAATCCTGACGACTTTAATACCTTTTCATAACTCTATAAAATATCTCTCTTTCACTTTCTAAGATAAAAATGAATTTCTCATTTTGTACCTATATTGTTAAATGATTTATAATTTCTTTAAATAAATGAATTATAAAGTATTTATTACTTTAATAATTATTATTATGCAATTTATAGTTTATTATTTTAAACATATTTATTAAGTGATAATCAAACCACTTAATAATATTATTAATATAATATATGTTAAATTACTAAATAATAAATTACATAATAATTATATTAATTGGTGCAAAAATTAAATGTTTAGTTTCACTTTTAAAAGCCTATACCATGAGTAGATCTTTATATTGTTTGGACTATATTAATAAATTAACTTATAAGTTGTAGTTTTTATATCATTTACATAAAAATGCAATAATATAGGCTCCAAAGAAATTAAGTGATGAAAGTATCACTTCATAAAAAGAAGAGTCTTCATAGTATTATTAGAAGAAAATGAGATTAAAAAAATAAGGTAAAAATATATTTTTCTTTTGGGAATGATATTTAAGGTATTTGAAACCTAAAACATCCATTTATATTTTCATTTATTATTCTTTCATCTTCTAAATAAAATGAGAAATTGATGTTTTAGGTATTGAATACCTTAAATGCCTTTTTCTTTTGGAAATGGTATTTAAGGTATTTGAAACCTAAAACATAAATTTGTTATTTAATTTGTTATTCTTTCATCTTCTATCTTTGTTAGGCCAATGCTTTGAATGATGGTTTGAAGTCTGGAGACCTTCAAGATGGAATGGTTTGAGGCCTTGATTTTCTATTTGAGAATTTCCTATTAGTTTCTCTAGTGCTACACACATGGCCACCAAGGATCTCACTCAATATTTGGAGCTTTTTTGTTGAGACTTTTTGGATCTTTGTACAAGGAATATTTTTTAATAGATGCATTTCATAAGTTTCCTCCACTATCATGCTAGAGTTCTTTAAATAGAAACATGTAATGAATGTGAGGGTTTTATTTTGCAAAGCATACTCTAAAATTATGTATTATGAAAAACTCAACATGGAACTATCTCATGTAAAAGGGTTACCACATATCTTCAAAGGAAATAATTTATCAATCTATTGATTGTAAATAATTAGCATGATGGGAGAGTAAATGTGAAAAAAGGTTTGCATACATGCATTCTTTACTCTTATTTGATTTTTCATTCATATTAAATTGAAAAAGATACCTAAGGAGGCTTAAGATAATTGAAAATTTGTATGCTAAAATTGACAAGATTATGAGATATAATCTAGAAAATAATTTGATGAAAATTGATCTAGAATATTTTGACCACACCCAATACTACAACTCCAAAATCAACCTAGAGTTGAGAACATAACTAACTTCTTGCTATATTAAAAAATATAATTATATAAAATTGATTCTTAATGTGTTATCCAAGCTTGATCCTAATTGTTAGTTCCTGCTGAATGACAAGATATTATAGGATCCTAGTGCATCTTTTATTTCAGAAATTATTTGCCAATGGAAAAGCAATATTAAATTTTAGATAGACTATTTGTAATATTTTCTAATTTCTTTGGTTTTTTAATAAAATATATTTACAATATTCTCAATTTTCAATTGAATAATTGTGTGAATAGTAGGGTTTCCACTCCTTGTTTGATGCTACCACAAGGAAGAATTTTTTGTGTGTTATTGCTATTTTTCTTTGTTACCTGAGAACTCTTCTTAATGTTTCCATATCCTTGTATTTTCTTGTGCCCATGAATTGCCATCAAATTTTCTTTATTATCTTTATTATTTTAGACATGTCCTTATTATGACACCTTCAAATTTAGAGATATTTAATGCTATGTAGTTGCAACTATAGATATAAGGTCACTTGTACAATAATTTCTACTTCATTTGGTAATATCTTGTTCTCTTTTATTTTCTAAATATGAGTTTTCTTTTCATTTCTTTTGAGTTGAAGAGATAATCTATCCATAATATTTGGCTTTATTGTTTGCATTAATAATATGTCATGTATTTGAGTCATATGTCAGCACTTTTTTGGTGGGAAATGTGGCCTTAATGTAGAAGTGCACCTGCCAATGAATTTTCTAGAGATTTTTTTTCATTGTCAGCTAGTAGGTTTGAAAACCCATGTGAATTCCCATCATGATTTCTTTGAAGTTTCTTGTTGGAGTAAAGAATAATAGTGTTTTTCATTTAAGTCATATGCCTACCTTGTTTAAAAATCTATTTAGAAGGGATTTTTAGTTTTTTAAATGTAGATCTAATTCAGTATTCCTTGTGTGGATAGTGTGCATACTATTGGAAGTACAATAATTGATGCAAATTTTGCTAAACACTTTGAATCTTGTGCTTTGTTAGTTTGATTGGTCTTTTCATCCACTTGGATTCTATAGTCTAGTCTTCATGAAATCTTAAAAATCTTCTATTTTGTGGATCATAATTGATTTTCCTTACTTCATTTGTGATAGGTGATGGTAATTTTTTAGGAAAAATCTAAATTTCCTGCATTTGGTCATCCAGTAGTAAATACATAGGGGAATGTTTCTTGCTAACACCTGACATTCTCAACTTTATCTCATTGGTTGATTTATAAAATTCATTGTGAGGTTTCAATATGAAAAGTTATTATGAGTGGTGTGCATTGTTACAAGGTAATGTTTTTGAATAACAATATTTTTTTCTCTCCCTTTCTTTTCCTTGTGAAGTTTTTAAAAGCTTAGGTCTTCAGAGCTTACGTGATTTTACAATGTTCTAGTTATGTTTTTTTAACACTTATGGTTATGCTCATCATTACAACTACTATTTTTTGTTTTGGTGATATCTATAGAGAGGAGATCTGAGAACTTTTATGTTTCTTATAGGTATATTCCCTTCAAAGTATTATCTATTTGCAATTTTCTTTCTAGATTTCAAGCTTTTATCTTCTAAAATTTTGTGATTCCATATATAGTATTGAAGTTATCTGTGTTTTACTTTTTTTTTTTGTTTCATTTTAGCTCCAAGTTTTATTTGAGTAATTAAGGTTGGTAAAGCAGTATGATATAGAATCAATACTCATGTCGGTGAAGGATACATTAGTAAACATTTTGTAGTATATATATATTTTTAAGCTAGATTAACAATTTTAACCCTACTAAATAGGTCAATGGCTGATGAGTTTTTATTGAGTCACTTATAAAATGCATTTAAGCATGTGTATGGTTGAAGAATCATGTGAATTTTAGGATTCATGGCCTTCAAAACCTAGGTGATAGGAAATCCATATAGGTAGAAAATGGTTTTTCAATTGAAAAACCAAGAGATCCATGCAATGCTACTATAGATTGGTAACCACAAATTTATAGACTAAGTATGATTGAGATCTAGTAAAAATAAAATAAATAGGTTCTATAATGAGAACATCGGCAACATATATTATAGGTGATTTTGAATAAAAATCTCATTATACTTCTAGAGAGGTGATTTTCAATATAAGTTTTACTAGTGTAAACATTCAACGCAATTTTTTTTGTTGGCAATAGTCAAATGTACATTTTTAGAATAGTTTTTGTACAATGTAATTGTCTATCTTTACTTGGTTCATTTGTACCATCAGCACAATCACAAAATTCATCATTGAGACAATCAAAAGTAAAAGATTTTGAACCATCTTTGCACATAATTCTCACTAAGGCAAAATATCATCTTTCTACAATTCATTTTCTACCATGTGAATGTTAGAAATATAAGAGGAGTAACTAAGAGGGGAGGGGTGAATCAATTACCACAAAAATAAATCCCAAATCCCTTAGATGTCAATACAAAATAAGCTCCAAGAACTGAACTCTGTTGATGCTTGACATAGACACAAAAATGTTGTAACTTGGTAAACACTAAAAATGCTTGGCAAAAACTTAACATGGAAATCTTAAGATGTTAACTGTGATTAATATTATTTTAACTTAGTTGCAAACACATAAGAAAAATAGCATGAACACATTTGGCACCAAGATTTAATGTGGAAACCCAATTTGGGAAAAACTACCAATTACAACTAGTTACTAATTTTCACTCTTCTAAAATGAGCCCTATTAGGAGCCAACCCTATTAAAGGTTATAAAACACATTGTTAGGTGTGACCCTATTAGAGGATTTAATCACCCGATTAGAAGTGGCCTTGTTAGAGGATTTACATATAGCTATTAATTCAACTCCATTAAGAGATTTAGATCACTACTACAATGGTTAGAGAGTAACAATGAGGTGACTTGATTTTACATGCAACTAAATTGTTGATTATAGATCCCAATTCTGGCTTGTATACTTGATCCTTCTTGATCAAATATATCTTTCCATCTCCACAAGGCTATTCTTCCTATCATTTTCATTCACTTCCTCTTAGAATTATCAAATCTTCAATTATCTTCTATGCATTCACACTTCCTAAATCTCAACTTGACCTTATATCTTTCATTTTGTCAAGTTTGTTAGGATACAACTTAGAATAATTAATATTCATCTTCTCAATCATCTAGGACTATCAGATAAATCAGTTGAACTCAATATCTCAAAACAAGAAAATCCTTTTTTAGTCAAACCTGCTTCGTAGACACTAACTCAAAAATAATTTTTCTATGTTAACCAAATTAACTCGATCAACACTGCATATATGCAAAGTTCCTTTGATAACTAAGTGAGCTTAATTAACACTGGTTCCATCCATCATTTACTTCATTAACTGAGTGGGCTTGGTTAACACTCAACTTCCATAAACTTTCCTTTGGCACTCAAGTTAACTTGGTAGAAGTTGTCTTCTAAACTTGGAAAACTCTGGAACACTTAGTAGACATAGAAAACTATCTTTAATGCTTGAGTGAGCTTGGCATACACCAAATGGAAATGATATGAAATTTTTTGTAACATCAAAGATAATGCACAGTTAATCAATTGTTTCAAAAATCTCCCTCTTTAGCATTGATAGAAACACAATATGTCATAATACATTGAAATTTTAAGAGCAAGGATAAAGTAAGGAAATATATTTAGTTTCATTCTAATTCTCATCCATGAGAGCTCCCTCTATCAATGTGAACTTATTTTTGCTTTAGTTTCTCCCTCTGCCAATTTTTTTTTTGTCTACTACACCTTCTTCTGATAGCAAAACTCTACCTTTGATATCAGACCAAGTTCATTTTCTCTCTTTGACATCTCTTCTCAAAATTTTCATGATAGAAAACTTCTCCACAAAAGTACTATGAGATATGACATAAAACTTCTCCCTCTTTGACATCTCATGCCAAAGACAATGTTTAGTGAATATTAATGTACATCAAGTACTAATTCATTGCAACATGCCCTCGTCAATATTGCACCAACTGAATGATCTTCAACAATGCTTTGGTTGATGCATCACAAAACTAAATTTATTGAGCTTTAGATAGGGGAATGACTCCTAGCTTACCTCTTAGATACAAAAATGTGTCCTTAGGTAATGACTTGGTGAATATGTCTACAATTTGTTCTTTTGTATTCATATATTCCAACCCAACTTCTTTATCTTTTACTAATTCTCTCAAGAAATGATATTTTATAGCAACGTGTTTTGTTTTGGTATGCATCACTGGATTCTTTGATATATTGATTGCACTAGTGCTATCATAGTATATGACTACATGATCTTTGATCTCTATCTTCACACCTATCAATAGTTGTTTGAACCAAACAATATTAGAGAAATTAACTATTTTTGTCATATACTCTGCCTTTTTTGTGGACTAAGGGATATAATTATGTTTCTTGCTTATCCAAGACACTAGTCCTTTACCTAGAAATAATGCTCCACCACTAGTTTTTTTTTGGTCATCAATACTTCCTACCCATTCAGAATTTGTGAATGCTTTTAAGTCCAAATTGCTTCCTATTTTGTACCATAAACCATATTCTTTAGTATCTATTAGATATCTCATCATGTGATTTTCTTTGGATTTTTTTGAGAATCTTGCCACCATACCAGTTGCTAATGCAATATCAAGCCTTGTATGCACTACATACTATAATTTTTCAATCATTGATCTATATGTTGTTTGATCTACCTCTTTGGAATCATCACTTTTAGAAATATTATGTCTAATAGACATAAGGGTTCCAACTACTCTTGAATCTTCCATTCCAAATTTTTTTAGTATCTCCTTGATATATTTATATTGAGTAATGTAGATACCATCTTTCTTATGTTGAATCTACAATCCAACAAAGAATTTTATCTGACTAAAAATAGAAATCTCAAACTCTTTACTCTAAATTGTCTTGCACAAGTCATCATTTCTTGTGAATAAAATATCATCAACAAATATTTCCACCAACACATTTTTTTGTCTAGTTCTTCTTTGATATACAGACTATTGTTATCATTTTTTCTTTGAAAACCAATTTATACCAAGTAGTTATGAAGTCTTTCATACTAAACTCTTGGAGCTTGTTTGAGACTATATAATGCCTTGTGTAATTTACAAACCATGTCTCTTTTTCTAGGATCTACAAAACCTTCAAGCTATTCAATATAGACTTCCTCTTCAAGAATGTAGATTTTACATCCATTCGATAAACTTTAAATCCTTTGTGAGTTGCATATGCTAGAAAAGTTCTAACACCTTCTAATCTTGCAATACAAGCAAAATTTTTACCATAATCAAAATGTTCTTCTCGAGAGTAGCCTTTATATACTAGCCTTGCTTTTTTCTTAGAAACTTCTACATCTTCATTTAGCTTGTTTCTAAATACCCACTTTGTGCCAATTATATTTTTATCCTTAGCTTTAGGAACAAGAGTTTAGGTTTTGTTCTTCTCTATCTGTTCTATTTCTTCATTCATTTTTGTTGGTGTAAATACATATTCACTATTTACACTTACTTAAGTTTACATAGGTCAATGTATTATTTTGTTATATCTTAGGTGAGGCACTTAGGAGTTTGTGTACTCTTATGAGCTATGTTGAAAACATTGGAGTAAGGAACTCTAATTCAGCACATGGTGTCTACAATATAATTTTATGTGCTACACCTTTGTAGGCTTATCCTCTCATCATTGCACTAACTCCTGTGCTTAATGGAGGATAACCCACACCTGGTGGACATATGCTTGGTTGTATGACTTATCATGTTGCTAATTCTTAGGCATTCTAGATGCATCTTAGAAGCCTTTATATATATGCATGCCTAGTGTACTTTCACATTGAATTGAATGAAAATACATCAATTTTGGATATTGTTATTTTGATCATACTCTTTATGGTCTACCATTGTGCTTGTGCTTGAGTTCGTTGATCTTGGGTGAATTTTTCCCTAAAAAAAATTCTTATTTGGTATCATAACTATACCAGATTCTTACATAGTATCAGAGCTGAGGGAGATTCTCTTCACATAGCCATTTGAGACCATTCTTTCTTCACCTCTCTAAGGACACCTTGACCCAGATCTAAAGAATCTGTAGATATTTGTAGCATCTAGAGCCAAAGTGGACCTCGCCATTGCATCCAGAGCATCAATTTAGTGAAAATTGACTATAAATTCATTCATGTTGAGCCATAGTCAAAATTGATGCAACATTTTTCTTGCAAAGCAACAACCCAAAGGCTCGATTTGCAAAATTGGTATGATCATTTCAAGTCTGTACATGTAATTTTCAGATCTTCATTTTTTTCATCTGCATCTCTATAGTTTTTTTAGATCTACATTATTTTCCCAAAAAAAAAGAGGCCATAAGGCTAGTACGAGATTTTTTTGTAGATGAAGATTGAAGCTTGTAGGTGCAAATCAGATATTTGCATCACCTTCAAAAGGTCAAAAGACCCCCAAAATAGATTTTGTTTCATCCAAATTGGATATCTAAGGTAAAATCTAGAGCCATTTGATTCTTGGAGGTGCGACAACAATGATTCAGGAAAAATAATGACAGAGGTGATTTTCAAACAGTGATATCTCCCTCATATGGATTTATTTTTCAAGCAACTTTTTTTTTGTTTTGGGGTAGAGTTTTGTGATCTACACATTGGTGTAGCTAGTTTGAGATCTCTATTCTTGAATTTTTTTGCAAATCACAAATCCTAATTTTTGCCTCTTCAAATGCATAGTATGGGCTCATTTAGACCTCAAATCAAGTTCTATTTTTTTTGAAAGTATATTTGTTTGTCTACTTTCTAGATTTGCAATCATATTATAGGTTATGTGGACAAAAATACTACTTTCAAAAGTAGGCCCTAATAAGGTTTAGGAATCCATTACTGCCCCATCTACTTTCAAATGTTATCTGTTTTTGCTTTCTTGTCATCTTCAACTCTACCTGTATTCATGCAATTCTTGGCTAGATGACCAAGTTTGGTACAAGTGAAACATCTTATGGTTATATCTCTCTTCCTTGTGTGATGTTTAACATAGTTCATACCAATGTGTCCATATTCTCCATAGTAATGACATCTACACCAAGTGTTGTAGTCCCAACCGAATATTGCTTTCACAATTTTCTTTGCTAGATTGAATGATTTGGATCTGCAATTTTATGCCTTCTAGCCTTGTTTCTTGCATTTGTGACACTTGCCTTCAAATTTTGGTTTCTCTTTGCATTCATTGGCCCTATGACCATGTTGATTACAATTGTAGCATTTACCATTGAATTTTTCTTTTCCATTACTCCAACATTTGTTTGATGTATGATCTATCTTACCATAGTGATTGCAAGTAGGTCTTTGATTCCTTTGAACACCTTGTTTGGAGGATTCAACTTTTTCTTTGTATCCAATTCTTGCTTTACCCTTTTGTCTATAGAGGTTTTACTCCTTTAGCTAATTCAAATGATTCGTGTCTGCTTGGGATTTCATCATTCTTTCATTGATTTTCTTTTTAGTGCTTAGGTCATTCTTCAATCTTTCACTAATTTTTTTTTTCAGATCTCAGCTCATTTCTTATTCTTTCATTGATTTGTCTTTCAAAATTTAGATCATTTCTTAATTTTTCATTGATCTATCTTTGGCTCATGATTTCCTCATTTGCATTGGAGATTTGATCCATAAAACAAACACAACCTTTGTAATCTTCAACTAATTTCTTGGGTATCTTAAATTTGTTATTCATTTTCCCTCTAAAGACATCAAAATAATTATCCATTATACTAACAAAATTTTCTCCCATTTCTATAATATACTCATTAATCTGATATAGCACTTGCACATCCTTTCTTCATATTACTATGCCTTTTAAAGGGAAAAACCTCTCAGGAGGGATGTGCTACAGTGCTCCATTTGGGTCAAGGGTTTCAGCAATCACTAGCACAAGTTTGAAATCAAGTGCCTTCCATTCTACTTCTCTAACCAACATCTTTGAATCTTTCCTTACTTTGTTGTTGATGCTTGATGTTTCCATGGCTACTTGGTAAACTATGAAAGGCTTTGAAGAACTTAGCTACAAATTTTTCTCAAAGTTGCTTGATCACTCTGCAATTTTCTTGATTACAATAACACTTAGAATTCTTGATGAAAATGAATTTGATCTCTTGCATTTTGTTAAAAGTTTTCCATTAACACTCAATATGAAAGTAGCTATGATGACATCATGTGTGATAGGTTGTCATCCACTATTTGTTTAGATTGGTCAATAAATGCATCATAACATGGTCATCAAACATGTTCTTGTTACTCCTAAGATTTCTTGATAGAATCTATGACTTGACCGTACTCGGTAGAGTCCATGACCCAACCTTTCTCAGTAGACAAGTCAACTCAGTGATAACTAATATCAATATCCATTGATGATCCTTTTGTATCTTGAAGACTAATTTGGATATTTGCTTCCTTTCAATTGGAACTATTTAGATGTGATCTTGACAATGCAGTTCCAGTACTTCCTTTAAAACTTAGTTGGAAATGGTGGAGTCATCCACTTCTTGAGTGGTATGACCATCATTTCTTGAACTAGCTTCCTTGGTAGATTTAGGAATCCATTGCCACTTTATTTTTTTTCAAATGTTATCTACTTTTTCTTTCTTTTCATCTTCAACTCTACCTATATTCATGCAAATCTTGGCCAGATGATCGAGTTCAGTACAAGTGAAACATCTTATGGTAGTATCTCCCTTCCTTGTGTGATGTTTAACACAATTCATGCCAATGTGTCCATGTTCTCGATAGTAATGACATCTACACCAAGTGTTGTAGTCCTAATCAAATATTACTTTCACAATTTTCTCTACTGGATTGAATGACTTGAATCTACAATCTGATGCCTTGTGACATTGTTTCTTGCATTTGTGACACTTGCCTTTAAATTTTGGTTTCTCTTTGCATTCATTGGCCCTATGAAAATGCTGATTACAGCTTTAGCATTTACCATTAAATTTTTTTTTACCATTACTCCAACATTTGTTTGATGTATGACCTATCTTACCACAATGATTACAAGAAGGTCTTTGATTTCTTTGAGCGCCTTGTTTGGAGGATTCACATTTTTCTTTATATCCAATTCTTGATTTACCCTTTTGTCTATACAAGTTTTTCTCATTTAGTTGATTCAATTGATTCATGTCTACTTGGGATTTCATCATTCTTTCATTGATTTTCTTCTCAGTGTTAAGGTCATTCTTCAATCTTTCACTGATTTTCTTTTCAAATCTCAACTCATTTCTTATTCTTTCATTGATTTGTCTTTCCAAATTTAGATCATTTCTTAATCTTTCAATGATCTATCTTTGGCTCATGATTTCCTCATTTCCATTGGAGATTTGACCCATAAGATCTACATGCTAAAGGGATTGGTTCTAGATATCATTGTTCCTTTCATCAATTTCTTCTTTCATCTTGTTCCTCTGTTCCAAGATGTCACATAGTCTTACTAACTAAATTTCTTGTTCTCTTTTGAGCTTTCTTACCGCTTCTTACAAGGAACCATTCTTCTCTAAGATTTCTTTGATTGCATCATTTTCTTTATCTAAATTTCTTGAAGGGAAAAATTCTTCAATTATTTCTTCAATGTATTGATGATCATTCATTTTATTTTCAAGTTCCTTCCTTCTTTTTAGGGATTGGGAAATTTTCTCCTTAGCTTTATTGAGTTGTGCAATGGGCATTTCTAGGTCTAGCTTTTCATTATCAATGGCTTTGTCAAGTCTAAATATCTCCATTGTCCTTGATCTTTTCTCAAGTCATCAAACTTTATCCTAAGAACCATAAAGCTTTGATACCAATTGTTGGAAATATTTAAGACTATGCTAACTTACTAAGAGGGGAGGGGTGAATTAGTAACTTCAAAAACTTTACCAAATTTAGATATTAATTACAATAATCTAATTACAATTTAGTTCATTAAATTAGATCTAATTACATGCATGAGAGACTGAAAACATAAAGCATTCATAACACTTGAACAAAAAATTTTGGTGACCCATAAACCTTCCGAATAGAAAGTAAAACTAGGGTTGTGGTGATACCCACAAAACTTCAATACTGCAACATAAAGATGGCCTACTAAGGTTTACAATGATCACTTCTAATGATCTTCCCTTTTAGGAGCAATTAGGACTACTAGGTCCACCTTGTTAGAGGTTTTACAAACACACAATGAAGAATGCACTTTGTAAAGAGATTTGAGAAAAGACTATTAAGTCTACCTCGTTAAAGGATTTGGATTGATTCACTTGTTAGAATGAAATAGTAGATCTCTAACTAACAACTGAATTGCTAATAGAGATTCTTTGAAGTATTAATCACCTTTATGTAATAGATATGACTTTGCTACTCTTTTCTAATATGGCCTTTAATATATACCTTATCTTTTGCCGATTCACATTCACATGCTTCTATTTCACATTATTATGACACATTCATTCTGCCTTGGATATGATACAATACACTATATATATACCAATCCAAAATACGTAATTACAAAGTTAGCCAATATAAAAATTAACACCAATATTACAAAGTAATCCCAAATATAGATGTTATCATCAGCAATTGATATAGTATGTTCTAATATTTTGTGTTCTTTAGTAGTAAGTACAAATTAGAGATTTGCAATTTTGGATTCTAAAATTTTTTCTTCTACAGTTTTAGATACTTCTGTAAGTACTTTAGTTTTGGATTCAATAAGCATACTAGTGAGTATTTCATCTATTGGCACTATATCAATTTTCACTACTAGTCCTACTATCTCTACTATTGTTCCCATTCCATATTCAAAAGCTTTAAGTACAAGGATAGTTGAACCCAAGGCTCAACCATGTACAAGATTTTTGAGTAAAGGCAAGGAGATAGATGAGGATATAGACCTAGATGAGGAGATTGAAATTCACAATGAGATTTTGATAATACCACTATGGATCAAATGCATAGAGCTGGTCAACTCCTCTAAAAGAAGGAAAAGTAGAAGAAATTGAGAGAGGAAAGAGACAAACAATATAAAATCATTGATGATGCCAAAAACATTTTGATTGAGGTGATAAGTGTTGAAGTTGATAATTCTCAACACTTTTTGTTCCAATTAGAGGAGGGAGTCCAGAAGTTTAATGATGACTCTAGTAATCAAGATAAGTTGATTGAGGAAGTAGAAAATAAATTGATAATAAAGTGCTTAAGCACATTGCTCTGAAAATTTTGATTTATCAATTGGATCTTTCCTCAATTTTTACCAATCTTGAAACCTCTTGCAACAAATGTAACATCACTTTTTGGAAAATTATGTGATGTTGCTGAGTTTACTATGGAGATAAAGAGTAAACTAACAAAGATTGATAAAGATCTGAAGGCTAGTGCATAGAAATTGCAACTTGAACCTAGTTCAACCTTTGTACACCATATGAAAATTACATTCTTGTTAGATATGTAGGTAGAGTTATTGAGAGAAGAAGCAAGGATCCAGTCTTCACCAATAGATATTCAAAATATGATCCTTCCCATCATGGATAAAATGTAGAAGCATATTGTTTATTCAAAAACTTTGATCCATGACAACAACTTCTCCATTGTAGATTACATGATAGAAATCTCTATAGAAGTGCAAATTGCTCTATGTATGTGCAAAGTTTTACAAGAGAACTAGGATAGAATTCTAGCACTCATATTTAAGCTACATTCTGAGTTTCTTTCTCATATTGGTGTCTCCATGTGAATAACTTTTGAATAAATCTTTGGCATTATTGTCAAAAAGGGGGAGAGACACTTAGTATGTATCTATGGGGAAAGACACTTATGATACTATGTATATTGTATGGGGGAGAGCCATGCAAATGTCAAAAAGTGTATATAGTAAAGAATTTGAAGACATAGAGACAAAGTATATTGTATATACTTACAAAGAATTTTTTTGAAAATATCAAAAATAGCATACCTTACAGAGCTAGTATCACACTGTGATGTATATAAGTTTTGGCTAGTAAGTGTTTTTTTCACTAATTCCAAAGGTGGAGATTGTTGACATTCAATCAAGTTTGTTATTAGTGACAACACTTATTCAGACTCTATATAGCTACCAAGCTCATTGAATAGTCTACAGTGTTTCTCATGTAATTCAGTAGCCACTGAGCACTACAGTTCCTATTAAGCATTCCATTATTTACCAAGGGAATTCAATTAGTGTGAGGTGCAATAGTTCAAACCAAGTAGAATCAGATAGTGTGAAGTCTAGTATTTTAACCTGAGCATTTTAGTAGTTACCAAGCTTTGCAGTTTCTACCAAGCTAGTAGTTCATGTAAAGTGAAGTTAGTGTTAATCAAGCTATGTGATGATTAGTGTTTATCGAGTGTAGTCATGGTAAACAAATAATTTAGTTTATATTGAGTTACACAGTATTCACCAAGTCACGAGTTCAAATTGAGTTCAAGACTACAATGAAGTAATTCGTATGGATCAAGCTTCTACTTCTATCAAATCCATGATGATGTCAAGTAGTGATAGTGGATGACAAGTATTAGATATTCACCAAGTTAGTCTTTAGAGCCTGAGTAACTAACTTAGTGGTTGAAGAAGGTGGAGGTTGTAGCTTAGTAGAAGAAGTGTTAGACACTTCTATCAATGATGTGCTAAGTTGTGAGGTAGTGAAGAGTGATTAAACATTTGATGTATCTATTGTGGTCATAATCAAACTTGCTGAAGTTGTTCCCAAGCTTGATATGGTTGCTAGTTTGATTGGAGAGTGAGGAAGCAAGGCAATGATTGTGGCTACTATGTTCAGAGGATTAGTTTCCTCATCATCTTCTTTGTCTTCCTCAGTAGTTTCTTCTTCTTTATCTTCTTCAACTTCTTACTTGTCAAAATGTGTTGCCTCAATATGTTTTTCTTCTTCTTCATTGTCATCATCCTTGACTTCTATAGGGAAGTCACTTTGCTTATGCAAGTGATAAAAATTCTTCCACATACTTGTGGCATTCTTAACCACATGCTCTATATCCTTTATCAAAATTAAATAAGTATTAAATCTAAGAGTCATCTTATCTTCATTTTTCTTTATAGACACTCTTACCTCAACATCTATGATGCTCAATGCAACTGCCTCAAGGTTTGCACATAGATATCTTTAGTTTTTTGCATAGAAAAATCCCATCTTGGCTTTATTTTCTCTAATAATTTAGAGATTTGGGAGGCTATTCGATCTAGTGAGTACTTCCATTTTCCCATCTTTGTTTATACTAGTTCTTCAACCTATTTCTTCTTAGCCTCTATCCTAGTTTCATACTTCAATCATTTGAAGTTGGTTATGCCTATACCTTCTTCCAATTGTTTTAGTTTTTCTTGGAAGGTGGGAGGAGGTTTGCTAAAGATAACTTCACTGTATTTCTTCCGTGATCTTCTAATGAACACTGTAGTGGATGACTTGGTGATGATCACCTTGCCTTTCTTCTTCACTAGCTCTTCTTCCTTTTCTTACTCCTCTTCATCAACATATTCTCCTTTACCCTTGGTTAACATAAGAGGTGTGCTAATTTTTAGTTTTTCTATCCTCCTCTTTCCTTTGTTAACTACCTATGGAAGCTTGACTTCAAGCTCTATCCTTGCCTTAGCATCATCATATGTTCAAAAGTGTGGTTCCTTCAAATCAAAAATTTCATTCATCAAGGCTTTAGTAATGTCTTTTACTTCATCAATGTTTACCTCATAGGGAAGATGCTTTACCCATACAACTTTGGGTTTCATTTCCTGAATGTAGGCTCTGTCATAGTCTACCATGAAACAAACACCATCTTTGTAATCTTCAACTAATTTCCTAGGTATCATGAACATGTTATTCATTTTCTCCTTGAAGACATGAAAATAATTATCCATTACACTAACAAAATTTTCTCCCATTTCCACAATATACTCATTGATTTGATATACCACTAGTACATCCCTTCTCCATTCTACTATGCCTTTTGAAGGAAAAAATTCTTAGGAGGGATGTGTGACTATGATCCATTTGGGTTGACAGTTACAAGTTTAAAAATGAGTGCTTTCAATTCTACTTCTCGGGCCAACATCTCTGACTCTTTCCTTGCTTTGCTACTACTGCTTGATGCTTCCATGGCTAGTCAATAAGCTATGAAAAACTTTGAAGAACTTAGCTGTAAATTCTACTTGAAGTTGCTTGATTGCTTTGCAATTCCTTTGATTGCAATAACACTTAGAATTCTTGATGAAAATGAATTTTTCCTCTTGAATTTTGTTAAAAAATTTCCATTAATGCTTGGTACAAAGGTAGCTATGATGACATCATGTATGACAGGTTTTCATCCACTATCAATTTGAATTGCTCGATAAAGGCTTCAGAACATGGTAATCAAACGTGTTCTTGTTGCTCCTGACCTTGCTTGATAGAATCTATGAATTGACCTTATTTAGTAGAGTTCATAACCCAACCTTTCTTGGTAGAGAAGCCAACTTGGTGATCACTAATATTGATATCACTTGATGATCCTTTTGTATCTTGAATACTAATTTGGATCTTTTCTTCCTTTCAATTGGAAATGGTGGAGTCACCCACTTCTTGAGCAACATGACCATCATTGCTTGAACTAGCTTCCTTGATAGATTTAGGAATCCATTGTTGCCTCATCTACTTTTTCTTTCTTTTCACCTTCAACTCTAATTGTATTCATGCAATTCTTGGCTAGATGACCATGTTTGGTACAAGTGAAACATCTTATCGTGGTATCTCCCTTCCTTGTGTGATGTTTAACACAATTCATACCAATGTGTCCATGTTCTCCATAGTAATGACATCTACACCAAGTGTTGTAGTCTCAATTGAATATTGCTTTCACAATTTTCTCTACTAGATTGTATGAATTGGATCTGTAATCTAATCCCTTGTGACCTTGTTTCTTTTATTTGTGACACTTACATTTAAATTTTGGTTTCTCTTTCCATTCATTGGCCATGTGACCATGATGATTGCAATTTTAGCATCTACTATTGAATTTTTCATTACCATTACTCTAACATTTTTTTGATGTATGATCTATCTTACCACAGTGATTGCAAGTAGGTATTTGATTCCTTTAAGCACCTTGTTTGGAGGATTCACCTTTTTCTTTGTATCCAATTCTTTCTTTACCCTTTTCTCCATAGAGGTTCTATTCATTTAGCTAATTCAATTTATTCATGTCTATTTGGAATTTCATCATTCTTTCATTGATTTTATTTTTATCGTTTAGGTCATTTTTCAATCTTTCACTAATTTTCTTGTCAGATCTCAGCTCATTTCTTATTATTTCATTGATTTGTCTTCCCAAATTTAGATCATTTCTTAATCTTTCATTGATCTATGTTTGGCTTATGATTTCCTCATTTGCATTTGAGATTTGATCCATAGGATCTGCATGCTAAAGGGATTGGTTCTGGATCTTGTTGTTCCTTCCATCCATTTCTTCTTTCATCTTGTTCCTCTGTTCTAAGATTTTACATAGTCTTAATGACTAAATTTCTTGTTCTCTTTTGAGCTTTCTTACTTATTCTTGTAGGGAACCATTCTTCTCTTAGAGTTCTTTGATTGTATCATTTGCTTCATCTAAACTGCTTGAATGAAAAAAGTCTTTAATTCTTTCATCAATGTACCTATGATCATTCATTTGATTTGCAAGTTCCTTCCCTCTTTTTAGGGATTGGGAAAGTTGCTCCTTAGCATTATTGAGTTATGGAATGGTCATTCCTAGACCCAACTTTTCATTGTCAATGGATTTGTCAAGTTTGAATATCTCCATTGTCTTTGATCTTTGGTCAAGTTGTCAATCTTTATCCTAAGAACCACAAAGCTTTGATTCCAATTGTTGGAAATATTCAATATTATGCTAAGTTATTGAGAGGTGAGGGGTGAATTAGTAACTTCAAAATCTTTACCAAATTCAAATCTTAATTGCAATAATCCAATTACCAGTTAGTTCATTAAATTAGATCTAACTACATGCATGAGAGACTGAAAAACATAAAGCATTCATAACACTTGAAGACAATAATTTGGTGACCCAGAAACCTTCCAAATGGAAAGTAAAACTAGGGTGGGGATGATATATATAAAAATTCAATACTACAACATAAAATTGGCTTATTAAGGCTTACAATGATCACGTCTAATGATTTTCCCTAATAGGAGCACTTAGGACTACTAGGTCCACCTTGTTAGAGGTTTTACAAACACATAATGAAGTATGCACTCTATAAAGATATTTGAGAAAAGATTTTTAAGTCTACCTTGTTAAATGATTTGGATTGATTATTCTATTACAATGAAACAATAGATCTTTAAATTATAACTAAATTTCTAATAGAGATTCTTTGAAGTACTAATTGCCTTTATGTGATAGATATGACTCTGTTGCTCCTTTTCTAATATGGCCTTCAATATATACTTTATCTACTGCTAATTCACATTCACATGCTTCTATTTCACATTATTATCATACACTCATTCTACCTTGGATATGATATAATACATTACATATATACCAATCCAATTTACATAATGACAAAGTTAGCTAGTATACAAGTTAACACCAATATTACAAAGTTAGCCCAAATGTAGATACTCAGGTCTTAAGATTGACTTGGTGAAATTTTGATACTCGACATCCACTATCACTACTCATCATCATCATGCATTTGGTAGAAGTATAAGCTCAATCCATACTGATCACTTCAATGTAGTCTTGAACTTGGTCTACATTAGTGACTTGGTAACTACTCTATAACTCAGTATAAACTAAAGTATTTGTTTACCATGACTGCACTCAGTAAAAACTAATCATTACATAGCTTGGTTAACACTAACTTTTCTTTACATGAACTACTAGCTCAATAGGAATTACAAAGCTTGGTAACCACTAAAATGCTTGCATTGAACTACTGGACTTCACACTATCTAATTCTACTTGGTTTGAACTTTTGCACTTCACACTAACTGAATTCCCTTGGCAACCACTAGAATGCTTGGTAGGAACTGTAGTACTTGGTGGCTATTGAATTACACTAAAAATTTTTGTAGACTATTCATTGAGCTCGGTAGCCATACAAAAATTGAATAAGTGTTGTCACTAAATATCAAACTTGACTAAATGTCAACAATCTTCCCCTTTGACATTAGTGACAAAAACACTTATCAACCAAAACTTATATACATCATAGTGTGATACTAGCTTGGTAAGGTATACAGTTTTTGAGATTTTCAAAAAATTGTCTTTGTAAGTATATATAGTATACTATATCTCTGTCTACAAATTCTTTACTATATACACTTTTTTTCCTTTGCATGATTCTCCCCCATACAATATACATAGTATCATAAATGTCTCTCCCCATAGATACATACTAAGTGTCTCTCCTCCTCTTTGACAATAAAGCCAAAGATTTATTCAATAATTATTTAGATGGAGATGCCAATATGAGAAAGAAACTTAGAATGTACCTTAAGCATGAGTGCTAGAGTTCTATCCCAGTTCTCTTACAAAACTTTGCACATATGTAGAGAAATTTGCACTTCTGTAGAGAGTTCTATCGTGTGATTTGTAGTGGAGAAGTTGTTTTCATGGATCAATGTTTTTGAATAAACAATATGCTTATGCATTGTATCCATGATGGGAAGGATCATATTCTAAATGTTTATAAATGAAGACTGGATCCTTGCTTCTTCTCTCAACAACTTTTCTTGCATATTTAAGAAGAATCTAATTTTCGTATGGTATACAAAGCTTGAACTAGGGTCAAGTTGCAATTTCTGTGCACTAGCCTTCAAATCTTTATCAATCTTTGTTAGTTTACTCTTTATCTCCATGGTAAAATTAGTAACATCACATAGCTTTCCAATAAGTGATGTTACATTTGTTGCAAGAGGTTTCAAGATTGGTAAAAATTGAGGAAAGATCCACTTGCTAAATGACAATTTGTAGAGCAATGTGCTCAAGCACTTTATTATCAAATTTCTTTTCTACTTTCTCAATCAATTTATCTTGAATGCTAGAGTCCTCATTAAACTTCTGGACTCCCTCCTCTAATTGGAACAAAAAGTGTTGAGAAGTATCAACTTCAACACCTATTGCCTCATCCAAAATGTTCTTTGTATCATCAATGATTTTATATTTTTTGTCTTTGTCCTCTCTCAATTTCTTTTGTTGTGCCTTCTTTTGGAGGAGTTGACCAGCTATATGCATTTGATCCATAGTGGTATTATTAAAATCCCATTTGTGAATTTCAATCTCCTCATCTAGGTCTATATCCTCATCTATCTCCTTGCCTCTACTCAAAAATCTTGTACTGAATTGAGCCTTGGGTTCAACTATCCTTATATTTAAAGCCTTTGAATCTAGAATGGAAACAATAGTAGAGATAATAGGACTGGCAGTGAAAATTGATATAGTGCCAATAGATAAAATACTGACTAGTATGCTTACTGAATCCAAAGCTAAAGTACTTATAGAAGTATCCAAAATTGTAGAAGACAAAATTGTAGAATCCAAAAGTGTAGAACTCAAAATTGTACTTACTACAAAAGAACACAAAATTGTAGAACATACTATATCAATTGTTGATGATGTTGACTTGGTGCCTAAAGAAGATAGAGGCTATAGCCTAGTAGATGAAGTGGTAGACACTTCTAGTAGTGATGTGATGAGCTGTGAGGTAGCAAAGAGTGATTCAACATTTGATGTACCAATTGTGGTCATAATCAAATTTGCTGAAGCTATTTCTGAGCTTGATATGGTTACCAGTTTTCTTGGAGAGTGAGGAAGTGAGGCAATGAATTTGACTGCTATCTTCATAGGATCAATTTTATCATAATCTTCTTTGTCTTTCTTTGTAGCTTCTTCATCTTTATCTTCTTCAATTTCTTCATTGTCAAAATATGTTGGCTCAATGTATGTTTCTTCTTCTTCATTGTCATCATCCTTGGCTTCTATAGGGAAGTCACTTTGCTTCTATAAGTGATAACTATTATTCTACATACTTTTGGCATTCTTAACCACATGCTCTATATACTTTATCAAAATTAAACAAGTAGTAAGTCTAAGAGTCATCTTATCTTCATTTTTCTTTATAGACTCTTTTACCTCAACATTTGTGATGCTCGGTAGCAACTGCCTTAGTGTTTCTGCATAGATATCTTTAGTTGTTTGCATAGAAAAGTCCCAATTTGGCTTTATTTTCTCTAATAATTCATTAGAGATTTGGGAGGCTATTTGATCTAGCAAGTACTTCCATTTTCCCATCTTGGTTAACACCAATTCTTCAACTTGTTTCTTCTCAGCCTCTGTCCTAGTTTCATACTTCAATAATTTGAAGTTGGTTATGCCTGCACCTTCTTCCAATTGTTTTAGTCTTTCTTTAAAGGTGGTAAGAGGTTTTCTAAATACAATTTCACTACCTTTCATCCTTGATCTTCTAGCAAACACTGCAATGGATGGCTTGGTGATGATCACCTTGCCTTTCTTCTTCACTAGCTCTTCTTCCTTTTTTGACTCCTCTTCATCCTCTACTTCAACAGCATCTTCTCCTTTACCCTTAGTTAACATAAGAGGAGTACTAGTTTTAATTTTTTCTATCCTCCTCATTAATCTAATATATCATTGGCACATCCTTTCTCCATACTACTATGCCTTTTGAAGGGAAAAACTTCTTAGGAGGGATGTGTGACTATGCTTCATTTGGGTCAAGGGTTTTAGTGATTGCTGGCACAAGTTTGAAACCAGGTACTTTCCATTCTACTCCTTGTACAAACATCTCTAACTCTTTCCTTGCTTTTCTACTACTTCTTGATGCTACCATGGCCACTCAGTAAGCTATGAAAAACTTTGAAGAACTTAGATGCAAATTCTACTCGATTTTTTGTGATCACACTACAATTCGCTTGATAGCAATAACACTTAAAATTCTTGATGAAAATGAATTTGATCTCATACATATTGTTAAAATTTTTCCATTAACGCTTGATATGAAAGTAGCTATGATGACATCATGTGTGACAAGCTATCATCCACTATCTATTCAAGTTGCTCAATAAAGTCTTCATAACATGGTAATCAAACATGTTCTTGTTACTCTTGACCTTGCTCGATAGAATCTATGACTTGACCTTACTTGGTAGGGTTCAAGACCCAACCTTTCTTAGTAGAGAAGTCAACTCAGTGATAACTGATACTAATATCAATTGATGATCCTTTTGTATCTTGAATATTGATTTGGATCTTTGCTTCCTTTCAATTGGAACTATTTGCATTTGATCTTGACAACATAGCTCCAGTTCTTCCTTCAAAACTTAGTTGAAAATGTTGGAGTCACCCACTTCTTGAGTGACTTGAACATTATTGCTTGAATTAGCTTCCTTAGTAGATTTAGGAATCCATTGTTGCCTCATCAAATTTTAAATATTATTTGATTTTTCTTTCTTTTCATCTTCAACTCTACTTGTATTCATGCAATTCTTGGCTAGATGACCAAGTTCGGTACAAGTGAAACATCTTATGGTGGTATCTCCCTTCCTTGTGTGATGTTTAACATAGTTCATGCTAATGTGTCCATATTCCCCACAATAGTGACATCTACACCAAGTGTTTTAGTTCCAACTAAATATTGCTTTCACTATTTGATCTACTAGATTGAATGACTTGGATTTGCAATCTGATGCCTTGTGACCTTCTTTCTTGCATTTGTGACACTTGCCTTCAAATTTTGGTTTCTCTTTGCATTCATTGGCCCAGTGTCCATGCTGATTGTAATTGTAGTATTTACCATTGAATTTTGCTTTACCATTACTCCAAAAAAATTTTGATGTATGATCTATCTTACCATAGTGATTTCAAGTAGGTCTTTGATTCCTTTGAGCACCTTAGTTGGAGGATTCATCTTCTTCTTTGTATCCAATTATTGCTTTACCTTTTTGTCTATAGAGGTTCTGCTCATTTAGCTGATTCAACTGATTCATGTATGCTTGGGATTTCATCATTCTTTCATTGATTTACTTTTCATTGTTTAGGTCATTTTCCAATCTTTCACTAATTTTCTTTTTAGATCTAAACTCATTTCTTATTCTTTTTTTGATTTATCTTTTCAAATTTAGATCATTTCTTAATCTTTCATTGATCTATCTTTGGATCATGATTTCCTCATTTGCATTAGAGATTTGATCCACAAGATCTACATGCTAAAGGGATTGGTTCTAGATCTCATTGTTCCTTCCATCCATTTCTTCTTTCATCTTGTTCCTCTATTTCAAGATTTCACATAGTCTTACTAACTAAATTTCTTGCTCCCTTTTGAGCTTTCATACTTCTTCTTGTAGGGAACCATTCTTCTCTAAGTGTTCTTTGATTACATCATTTTCTTCATCTAAACTACTTGAAGGGAAAAAGTCTTCAATTATTTCTTAAATATAATGATGATCATTCATTTGATTTGCAAGTTCCTTCCTTCTTTTTAGGGATTGGGAAAGTTTCTCCTTAGCTTTATTGAGTTCTAAAATGGCCATTTCTAGATCTAGCTTTTCATTTTCAATGGCTTTGTCAATTCTAAATATCTCCATTGTCCTTGATCTTTGCTCAAGCTATCAAACTTTATCCTGAGAACCACAAAGCTCTGATACCAATTGTTGGAAATATTCAAGACTATGCTAAGTTACTAAGAGGGGAGTAGTAAATCAGTAACTTCAAAACCTTTACCAAATTTAGATCTTAATTGTAATAATCCAATTATCATTTAATTCATTAAATAAGATCTAACTGCATGCATGAGAGACTAAAAACATAAAGCATTCATAGAATTTGAACACTTTAATTTGGTGACACAAAAACCTTCCAAATAGAAAGTAAAATTAGGGTGGTGATGATACCCGCAAACCTTCAATACTATAGCATAAAGTTAGAATGTTAAGGCTTACAATGATCACTTCTAATGATCTACCCTATTAGGAGCAATTAGGACTACTAGGTCCATCTTGTTAGAGGTTTTACAAACACACAATTAAGTATGCACTCTGTAAACAGATTTGAGAAAAGACTATTAAGTCTACCTTCTTAAAATATTTGGACTAATTCACCTCTTAGAATGAAACAATGGATCTTTGACTTACAACTAAATTGCTAATAGAGATTCTTTAAATTACTAATCACCTTTATGTGATAGATATGACTCTACTACTCCTTTTTTGATATGGCCTTCAATATATACTTTATCTACTGCTAATTCACATTCACATGCTTCTATTTCATATTATTATTACACATTCATTCGGCCTTGGATATAATGCAATACATTACATATATACCAATCCAATTTACATAATTACAAAGTCAACCAATATACAAGTTAACACCAATATTACAATGTCAACCCAAATGTAGATACTTGGGTTCTAAAGACTAATTTGGTGAAGTTTTGATAGTTTGTGTGTGCTATCACTACTTGGCATCGTGAATCATTTGGTAGAAGTAGAAGATTTGTCCATACTAACCACTTCAATGTAGTCTTGAACTTGGTCTACACTAGTGACTTGGTAAATACTATGTAACTTGGTATAAACTAAATTATTTGTTTACTCTGACTGCACTGGGTAAACAATAATAATCACATAGCTCAGTTAACACTAACTTTTCTTTACATGAACTACTAGCTTAGTAGAAACTACAAATCTTGGTAACCACTAAGATGCTTGGGTTAAATTGTTTGACTTCATACTATTTGACTCTACTTGGTTTGAACTATTGCACTTCACATTGGCTAAATTCCTTTGGTAACCACTGGAATTCTCATTAGGAACTATAGTACTTAGTGGCTACTAAATTACATGGAAAACATTGTACAGTATTCAAAGAGTTTAGTAGCCATACAAAATTTGAATAAGTGTTTTCACTAATAACAATCTTGATTGAATGTTAATAGAAGTCATTTGATTTATATGATTATTGGATCTATCTTTGGGAGTTGTATGTAGATCCACACATTCCTCTATTCCCAAAAGATCTTTTACCTCTAGTTGCAGTTGCATCATCACTAGATGAGATCACACCTCCAAATGCTCCTATTGCTACTCTTGATCCAGTTTTAGCAATAGATGCTTCATATTTAGTGTAGCAAGAAAAACCATGTCTTCCTACTTTAGCTTCATGGGATGACTTCTTTCCAAATATTGTAGGTCTATTTGTGGAGTCTCACATTGAATATGTGGGAGACATCATCGATGAAATTTGTCTTCTCTTTGTTGAGGTGAACCCTTCATCCATTACTATAGTGATAGATCTAGCATAAAACTATTTAGCATGTCTTCCTACTCTATTGACAGAGGATGATTTCTTGACAGATATTTCCAGTCTGTTCATAGAGTCTCACATTGAAAATGTGGGAGATATCATTAATTATATTCATCTTCTCTTTATTGAGACAAATACTTCATCCATTACATTAGTGATTGGTTCATGTACTTCAACATAGCAAGGTACACTTTGTCTTCTAGCTCCAACATTTGTAGATGATTTCTTGACAAACATTGAAGGTTTGTTTGTGGAGTCCCACATAGCAGATTTGGGAGACATCTTAGATGATCTACATCTTCTCTTTGATGAAGTAGATACTTCTCTAGTTGTGACAAGGGCTCACTTTGACCCTCCTATCCATTCTCTACATGATCAATCTTTATAGGTTGATATGATTGTGGATGTTTATGTATAATAGTTGTATGAGGTCTCTTTATCATTTGAGGAGACACTTTGTTCTTTAGGACATGTTCTTCATGCATCCTTGCTAGATTCACACTTCTTCTTAGTATTATCTAAAGGAATTACCTTTAGTATTGACATGGGGATAACTGAGAAGATTTCAAAGGTACCATTGATCATTGGGATTCTTTCTACACATAGGGGAAGCATCTCACTTGTCCTTTTTCCATTGTTTCTTCCAAAAGGGAGGAACATTATTCAACAATCATGGACCAACTTCTTCCTTGGAGCAGCTATCACTAATCAACACTCTTCATTCGGTGGGGGGATTCTACCTTGTCTCTCTTGTTCTTCTCTCTTATGGGGTTTTGTCCTTCTCATATTTCTCTTTTTTATATACTTGATGTATGTCATAATGGGGGGTCTTCATTACTCCATCCATCCATGCATCTTGTTTTTTCATCTACCTTTTTGGGGGATAGTTTTTTCCATGAGGATTTCCCTCTTTCTCTACTTTATGAGAGATGCATTTTATTATGTACATGGGTACCTAATATGGCCTAGTAGCTGTGATCCATCCTGCATTTTCATTATAGCTTTTGTAAGATCAAGTGAATTCCCCTAAGTTTCACTTATGGGGGGCTATTGGTGTAAATAAATACTCACCACTTACACTTACTTAAGTTTACTTAGGTTAATGCATTATTTTATTATATCTTAGGTGAGACACTTAGGAGTTTGCGTACTCTTATGGGTTGTCATATTGACAACACTGGAATAAGCAACTATAATTCAACACATGGTATCTACAACACTAGAGTTTTCATAATTAACTGAGTTGTCAAGTAGACAACAAAGTTATTTTCACTCCTATTTTAGTACATGGTGTCTACAACATAATTCTACATGCTACACCTTTGTAGGCTTACCCTTTTATCATTGCACTTACTCCTATGCTTAATGGAGGATTACCCACACCTAGTGGACATGTGCTTAGTTTTATGACTTATCATGTTGTTGATTCCTAGGCATTCTAGATGCATCTTAGAGGCCTTTATATAGAGGCACTCCTAGTGTACTTTCACATTAAATTGAATGACAACACATCAATTTTGGATATTGTTATTTTGATCATATTTTGGTCTACTATTGTGCTTGTGCTAGTTCCTTGATCTTGGGTGAATTTTTCCATAAAGAAAATTCTTATTTGGTATAATAGCTATACAAAATTCTTACAACTGCTTCAATCTAAATTTTATTATCCAAAGCATCTTTAACATTTCTATTTTCAAATTCAGCAAGTAAACATGTATCTTTCAATTTGTTTCTTGTCATTGTTCCAACTGATTTGTCTCCAATGATCTAATCAAGTGCATGATGCCTTCTAACATATCTTTCTAACATAGGTTCTTTAGATTTGGAATGAGTTTCACTAATTTCATCATGAACTTCAGTATCAAGAATGGGTCCCACTATCTGTGACTTGGGTCCATCAAACTCAGTTTTCCCTTGAAGTAGCTTAGTAGCCTTTGACTATGATTCGAGCCTTTCAGACTATGATTAAAGTTGTATTGTCTAAAACTCAGTAGCTATTGGATATTTTGGGGACTTGGGAGGTGAATCCTCCTTTCTTATAGATAGGTTTGGCAAGGTATTAGGTTTATAGTAAACAAATCTTTTGTAATCCTCTAGCTCTTTGTTGCTTTTATCTTCAATCTTTTCTACAAACTCATCAATTCTCACATGTGCACTGTCTTCCATTTTATGAGTAAAAAAATTCAAACACTTGTATGCTTTACTTCTATATGAATATCTTAGGAATATGCCTTCATCACCTTTGACATCAAATTTTCCTTTTCTAGTTTCTTTCAAGATATAACATTTAATACCAAATACTTTCAAGTAACTTACATTAGGTTTGCAGTGACACCATAGTTCATAAGAAGTTTGATTTGAGTGTTTCTTCAGCTAGACTCTATTTAAGGTATGTACTATAGTACAGATTTCTTCCTTCTAGTATTTGATTGCAACATTCTTTTCTATCATCAATGTTCTTGCATAATCCATAATGGATATATTCCTTCTTTTAGCTAGTCCAATTTGCTAAGGTGTACTAGGGGTTGATACTTGTCTTTTGATTCCCTTTTCAATGCAAAATTCATTGACTTCATTAAAGATGAATTCACCACCTCTGTCTAATCTCAAACATTTAAATTTCTTTTCAATTTCTTTTTCTACTCTTGCCATATACCATTTGAATTTTTGAAAAGCTTTAGATTTTTCTTTTAGATACATTACAATCATCATTGTAGAATAGTCATAAACAAAATAATGAAAAAATTATCTCCATTGTAACTTTCTATTCCCATAGGTCCACATAAGTCTATACGCACAAGCTCAAAGACTTCTTCAGAATGATAATTCTTTCTTTTGAAACTAGTCTTTCCCATCTTGCCAATTTGACAATTTTTGCATAGACCCATATTAGGTTTCATCAAGCTAGGAATATGTCTTACTCTTCTATATTTTTGTATCTTAACTAGATTATCAACTTTTAAATGAAAAATTCTTTTGTGCAATAACCAACTTTCTTCTAATTGAGCAATACAACATGAACTTTCATTGAGATCAAGATAAAATATATTACCTTTTATTTGTTTGCTAGATCCAACTAGATTTCATTTTCCATCCAGTAGTTTGGCCTTTCCATCCCTAAATTATATGTTGAATCCAATGTTATTCAATTTTGGCACACATAATAAATCATTCTTTAGTCCTTCAACCCAATAAGCATTGTCATAAATAAGTTCTTTGGTCAAAAAAATACATCCTTTTCCTTTTATGCAACAAGGTTCATTATTTTCAAATCTCACACTACCACCATCATAATATATCATTTGATCTTCACTGTTGTCAAAATATTTAGCTATAAAACAAGATTTTTTACCATTTTCCTTGTAGTCCTTGTAATTTTTGAATTCCTTGTTGCCTTTGTGCTTAATTATTTTCTTTTCATCTTTGATTTCTCTATTTGGGCACCTAGTAGCAATGTGACCAATTTCTTCACAAGAAAAACAAATTAGAGGATTTTACCTTTGTACTTTCCTTAGTCTTTGGAATATTTCCTTACAAGTGGGGCTTCAACAACTTCAAGATCACTATCAAAACTTTCTTTTTCTTCTTCACTTCCTAATTGATTGGCGTTTGATTCCTTACACTTTTTCTTGAGTGAGAGTTTGGCTTCAAATGTAGAATCAATACCTTTGGAACTAGGAACATAGTTATCATAGTTATCCAAGTCAAAAGCTATCAATCTTCCAACTAGAGTATCTAAAGATATTTTTTTTATTTGGCTCACTTTTCATCTCTTGAATAGTAGACACTCTAATTGTATATAGATAGGAAGAAGGGTTCTGAGTACCTTTCCTATGATTTTTTTGTCATCAATGTCTCCTCCAAATGCTTTGATTGCACTTGCACTTGCACTTGCACTTGCTTTTATTATTTCCACATATTTTGCAATGTTTTCATCTTCTCTCATTTTCATCTGATCAAATTGACCTTAGATACTTTCTTCTTTAGCTCTTCTTACATTGTCATCCCCTATATAAATGTCTTTTAGTTTGATCTATATTGTATGAGCTATTTTGCAATCTTTTACTTCATCAAATTCATCATAACTAAGAGCTAATGCAATATCAATCATCATGATTCTATGATTCTTCTTTTTAGCAATGTCTTCAATTGATAATGTTCTAGAGGGAGTCTTATATTTAGTATCAAGATACTTACAACCTAAATCACTAATAGTTGTTAGATGTAATCTCATAAGTCCTTGTCATGTTGCAAAGTTGTCTTGGTTCAACTTGGGAATCTCTCTTCTATAAGGCATCCTAATCTTTACCTTAGGTCCTTGAAACCTTCTCTACAAGCAACAAAAGCTTTGATAGAAATTTTTGGAAATATAAGAAGAGTAACTAAGAAGGGAGGGATGAATTAGTTACAAAAAAAAAAAATTCCCAAATCCCTTAGATGTCAGTACAAAATAACCTCTAAAAACTAAACTCTGTAGATGCTCAACAAACACACAAAAAATGTTGTAACTTAGTAAACACTAAAAATTCTTGACAATTACTTAATATGCAAATCTTAAGATATTATGTGTGATTACTATTATTTTAACTTAGGTGCAAACACATAAGAGAAATAGTATGAACACATTTGACACCAAGATTTAACATGGAAACCTAATTTGGGAAATAACTAGCAATTGCAACTAGTTACTAATTTTCACTCTTCTGAAGTGAGCCTTCTTAGGAGCTAACCTTGTTAAAGGTTACAAAACACATTGTTAGATGTGATTCTATTAGAGGATTTAATCACCCTATTAGGAGCGGCCTTGTTAGAGGTCTTTAGAAAATTCAATAGAAATGCCACCTTGTTAGAGGATTTACAAATAGTTGTTAAGCCAGCTTTTTTAAGAGATTTAGATCATTGCTACAATGGTTAGAGCATAACAATGAGATGACCTAATTTTAGATGCAACTAAATTGATGACTACAGATCTCAATTCTAGCTTGTATACTTAATCCTTCTTGATCAAATATATTTTTCAGCTCCACAAGGATATTTTGCCTATATAGCCTTTTGATTCTCTTCCTTTTACCATCATCAAATCTTCAAGTATCTTCCATGTATTCACACTTCCTAAATCTCAACTTGACCTTATACTTATATCTTTCATTTTGTCAAGCCATCTAGAATACAACTTAGAATAATTAATATTCATCTTCTCAATTGGCTAGAACCATCAGATAAATTAATTGCACTCAATAAGCCAAAATAAGAAAATCCTTTATTAGCTAACCTTGGTCAATAGACACTAACTCATTAACCAAGTGAACTTGGTCAACACTACAATTAAACAAAATTCCTTTGGTAACTGAGTGAGCTCAGTTAACACTAGTTCCATCCAACATTTCGTTCATTAACCAAGTGAGCTCGATTAACACTCAACTTCTGCCAACTTTCCTTTGGTGCTCGAGCTAACTGTGTAGAAGTTATTTTATAAACTTGGCAAACTTTGGAATGCTCAGTACACATAAAAAACTATCTTTAATGCCCAAGTGAGCTCAACATACATTGACTGGCAATGATATGACATTTTGTATAACATCAAAGACAATACATAATTAATTAACTATTTCAACAGTGTATGTCAATGTTGAACGTGGAAGTAGAGTTAGTAATAAAAGTGAGTGATTAGAGTAGAAATAATTTTAGTTTTTCAAGAAATTGTAAAGGTGAGGAATGAAGTAGAAGTACCTTTAGGGTCAATTCCTAGTAATCTAGGTACATGAAGACAATATCTAATGAATACAAATAATCCAAGAAGAAGCACTGCCTATGCGGGCTTGGACAAAATGATTGCAAAGACTTATGTGTTTGTTTTAGGAAGACAACATACATTTTATCTACCTCCATCCTATTGATAAACTTGAAAAATAAATTGGAATCCTATAATTTCCATGGGATTAAAAAAAGAATTTCTCTTAGAACCATATTTTTTGAATATCTTGCATAGTCGATGGTCATTGGTAGTGTCCAAAAATATGAATGACATCACTAGTACATTATAGGTTAAATTTTGATCTAAATTTTTCACCAACATATGAAGATACTTGTTGAATACCATTTATTTTGTCTTTATGCACAAGTTGGTCAAAATTTTGACCAACTTGCGTTCAAATAAAAAATAGAAAACTTTATTTGTTACTTGTTTATTTCATTTTTGTGCTCTATTGGAGCTATTGTCACTAAGCATCTAGTGTGTGGAAATCTTTATTTATCATTTTTGGGAAGGCTAGGGACTTACAACTATGGGAGATAAATACTAATTTCTCATGGGAGGAAGGTTTAACAAGGATGGTAGGAGCTTTTGCTTGAACTTGTCCCTTCAAGAAACTCATACTCAATTGAAGAGTTAGATTTGAAGGGTAATTATCCATCCGCTTAATCTTTAAGTATTTTTTAGAAATTTTATAGAGTATTTTTAGTTGCCATAATAATAACATATCTCATGGGAGGTATGTGGGCTTCTAGTGGAATCTATATCTTTGATACCCTAGTTCTAGCCCATCCAAATCCACCCACCTTGATTCAAGAAATAGTTCTCTCCAAAGTTTTTGGAAATCACTAGAATGACAATATCATTTCTCTCATTTACCTCTCTAATCTCACTACTTTCTTCATCCTTCTTGACTCTACATATATGAGTTGATCCACTACATAGATACTTGTGTTTATAATCACTCATTGCATACTTTATATTGCTTCTATACCGACCTTCACAATTTGGGGCCTTTCCCTAACTCTATTGAGTAATTATTCGAGGCTATTTTTAGCTCTACTTAAAAAAACATTACAAGGATTTTTCTTCATCCCATTGCAGCAATACATTGTTTCATCTCAACACCCTTTTTCTCTTTAAAACTCTTGTCACCAACATATCTCAACCATCACCTCCTAAGGCACCAAAAATAGTTTACAAGTGACAAATGAGACTCCAACAATTGAACAAATAGAACCTCCCGAATCAATGAGAAAAAAAATCTCAATATTAATTTTTGGGTTAGAAATTTTTATGCATATTAAAGATGTTAGTAGAACTATAAAACTAATCTAGGTACCTATAATTTTAGATCTTATGGAGTTATTTGAACTCAGTAGTTGGCATCATGTCTGATTTTGGAAGCCATCTCCCTTGTGATCTTTTGAACATGAAAAACTGTAAGTGCGAGATAGATTATGACAAATACCCCCATATAATGCTCCAATGCATTCATTCAAGTTAACTTCCCTACATTCATTCACATCTATACATTCATTGTTGTTATCATCAAGAGAGAGGAAATATTTTTATGTAGTCCACTACAAAGTATGATCTATACATGCTTATAGTAATATAGGAACACTGAGCGAAATCTAAAAGGAAATAATAATAGAAAATACCATGATAATAGGAGATGAAACTAAGTTTGTCTAGTGAAATTTAATTAATAATCTAAAGTGTCATAAATTTACTGCTCATCATATGCCACTCAAAAGTGAAAAGATAACTAATACATACTTGGAGATCATAAAGGTGTCGAAATTAGAAAGTAGAAAGTGTGAAGATCAATATTCCTATACAACTGGTGTCTTTAGGGTACCCACTCCCTTGATAGCCCTCAAAGAATTTGCATGCATGGGCTCCCTCCATTGCATTTAAACTTATGGTTTTTGCGTCCAAGTAAACCTCTAATAAAATGATGATTAAAATGATCCTACGTAGTCTATGCCCAAGAAACACGATCTAGGGGATGATTTAAACATAATTACATTTCAATTATTACAAGAAAAAAATAAAAGATAAAATGGGACCTTTATGTAAAAAACATGCATAGAAAATCTAAAAGCACAACCAAGGAGTGCAATAGTTATAAATCTAGATTGTTCCTAGCCATATATAAGTAAGATAATCAAAAGTAATAAGACTCACAATTTTTTTTAAAACATTCATTTTGGAGATGATAGAAATAAATAGTATGCATTAGACATTTTCCAAGTAGTAAACTATACTTGGGATTCTTGTAAGACTTGCAGACTATTCTATACTTAAAGTCCTAATTTGGGACCAATTTCTATCCAATTGGAATCTATTTCTTAATGTTAACTAGGCATACCTATCATTGGATTCATAGTTTCAATTGTCTATATAGATTAAGATTTGAAGGGTAATTATCCACTCCCTTAAGCTTTAAGTTTTTTTAAGAAATGTTATTGAGTTTTCTTAGTTGCAGTAATAATAGCATATCTCATGGGAGGTATGTGGGCTTCCAACAGTGTGTATATCTTTGATATCCTAGTTATGGCCCATCCAAATCTAACCACCATGATTCAAGCAATATAATTTTCTTCTTCTCTTTAAACACGCCTATATTTTTGTGGGATTGCAATTTTTGTTCAATAACTAATTAGAATGATCTCTTCTTTCTGTAGATTGTTGCTTGTAGAGTAGTAGTCAGCGCATACAATTTTGGTGTAGTAGACTTTAAAGATACAACTATGTACAAGGAAGCTATTGAGTCTCAAGAATTTTTTAAAGAGGCACCTAAAACACCTAAAACTCTATAAGAGGTATGCAACTCAAAATTGAAAGAATAGGAATTGATTTTACTATCTACATTTGTGATTATAGATTGCTAGAGAGATGAAGTCTACCAAATCATTAGGAGGAAGGTTCTTTGTTGATCCAACAAGTGTGAGTTTCTCATGAAGCTTGATTTCATTTTGTTTTGGTTGGTGTAAATAATTATTCACTATTTACACTTCACTTAAGTTTAGTTAGGTTAATGCATTATTTTATTATTTTTTAGGTGAGACACTTGGGAGTTTGCATACGCTTATGAGTTGTCATGTTGACAACACTGGAGTGAGAAAATCTAATTCAGAACATGGTGTCTACAACATTGGAGTTTGCATAATTAACCGAGTTGTCATGTAGAAAACATAGTTATTCATACTCTTATTTTAGCACATAGTGTCTACAACATAATTTTGCATGCTACACCTTTGTAAGCTAATCCTCTCATCATTGCACTTAATCTTGTCCTTAATGGAGGATAATCCACTTCTGGTGCACATGTGCCTTATTGTAAGACTTATTAGTATGCTACCTTCTAGACATTCTAGAGGCCTTTATATACAAGCACTCCTAGTGTGTATGTACATGTTTTTTGAGATATTCATTCTCATATTGATCATAATATTTTGGTCTACTATTGTGCTTATGCTTGAGTTCCTTCGTCTTGGATGAATTTCTCCCTAAGGAAAATTCTTACATGGTATCAGAGCTGACAAAAATTCTCTTCACATAGCCTTTTGAGACTGATCTTGCTTGACCTCTCTAAGGACACCTCAACCCAAATCTAGTGTATTGTAGTCATTGCGAGCATCTAGAGCCAAAGTGGACCTTGCCATTGCATCCAAAATGTAGATTCAGTGAAAATTGACTATAAATTTGCCTATATTGGGCCATAGTCAAATTTGAGGAAATTGTTTTTTTGCAAACCAGAACCCAAAGGCCTGATTTGCAAGTATGGTATATCATTTCATATCTCTGAATTTAAATTTTAGATATACATATTTTATTATTTCAATCTCTACAATTGTTAGATTGTGGTGACTAATCAAGAAAGTACTATGGCTGACGTTGTAGCTGACATATGGCCGACATACAGAAAACATGTTGTAACCCTGAAATGGCATAAAATACTTGTATAAAAGGGTTTAGGGTTAGGTATTTTCATTATGTTGTGATGCAAACTTGCTTCTTGCGGCAGTATTGAGCTGTAAGGGATTATGGATTATAATCAAGTTGTAATCACTAGATTGTAATAATATTGGACTTGCAGTTTGGTGGACATAGCCTAGGGATTGGGTGAACCACGTTAAATATTACTGCCATGTGTGCATTTCTGTGTGATCTATTATTTTCTATTATTGGTTATATTTTCATGTAGTTTTTTATTTCTATCTGTGGTTTTATCCTAACAACAATTTCTCTACATTATTTTTTGGATCTACATATTTTTTATGAATTTTTTTTGGTCATCAGGCCTGTAGAGGAGAGATTGTTTGTAGGACAAGATTAGTGCTTGTTGGTGCAAATTAGATATTGGCATCATATTTAGAAGGTTAGAAAACCCCCATATTGACTTTTGTTTCACCAAAATTAGACATCTATGGTGAAATTTAGATTCATTTGATTTTTCAAGCCATGATGGTGGTGATTCAGGAAAAATAACAATAGAGGTGATTTTCAAATAGCAATATCTCCCTTATATGGACTCCTTTTTGTGAGCAATGTTTTTTGTTTTGTGGTAAAATTTTGTAATCTACACATTGGTGCAAGATGTTTGAGCTCTTTTTTCCTAAATTTTTCTACATGTCACAAATCTCAATTTTTGCAACCTCAAATGCTTAGTACAAGTTTACTTGGATACATAATTAGGTTCCATTTTTTTGAAAGTGAATAATTGTTTGTGTGCTTTCTAGGTCTACAATTAGATTAGAGGCTTGTGTGGACAAAAATACTACTTTCAGAAATAGGCCCTAAATTGGCAACTAGCTGTAAAGTGTTTGAATCATCCACTAGGCGGGTTTCTTTGATTCTCTCTTGCATTTTGGGGGGTGCATACATTCATTCATCTCATGGAGGAATTTTGGTGCACATGTCGGTAAATTAGACCCACATTGACAAAAAAGAACTATCACAAATGGAGTCCTTTAATCATTGATCATCTAAGAAGTGAGCATCAAGAAGTATTTCCTTATTTATGTTCCAACAACTGATCTTTGACATTAAAGAACAACAACCTATTAATAGACTTTTAGATATCATTATATTGAATATCAATTCAAACTATTGGCTTGTCACTAAAAATCTCATTCACCCTTATGATGTGTGGATGGCTCTTTGGAAAGAATATTAAGATCCAATAGTTCCTCCTTTTCTAGAAAACATTCTATCATTATTCACTTCAGTAATGGTTCCTTCAACTCGAGATGAGATCACACCTCTTGATGCTCCTATTGCTACTACTGATCTAGTTCCATCCATAGATGCTTCTAGTTTAGTGAAATAGGAAACACTATGTCTTCCTACTTCAGCTTCATGGGATGACTTCCTTCGAGATAATGTAGGTCTATTCTTGGAGTCTCACATTGAAGATGTGGGAGACATCATCAATGATATTCATGTTCTCTTTGTTGAGGTGAATACTTCATGCATAGCCATAGTGATTGGTCTAAAACAACAAGGTACACCTTGTCTTCCAACTTTAGCATCAGGTGATGACTTCTTGACAGATATTTCAGTTTTGTTCATGGAGTCATACATAGAAAATTTGGGAGACATATTTGATAATCTACATCTTCTCCTTGATGAAGAATATCCTTCTCTAGTTTTGAGGGATCACTCTGACCCTCTTGTCCATTCTCTACATGATTAGTCTTCATAGGTTGATGTGATTGTAGATCCCTATGTATAGCAATTGTAGGAGGTCTCTTTATCATTTAAGGAGATAGTTGATTCTATGGGGCATGTTCTACATCTATCCTTGCTCAATCTACACATATTATTTTTAGTGGTATTGGAAAAGGTGACCATTAGCATCAATACAAGGACAATTGAGTAGGTTTTAGAGACACCATTCATCATCAAGATTATTTCTACACATAGGGGAAGCATCTCGTTTGTACCTCTACCATTGTTTCTTCCAAAGGGGAGGAACATTATTCAACATCATTGGATCAACTTCTATATTGGAGTAGCTATCACTAATTGGTACTCTACATTTATGGAGGGGGGACTACCTTGTCACCTTCTTCTTCTCTTTTATGGGGGGGAGTTTTTTCTCTAAGATATTTTTCCTTCTCACACTTATCTCTTGTATATACTTGATGTATGTCATAATGGGGGGTCTTGAGTACTCCATCCATCCATGCAACTTATTTTTTCATCTCTCTTTTTTGGGGAGGATTTTTCCCATGAGGTTTTTCCTCTTTCTTAGCTTTATGAGAGATTGCATTGCATTATGTATATGGATACCTAACATGACCTTATAGCTAGGACACATTATTCATCTCATCCTAGTTTTCATAAGCTTAAGTGCATTCCCCTAAGTTGCACTTAAGGGGGGTGTTGGTGTAAATAATTATTCACTATTTACACTTTACTTAAGTTTACTTACATTAATGCATTATTTTATTATTTCTTAGGTGAGACACTTAGCAATTTTTGTACTCTTATGAGTTGTAATGTTGACAACATTGGAGTAAGCAACTCTAATTCAACATATGGTGTCTATAACACTAGAGTTTGCATAATTAATTTAGTTATCATGTAGACAACAAAATTATTTGCACTCCTATTATAGTGTTGGTTTTTGAAAATGTTACCCATTTCCAATTACCCTGATGAGAACAAAACACATCTAGGGGCAGCTAACTCCCATTTTCAACATGCCCATTTAGACACCAGGCCAACTATAAGGCTATACTCCTTCTGCACTTCAGGCTCTACAAAACCTAGGTGGGTGAACCTATAGATTCCTTATATGGTACCAGTTGTTAAAGCATACACTGAATCTATTATGAAGCAGATAAAACCCTTATTTCTCCTAAGAACTCATGAAATAACATAGACCTACACAACCAGATGTAGATCTACGAACCTCATAAGCTGAGTGAGGGAATTCTATGATAGCTCTTCAACATGAAAGGGGAAAAGTGTTTGATTTTTTATGTTGATTTCAAGAACCCTCAGATATGCAGCAATGAGAAAGTAATGACCCTGTAGCTGATCAGTGCCTAGTCCATTGGGAAAATTCATGGATCACAAACATACATATGAATATCTAAGACATGTGTGTATCTTTAGATATAGATCTATCTATTTAACTTGTAAATAGACATCTATGTTTAGTTTAAAATCTCATTCTTACCTGATATCCTCCTCAATAAATCAGCAACTTTGTTGATTTCTATGAAGCATTTACACAATTCCTTGAACTATCAGCAATAATGAAACAACATACAATCTTTGGGGACTGCAACTACGACCTAAACTCTTTGTTCAGAGATCGTAAAACATTGTAATTCAATGAGAATGGAAACAAGATTCAACTGAAACTTAATTATCTGCTACTCTTTGCATTATTTCCTTGAAAATATACAATCATATGCATGAAATGAAAGACATGAAACAACCTAACAGATCTAAACTATCTATATTTTTCTTCCTACTGCTGTTCACATGAGAGAAATTGCTGAAGAATGGTATCACAGATCTGAAAGAACTCAAGATTGGAACCATGAATGGTCTCTTAGTTCAAAAAGACTGGAACCTCTGATATGAAATAGATTGGATATAGCATATCAATAGCAAGATGTGTTCCCTTTTCCTTGCTGAAGTTTCATGTTCCCCAGTTAAGCTTTATTCATGATCAGTAGTAGGTTGTAAAATTGGATGAAAATTGTGTTCTATGACTATCATAGGTCTATCTTCAATCGGTCCAATTTGCCAATACTATTGAGAAAGTTTCAGAGTCAAGAATTCATTTATAAAGTGTAAATTCTTTTCAGGATGTCAGTGATCTGCAAGTTTCTCCTACATTGAAAGTCTGGTTCAAATTTGTCAAGTGATAAAATTATGTTTTATTTCTCACCAAGTGTGAGTGGTGACTCTCAAATCTCTGTACTAGTTTGTTCCTAGTTGATTTCATTGCAAAATTTTGAAGGACTTTCAGTTGTATGGGCAGATCTGAAGCTGTTGATAGATCTTGGAAAAGAAGTTTTAAATTCTTGATAAGCTTTTAAGTGCTATTTGCAATCTGCTGTTATAAATAATTGAAATGTAAAAAATGAATCACAGCAGTGATTATTATTTTCCTCTTGCAAAGAGGTGGCGACTCTACAAAGTTTGATCAATGGTGTAAAGAAATTTAGTCTTGCACCTGTGCCAAATCAGCAGATCAAAGTTCAGCATCAACACTGGAGGTATTTTGATTTTCATGCTTCTTTTCATGGAAGTCAAGTGTTTAAAAAAGTTTCCTCTATTCAGTGATTTTCAGCACTAGAAAGAAGAGGTAGAAATTTTGTTTTATAATGGAGTCAGACCTCAGATCTAAGATTAATTCACCAAATTCTAAGAGTTTGAAAATTGTGAATAATAACATTGTTATGTTGAATAGATTGGTCTACAAAAGGATTGTCAATATTATAAGAACTGAAGTAGGCAGTACTCAAGGTCTAAGTGTTGAACAATGTTATTTAAGGCTTAAGTTAGTAATTAGTAAGATGCCTTTTCATTGTAGACCTGAGGAATCTTCACTGCCTAGTGTTTTCCTTGATGTTCTAGTACCCGATTCAGTAAATTGGCCAACACCTATAATGTTACAAATAATTTTGCAAGTTGAAAGGTTCATTGAGGAGATGGAAAGCAATGATTATAGATCTCATGAAATATCTCCTAATGATAATGAGTGCACTAAAAGCCAAGGTAGTAATGAATACAATGAGTCCATAGAGCAAGATAATCTGTCTTCCGATTGTGAAGAGTTGGATTCAAATGTTAATGAATTAGGAAATAGCACTCAACATGAAAAGGATGGATATAAAAGAGAAGATAAATTTTGTTACAGTACATATGAAGTTGAAGAAAGTTGTAACAACAATAGATCCAATGATTGCCATGATAAGAAAGAATGTTGTAATAATTCTGATTGTCCATATTGTTACACTAATGATCTTCCTGTTGTAAGTTCTTCATGTTGTCCAGATGATAACCACAGCTGAGAGAAGATTTGTGAGGCAATCTTCTTGAGCTCCAATGAAATCTCAGAATTATTGGCTCATGAGTTTGAAAAGAAAGTAAGTATCTCTAAGGATCTTCATGTGTTCTCTCATAATACTTTCTCATTTAGTCAAATCAATTCCTTAAAGTTTGATGTGGAGAAAGAGGTAGAATCCAAACAATCTTTGTTGGACTTTGGAGGTGTATATAACAGAACCTCAAATGTTTTTACACATGACGATTTGCTGGATATAGGGAATGTTAATGAAGGAAATTTTAATGCTGTTTCAAATTCTTTTCATATTGATCTTGCTGAACATTTTTTTGATGTTTCATATGGTGAAGTGGAAAATAGTGAGTGTTGTCAATCTGGTTATAGATTTTCTTCATGCACTGATAAGTCTTGTGAAGATAAGTTCAAGGTGTATTCTAACTTTTAGTTTGATGAAGAAGATGATAGTGATCAACATAGTTTGGATCAGTACTGTCAGAATGAGTTTTCAATTGTGGTGACTAATCAATTGTTTGAATGTGAAGAGGTTTTAGCAAAGGATAAATCTGATTCGATGAATAACATGGTTGCAAGTAGGCAACGATCATATTTCACATACTCTTCATTTACGAAGGCACAAGGTGAGTTGCAAGCCTTTAATACATGCAACTTGGTGAATGATATAGAATATGAAGTCTTTGTGTTTCCGATCAGCATGCATGAATCATTGTTGGATTTTGATTCTAAAACCAGTTTGTATAATTATGAGCATGCTGATTTTTTCTCTCATAATGAGCATGAAGTAAAGGGTAATTCTGATATATGTATGCATTATGAGAATGAAAGTGTGAATTCAGTTTGGCCGAGTGTTTTGCTTCAAAGTGCTAATCTGATTGGTGGAATTGATGGGAAAGAGAGTTCTAGTTTGCCTCAGAAGGATGTAAATGAGAATAAGGCTTTTGACAAAGGTAAGGAGTTCTGAAACTTTTCGGTGGCCCGGGTCATCATGTGTACATAGTAGAGTAGTTTCCCTACTTTCAATAAAGCTATTCAAGAAAGTTTTGTTGTTCAGGAGAGTTTTGAATTTTTGGAATGGTTTTCTTCTTCCAAAAATCTGAAATCTTTCCATGCCCACAAGGGACATGCATCCCCAAATAGAGCCACTGTTGGCACTAAAAATTGCATGGTCAATTTTGAGAACCTTTGAAAAAAATCAAGCCCTTAAATGCTTTTAAATGAGATTGTACTTGGTTGTGAATCTGAGGCCTAAGAGGTGTTTAATGCCTTTAGCACCTTTCATTTAGTGCATCTATGTGTTCTATGAAGTTAAACTGACATTTCGAACCATTCTGCGAAGTCCCATTTTGAGCTAGTGTCAAAATTTGCAATTCTGCCCAAGTGTTAAATAGCGATTAGAGGCCCAGTTTGCATTTCAATATCTTTTACCCTGGAATGTTTCATGACTAGCCACTTTGGGGATGTTTAGTATGCATAACAAAGAACTTATGTTTCAGTTTTCAAGTCATTTAAAATCCGTTTGACTAGGTTTTGAACCCCCCAAAGTTGGTCCTTTATTGTTTTGTGCATTTGACTAGTTCACAATTCTGGGAAGCTCTGTTTGACTAATCAAATCTTTGACCCAGTTGACCCAAATGAAAAAATTATTTTTTCATTATATTCCAGGGGTCAGACACTTCATATGTTTCAATTTTCAGGTCATGAAATATCCATTTGATCAGTTTGCTAGCATGATAAAAAACCCAGTTTGCATTGTTTTGTTATGGCTAAGGTATCCTGATTGATCTGTACCCCTGTTTGGCATGTTATAACTTTGATCCTGTGATTGGTAAGCCTAAATTTATTGTACCATTGTGTTGTGTCATAAAAATCCTTCAAGTATGCCAATTCTCAAGTCATGAAGAATCCATCTGCATACTTTCTTGTGTTCGTCCGTTTACCAAAAACTACTTTTTGACATATTTGCTAGTTTAAAATTACTAAGTGCCTATTTTTGAAAATTCGCCAAGTGCATCCTATGATTTTTCATGAGCCCAAAACATAGAATTACATTCTCCTCATGGCAAAGAACCTATATCCAGGTTTTTAGAAGCTCAAGTGATCAATAACCCCAATTTATAATGGCAAACCCAAGCCCAGTTTATGTTTTTTAACACTGTTTGCCTGCAGGATAATTTAAGTATGGATGTTTGACTATTAAAATCTTTTGATTGGGAATTCGTCAGAGGCTAAGAATTTTCAGTATGATAGAATGTGCAGGATTGAACACTCATGCCGATTTTTATGGCATGGTTACTTGATTGAGTCAGTTTTTAAGGCCACCTGGCGAGCCTCAAGACACAAAGTTCACAATGATGCGAAAATGATTAAAACTTGTTTTCAGTGGATGTTTCGGTGCTCAAATTTTATTCTAGTCAGTTTGAGATGTTTAGTTCATCATTTTTCCCATGAGTTGTTTAGAAACAAAATTTTTTTAGCCGGACCCTTTTTGGAGCCCGGCTAAATTCATCAGAAAATAAGAAATCAGTTGAACAGAACAAAATCACATTTGTTTTGAAGGACAAAAGATGTGATTTATGAAGATGATGACAAAGATAGGTCTCATGATGTTAAAGCTCATTTGCTTGTTCCTAACAACCAAATTGGATGCTTGCTTGGTAAGGGTGGAGAAGATCAAGTTTTATTCACGGGGTAAAGAATAGCTAAGGAATATCTTTTAACCGAAATAAGTATTTTATTTAGACAAAAGACAAAGTACAACAGCTAAAAATCCAGATAATTGCAAAAGCTAGTGGGTTTGTATTTCACTAATGTATCTCCCTTGCAGCAAATATGAACTACAGTACACCCAAATTTTCCAGGAATCAATACTAAGGGTGCTTAGTTTTCAAACTTGGTATGAAAATGCATAAATTGAAGCATTAAAAAATGAGTGCATATTGCTGAATGGAGCTCTACCATATTGCTGAATGTTGAAAGAGGAAGAGTTTTAGAAGAAATTGCTCATGCATGGGAACATTCAAAGCATGAGCAAGAAAGAGCAATTTACATGAAAGAGAAATATGTGCCAACTTAGCAAGTGTTCCACCTTTTTTAGAAGGAGACCCTCACGTTTGAAGAAGAAAGGCAGAAGTCACGCCAATGCAAAAAAGAAAAAACAGTGTTGAAGGCAGACTATATGAAAAACAAACTCCACGCTAGCTCAAGGCAACGCCCAATCCAGAGGGAGCAGGCTGCTGCTAAAAGGAAGAGGAGGCACCATGATTAAAGGGAGGTGTCACCAAAGAAAGAGATACCACAGTTAAAAACACAAAACGTTTTGTCCCACATTCGCTGGGGAAACGGTTTTTATAACCTTTAAAAACAAACCATCACACATTAGATTGTGAAGTAAAGTAAGAAGGCTTTTGGAAGCCAAGGTTGTATGCAGGCCCCAGTAGCCATGGATGACATCAGCAAGAGGTTTAAAGGGAAAATTTTTAATCAAAGATGCCCGTTTGCTAGTGATGTGGCAGCAAATGAACATGATTGTGCCACATGGCAGATTGGACGATGCCTGCATTCCCGTAATAATAAGTTGTGGGGAAGATAAGTAATGCGGGAATGCGGGCTTGCGCCACGTGGCAGCAGGGCCCAGGCTAGGGGTGAGGTAGGCAGGTGATGTGGTGAATATGCAGCCAATTAGGGGCTACCACGTGGCAGCCGGGTGGCGCCCAGTGGACCCAATAAGAAACAAAGGGAAATTTTTGAAATGCAAAAATAATTATTTTATTTTAAATTATTTTTCAAAATAGAGATTCACGTTCAGTTTTTTGTTTAATCAAAAAGGGGGTCTTTGTTTCTAAAGTTTTAACTTTAGAAAATTTTCCAAATTTTTCAAAAAAATTTTAAAAGGCAAAGATGTGCAGAGCCATAGTTATACCAGAGGGGCGATTTTTAAATGAAGATTTAGTGGGTTTTTGATAAGCTAGATATGCACTCCAATATATCGCTGAAACTGGGAAAAGATGAAATTTTTGATTCTGAAGTTGGTTTTTGCACAGGTATCAGTCTGTTTGAGCTACAGGAGGATTTGTCTCAGGTACCTGAATTGCAACCATATTTAGACCAGGAAGTTCAGATTGGTTTTTGGCAAGGTAATGACTTGAATATGCATAAAAAATGGTAAAAATGTAGTTGGGGTTGAATTGGTTACATTAAAATTAGTAAAAACTCACATTTTCACCAGAATTGCATAAAGTTTCAGATATTTTGGCAAACAGGGAATTTCATCATTCAGTAGGAGATACTTGTGAATCAGTTAGAGTATAATGATTAAACAAAAAATCAAATCAGATTGAAGACAGAGGTTAGAGAGAGTCTTTTCAGTTGTAGGAGATAAAATTCTAAGTGGACACATGTCGATTGCAGATTCAATTTGAGAATTTCTTCAACCTATATATTTCTCTTTCTTTCTCATAGGAAGGGTTCCAATTTTTTTTGAACTAAGAGACCATTCATGGTTCCGATCTTGAGTTCTCTCATATTTGTGATACCATTCTTTAGCAATTTCTCTCATGTGAACAGCAATAGGAAGAAAAATACAGATAGTTCAGATCTGTTAGGTTGTTTCTTGTATTTGATTTCATGCATATGATTGTATATTTTCAAAGAAATAATGCAAAGAGCAGAAGATAATTAAGTTTCAGTTGAATCTTGTCTCCATTCTCATTGAATTGCAATGTTTTATGATCTCTGAACAAAGAGTTTAGGTCGTAGTTGGAGTCCCCCAATATTGTATGTTGTTTCATTGTTGCTGATAGTTCAAGGAATTGTGTAAATGCTTCATAGAAATCAACAGGGTTGCTGATTTATTGAGGAGGATATCAGGTAAGAATGAGATTTTAAACTGAACATAGATGTCTATTTACAAGTTAAATAGATAGATCTATATCTGAAGATACACACATGTCTCAGATATTCATATGTATGTTTGTGATCCATGAATTTTCCCAATGGACTAGGCACTGATCAGCTACAGGGTCATTACTTTCTCATTGCTGCATATCTGAGGGTTGTTGAGATCAACATAAAAAATCAAACGCTTTTCCCCTTTCATGTTGAAGAGCTATCATAGAATGCCCTCACACAGCTTATGAGGTTCGTAGATCTGCATCTAGCTATCGTATGTCTGTGTTATTCCATGAGTTCTTAGGAGAAATAAGGGTTTTATCTGCTTCATAATAGATTCAGTGTATGCTTTAACAACTGGTACCATATAAAGAATCTATAGGTTTACCCACCTAGGTTTTGCAGAGCCTGAAGTGCAGAAGGAGTATAGCCTTATAGTTGGCCTGGTGTCTAAATGGGCATGTTGAAAATGGGAGTTAGCTGCCCCTAGATGTGTTTTGTTCTCATCGGGGTAATTGGAAATGGGTAACATTTTCAAACACCAACATATAGCACATGGTGTCTACAACATAATTTTGTGTGCTACACCTTTGTAGGCTTATCCTCTCATCATCACACTTACTAATATGCTTAATTGAGGATAATCCACTCTTAGTGGACATGTGCCTTGTTGTGAGATTTATCTGTATGTTGACTTCTAGACATTTAGAAGCATTCTAGAGGTCTTTATATACAGGTACTCCTAGTGTGTACATACATGTTTTTCGAGATATTTATTCTTATATTGATCATACTCTTTTGGTCTACTACTGTGCTTGTGCTTGAGTTCCATGGTCTTGGGTGAAATTTTCCCTAAGGAAAATTCTTACAGTTTGTTTGTTTTTCTTTGACACATTTCAAGGAGGTGTGCTTTTCTAGAAACCACAATCTGCATTTGAAATATTTCCTCTACATCACTTAGCTCAAATTTTGTCAGAATACTTCAAGTAGGTGGGTGGTGGTAAAATGAAAAGTAAAATAATCATCTCCATCCTATACCCCTTCTATACACCAAAAACTAGGGTTTTCCACAAAGGGGATTAGGAAGATGACTGCATTTCAATTAAAACCCTACGCATAGGTTAGGGTAACAAACAGACACAAAATAAAATATATATACTTCAAGATAATCCTATTCAGAAACAACTAATTAGTAAATTCACCAAGAACAAAAAAAGAAAAAAAAAACTTTCGACATTTAAAACATGTACCTATTGTATCTTTGCAAGGAAATCTCAAAATGGTACTTGTTGTCTACACTTATTTCCCCACAAAAAATTTCTTTATTGATTCAAATTCCATACATCACAACTCCAACAACCTTCCTAGGTTAAAGAACATTCAATTTATAGTCCAAGCCTCTTTACCTTACATATTCATCCCTACTTGTTTGGTCAAAACAAAACTATGACTATTGACCTTCCAAATTTGCAAGAAAAGTTGTATGACAACTTTTTGACTATTTTTACACCTTTTCAATATTCCAAACAAATAACTTCAAATACCTAACAAAACTTGATAAATCATGCAAGAACTCTAAAAAAACATAAAATTGATATTTTTGGTCAACTCATAGTGTTGATGTACATTGACTAAACTACAACTTTCTCATAGGTCTTATTACAACATGCAAGAAATTTCCCTAAAATGCATTTTAGGATGCTTGAGATTAACTTATTGCCATATGTCAACTTGGACACTTATTAATCACCTAATCTATCCAAAATTGGATGCTTGACCATATTGTTTAGGATCTTGGGCCCCTACACCTCTACCCCACTTTGACTTTTTGTACATCAAATATATAAGAATTCCAATTTTTTGGAAGATTTAACAATTTTGAGTTTACTAGAACCTTTTCCAACTCTTCTCCTTCTCCATCTTCCATTTCTACAAATTCTTTCTTTTTGTTTCTATGATTGGATTTTGGGAGGTGATACTTGTAATGAAATCTTTGGCTTCTTCTAACATTTGGAACTAGAACCTTCTAGCTTTTTCATATTGTCATTTTCTCTCTTTTGGTACTTATTAAGTTCAAAATTAACAATAAAAATTCAAAACTAGAAGTCTACTTTTGTCCTTGCTTCCTTTCCAATTTCCTTAACAATAAATCTTTAACAACAAATAATCAAAAAACTCAAATTTTGCAGTAGTACTTGAGGAGCTAAGAGATAAAATACTTTGATTATAAAGTTGGGCCAACATGTTCTCCTCAAGTGAGCTCAAGTACTCCTCATGGCACAATGATTTGTAGAAGACCACTATGATTTAATGAGATATAATTTGTACCATGCTAACTATAAACTTACTATAGACAAACAATAAAATTCCAAGGTGATGAGCTTGGTGATTAAATATTGTATAATGAGCATTATATATCGTATAATTAACAAAGAGTATTATAAGCATATAAATTTTTATTAAGTATAATATGAGTGAATTTATGTGAGGTGACCAAATTTTTCTTTCAAAACCATATGTGCAAATATAAGCATTAAGTAGAACATGTCCAATATTTTTTGTAGATATATACATTAATTAGACCAAATATTTATTTCAAAACCATAAATGCAGATATAAACATTAAGTAAAACATGTCTAATATTTTTGCAGATATGCACATTAATTATACCAAATTTTTCTTTCAAAGCCATATGTGTAGATATAAATATTAAGTCCAACATGTCCAATATTTTTTTAAATATACACATTAATTTCGCAAAACTTTTCATTCAAATCCTATGTGCAAATATAAACTTTAAGTACAACATGTCCAATATTTTTTTAGATATACACATTAACTAGACCAACTTTTTCTTTCAAGACCATATGTGTAGATATAATCATTAGTTAACATATGTCTAATAATTTTGTAGATATATTTTTCTAGGAAGAAAGACTGTGCCTAGCAATATGAACCCAAAACAAAATAATGAGACAATTTCTAAATTGCGATCATAGTTCTGAAGAAAAGTTGATAAATGCAATTGTCCTTGCAAAAAGTGTAAGGGCTTAAAGAATCAAAGAATTCTAATCACAATAGCCCAAAGTCATTATAGGAAACATGGTCATATTGAAGGGGGGCACAATTCTAGTTGATTGATGAATGTGGATTTCCAGCTAGAGGAACATGGAGGTGTAAATATCTAAGATGAGGATAACACTCCCATGGAAGAAAATGATAATGTGCTAGAGGACATGATTGAAGAAGATGGTATTGGCATAGCTGATGAAGATTCTCACAATGATGGTACTAGCACATTTTATAATGATGATGGAGATGGTTCCTATATACCTATACCTGAGAAGTCATACAAGTCTCTATACCAAGTCTCCCAAATAACTCTTCTCTTTGCTATAGTGTTGTTGGTGAACTTGAAGGATATAAATGTTTTATCCAATGTAGCAATGACATGTATGCTAAGGCATGTCATTTTTATCATCTTCAATGTTAGTATATCATTACTATTCATCATATTAATAATTCATATTTTTTGTTGTAGGTTGATAGGTGATTTTTGTTACCACCATCCAACATTCTACCTCATTCATATTGAGAATTATCTACCATTATGAATCAAATTGCAATGAAGTATTAGACAATACATGCATGTCCCAATGATCATATTCTATATCATAAACAACATGAATTTGCAATAGAATGCCTTAATTTTCATATTAGTAGATATCAGTTAGATCAAATAACAAAAAAGGTGTCTCACAAGGTTCTTCAATATATTCTCATTATTCCACATCTTGAATGATTATTTAGGTGCACTAGCTTGGCACAATTTATGGATACCATGCATGCAATAGAAGTCAAAATGACATTATGTGAATGCCTATGGATTGTTTCTACATTTAAAGAGATACAAAAAAATATGGCCACACTTTATAGAAGAACCCCATCATCTCAAGCTTTCATTGGTAGTTGACAGTGTCAATCCATTTGGAGATATGAGATCTATTTACTTAGTGTGGCCTCTTTTTGTCATTAACAATAACATTCCTCATTAGATTTCCATAAAGAGGGAGCACATAATGTTGTCAATAATTTTACCAAGATTTTTTTCATTTGATAGTTATCTAAATTAATTTATAAATAGTGCATCAAAATGGTCATAATAATTATGTAATATTTTTGTTCATTCAATTACTAAGTAAGTACCAAGTTAAAGATGTGAATGTGTATAGTGAGCCTCTTATTGACCAGTTTTTGAAGTTATGAAATGGGGTCACTATGTATGACATCTCTAGACCAATAAGATAAAGACAATTTCAATTTCATGCAATGCAATGGTTTTATGGACAATAAATGATGCCACTGGGCTAACTCTTTTTTGTAGTATGTTATATTGTTAAGGTCACATATTTTTGCTCTATTATAGTGCTTACACATTATTGTTGTATGTTTAAGTTGTGTATAAAAATTTTATATGATCCAATTTTACATGATCTTTTAAGTCTTTAGACAAAGAGAAAATTTGCATGTCTGATTTGTGGTCCAAAGATGAAATCTCATCATTTAATAAGTTTAGGAAAGTATATGTTCGATGAGTTTAAGAACTTTCTCCACAATAATCATAAGTATAAAATTACTAAAAAACATCTTTTTAATAGAAAGAAGAGACAACATCAAGACCACAAAGAATGACACCTCATCTATGGAAGTTGAAATATAGTCAGCTAAATCACCGAGGTAATGTCTAGTTTATTGTCTGAAATCTAAAATTTATATTTTGATATTGTCTTTTATTTAGTAATGATGTAATTGATGCTTGTTAAGGTTTTCAAGGCATCAATAACTAACTTCTTAGAGGAATAAAAAGTTATCCTACTCAATTTAGTAGGCTACCATACTACAAGGATCTCCCAACCATGCATTTGTTTGATGCTATATATATTGGAAAGAATGTAACATAAAGACTATGTAAAATATTGGATTGAAGGCGTGAGAGAAAAAATTTTCAAAATTTGTAATGACATTCATGAATCCAATTTTGCATTGAAAATTTTCATTGAATCAATAGTAATGGAGACCGCATAAATATGAGTGCCCTTCCTTGGTTATTAATGGAACAAAAAAGTGATGCATTAAAAGAAGTCATAAAAAAAAAAAAAATTCCATAGGATTTGCTACAAATATAAGTAGTCCTAAATCAAAGAAAGGGGATTTTGGGCTAAGGTTGAAAATACATGATCAATATTTCTTCGTAAAAGTAAGTCATGTTCTCTATTTAAAAATTATTTATATAACTACATGTACAACCAATTATATTATTTCATAACATATTAAAAAGATCATTTTTTAATGATTGTAGTACATCTTACCTCTATCCCTCCCACACTAGTTTGATAATAGTATTAAACAAGTTCTATATGATCTCAAAAAATACATGAGGTTAGAAGTGTTATTTCTTAGATTTATTGTGCATATATTATATTTATGACTTTCTTTAATTTTTATGTAATTTATTATATATTTTTATCTAAAATCATATTTATATGTTCTTGTGTGTTGAATCTCTTTTACTTATTTATCATCTAGAGAAATTGATATAAAAGATGTAAAATATTCGAAGAGAAAATTTTTATAACTTAGGTGTGAAATGCAAAAATGTCTACCTTCAACATTTTCAATGCTCAAGAATACTACCACATACATCAAGCTGAGGAGATTGAATTATAGTCAAGATTGTTTACGATATACAAATGTAGTACATCCCACTCATAACCACATATAAAGAAAATAACTAGACCGGTTAGAAACAACTTATATTTATAATGGATAAGAATTAATTAATTACAATACCATCTTATAATTACCTCTCACTTTCCTCAATATACCTTTCCCCATCAAGTACTCCCCTTCAAATCTATTAATGGAGTTGGGATCTCAAAAGAGGTCTACATTGAACTTTGATAAAAAGTTGGAAAGATATTCACTAATGTACACCATGGTTTAGTATACCATTTATCCCTCTACCATAGAACCCTCAAAATGTGCTCTTTTTCAAACCAATCCCTTCATAAATTTTAAGTTCCTCTCAACCATCTACATTGACTTAGTTTGTATAGGTTGACAATATGGATTCAACAGTCTCAAGAAAATGGTTATTCATTAACATGAGATAGTGTTGCATCATTGTTTCAAGAAGCTCATCGTAATGAAGATTCCAATGTTACACCAATGGTACTTGATCTAGCATACGACTTAAAATATAGAAAAGTATGTAAAGAAGTTTAATATTGACTTATAGATTGATGAAAATAATCAGGACATTTGTGAATAATTTCATATAAAACACAACAAAGCTATGTACTACCATGGTCATAAATTTCATATAAGAAAAGTTATACAAAACAAAGAAAACTTGTGATTCTAGGGTAAGTGCATATCTCCATCTTTATTACAAGGTTTGGGCCTACTTTTTATGAATTGCATAAAGGTAAGTTACAATAAAGTTGTTGAATTGATGGAGTATGTAGGACCTTGTTATAAATGCAACAATTGGATGTGGATTGTGTAATACAAAAAAAAGTATGTGTATGTATGCATTGTTACTAAATTATATACAATGCAAAGAAAATGATCAAGGTAAAAGGCTTGCTATGTATATTGATAGAACACCAAAAGAAATGGGGAATATTAAAATATTTATAAATAGTTCTCGACTTGTGTCAACTAGTAAGTGGTTGAGTTGTATATTCTAGGTGCATGAGGGAAATTATTTTTCTATATGTGTGATAAAATCAATAAGCGAAGGGGAAGAGCTTCTAATAGATTACAATTTGAATCATGTAGATACAAAATAATTTCTTATCATGGGACTGGTAAGTATAAGATTTAAACCAATTGCCTCCAATTAATATTTGACTCCAATATACAATCTATTATTGTTTATTGCTAAGAGTTACTAATATTTTTCACAGGACTGCATGGATATAGCACAAGGCACAGGTGGAGATCTACCAGCTCACAGATATTCAATGAAGGTAGACCTTGATTAGTGTAATTGTACAAATTATATAGAAAAAAGTTTCATATTATTATGTTCTCTTCTTTATGGCTTTGGAGTTATTTTGATTGAATTTTACTAATATTGATGTCACAACTTGATACTTATTGATAGGGAAAAGTGAAAATGACAGTAGATCAAATGTGATCTAAAACATAGGAATCAGTTGTAGATGAAATCACCCATAGAACTAACCCTATATTAATGTCCCATAAGCTCATAAAAAAATATAGTGGTAAAATTCTTAACCTTTCCCTTGAGAGAAACATAACCTAGGAGACAAAGGCAGTGAAAGACGAATTGATACTTAGAGTCAATTCTTTGAAGGTAAGTAGTAATTAATCTTAAGAAATAATAAATATTCAATACATGTTTATATTATATAGTATCTCATGGATCATGATCTAAAATATTATGAGTTCTTCTTATAGGATTTTGTAACACCTACAAGACTACATGGTCAATATGTCGAGGGTTGTAGTGCACAAATTTCATGTAAGTAAACTTTCTCTTTACCACATTATAACACTTAACTTTGATCTTTATCCATTGTAAATGAAAAAAAAAATGCTACAAATGTCTTTTCTTAAAATGTGGCTTGATCCTTTGGATGTCCTCGACAATCATGATTTGATTTATGCTCCAAAGTCCATAAAATAATTCCTATGAGAAGAAAGAATAGAACAATTGTACACCACATTCTTGCATCAAATTTCTACACTATTGTAGTTATACAAATATAACCCTAGTATGTAAATGAAAATTAACTCTAGTGTACCAAATATACAATGTGAGAATTATATCTTTCCATCCATAGAAACTAGTCATAGCTACAAGTGTCATCATTCCATACATATAATTTGTATATGAAACCACAATAAGAAGTTATTCATTTCTCCCATAGAAACCAATCATTCCATACTAATATGATGAGAGAGTTGGATCTATTGCTCCAAATGAAAGAATTATTACATGAATTTGACTAGCTACATGTGAAACAATATGAGAAATAATAGGAGATTGTCGCCCTACTAGTGCAATATTGTTTGTTTTCATCAATAATATAACACTTAACTTTTATTTATAGATGCTTAAGCTAGCTAGTATCCCATTTGATCTTTATCCATTGCAAATTCTTTTTCTAATAATGTATTCTTAAGCTGATGATGAAGTGTGGATGCCTCCTTTAGTTGTCATTCTGATATTTTTTACTGTATTGTTGGCAACAAGAAGCTTGCAAACATCTTCAACTATGCTAAGTACAACTAGTAAAACCTTGTTTTTCTATATTTTGTCATGTGCTAATCATACATTATTATTTTTTGTTGGGTGAATTTTATACTCATGGACATAATTTGTGTACTAATAGATAGACCTTTAGTTGATAGAACAATAGAGATCAGTACTACTAAAGCTGAACCATTTCCTAGAGCAACTTGTGTGACTAGTACTAGTTCATTTGTGGAGACATTATGTTGGAACAATTGATTAATTATGTATTATCTTTGATTTTACACAAAATTTCATATCATCACTAGTAAGTGTATGCCAAGCTTACTCAAGCATTGAAGATAGTTTTTTATGTCTACCAAGCATTCCAGAATGTGACAAGTATAGAAGATAATATCTACCAAGTTTACTTGGGTGTCAAACAAAAGGCTTGTGAAAGTTAAATGTTAACCAAGCTCACTCAATTAATGAATAAAATGTTGGATGGAACTAGTGTTAACCAAGCTCACTCAGTTACCAAAAGAAAATTGTGAATATGTAGTTTTAACTGAGTTCATTTGGTTAACACAGGAAAGTCATTTCTAAGTTAGTTTCTACCGATCAAGGTCAACTAATTTAGTTTCTACCAATCAAGGTTGACCAAAAAAAGATTTTCTTGTTTTGGCATATTGAGTTCAATTGAATTTTCTATTGGTTTTATCTAACTAAGGAGATGAATATTAATTATTCTAAGTTATATTCTAACCAACTTGACAATATGAAAGATATAAATATAAGGTCAAGTTGAGATTTAAAAAGTGTGAATGGATGAAAGATAATTGAAGATCTAATGATGATAAGAGGAAGAAAATAAAAAGGATAAGCTGAATATCCTTGTGAAGATGAAAAAATATATTCAATCAAGAAGGATCAAGTATACAAGCCAGAATTGAGATCTGTAATCAACAATTTAGTTGCATTAGAAATTAGGTCATCTCATTGTTACTCCCTAACCATTGTAATAGTGATCTAAATATCTTATAAAATTTGTCTTAACAACTATTTGTAAATCCTCTAACAAGATGGCATTTCTATTGAATTTTCCAAAGACGTCTAATAAGGTCACTCCTAATAGGGCTCACTTCAAAAGAGTGAAAATTAGTAACTAGTTGTAATTGGTGGTTTTATTCCAAATTGAGTTTCCACATTAGATCTTGCTATCAAATGTGTTCATGCTATTTCTCTTATGTGTTTGCACCTAAGTTAAAATAATATTAATCATAGAGAATATCTTAAGATTTTTATATTAAGTATTTGTAGAGCATTTTTAGTGTGTTTGTTGAGCATTTGTAGAGTTCAATTTTTAGAGGTTATTTTGTATGAATATCTAAGGGTTCTAGGATTTATTTTTTTAGTAGCTAATTCACCCCTCCCCTCTCCGTTACTCTTATATTTCTGGCAATTGGTATCAAAGCTTTTGGTGCTTGTAGAGAAGGTTCCAAGGACCTAAGCTAAAGATTAGGATGTCTTACAGAAGAGAGATTCCCAAGTTAAACCGAGACAATTTTGTAGCATGGCAAGGACTTTTGAGGTTACATTTAGTAACTATCAGTGATTTAGGCTATAAGTATCTTGATACTAAATACAAGAATCCTACTAAAATATTATCAATTGAAGATATTGTTGAAAAGAAAATTCATAATATCATGATGATTGACGTTGCATTTACTCTTAATTATGCTAAATTTGATGAAGTCAAGGAATGTACTAAAACTTATGATATGTAGATTAAATTGTAAGGCATCTATGGAGGAGATGATAATGTTAGAAGAGCTAAAGTAGAAAGTCTCAGAGAATAGTTTGATCAGATGAAAATGAGAGAAGATGAAAACATTGTAAAATATGTTGAAAGAATCAAAACAAGTTTGAGTGCAATCAAAGTAATTGGATGAGACATTCAAGAGAAAATAGTTGTGAGCAAGCTACTTAGAACCCTTCTTCCTATCTATGCAATTAGAGTGTCTTGTATTCAAAAGATGAGATATGATCCAACTAGCACTATAACTTTGGATGCTCTAGTTGGAAATTGACAAATTTTGAGTTGGATAACTATGATAACTATGTTCCTAGTTCCAAAGGTATTGAGCCTAAATTTCAATCCAAACTCTTGCTCAAGAAAAAGAGTAAGAAATCAAAGGTCAATTAATTAGGAAGTGAAGAAAAAGAAGAAAGTTCAAATAGTGATCTTGAAGTTGTTGAAGCCCTACTTGGAAAGAAATATTCCAAAGGTAGAGGAAAGTAAAAATGTATGATTCTTCTAATCTTCTTTTCTTGTGAATAAATTGGTCACATTGCTGCAAGGTGCCAAAATAGAGAAAATAAGAATGAAAACAAAAGAAATAAGTACATATGCAAGAAGGAATTCAAAAACTACAAGGACTACAAGGAAAAAGGTAAGAAATTGTGTCTTATGGCTAAAGATTTTGATAATAGTGAGGATGAAATGGTATACATTTCTATAAAAGATGAATCTGATGATGAAGGAGATAAGATGGAACTTATCTTTCATGTTAGCAAAATTTATACATGGATTATTGATAGTGGCTACTCACATCATATGATTTAAGACAAAATAAATTTTGAGCACATGCAATATTATGATGGTGGTAGTGTGAGATTTGGAAAGAATGAAACTTGTTGCATAAAAGGAAAATAATGTATCTCATTGAAAAATGAACTTATATATGATAATGCTTATTGAGTTGAAGGACTAAAGCATAATCTACTAAGTGTGGCATAGTTGAATAACATTGGATTCAAAGTAGAATTTATGAATGGGAAGGCCAAACTACTGGATAGAAAAGGAAATTTGGTTGGATCTAAAAAATAAACAAAAGGTAACCTATTCTATCTAGATCTTAGCAAAAGTTTGTATTTTATTGCTCAAGTAGAAGAAAGTTGGTTATTGCACAAAATATTATGTAATGTAAACTTTGATAGTCTAGTTAAAATAAGAAAAAACAAAAGAGTAAGAGGTATTCCTAGCTTGAGGAAACCTAATATGAGTCTATGCAAAAATTGTTAAATTGGTAAGATGGGAAGGACTAGTTTCACAAGTGAGAACTATCATTTAGAAGAAGTCTTAGAACGTGTTCATATAGATTTATGTGGAACTATTCAAATAGAGAGTTATAGTGGAGATAAGTTTTTTATTCTTTTTTCTTATGACTATTATAGAATGATGACTATAATGTATCTAAAGAAAAATCAAAAGCTTTTTAAAAATTTAAATGGTATCTGGCAAGAGTAGAAAAAGAAATTGGAAAGAAGTTGAAATGTTTGAGATCATATAGAGTTGATAAATTCATTTCCAATGAATTCAATGAATTATGCATTGAAAAAGGAATTAAAAGACAAGTATCAGCCCCTAGTACACCTTAGCAAAATGGTATAGCTAAAAGAATGCATAGATCAATCTTGGTGTTGGTATGAATTCTTACATGATAAAATTCCTTTGTCCAGATGTAGAAAAGTCAAATTATACCCATTAATGGATAATAGGGTTTCTAGATAAGTTGTCTATTTGCAAGCCTTTGAAAATTTTATAAAAACCCTATGTTTCTTTCCATTCATATTTCTTCGGGCGTGAAATGTTTGAATTGTCAAATTAGGCAAATATTCTTTCCCCTTTATATATCTTGCACCCTGAGCTACCTTTCCTCTTAGGTTTCCCAACCGTCTGATCTGACTAGAGCCACCATTGTCATTTCCTCGCTATTGAAACATGGACACTCTTTATGTATGGTGAGGTAGAGAGTGTAAAAAATTTACAAGACGGGACCATAAAATGAAGACACAGCAGTTAGAAATCGACATCAAAATGATGATTTCTCTGATATCTCGCTACCTCACTTTCAAAAAATTGGATCATCTCGAAATTAGTGAAGTAGCGAGGTGTCAAGAAACCAAAACATGATGGCCTCAAAAATTTATCGGTACCATGATTTGTCTAGGTGGTTTAATCAGTAATAACTGCTATTGTCAGAAGCGATGGGTCGAAGCAATAAAGATTTGATGGGTCCTTAATTTTCATGGCACTGAGTTTTATTGAAGTTACCTGAGCTTGCAACCTCGCTATCAGAAAATTTTGCCATATTTCCATTAGCGAAGTAGCGAGGCACCATGAAATAAAAATCTAGTGGACCTCAGGTGACGTAGATGGTGACTGAGACTAAAGTAAAGGTTTTATTGATTGCCAGCAGTGCGAAACTTCCTACATCATCAATGCCTCAGACCCACACCCAATTCATAAAGTATAAAAAAGATCTTCATCGTCAAGTTAAAGAAAAATTGACAATCCTCACTATCTCGCTTTGAAGAGTTGCAAGTTGTTTAAGTTATGTGACATAGCAAGAGTTGGGCCCACTACCTTTTTGGGAATTTCATGTAGTTTCTCTTAGATCAACGGCCGTCGCTGTCTCACCATAAAAAGTTGCTCGAACAATAGGTATAGAAAGATAGAAAATGAGGGCCACCACTATTTTTCTAAGCAGTACAATAACATATCATTGGCAAGATCAAGATTAGATCGAGGGGTGTTGCTGCTTCACTATGGAAAAGTGCTCGTTCTTTATGTATAGTGAAGTAGTGACCTACTAACACATGTCCTCAGTCACCAGTGGGTCTAGATAGAAGCGCCATTAGGGAAAGATCTATATACATGGGAAAATTTCATTGGATCAATTGACAACCTCATCTAGTGCAATGCCTAGTTGTCTTTTTCCATATCCCATGATCATAGGATTTTTAAAGATTGATGACGTAGATTTAAACACAAAAGGTGGTGCCACTATGAGTATTAATTAGACATGAAAGCTTCACATGTGAGGAAAAAATAGAGTATAATATAGAAGATTGCATCAGTCCCACCTTATGTGAGCAAATATTTTGAGCTATTCCTGAGCAGAAGCAATTACTGAAGGCAACCGTGCTGAAGCATGGCAAAATTTATGAAGCAATTTGTTCACAAAAATTTTGTAAAAATACAGAGGAGAACGAAGACATAATTCAAGTAGTACTACTGTAATCTCTATAGGCTTTTCAGTTTTGTAAAATAAAGCCAAGATTTCTTTGAAGAAGGGATTTTTAGGTAAAGTAAACTATTTGGAAAGAAATGTACATGACGACTTGCTTGAGTTGTTGCCTGAGTCTACTGTAGAGATAGTGCAAGTTAAAAAATTGACCTCATTAAACCGAAGGTTGAGGATAGCTGATGGATTGTATGACAAAGGTAATTGGGTCCAAGATGCTCAAACCTCACAAACTGGTTTGAATTTGTTCAAGAAATTGTTTGCAGAAAGGAAATTGTATGCCCCACATGCCAAAAATTTGGAATTTAGACCTAGGAAAGTTAGTTTTCCCCAGTGTGTTTCATGATTATGACCTCCTTGAGGCCATGGTGAAGAATTATGATCAAGTCACGAGGGTAGTGAGAAGGGTAGATGGTGAATTTTTAATTATCATTAGCCCAGAAGAGATTAGGGAAGTTTTTCATTTGGGGCCCCTCACTAGGTACCATGTGCCTATTGATTTGGTAGAGTTAGAAAAGAATATATGTCAAAAAAGGATGTAGTTAGATAGGGTGCACTAAAGGCCCACATTGGCAGAATTGGAACCCTACTAGCAATAACGTCATCCTCTAGAGAACCTTTCAAGAAATCATGCTTCAATGCAAGGGCAGTAGAAGTATACAGAACCTTGTGTAGAGTTTTTGTAGAGGATGAAGAAGATTTTATCCCTGTGAGTTTCATGTATATGATCACTCAATTCTCCTCTTTCGATGTGGAAATCATTTTTGATTTCACCTCCTACCTAGCTAATGAAATTCACGTTGGATTGGTTGGGATTGTAAAGGGAAAAGTGGAAAAGGTTTGGAGCCAATATTCAATATTGATGCACATGTTTTTGTTTAGGGGGGCTACATACTTTGGTAAAGAAATGGTTCTGAACAGAGAACAGGAGGGGGAAGCACTGCCAGTTCCGTTATGGAGTGCATATATGACTTGGGAAGAAGAAAATGCTAGTTTTGTTAGATTTGATAGAGACTTTGCCTCCAAATTAAGATACCTCATATTGGGTGACAAGCCTAGAATTCCTAAGGCACTAATGTGTCTTATTAGGCCTATGGATGAACCCCAAAATCTAAAAGTTTCACATAATTGGGGAGATATCATCGCATATCTGGTCTCAACTATCATCAGAGTTTATGGATTCAAAGGAACACCCCATGTACTACCTTATCAGGTGCTTTTAAAGGTAGGAGTAGCTGAATTTTTGTGGCAGTTGGGAGGAGTGGAGGAGACCTTTTTGCACAAAAGGGGAACATAATCAATTTTTCTTACTTGCACTATAGTTCACCAGTTTGTAATAACTAAGGAAGGGTGGGTCTTTCTCTACAAATTTTTGGAGTAGTATAAAATGGTGGTATCTCACCCTCATTTTTGTGATGTTGAAGGTTTCTTTAATTCAGCTCTTAGGCATAGGATCAAGCTTCGTCTAGTTAAGCATGAGTTTTATTTCCCTAAAGATGTAATAAGGAATGTGTACTCTCTACAAGAGCAAGAAATAAAGAAAGAAAAGTGGAGGGTTTATTCAAAAGTTTTAGATTTTATTAATTGTTTTGACAAAGATTATGACCCTCTTGATAATGTTGTAACTATTGTGGATATGATAAGGAAACTTATAAATACATTCCTTTAAATAATGGAGGTGATGAATGAGAAGAAGCAACATTTCATTGATTCTTTTCCAGATAAAACCAGGGAAGTAATGAGGAAATTTGGTTTCACTCCCAACATAGGGGCAAGACCACTAGTTGTGCAAAAGAGGACAGGATATATTGTCATTCAAGATCAGGGGCCCACTATAAATAAAGTAAAGTAGATAATTGAATCTACTAGTGCTGCTTCTGAAGAAAGGCCCCCTAAACCTTGTCCCAAGAAAAGAAAAATAATAAGGGAAGAAGAATCACATGATGAAGGTTACTCAACTTCCCAAACTCCTATGAGAGTTGAGGAGGAGCAGCTCACTAATGAGCAAATTGACCAAATTGGATCACAAGGAGGAGTGTTTGTTACCTAGGAAAAAAATTGATGAAGGGAACCCCCAGGAGCCTCCTATGCCGAGTTTTGAATTAACTATAGCATATTTTAGGGGAAGGGAATTAGACCCTATTTTGGAACAAGCCAATCAAAAAAAAATTTTGATAACAGTTTTGTAAAATCTAGGGCTTTCCATCAGTTTGCTTGGAGGGCAAACATTCACATTTTTTAGGAAAGATGTAAGAATATGAAAGTAGAGCATCTAGAAATGGATGAAGCCTCCATTCAAAATAAAATAAAGGAACAAATGATACAAGAGTTCCAGAATATAACCCCTAAAGAGGGGAGACAGAAGGTAAGAGCTACAAATATTTTTTTATTGCCCAATTGGGACATTGTTGATGCATTAATTTTTAATTCTGTGTCAAATAATTTGGGATTACAAGATCCAGATAAAAAGGAGTTCTTGGGAACTACATTTAGTAATGACCCAGTTGGCCTTGTTATGTGGTCATTAAGAAGAGGATCCAGGGCTGCTTCATCATAGCCTGATGATTCAGGATTAATAGGGAGTATCATTCTGAGGATGGTTCTAGATACCTCACATGTATAGGTAGCCCACATGAATGTGGATTATTCTCAATTTTCCTTGGCTATTGCAAAAAGGGAAGAAAAGGAGATGGTAGAGCTACAAAGCAAGTATGAAATAGTGGTGGATGCCTACAATAAAGAGGTGAAGAAGAGAATTGAGCTTGAGAACAAGCTATTGGGAAGATCCACTAGGCCAAGAATAACATACCCTCGCCTCCCAATTGAACCTTTCAAATCCACCACTCTCATAGAGATACTAGATACACCCCAAAGGCCACAATACTACACTACTAAGGATTTTGAAGAATAAAAGAATAAACTATGGGCCTTGTATGTGGAGCTAGAATCTAAATATGAAGATAAACTAAGAAAAGCTTTGACATATCTGGGGGACAAAATTGAATGGCCACTAATCCATGATCAATTGGCCAGGGTGATTAATATCTGGGAGGAGTTAAAAGCAAATGATGAGGCTCTAAAGCCTGTTGTGAACAAATGGGTAAGAAGGGAGAAAGTAATGACTCTTTATGTTTATTTGTTATAGATAATTCTCATGATCATATTGAAAAAACCTTTGACATTGTTGCTGATCTTGTCGAGTTTGACAATAAAAGGATATATTTACAGAAGAAAATAATAGGGTACTTAAATAAATACAAGAGCCAGAAATTCAGTTTGTTTCCTTATGCCCTAGATAAAAAGAATAATTTGAAAAGCAAAAATGAATGGGCAAAGGAACTTGATGATTTATTCTGTTTAAGAATGAATCAAGTCATAAATGAAAGAAGGCATGCATGGAGGGTCACCACAATAGAAAAAATGGTGAAGGCCCAAATATTCTTTGATTCTTTAAAACAAGAATTTGTTGCCATTAATAATGAAGCTAAATATGTACTAAAGAGACAGAGGGATATTTTGCAATTTAGTTGGACAGATGAAACATTATTTGACAAGTGGATGGTAGAGATGACTCCTAGTGAACAGTTTGATGAAGGTGAAACTAACAGTGATGAGGTGCAAGGTGGGGAAATCCAAATCATTGATACCGTCACTACTCAAGCCCAATCAGAAGAAGAGGAAAAGAATAATTTGCCACTTTTAGTTGTAGACCCAGGACCATAGGATGCTGATGCAATTAAAGAAAAAGAAAATGTAGATGTTTTTCCCACTGCAAAGATAAAAGTGGTGAAGACCCATAGGTGGAGGTTGACGTGCCATCATCAGAACAAGTTTCATTGTTGGTTAATTTGGCTGTTGCATACAAAGAAGGATCATAATAATAGCCAACTCAGCAACAATAGAGTATGTAATAGAAGCTGACCTGCCAAAAAGTACGTTTTGATTTAGACATCTTCTACTACACACATTTTTGTCCTTTTATGATAGGTGTATGTAAATATTCCTTGTAAAGGACACCTATCAGTCACATTTTCCCTTTGCTTGTTGCAACTCACACCTATATAAGTGAGTTTTCAAGGCAATGTGAGGGTCCAAATTCTATTTGTCTAGGTGATATACTTAGTTTTTTTTTTGGTCCATTATTTTGAGCAAGTTTGTGGTGTATTTTCTTTGTCAGATCTTGAGAATACATGAATATAGAATGAGTTGTGTTTCTTCTGAAGGCCATTTTGAGTCTATTGTAAACTGTATAAAATTTTCAAGGAAAATGGATACAAATTATGAACTGTTCCCATATCAGTTCTTTCTGAACTTTGTCTCCTTTTAATTACTTGGTTATCTTGATGGTGTATAAGTAAAGGCTTGTGCAATTGAATGCAATCCTGTTAGGTTGTATATCTGGTCATCACTATTGTTAATTCAATGGATTATGTAAAGGCTTTGAAGAATATGATAAGATTGTTGTAGTAGGGGAAAGGATTTTTGAATGATGAGTTCTGATAAGAATTGCTCATAAAATTTTTTGTTAGGCAACAAAGTAGATCTAAGAATTTGCTATAGACTCTGAACCCCAATGGATTAGGCACTGTTCAAAATTTAATCCAGCTATAAGGGAAATGTGTCACAAATGGTTGTCAAAAATCCATAATTAAATCAATTTTACTTTTATTTCCTGTAGATCTTCAAAGTTGGATGGCACTTGTTTGCATGGAATGTTTTAGCTTCAATTAGCCACTATTGTTGAGAACATCTGTAGATCTATAGAAGAATTTTTGGCTGTATCTATTGTATGGGATGTGTTTATCAAATTATAAATAATTGTGTATGTATTTGAGGATTTGAGATGAGAATCAGAATGAAACTAAAATAATCCTCATATAGTTTTCTCAATCTTCAACCATCCCTAGGTATACCCACCCTGGTTTTGCAGAGCCAAAAGAGTAGAAAACCACCCTTGGTTTTATTCAAATTGGGCCCAAATGGTTTGCACATACAATTGTTATTAAGATTTGGCTAGTCTTTAGATTATGTGAGTACTGTCATCTTGGTATAAAGAATTTTTTTCCTTAGTAGTTTTAATACACCAACAAAATGGCAACTCTACTAGAGAGTTGTGCAACTCATCTATAAAAATTACTGTAGTTTCTTTGGTTCTGTTGTATATGTGTGTTTCAGGTTCTATGAGTTTTGCCCATGGTTACAAGGGAATATTTCAGTGACAATCCTTGAGAATTTAAAAAGATTCCAAATGCCATGAAGATGTACTAATGTATCCAACCTTTCCAAGTGTCTTATCTAACAAGCAAGAGTTGTAGTCTTATAATCTCAGTGATTGGTCTATCTATGTCAGTTATTTCTATTTCTATTCATGTGTTTTCTTCCTAGGAGTCAGGAATAATTTTCATTTGTGTACTTTCCCAAGAATAGGGTGGCGACTCAGTCAAGGTTTTGAAGCTAGTGCTTATTTTAACAAAAGGTGAATATGGATGACAAGAAAAAGAGCATAAGAGCTTACATGAGATCTAATCCAGATATACCAATGTACACTGATCTACCCCAAGGTGGTAGGAAAAACAAAAATAAGAAAAGGACAAATCCAAATCCCACCTGGAAGCCCAGGGGTAGTGTATTCGTAAATTCCCAGTATCAACCAGTATTAGGGAGAGAGTCTTCTTCACATAGTTCTGAATCTTAAACCACCAGACTCTTAGGAGGCTTTTTTCTATACACGGGTGTCCGATGAAAGGACATATCAAAATAAAGATATGGCTCATGTAGGAAATGCTTCATCAAGGATAGCTCTCATGGCAAATATGAACCATAGGCCAGGATTTAGGAGTTCATTTAATGATTCTTTTGATCCTAGAGCAGCCCCATACGTGGAGCCTAAACTTATAGATCTCAATGATCCTACTGATTCAGAGGCTACTTCTATAGATCTTAAAGAAGTGCACTCTGAGATAGAAGTTTTGAAGAAGTGGGTTGCTGACGAAGAAGCTAGGTGCATCCATCTTGAAAAAGAGAAAGAGCAAGCCACCTTGGATGCTATAATAGAAAGAGATACTCTCCTGAGAAGGGTGACTGCTTTGAAGGAGTAGAAAAAAAGGTTAGAAGAGAAAACTACAACCCTTTGGAGACATAGATAGTTTGAGAGCTAAAGTTCAAGAACAAGAATGACATTTAAATCAAAAGCAAGAACCAATTATTGCTCAAGTCCAAGATTATAAAATTGTTTAGGAAAATCCCATAGAACCTACTACAACAGTTACAGATAAAGGAAAAGCTAAGGCCATAGGAATCCAAATAAATGAACCTCAAGCTCTACCAAGCAAATCTGTAAACCCTCCCATGTCAAAATTAGATCTAGAGCTAGAAAAGGCTAGAAAAGAGAAGGAAGATCTTGCTAAAGAACTTGAGAAAGTGGAAAATGAAGCTCAAGCTATAGAAATGAGGAGAAAAATCCAATTCCTTAAGACTAATTCTACATTGGCCTCATGGCCAAATTTCCCTCCCAGCTCCAGCTTCTATACCTCCTTCTAGACCAATAATTTTAGTTCAAGGAATACCTCAATTTGCTCCTGCCTCATCATCTACTACTTATACCCAAGCTCCTGTTGTCCAAATTCAACAATTCCAGAGTGTTCCTCTAAACCAAGCTAAAATAGCAAGTACCTCAAACGTTCCTGGTTTCTAGAAGAAACCTATTTACCTAGAAAAGTACAAACAAATATCATTTGTAGGTATTCTCGGTGCTCCACATCCCATATCTTTTGATTTGCGAGACAAAGTAGTTAAGTTCTCTGGAAATAATGCTATTACTGGTGAAGAACATATGAGAATTTTCATTGATATGTGAAATGATTATGAAGTTGAACATGAAGATGTGGTAATGAAATTGTTTGTGCATTCACTAACTAAGGATGTGAGGGATTGGTTCAGAAGGTTGCCTGATGACAATATTACCTCTTGGAGTGATCTAGAAAATTTGTTCAAGGAGTAATATGGAGATAACACTAATGCAGGATTCATGTTAAATGAATTCAATAACATCAAAAGGAATCCTAAATAATCCACATTCGATTTCAATGTTAGATTCCAGAAAGGTATGTATAAATTGTTTCAAGTTATGAGGTTGAATGAGGAAATTTGTCTCATGACATATTTCAATGCTTTTGGTAGCAAGATGGCATATCAATTGAGGGATAAGGATCCCAAAACCCTAACAGAGGCCTATAAAGTTGAAATAAATATAGAAAATAATAGGAAAGCCTCTGGTAAAATGGGTAGGAGAGATGACCCAAATCTTTTCAATCCTCAGAATAATAACAAAAAGGAAGGTGATAAGACTCCTATGGGAAAGAAGTTAGAAGAACCTACTATAGGCTAGGTATTGGAATTATTGAAGAAGATGAATCCTACCAACCTCAACAAGCCAAATGTCACTGAGAGGACCCTTGTGAATAATACCAATTTCAATAGATAGCCAAGACTGAAAAATTACCCTTATACAACCTAGTGGAAAGACGGTAAGCAAGTCCCCAATCAGACCCAAAATGTAAAGGATAAAGGTACCCCAAATCGCTTGTAAAGGAACTCTATAAATATGAATGATGATATACCATGGTGTAATGTATGTCAATCACCTCATTCTGTTGATTACTGTGCTGTTTCTAAATCATTTGCCCAAGATCAAGGTGTGCAAGCTGAAGAAGAAAATGAAGAGAAAGGTCATGATGATATCAGTTGCAATATGGTAAGTATGTGTGATAATTTCATAGCATCTAACTTTGAAGAACATGAAAATGATATTACTAGTCAAAGAATTTCTTATCATCTACATCATCAACAGGTGCTTTTAGATGATAAAGGTTATGACACATATAAGGTATGTGTTACATCTTCTGATGTAGGTCATACAAGCTTAAGAATGCCTTCCAAAGAAGAGATTGACAGAATTACAATAGAAATGATTTCTCAAGTCCAAAGCAACTATAACTTGAGAAATAGAACATTGAATAACGATGTAGGGAAGCCATCTAGTGTATTCATCAAAGACATTACCCATAAGATGAATGATCAAAATAAGAAAGTCAATATGGATGTGCCTAAGATCAAAGACAACAAGTGTAAGAAGTGGGAACCAAAAAGAAGGTTCAGTTTTAGACAAATGAAACAACAAAAGAAATTGTGCAACCAAAGAAATCAAAGTTTGATACTATCAAGAAGACAGTGGTGCCTGCTGCCCAAAAGACTTCAAATCTAGGTACTCTTGTAAAACCCACTGTTGTTGAACCTGTCGATATGATATCCATGTTGTCCCAAATAACTATTAAAGTGCCTTTGTCTAAACTTTTTAGAATTGAAGAGCATAAAATTAAGGCTTTATCATGGTTGAGAGGGATAAGAAACAATAATACTATTGTAGAACAACTGCTTTCCAAAAAACCCCACTAGTAGTAGAGGATAGTGGTATCATATCCTAGATTCCCCAAATGCTTTTAGATGATTCCTCAGTAGCCTTTATAGAATATATTGACCCATTTTTCCTTAGTCTGATCATAAAAGGGAAGACCTTAAAAAATTGTGTGATAGACTCAGGAGCTTCTAACACCATAATGCCTTTTAAGGTAATGGAAGCCTTAGGATTGAAAGTGGACACCAAATAGGGTAGATGTAGAGGAATGGATGCTAGGGAAGTCCCAATTATAGTTACCATTAATGCTCTACCATTCAAATTAGTTGCACATCTTGAGGTAGAATTAACCATGTTAGTCCTTGTAGTGGATATACCTCTACACTATGGAATGTTGCTTTCTCAAAAATGGAGTGCTACTATGGGGGGAAGTCTGTAATATGATTTAACTTATGCTACCTTCCATATTGGGGACAAAGTTGTCAAGGTGAATAGAGAACCAAGGGTTAGTCACATTTTAGGGGAAGAAATTGATAAAGATGCCACTTGTTTCTTAGATACTGGGGTAAATGCATTCAGAGCTGAACTGATTATTCAAGAAGTTAAAAATTTACCTGCTATAATTGAACATGAAGTTGAATGTTGTACAAACTCACCCATATTATGGAAAATGTTCTTTGATGGGGCTAGTTCTAAAGAGGGTGTAGGGGCAAGGGTAGTTTTTGTTTCCCCTAAGAAAAATACCTTCAGATACTCATTCACTTTAAAGTTTTCCTACACAAATAATATAGCAAAGTATGAGGCCCTGTTGCTAGGATTGAAAGTTTCCACACACCATGGGATTAAGAAGTTACATGTCATAGGTGATTCTAAACTAATTTTTTCTTAGATAAAAGGAACCTATGCATCCAGGAATAGGAGGTTAAAGTAGTATAGAAATGCTATTTGGGACCAAATAGAATCTTTTGACACATTTGGTATCTCATGGAGAGATAGGACTCAAACAAGATGGCATATTTGTTAGCAAATGTAGCAATTAAGCCTACTGAGATATCATTTTCTAGAATTTCTCAAATATAAGTATAGAGTAGGCCTTCAATACCTGACAACATTGAAAATTGGCAAGTCTTTGAAGATGACAAAGACATCATAAATTTTCTATTAAATGAAGATAGGTACTATGGTCAGAAAATGGATTGCAGTCATTTGATTGAAACCATAGATGGCAAGGAAACCATTTTTGGCCAAGAGATTATGCAATTGAAAACCAACAAGATGCCTAAGGGGTTAGTGGTCTTGGAAATTATTTTTTATAACCATGATAGAGTCAAACTAGGAGTTAAAGACCCTAATCCTTAGGAATTAGAAGAGATAAACCTTCGTACTAATGAAGCTCCAAAAAATGTTTATATTTTCCACAATCTGCCTGCTAAAATAAGAAGAATGTTGATTGACTTGCTTAGGAAGTATAGGCATGTTTTTGCATGGTCATATGATGACCTTAAGGCCTATAGGGAAGATTTGTTCCAACATGTCATACCATTAAAAGACAATGTAAAACCTTTTAGATAGAAACAAAGACTAGTGAACCCTACTCTAGCTCCCAATATGCAAGAAGAGTTGATGAAACTAAGGGATGGGGGAATAATCAAGCCAATTAGGCATTCCACCTAGGTTTCAAACTTGGTACATGTTAGAAAGAAAAATGGAGATATAAGATTGTGTGTGGATTTTAGGAACTTGAACATTGCATCCTTAAAGGACAACTAGGGATTACCAAATATGGAAGCCATGTTGCAGCATGTGACTGGTTTTGAGTTAATGTCAATGATGGATGGTTTTTTAGGATATAATCAAGTCCTAGTAAAGGAAAGTGAATAGTTCAAGATAGCCTTCACAACCCCATGGGGAACATATGTGTATGTAAGGATGCCATTTGGCTTGATTAATCTAGGAGCTACTTTCCAAAGAGCTATGGATGTAGCATTTTATGCTGTAGCATTTTATGATTATATTAACAAATTTATGGCTGTATATCAAGATGATCTTACAACCTATTCCAAGAAAGCTGATGATCACTATAGGAATTTGGAGAATTTTTTTATCAAAGCTCTGGAATATGGAGTATCTTTGAACCCAAAAAAATGCACATTTGGGGTGACAAAAGGCAAGTTATTGGGACATATAGTTTCTAAAGATGGGGTGAAAATAGACCCTGGGAGAGTACTAGCTATTGATAAAGTTCCCAAGCCCAAAAATCTTAAAAGAATTCAATCATTCTTTGGCCAAGTTAATTTTCTTAGAAGGTTTGTTACCAATTTTGCTGAAATCAATAGACCTATCTCGAAGATGCTCAAGAAAGGAGCTACTATAGGCTAGAATGGTGAGCCTTCACAAGCATTTCAGGATATTAAAAATGCAATAAAAAATGCTACAGTACTAAGAACTCCAGATTACACAAAGCCTATGCATATTTTTTCTTTTGCATCTTTTCACACTGTGGCTGCAATCTTGTTGCAAAAAAATGAAGAAGGGTATGAACAACCCATTGCCTTTTTCAGTAAGTCACTGCCGCCTAATGTATTGAAATATGAGATAAATGAAAAATAGGCCTATGCTTTAGTGAAGGCTGTCAAGGCTTTTAGATGCTACCTAGTAGGTGCTACTATTATTGCTTTTGTACCTAGTGCTACAGTGAAAGATATATTTTCTCAAAAGGATCCAAGAATTCAATATTGAAATATAGATAACTAAGTTGGTAAGAGGTCAAGGTTTGGCTAAAATCATGGTTGAATCTAATTTGGATGCCAATCAGATAAATGTGGCAATTGATGATCTCAGACTTGACATATGTGACATGGATCATTGTGATTGGTACACTAATTTCATATACTGCCTTCAGCACATGGAAGCTCCTCCTCAATTTCCTGAAAATGAAAAGAGGAGTACCAAATTACAAGCCATTAGATATATAATTGTCCAAGACAATTTATGGTGGAGAAATTTTGAAGGGAAATTGTTGAAATGTGTTGATCAAGAAAAGGCAAAAGAAGTCTTAAATAAAATGCATGCTGGGGTGTGTGGAGGACATTATATGGCCAAGAACACTGCATATAAAGTGATGAGGGTTGTATTTTGGTGGCTGTCCCTTTTTAGGGATGATTAGGAAATGTGACCCTTGTCAGATGTTTGTTGGAAAACTAAAGTTCTCAGGTAATACCCCATTGAAGTCGGTTGAGGTCCAAGTACCTTTTCAACAGTGGGGTATGGATTTCATAGGAGAGATTTTCCCCAAGTCTAGCACTGGCTATTCTTGGATTCTAGTGGCTACTGACTACTTTACAAAATGGGTAGAGGCTATTCCCACAAGATATGCAACAAGTAATGTGGTCAAAAATTTCCGACTAAATAATATTATTTCTAGATTTGGCTGCCCTTAGAAAATTGTAATAGACAATGCAATGTGCTTCAGGTCTGAGGATTTTATTAATTTTTATGATAAATATGAGATAACAAGGTCATCATCCTCTCCCTATCATCCACAAGGAAATGGACAAGCTGAATCCACAAATAAGAGCTTGTTAAAAGTCATTAAAAGAACTTTGGATGATAACAAGAAAGCATGGGATTCCAAGCTACAGTTAGCAATATGAGTTGATAGGGTAACTATGAAGAAAGCCATTGGTGTAGCTCTATTTGATATAGTGTATGGAATTCAAACAAGAATGCCCCAGAAAAACCTGGTAGGTTTTCATAAATACATACAAATGTATGATGAAGATATCATTGATGATATGCAAGAGAGGTTAGATGAATTAGTAGGGCTAACTAAGACCAGGAAAGAAGCCTCAATCAAAAACCAAAAATTGCAATTATAGGTTAAAGCACTCTATGATAAGAGGACACTCAGTAAAAAATTTGAAAATGGAGATTTGGTCCTTATGTGGAATGCCAGGATAGAGGATAAAGGAAAACATGGTAAATTTGATCCTATCTAGTTAGGCCCTTATTTAATTGAAAATACTTGGGGTGAGGATTCTTATATTCTCAAAGATTTATCAGACAATATTCTTGAACTGCCAGTTCATGGATAGCTCTTGAAGAGGTATTTTTCATGAAAACTACTTATTTTCTCCATGAATGGTAGTTTTAGTGTTTCCTGATGTTTTTGTACATTCTGTATAATTTGTAAATCCCTATAAATTTGTCTCTTTGTACAATCTAGTTTTTCGTGTTTTCATGTGCTTTGTGCTCTCTGAAGAAGTTGTTAGTTTAAAACTTAGGTGTGTGGTCTGCTTCCCCCAAATATTCTAAATCCTCAATTGAATCCATAGGATTCAATGTCCCTAGACAGAGCCACTGTTGGTATGAATTCTCACATGATAAAATTCCTTTGTCCAGATGTAGAAAAGTCAGATTATGCCCATTAATGGATAATAGGGTTTCTAAATAAGTTTTTCATTTGCAAGCCTTCAAAATTTTTATAAAAATCCTATGTTTCTTTTGATTCATATTTTTTTGGGCATGAAATGTTTGAATTTTCAAATTAGGCGAATATTCTTTTCCCTTTATATATCTTGCGCCCCGAGCTACCTTTCTTCTCAGGTTTCCTAGTCATCTGATCTGACTAGATCTACCATTGTCATTTCCTCACTATGAAAACATGGGCACTCTTTATGTATGGTGAGGTAGTGAGTGTTAGAAAGTTACAAGACAAGACCATAAAATGAAGACACAGTAATCAGAAATCAGCATCAGAATGATGATTTTCTCTGATATCTCACTACCTCACTATTAGAAAATTGGATCATCTCACAGTTAGTGAAGTAGCAAGGTGCCGAGAAATCAAAACATGATGGCCTCAAAAATTTATCGGTACCATGATTTGTCCAAGTGGTGTAATCAGTAATAACTACTTTTGTTAGAAGCGGTGGGTTGAAGCAATAATGATTTGTTGGGTCTTTGATTTTTATGGCGCCAAGTTTTATTGAAGTTACCTGAGCTCGCCACCTTGCTATTGGAAAATTTTTCCATATCACAGTTAGTGAAGTAGCGAGGCACTATGAAATGAACATCCAGTGGACCTTAGGTGACATGGATGGTGACTGAGACTAAAGTAAAGGTTTTGTTGATTGCCAGCAGTGTAGAACTTCTTACGTCATCTATTCCTCGGACCCATGCCCCATTCATAAAGTATAAAAAAGATCCTCATTGTCAGATCAAAGAAAAATTGACAATCCTCGCTATCTCTCTTTGAAGAGTTGCAAGTTGTTTAAGTTATGCGACATAGTGAGCATTGGGCCCACTACATTTCAGGGAATTTCATGCAGTTTCTCCACCTTTGATTTAATCTCAGATCAACGGCTGTCACTGTCTTGCCATAAAAAGTTGCTCAAACAATAGGTATAGTGAGATAGAGAATGAGGGCCCACCACTATTTTCTAAGCAGTATAGTAACATATCACTAGCAAGATCAAGATCAGATCGAGGGCTATCACTGCTTCGCTATGCCAAGTGCTCATTCTTTATGTATAGCGAAGTAGCGACCTACTGACATGTGTCCTCAGTCGCTAGTGGGTCTAGACATAAGTGCCATAAGGGAAAGATCTATATACATGGGCAAATTTCATTGGATCAATTGACCAACTTGTTAAGTGCAATGCCTAGTTGTCTTTTTCCATATCCCATGATTGTAGGATTTTTAGAATTTGACCATGCAAATTTAAACACAGAAGGTGGTGCCACTCTGTGTATTAATTAGACATGAAAGCTTTGTATGTGAGGAAAAAATAGAGTATAATACATAATATTTCATCAGTACCACCTTACGTGAGCAAAGATTTTGAACTATTCTTGAGCAGAAGCAATTACTGAAGGCAACCATGCTGAAGCGTGGCAAAATTTATGAAGCAATTTGTTTGCAAAATTTTTGCAGAAATACAAAGGAGAATGAAGAAATAATTCAAGTAAGTAGTACTACAGTAATCTTTGTAGGCTTTTCAATTCTGTAAAATAAATCCAAGATGCCTCTGAAGAAGGGATTTTTAGGTCAAGTAAAATATTTGAAAAGAAATGTACATGACAACTTGCTTGAGTTGTTGCCTGAGTCTACTGTAGAGATACTGCAAGTTAAAAAATTGACCTCATTAAAACCTAGGTTGATGATAGCTAATGGATTGTATGAAAAAGGTAATTGGGTCCAGGATGCTCAAACCTCACAAACTAGTTTGAATTTGTTCAAGAAATGGTTTGCAAAAAGGAAATTGTATGCCCCACATGCCAATATTTGGAATTTTGACCTGGGAAAGCTAGTTGTCCCCAGTGTGTTTAATGATTATGACCTCCTTGAGGCCATGGAGAAGAATTATTATCAAGCCACAAGGGTAGTGAGAAGAGTAGATGGTGAATTTTTAATTACCATCAGCCTAGAAGAGATTAGGGAAGTTTTTCATTTGGGGCCCCTCACTAGGTACCATGTGCCAATTGATTTGGTAGAGTTAGAAAAAGAATGTATGTCAAAAAAGGATGTAGTTAGACAGGGTGCATTGAAGGCCCAGATTGGAAAAATTGGAACCCTACTAGCAATAACAGCATCCTCTAGAGAACCTTTAAAGAAATCATGCTTCATTGTCAGGGCAGTAGAAGTATATAGAACCCTGTGTAGAGTTTTTAGAGAGGATGAAGAAGATTTTATCCCTGTGAGTTTCATGTATATGATAACTCAAATCTCCTCTTTTCGTGTGGAAATAATTTTTGATTTCACCTCCTACCTGACTAATGAAATTCACATTTGATTGGTGGGATTGTAAAGGGAAAAGTGGAAAAGGTTTGGAGCCAATATTCAATATTGATGCACATGTTTTTGTTTAGGGGGCTACATACTTTGGTAAAGAAATGGTTCTAAATAGAGAACAGGAGGGGGAAGCACTGCCAGCTCAGTTATGGAGTGGAGATATGACTTGTGAAGTAAAAAATGCTAGTTTTGTTAGATTTGATCGACATTGTGTCTCCAAATTAAGAAACCTCATATTGGGTGACAAGCCCAAAATTCCTAAGGCACTAATGCATCTTATCAGGCCTATAGATGAACCCCACAATCTGAATGTTTCACATAATTGGGGAGATATCATCCCATATCTAGTCTCAACTATCATTAGAGTTTATGGATTCAAAGGAACACCCCATGTACTCCCTTATCAGGTGCCTTTACAGGTAGGAGTAGCTGAATTGTTGTGGCAGTTGGGAGGACTGGAGGAGACCTTTTTGCACAAAAGGGGAACAGGATTAATTTTTCCTACTTGCACTGTAGCTCACCTGTTTGTGATACCTAAGGAAGGGTGGATCTTTCTCTACAAATTTTTGGAGCAGTATAAAATGGTGGTATCTCACCCTTATTTTTGTGATGCTAAAGGTTTCTTTAATTCAACTCTTAGGCATCGGGTTAAGCTTTGTCTAGTTAAGCATGAGTTTTATTTCCCTAAAGATGTAATAAGGAATGAGTACTCTCTACAGGAGAAAGAAACAAAGAAAGAATAGTGGAGGGTTTATTCAAAGGTTTTGGATTTATTAATTTTTTTGACAAAGATTATGACCCTCTTGATAATGTTGTAACTACTGTAGATCTGATAAAGAGACTTATGAATACATTCCTTGAAATAATGGAGGTAATGAATGAGAAGAAGCAACATTTCTTTGATTGTTTTCTAGATAAAGCGAGGGAAGAAATGAGGAAATTGGGTTTCACTCCCAACATAGGGGCAGGACCACTGGTTGTGCAAAAGAGGACAAGATATAACGTCATTCAAGATTAGAGGCCCACTACAAATAATTGAATCTACTAGTGCTGCTTCTGAAGAAAGGTACCCTGAACCTTCTCCCAAGAAAATAAAAATAATAAGGGAAGAAGAATCACATGATGAAGGTTACTCACCTTCCCAAACTCCTATGAGAATTGAGAAGGAGTAGCTCACTAATGAGCAAATTGAACAAATTGGATCACAAGGAGGAGTGTTTGTTACCTAGGCAAAAATTGATCAAGGGAACCCTCAAGAGCCTCTTGTGCCGAGTTTTGAATTAACTATAGCAGATTTTAGGGGAAGGGAATTAGACCCTATTTTGGAACAAGCCAGTCAACAATTTTTGTCTGATAACAATTTTGTAAAATCTAGGACTTTCCATTAGTTTGCTTAGAGGGCAAAGATGCACATTTTCGAGGAAAGATGTAAGAATATGAAAGCAGAGCATCCAAAAATGGATGAAGCCTCCATTTAGAATCAAATAAAGGAACAAATGATACAAGAGTTCCTAAATATAACCCTTGAAGAGGGGAGACAGATGGTCAGAGCTACAAATATTTTATTACTGCCCAATTGGGACATTGTTGATGAAGTAATTTTTAATTCTGTGTCAAATAATTTGGGATTACAAGATCTAGATAAAAAGGAGTTCTTGGGAACTGCATTCAGTAATGACCAAGCTGCCCTTGTTATGTGGTCATTAAGAAGAGAATCCAGGGCTGCTTCATCACATCCTAATGATTCAGGATTAATAGGGAGTATCATTCTGAGGGGGATTGTAGATACCTCACATGTACAAGCAGCCCACATGAATGTGGATTATTCTCAATTTGCCTTGGCTACTATAGAAAGGTAAGAAAAGGAGATGGCAGAGCTACAAAGCAAGTATGAAATAGTGGTGGATGCCTACAATAAAGAGGTGAAGAAGAGAATTGAGCTTGAGAACAAGCTATTGGGGAGATCCACTAGGCCAAGAATAACATACCCTCACCCCCCAGTTGAACCTTTCAAATTCACCCCTCTAATAGAGATACTAGATACACCCCAAAGGCCACAATACTACATTGGTGAGGATTTTGAAGAAGAAAAGAATAAACTATGGGCCCTACATGTGGAGCTAGAATCTAAATATGAAGATAAACTAAGAAAAGCACTCCTATATCTGGGGGACAAAATTGAATGGCCACTAATCCATGATCAATTGGCCAGGGTGATTAATATGTGGGAGGAGTTAAAAGTAAATGATGAGGCTCTAAAGCCTATTGTGAACAAATGGGTAAGAAGGGAGAAAGTAATGACCTTTTTGTGTTTATTTGTTATAGATAATTCTCATGATCAGATTGAAAAAACATTTGACATTGTTTCTAATCTTGCTGAGTTTGACAATAAAAGGATATATTTACAAAAGAAAATAATAGGCTACTTAAATAAATACAAGAGCCAAAAATTTGGTTTGTTTCCTCATGCCCTAGATAAAAAGAATAATTTGAAAAGCAAAGATGAATGGGCAAAGAAACTTGATGATTTATTCTATTTAAGAATGAATCAAGTCATAAATGAAAGAGGGCATGCATGGTGGGCCACCACAATAGAAGAAATGGTCAAGGCCCAAATATTCTTTGATTTTTTAAAACAAGAATTTGTTGCCATTAATAATGAAGTTGAATATGTGTTGAAGAGATAGAGGGATATTTTGCAATTCAATTGGCCAGATGATACATTATTTGACAAGTGGATGGCAGAGATGACTCTTGGTAAAGAGTTTGATGAAGGTGAAACTAATAGTGAATAGGTGCAAGGTGAGGAAATCCAAATCATGGATACCATCACTACTCAGACCCAATTAGAAGAAGAGGACAAGAATAATCTGCCACTTTTAGTTGTAGACTCGGGACCACAGGATGCTGACACAATTAAAGAAAAAGAAAAGGTAGATGTTTTTCCCACCACAAAGGATAAAACCGATGAAGACCCATAGGTGGAGGTTGACGTGCCATCATCAGAACAAGTTTCATTGTTGGTTAATTTGGCTATTGCATACAAAGAAGGATCAGAATAAAAGCCAACTCAGCAACAATAGAGTAGGTAATAGAAGCTAACCTGCCGAAAAGAACGTTTTGATTTAGACATCTTCTATTACACACATTTTTGTCATTTTATGATAGGTGTATATAAATATTCCTTTCAAAGGACACCTGTCAGTCACATTTTACCTTTGCATGTTGCAAATCATGCCTATATAAGTGAGTTTTCAAGGCAATGTGAGTGTCTGAATTCTATTTGTCTAGGTGATATACTTAGTCTATTTTTTGGTCCATTGTTTTGAGCAAGTTTGTGGTGTATTTTCTCTGTCAGATCTTGAGAATACATGAATATAGAATGAGTTGTGTTTCTTCTAAAGGTCATTATGAGTCTATTGTAAATTGTATACAATTTTCAAGGAAAATGAATACAAATTATAAACTATTCCCATATCAGTTCTTTCTAAACTTTGTCTCCTTTTAATTACTTGGTTATCTTGATGTTGTATAAGTAAAGGCTTGTGCAATTGAATGCAATCCTATTGGGTTGTATATCTATTCATCACTGCTATTAATTCAATGGATTATGTAAAAGCTTTGAAAAATATGATAAGTTTGCTATAGTAGGGGAAAGGATTTTTGAATGATGAGTTCTGATAAGAATTGCTGATAAAATTTGTTGCAAGGCAACAAAGTAGATCCAAGAATTTGCTATAGACTCTAAACCCCAATGGATTAGGCACTGATCAAAATTTAATCTAGCTATAAGGGAAACGTGTCACAAATGGTTGTCAAAAATCCAAAATTAAATCAATTTTACTTTTATTTCCTATAGATCTATAGAAGAATTTTTAGCCATATCTATTGTATGGGATGTGTTTATCAAATTATCAATAATTGTGTATGTATTTGAGGATTTGAGATGAGAATCAAAATGAAACTAAAATAATCCTCATACAATTTTCTCAGTCTTGAACCATCCCTAGGTATACCCACCCTGGTTTTCTAGAGCTAGAAGAGTAGAAAACCACCCTTGGTTTTGTTGAAGTTGGGCCCAAAGTCTTTGCACATACAATTGTTATTAAGAGTTGGCTAGTCTTTAGATTGTGTGAGTATTTTCATCTTGGTATTAAGCATTTTGTTCCTTAGTAGTTTTAAAACACCAACACATGAATTGTGTAGGAACACTAATGATTGAAAAGAATTTTGCAATCAAATATTGGAAGGAAGCTATTAGCACTATAGTACACACCTTGAACAAAGTATAGTTGAAGAAAGACTCAAATAAAACTCTTTATGAACTATGGTTTGGCTACAAACCTAATGCAAGTTACTTGAAAGAATTTGGAATTAAATGCTATATATTGAAAGAATCTAAAAAAGGTAACTTTGATATTAAAGGTGATGAACAAATATTCTAGGATACTCCTACAAAAGTAAAGCTTACACATGTTTGAATTTGTCTACTCATAAAAACATAGAAAGTGCACCTGTGAGAATTGACAAGTTTGCAGAAAAGAGTCAAGAAGAAAGACAAAAGGAGGTTGATGATTACAAAAGATTTGTTTACTATGAACCTAATACCCTAGCAAATCTATTTGGTAGAAAAGAAGCTTCACCTCTCCAATCTTCAAAATCTCCAATAGCTAATGAATTGTAGATAGTATAAACTGAGTCACAATCTGAAAGACCTAAGCCACAATCAGAGGCTACTGAACTATTATGAAAGCAAACCAAGTCTAATGGACCTGAGTCACAAACAATGGGACTCAAGTTTAATATAGAATTTGATGAAGAAATTAGTAAAACAAACTCCAAATCCAAAGAACTTGTGCTAGAAAGATATGTTAGAAGGAATCATGCACCTAACTAGATCATTGGAGACAAATCATATGGAGCAATGACAAGAAAAATATTGAAAGATACATGTTTACTTGCTGAATTTGAATGTAGAAATGTTAAAGATGCTTTGGATTATGAAAGTTGGATTGAATCAATGAATGATGAAATTGAACAAATACAAGGATAAAAATGTAATTGGCACAAAGTGGGTATTCATAAATAAGATAAATGAAGATGGAAAAGTTTTTAGAAACAAAGCAAGGTTAGTATATAAAAGATATTCTCAAAAAGAAGGTATTGATTAGGATGAAAATTTTTCTCCTGTTGCAAGATTAGAAGGTGTTAGAACTTTCCTAGCTTGTGCAGCTCACATAGGATTTAAAGTTTATCAAATGGATGTCAAATTTGCATTCTTGAATGAAATTATTGATGAGGAAGTCTATATTGAACAACTTGAAGGTTTTGTAGATCCTAACAAAAGAGACATGGTCTAAGAATTACAAAAAGAATTATATGGTCTCAAGCAAGCTCCTAGAGCTTGGTATGAAAGACTCTTTAACTACTTGGTATGGATTGGTTTTCAAAGAACAAATGATAATAGTAGTTTGTATATCAAAGAAGGACTAGAAAAAAAGATTGTGTTGGTAGAAATATTCATTGATGATACTTTATTCATAGGAAATGATGACTTATGCAATGGTTTTTTAAAATAAATGAGTAAAGAATTTGAAATGTCTATGTTTGGAGAGATAAAATTCTTTGTTAGATTGTAGATCCAGCAGAAGAAATATGGTATCTACATTACTCAATCTAAATATATCAAGGAAATACTAAAAAAATTTGGAATGGAAGATTCAAGACCAGTTGGAACCCCTATATCTACTCGACATAAAATTTTCAAAAATGATGGTTCGAAAGAGATAGATCAAACCACATATAGATCAATGATTGGAAAATTGCAGTATGTAGTGCATATAATTCTTGATATTGCATTAGCAATCGGTATGGTGGTAAGATTCTCAACAAATCCCAAAGAAAATCATATGATGGCAATCATAAAATCATAAGATATCTAAAAGGTACTGAAGTATATGGTTTATGGTACAAAATAGTAGGCAATTTGGATTTAAAATTATTCACAAATTCTAATTGGGTAGGAAGTATTGATGACAGAAAAAGTAATAGTGGTGAAGCATTCTTTCTTGGTAAAAGACTAGTATCTTGGACAAGCAAGAAATAGAATTGTATCTCTCAATCCACAAAAGAGGCAAAATACATGGCAGTAGTAGTAAATTATTCTAATATTCTTTGATTCAAACAACTGTTAGTAGGTATGATGATAGAGAAAAAAGATCTTGTAGTTATATACTATGATAAAACTAGTGCAATAAATACATCAAAGAATCTAGTGATCCATACCAAAATAAAACACATTGCTATAAAATATCATTTCTTAAGAGAATTGGTACAAGATAAAGAAATAAGATTGGAATAAGTGAATACAAAATAAAAAATTGTAGACATATTCACCAAGCCATTATCTAAGGATGTATTTCCCTATCTAAGAGGTAAGCTAGGGGTCATTCCCCTATCTGAAGATCAATCAATTGGTGTAGTATTGACAAGTGCATATTGTAAATGAATCAGTACTTGAGGTACATTGATATTCATTGATTATTGTCTTTGGCATGAGATGTCAAAGAGGGAGAATTTTGATGTCATACCACATAGAAATTTTGTAATGAAATGTATAAAGGGAGAATGAACCTAGTTTGACATCAAAGGCAAAAGAAGTTGTTGCAAAAAAAAGCTTTTTGACAGGGGAAGAAACTAAAGGCAGAAAGATTTTACACTAATAGAAGGAGTTCTCATGGATGAGAATCAAAATGAAACTAAGGATAATTCTTTATTCTATTCTTGCATTAAAAATTTCATTACATTATGACATGTTGTGTTGCCATCAATGCCAAAGAGGGAGATTGTTGGAACAATTGATTAATTTTTTATTGTCTTTGATGCTACACAAAATGTCATATCATCACCAGTCAATGTATACTGAGCTTACTTGGGCATTGAAGATAGTTTTTTGTGTCTATTGAGCATTCTAGAGTTTGACTAGTTGAGAAGATGTTATCTACCAAGTTCACTCGAGCATCCAAGAAAAGGCTTGTCGAAATTGAGTATTAACCAATCTCATTTGGTTAATGAAGAAAATATTGAATGGAACTAGTGTTAACTAAGCTCACTCAGTTACCAAAGGAAAATTGTGAATATGCAGTGTTAACCAAGTTCACTTGGTTAAAACATGAAAATCATTTCTACCAAGCAAGGTTGGCTAATAAAGGATTTTCTTATTTTGGCATATTAAGTTCAATTGAATTGTTTATTGGTTCTAGCTGACTAAGGAGATGAATATTAATTATTCTAAATTATATTGTAGCCAACTTGACAATATGAAAGATATAAATATAATGTCAAGTTGAGATTTAGAAAGTGTGAATGCATGGAAGATAATTGAAGATTTAATGATGCTAAGAGGAATAAAATCAAAAGGATAAGCTGAATATCCTTATGAAGATGAAAAGATACATTTGATCAAGAAGGATTAAGTATACAAGCTAGAATTAATATTTATAATCAGTAATTCAATTGCATCAAAAATCAGGTCATCTCATTGTTACTCTCTAACCATTGTAGTAGTGATCTAAAACTCTTAATAGAGTTGGCTTAATACCTATTTATAAATCCTCTAAGAAGGTGACATTTCTATTGAATTGTCTAGAGACCTCTAACAAGGCCACTCCTAATAGGATGATTAAATCCTCTAATAGGGTTGCACCTAACAGTGTGTTTTGTAACCTGTTGGTGTATGAAAATGCTGGAGGGTTTCCAATTACCTTGATGAGAAAAAAATGCATCTAGGGGCAGCTAACTCCCATTATGAACACATTCATTCAGACACCAGGCCAACTATAAGGCTATACTCCTTCTACACTTCAGGCTCTGCAAAATCTAGGCGGGTGAACCTCTAGATTCCCTATATGGTACCAGTTGTCAAAGCATACACTGAATCTAATAAAAAGTAGATGGAAACCCTTATTTCTCCTAATAACTTATGAAATAACATATATATGCAGTAGCTAAATGCAAAACAATGAAATTCATAAGCTGAGTGAGGGCATTCTGTTTATAGCTCTTCAACATGAAAGGGAAATTCATTTGATTAAAGATCTTGATTCAACAAAACCTCAAAAATGCAACAGTATAACCAGTGATCCTGTAACTGATCAATGCCTAATCCATTGGGCAATTCCATGAATTCAAAACATACATCTGTGACATCAGGACATATCTCATATACCCAAACATCAGATCTATCCAACCACCTTGTGATTCAGACATCAGTGTTCATTCAGGTCTCATTCTCACAAAATATCCTTCTCAAACAACCAGTAACCTTGTTTAAACATATCGAGCATTTACTTGGCCCTTTGGTCCAACAGAAAAATACATAAAACATACAACCTGAAAGGGATGCAAATGGGTCTCAAATCTTTTTTTCAAAACCACATAAGACTTACAAATTGCTGAGACAAGAGACAAGAATCAGAATAAAACTAGTGAAATTGTTGCTCATATATATTCATTTCCTTGAAACTATACATTCAGATGCATAAAATTAAAACATGAAACAACCTAAAATATCAGAACTATCTATATTATCTCTACAATGCTGTTCATATGAGAGTTTTGCTGAAGAAAATGGTGTCACAGTCATGGAAACATGTCAAAATACTGGAACCAATGGTCTCACAATGCAAAAATTGGAATCCCTAATGGTATCACAGCAATGAACTTCTTCTTCCCAGAAACTGAAACTCCTGAAACAATGAAAGATAGAAAGATATAGCAAAGGAAAGAATCTCGGATCTGATCTTCATGTGACAAGTGTCCATTTGAAATGCAATCCTCTGTAACTAAAAAACTTCTTTCTTCCATCTCCATTCTGATCTGATCTTGTTTCATCATTATCTGTAACTGATGGAAAACCTCCTATAGCTCAAATTGACTAATACCTATGCAAAAACTAGCTCCAGAATCGGATAGTTCGTCTTCTCTTGATTCTGACGATATATAACATTGCCTATTTGGCCTCTCAAAAACCTCCTGAAAGTCATTTTGAAAATGACTCCTTTGCTTAGAAACTCATGTCTGCACATTTAATTTTTTTAATTTCAAAATTTAAAATATCTAATGTTTGAACATTAGAATGGATCTCTTTTAAAAAAAAAATTGAAAACATGCATATTTTGAAAATAATTTTAAAATGAAACTTTAAAATTATTTTATTTTGTCCAACTCTTCAATTTCGAGGTCAAAGCTCTGTTGACCCATGCCACATGGCGCTCTGTGATTGGTTGATGACCCTATCATTTCCTGCCATGTGTCATCACCATAACCACCCTCATTGCCACTTTACCATCGCTACCTCGCTATGTTTATCCCATGAGCATCTTCTCTTGGCGAGGTAGCGATGGCCGCAGGATCACGACATGTGTCGCGATCTCCTTCACTGTCAACACATCATTCCCAGTCAGGCCCGCCGCATTAGTGTCACTATCTTGCCATGGTAACCTCCTTGCATCTTCTCCATGGTGACATAGCGATGATTTTCGAATTGTCCACATGTCGTGATCTCACATTTTTCTGCCACATCAACACATGTATAATTTGGTTCAAAATTGTGCATTAGGTGACCCCGCTAACATCACACCTCCAAGTAGTATCCACTGACGCATGGGCCCACACACATGAGCATTGCCCTTCCAAAGAGCACTGTCTTTAAGACAACTACTCATCTATGCAAACTTGAATTTAAAAACATCAAAAGAGCCTCCCACGGTGAATGTGGGATAATGGCACTTTATGGCCTTTTCCTGTGCCTTCCTTCTCTTCTTTGTGTCTACAGACCTGCTTGAGACACAAGCTATGGCCTCTAACTATCATGTGTCCTCTTTGTAGCTATGTGTATTCTCTTTTTATTTATGTGGAGAATCCATTTCTTTGTTTATACATGGGGCACTCTGTGTTAAACTCGTGAGCTGCTCCCCTACTTTGCCTGTAACATTTTCCTCCTATATTGGCACGGGTTCTGCTTTAGCTGCGGGCTTTGTTTGTTACATGGTGGCTCTTTTCTCTTGCGTGGTCCTTCATTCAGAACTGTGGGCTCCCTCTGTTCTCAGCTTGGATTCTCTTTCTAAAAATGTGGATGCTTTTCCAAGTATCTCTCTTCATTTGATGTTTCTACTATTAGACATGGAGTGGCTTTCTATGCATGGAGGCTTTTGTCTGCTCGATCTGCTAACTGCCTCCAAACATGGGCTTCTCCTGCATGAATGCTCCTTCTTTGGCATGTTTTATCTTAAAACTGCGTGGGTTTGCTTTTCTTATCTTGTTTACGAATTCTTTTCCTTTCTCAATTTCTCCACATAGAGCTTTGTAAGGGTATTTCTTTCCTCTGTGCAATGGCAGTGGCTTCCTCTATTAAAACTTTGGCTTCCCTTTGTTTTTTATCTCTTTTTAAGTGCAATGATAATTATAACTATAGTAGAAAGTTTCCTCTCACTTGTAATTGTCTATAGAGGCAAGCCAATGAAGTTTGTAATTTACATCTCCCTTACATGCAAACATAATAGTAATGATGAATTAGAAATCCCCTTTTTCCAATGGTCATTACGCATATATCCCATTTTTCTTTGCAACGATAGGTGTACATGCCAAGACATCAACATGAAAAGAATTGTTATAATATCCTTTTGAAACACCTTCATTTCTTGACATCTCATCAGTTTGAAGTAATTAGCTGGGCCCAGAAAGTGGGTCCGGCTAAAAAAAAAATTCGTTTTCAAATGACTAAAGTCTCAAACTGATACACTGAACATCTAATACCGATTTGAATCAAAATCCATCATTGAGACATCATTTTAGCTCATTTTATCACTTATCTGCAACTTTTGAATTTGGTGCCAGAAGGTTTGTTGACTGCCCATAAAAACTAACCCGAACACCTGATCAGGATCTAAAAATTGACATACTGAATCTTTTCTCCACACACTTTCAGCTTGTCAAATCCTATCTCATGAAAAATTTGGATTTAAAAGATATTGACCCTCAAAGTCACCTTCTCAGATTTATTTGCAAACAAACATGTCAGAAAACAACAAATTGGGCTCAGAATTGACCTTGAAAATTGGGCAAATTAGCACATGGAAAAGAAAAAACTAGGACAGTAATTTTTTGTCATGAGGACACTATAGATCTATGATTTAGGCTCATGATGAAAAATAGGACGCAAATGGTGTTTAGTCAAAGTGGGCTACTCAGAATTTTGCAAACTAGACATGTTGACAAAAAGCATTTTTGCGAGCGGAATTGACTTGGAAAAGCATGAAAATTGATCCATCATAGCTTGAAAACTAGCACACTTAAAGTACTTTCAATATAGAACACTAGGAAACCAACCATTCGATCACATCTATCATAGATTAGGAGATATGACATCCTGAACAGGGGTTACAATCAATCTGCAATTACTGACACCAGTTAAAACTTATAAATTGTGTTTGGAATCACGCTTGAAAACTAACCAAACGGATTTTTCATGAGCTGAAACTTGGAACATAACAAGCCTCTGACATCTATAATACAATGCAAAAGGAATTTTCTCATTTGGGTCAACTGGTCAAAACTTATTGCACATCAAACAGGGTTTCCTAGAATTAGGTGCAAAGTGCAAAAGCATGAAAACAATAATTGACCAACTTTGAGGGATTCAAAACCTATTCAAACCGACTCAAAACAACTCCAAATCTGAAACATAGGTCTCAGGTATGGGCACTAGATAATTGCAAAGCAGAAGGTCAAAAAACCTTTCTGGGTGCAAGATATTCAGTTGCAAACATAGCCTATCACTGTTTGACATTTAGGTGAAAATGCAGAAATGACAATTGCTCAAAATGGGACTTCACGAAATGGCTCAGAACAAAAAATTATCATCATAGAACACTTAGACACATTGAATGATAGGTGCTAGAAGCATTAAACACCTCTTAGGCCTTAGACTGACACCCGGGTACAATCTCATTTAAAAGCATTTATAGGGCTGATTTTTCTCAACAGGGCTCAAAATTGACCATGCAATTTTTAGCACCAACATAACCTTTAATAGAGTTGGCTCCTAACAGGGATCACTTCAGAAGAGTAAAAAACAATAACTAGTTGCAATTGGTGCTTTTTTCCAAATTGGGTTTACATGTTAAATCTTGGTGTCAAATGTGTTCATGCTATTTCTCTAATGTGTTTTTACCTAAGTTAAAATAATATTAATCATAGATAATATCTTAAGATTTTCATATTAAGTATTTTTCAAGCATTTTCAGTGTTTGCTGAGTTACAACATTTTTTGTGTGTTTGCCAAGCATTTGCAGAGTTTAGTTTTCAGAGTTTAGTTTTCAGAGGTTATTTTGTACTGACATCTAAGGGATCTGGGATTTATTTTTGTAGTAACTGATTCATCCCTCCCCTCTTAGTTACTCCTCTTATATTTCCAACACATTTTTGCTAAATAAGAAAACTATGTTTCTATTAAAATTACAAAAGCTTCCAGGTGCTTTAAAATTGTTATTATTTATAGCGTAATTGTAGTTTACTTAAACATAATTCATTTTGGAATCATAATCCTATGATGTTTCTCTAGGAAATAATGTTTTCTTTGATCACCCTTTTGAAATGACGTTGAATCTATTTGGACTCACCATACGTAAAAGGTACATAGTTTTGTATCAGTGCTACAATATTTTTCTTTTCTTCTATGTATTATACTATATTAAAGTTATCAATGTATCATTTTTTTTAAAGGTGGAATGAATAAGGTCCTGAATTAAAAAACCATCTCATTACATCTTTTGAGGACCTTTTTGGAAAAAAAAATATTTTTAACACTACCCTACGTCTCAAAAGAGCATTCAAACATATAAAGATTGTAAGGAACCAATGTAGAAGGGGTCTAAAGGATAACCTAAAGTACAAATGTCCTCTTATGATTCCACCAATGGAGTGGAATGAAATAATAGAAGATGCAAAAGAGAAAATGCTATGTGGTAAAGGAAATGAACTTGAAAAGGGAAAAAAGAAGGTATGTCATGAGAGTATCAAGTAGAATGTAATTATGCACTAATTAGTGATCTTTGTAAATATATAATCTAACATGTTTCAAAATTTTCATAGATTGCAGGACACATCAAAGGCTACAAAAGTGAGACTATAAAAGGTTGGCCAACACAAACTTGGCTCTAGTGCCTATATCAATCTTCACTCTCGACTTGTATGTATTAGCAATGGAATTCCATATAATAAAATATTATATAATGTTGCAAATAATATTTTTTTAATCAAATCATAGATGCAAAACCAATGATATTAAGAAAAAAATATAGGGCACATAATTCAATGTAGAGCCCACAGATGAAGATTAAAAAAATTGCCTTGATGGAAGGTTATAAAGTTGTGGCTGCATGCCCATGCCAAGAATCTAAAATCCACACCCAAGAATCTAGTCACCAAATGAGGCATAGGTAAATTTGTCAAATGAAAATGAAATAAAATTGAATAGTTGAGAAATTTAATTTTTGATGTTAGTTTCCAACATAAATTGACTGCATAACATTTCACTGCAGCTTTCAAATCCTATCACAAAACCTACATGTGATGAAGGCCATAATATGTATTATAGTGGTGGAGGTATTAATTTTCTATTGGAAATTAGTTATGCAATTATGAATACAATCTAACATCTTCAATTACAATTTGGTGTAACCTTTTTTTGAACACTTTAGATCATATTAAACACCATGGTGAAGGAGTGGAGCATGTTCGAAGTGTTCAACATGTTGAGGTGGTAGTAGATCAAAATGTTATTGTACATGATGTGTCACTGTCAAGTAAGAAAAATGAATGTTATATTCTACTGCTTAATGAAATACTTGTAACAACAAAAAAGAAAAAAGAAAAAGAAAAGAAAAGTGTATGTCAATTTAACTCATTTACTTGTTATTGCAACAAAGCCCCCTTTAGTGCAACAACCTCATGCTCATCAAAATAGGAGGATGCATCATAATTTGGCATTACATGTGCCACAAGAGGAGGAGAATGAGGAAGATATTGATGCTCTTATCAGCCTTTTCCTTAAGAAAGCTAAGAAAAACAAAAAGAAGAAATGATTTTTGAAAAATGCTCTTTGATAAACTTTGTTGGATAATGAAAGAATTTCATTTTAAGTAATTATCTATGAATTTTACATATTGATATTGATTTTTATGTCATGTTAATGAATATTGTTATGTGTTAATGAAGTCTTGATTAGTATTGTGTATTAATGAATTTTATATCATACTAATGAATGTTATGTGATTGTATTGATTGAAAGATATAGTTCATAAATGGATGAATGAATGAATGAATGGAGTAATTAGATCATAATGAAAATTTAGATTGATGTTAGGGGAAGGGGGGTGAGGCAAGATGAGCTTCTACCTTCTCTTGGTTGGCCTCATCAAGTGGATAATATTAAAGTATTATTGAAACCGAGTAAAGCTCAAACATCAATTTCATTCATTGTAAGTCTAGAATGATGGGATGCTACTCTATAGTATAGGTATGAATCTTTGAAAATAATGAAATCTTTTTTATTTGAGCTATTCTTAATTGATAGCTTCTATATAGTTGCTTTCTAATAATAAATAACTTGACGTAGTGTATATATTTGAATGTGGTTATCATAAATTTTAAAGGATGTAGCTTTGGTTTTTGAGTGCCATGCACCTAAAGTTGGATGTAGCATCTTTAAGGGACTCCATTTCAGTTTGTGGAAATATAAACTATTCTACACCTATATCTCTTCCATTGGATAAGGTTGAATTGCCAATATTTCCTCAGAGATGATACCACTTTTCAAGTCTTTCATGATCAATCATAGTTGAAAGACTGCATGTACATTCATTTTGTTGGTTTATTCCATAACCAAAGTAGAAACCCCATCTTTTGATCATTGTAATTTTTCCTTCTTTTGATTGGTTTGGGTTTAATTTCTATTTAGTCATGCAAATTTTGAAAATGGTTAATGTTATGGTTCCCAAGGTTGAAGGAGATGTTGATTCACCAATATCTATATTAGAAAATGAGGTGAAGATTTTTCCTTTTTAATTTTATTTTTCTTATTCTAGAAGAATTCTCATAGTTGTTGCATACTAGTCTTCTAATTCTAACATGGAAAAGTAGGACTCAAATGAGAATAGTGACACAAAGGTTCCTTGGGCTAAGGTAAGAGGTTTTGGTAGGGGTTGCAAGAAAAGAGGGAGTGCTAATGAGAAGAATGATGCAAAATATTGCAAGCTAGAAAATGGTGGTAGAGGCTAAAAGAAGACAACAATGTCCAATGTAGTAAGTTCCTAAATGTTATCTATTTATTAAAGTTTATAGTAGTATATACATGATGCTTGATGAAGGCATATATGGTCTTGTAGAGAAACTAGACAGGTAACTTCACATGCCATTAATAAAATTCACTTGTCTTGTCTCCATAGAATTTACAAGATCATCTTCCTTTACTATAGAAGTTGTCTAAAGTTAGTGATATAACATATTGGTCTTTTTATTTCTCAATGACCATGGAGAAACCATCTACAGCCAATTGTTATAACACCAAAATTTTTTATTATGGATTAAAAATATTTTGCATACACATCTTGAAGATAGTTAACACACTTAAAGCTAATTAGCTATTTCTTGAAACAACATTCCTCCTTCAATAGAGGAAGCAATTCACTTAGCATCTATGCATGTTGTCATACTTTCTATTAAGAATGCAAAATCTGTTTGGTGCTTGAGAGAACTATAGATAATTTTAAAAAGTGGAGCACCCATAATACCAATATTTTATGGAGTTGATCCTTCACAACTTCTAATGAGAGATGAAAATGGGGTTTTTTCTCAAGCCTTCCAAATACTTGAGCACATTAGAAATTTTGAGCCATGAACACTAGAGGAATGGAGGAAGACTCTCTACCATGTTTTATATATAAAAGGACTTATTTTTATAGCGTAGCACCTTTTTTTTTCTTTTTTCTTTATGTTTGTTATTTGATGTTTTATTATTATTCGCATGTCTTACTATAGTTAGTGTTTCTCAAAGTATAGATATGGAATTATACATATTTAGCTATATACATTTTTTAAAAAAATTTGTGATTAATTTTTTTCAAAATTATTTAGTATAAATAATGTCTTTATATTTAATTTATGAATTGAATACTATAAATTGCATGCATTGATCAAGGATATTTTTTGGAAGAAATTGCAAGAAATGTAGTGGAACATATTGATAAGCTACAATTTCAACCAAAAGTAGTAATTGAAGACTTCAAAGGATGAAGTTGTCCTAAATAGAATGTTGAAGATGACTAGAACAACTGTGGAAGTAGTAGATTCATAGAGTTATTGAAGATCTTAAAATATTCATAATGGTCATAATTATATGATACAAACAATAATCTCACAATTTTCCTTTAAGAATTTGTGAGCTCAAACTAGTAATAATTGTCTTTTATTACCAAAATGACAACATTTGTGCATTTACTTTTCACATGAATTGAAAGTGGCTATCAAAAATCATTTTGTGCACTTATTTCCATGCCTAATGAAACATATTCAAACATTTTATTGCTACAACTTTTAGTGATATAAATATATGAAATGTTGAGCGCAATATCATGTTCTCACAAATAGCAAATTGCTATACTAGAAACCATTCATCTACAATCTTTGATACACCTCCTCACTATTAGGTATGGTGATATCAAAACTTTAGCCTTCGATATTGGCACTTGAAATATTGCTATAACATATAGTGATACCCCACAGCTCATAGTTGATTACTACATCTATGTAACACAAAATGTGATTAGTGATTACATTCAACTTATCACTGCAACTCATAGTGATTCCCTTTTACTACTACAACCATTCTCCAAGTTTCATTGCTAATCACTATATCCTTTTTGTGCTTTCCCTACTTAGCAATAGATCATGATTGCTATAACATATAGTGATATATGAAGACTTATCACTCATCACTATAATTAAATTCCATAACTTCTACTTGCAAATGAGATATATCACTATACTAAAAACCCTTCATCTATAATCTTTGAAACACCTTCTTGCTATTAGGTATGGTGATATCAAAACTTTAGCCTTTAATATTAGCACTTGAAATGTCACTATAACATATAGTGATATTGTTAGTTTGTGGTGACTGATTAGGAAAGTATTGTACATACTTCATAAATTCTTTGGGGCTTGGGGCATCCCATCGAAAAAAATTTTGGGCCCTATTTTATTGCAATTTTGGGCTGACATGTAATGATTAATTATAACCCTAAAGTGGTAAAAATACTTGTATAAAAGGGCTTAGGGTTAGGGATTTTTTCATAGTGGTGATACAAAAATTGGTTCTTGTGGTGGTATTGAGCTATAATGGATTATGAATTGTAATCAGGTTGTAATCACTAGATCATAATAATATCAGGCTTGTTGTTTGGTGGACGTAACCCAAGGATTGACTAAACCACATTAAATCATAGTGTCTTGTGTTCTTTTCTATGTGATCTATTATTTTTTGATATTGGTTATATTTGCATATAATTGTTATTTTTGTCTGTGGTTTAATCCTACCAAGTGGTATCAGAGTGAGGTTTTTTTTTAGTCATCCTCTATAGGAAAGTCTTATGGTTGAGTGAGAGTGATGGTTGATGAGCGTAAGCTAAGGGTTGATAGGTTTAATGGGTAGAACTTTCAATTATGGAAGATGCAAATGGAAGACTATCTTTATCAAAAGGATTAATGGAAGTCGTTGGAAGGAAAAACCAAGAATTAGGGGTCTATGTCAAATGATGATAAGGATCTTTTGGATAGAAAGGCACTTGGAAGCATTTGATTATGCTTGGCACCATCAGTGGCATTTAATATTACAAAAGCAAAGATAACATAGGAGTTGATGCAAACCCTAGCAAAAGTATATGAAAAGCCCTCAACTTCAAATAAGGTATTTCACATGAAGCATTTTTTTAATATGAAAATGGTAGAAGGTGGATCTATTGCAGATTATTTAAATGAGTTTAATACTATTACTAGTAAGTTAGCTTCTATGGGTATCACTTTTGATGAAGAAATTGGGGCTCTCTTGATTTTGTGTTCTTTGCATAAAAGCTAAAATGGCATGGTAATGGATGTGAGTAATTTTGTTCTTGGATCTAGTACCCTAAAATATGACAATGTAATCAGTGTTATTTTGAGTGAGAAAATTCATAGGAAATCCTCAAGTAGATCCACATCTGGAAATGCTTTGAACACACAAAGTTGAGTTAGAACAATTAAAAGAGGAAGTAATTCTAGAAATCATGGGAAATCAAGAGGAAAGTCAGAGGGGAGGAGGTCCCAATCAAGAGGACCAAATGACTGTTGGTATATGGCAAACCAAGGTATAAAAAGAAATATTGTTGGACTCAAAATAAAAAAAGAGGAGATAAACTAGATGGAGACAAGGAGGCAAATGTGGTAAGTAACAAATCCAAAGAAGATGCTTTGCTTCTATCTTTAGAAAGTGTTGATGCTTCATGGGTTTTAGATTTTGGTTCTTTATTTCATGCTACACCTCATAGAGCTTATTTCAATGATTATGTCCAAGTTGATTTTGGACTTGATTATTTTGGGGATAATGAACCGTATCAAATTGTTGGAAAGGGAAAATTTAAGATTAAGTTGTAGAATGGGAATCATTGGCTACTACATGAGGTAAGACATGTTTCAAAGCTAAGTAGGAATTTAATTTCAGTAGGGCAACTCAGTGATGAAGGTTGTCTAGTTACTTTTAATGTTAAAAATTTGAAGGTTTCAAAAGGTTCCCTTGTAGTAGAAAAAGGCGTGAAAATAGCCACCTTATATCTTTGTACAGGTCATATTTTTCCTTCTACTTTAATTTTTTTAGAGAAAAATGAATGTTCATGAATAGTTGCTACAATTGAGTAGGGAGAACAAATAGCTGTTGTAAATTTAGATACAATGTTGTGGCACAATAGACTTAGGCACATGAGTGAGAAAGGTATGAAATTACTTCATTCAAAGAATTTTTATCCAAGTTTGAAATGTGTTAATATGGATTTCTATGAAAGTTGTGTGTATGGAAAACAAAAGAGAGTGAGTTTTGTGAAGACTGGGAAAGAAAATAAAAGGGAAAAATTAGAGCTTGTGCATACTGATGTATGGGGACTGGCTCAAGTATCTTCCCTTGGAGGCTCTCATTATTATGTTACATTTATTGATGATGCAACTAGAAAGGTATAGATTTATTTCCTTAGGTGGAAATATGTTGTATTTCAAAATTTTAAGAAATGAAAATGCTGAGTTAAAAATGAGACTGGTAAGAAATTGAAATGTCTCAAATCTAATAATGGTGGTGAGTATTGTAGTCATGAATTTGAAGATTATAGCTCCACTAATAGTATTCATAGACAAAAAACTATTCCAAGGACTTGACAAGAAAATGGAGTGGCTAAATGCATGAACATGACTACAATGGAGTGTGCAAAGAGCATGAGGTTCCATGTTGGGTTACCTTTACACATGTGGGTAGAGGCTATCAATGCTATTGTATATTTGATTAATAGAGGTCCCTATACTCCTTTGGGTTGTGGTATTCTAGAGGAAGCATGGACTACTAAGAAGGTGCGTTATTCTTTTCTAAAAACCTTTAGTGGTGAACCATTTTCTCACATAGATTTCAAAAATAGAGCCAAGCTAGAAGCTAAGTCAAAGAAATGTGTATTTTTTGGATATGGAATTAATGAGTTTGGTTATAGGCTTTGGAATTTTGAAAATCATAAAAATGTCAAAAGTAGGGATGTCATATTCAATGAGAAAGTGTTGTACAAAGATCTATTGCAGGAACATGAGAAGAAAGAAGATGATTATGTAGTGCTGGATGATACTCCAAAAGATGATGTTCCAGCCATTCCTCATGATGTGCAACAACTGCAACAACAAATACCACAGACACCTCGAATGTTAACTAGTAAACAATGAAAATTAGACCTCCAAAAAGATTTTCTCCCTCTTTGTATTCTATTTTATTTACTAATGCTAGTGAACCTAAATGTTATGTTGAAGTTCTGTAGGTGGATACTAAGATTTAGTGGGAGTCTGCAATGAAAGAAAAAATGGTCTCTTTGCTAAAGAATAGACATGGGATTTATGCAGGTTGTCTGCAGGTAAAAGAGCTTTATAGAATGACTGGATTTAAATGTTAAAAGAAGAATATGGAGGTAAAAAAAGATTTGAAGCTAGGTTAGCTGTAAAAGGATTTGCATAGAAAAAAGGCATTGATTTTGATGAGATAATTTCTCATGTTGGTAAAACGATTTCTATGTGTACTATTTTAATATTGTGGCTACTAAAGATTTACATTTAGATCATCTTGATGTTAAAAAAACCTTCCTTTATGGTGATTTGGATGAAGATATATATGGATTAGCCACAAAGATTTGAGGTCAAAGGTAAGGAGAACTTATTGTGCAAATTGAAAAAAAGTTTAGATGGCTTGAAGCAAGCACCTCAGCAATGGTATCTGAAATTTGACAGTTTTATGCATGAGCATGGATACAATAGGTGTCATTTAGATCATTGTGTTTATTTTAAGAGGTTGGACGATGACAGTTACATTATTTTATGTTTATATATTCATGATATGCTTGTAGCTAGGTCTAACATGGATCATTTTAAGGGGTTGAAATGCCAATAAACACATGCATTTGCTATGAAGGATTTGGGGGAAAAAAAAAAATCCTTGGTATGAAAATTTATAGAGATAGGAAGAATAGAAAATTGATGCTATCTCAAGCTAATTATGTTGAGAAGGTCTTGCAATGTTTCTTTACGAAGAATGTTAAATTAGTTAGCACACCTTTACCTAGTCATTTGAAGTTGACTAAGGAGATGTGTCCCAAGACACAAGAAGAGGAGGATAAGATGTCCAAGGTACCTATACTTTTTCTATAGAAGGCTTGATGTATGCTATGGTATGTACAAAGCTAGATATTGCATATGTAGTGGGAGTCATTAGTAGGTATATGAGTCATCCAGGAATTGAGCATTGGAATGTAGTCAAATGGATTCTCAAATATTTCAGAGGAACTTCCAATAAGTGTTTACACTTTGAGCTCCACTACTAATTTATAGGGCTATGTTGACTCAGATTTGGCAAGGGATATTGATACCAGGTAGAGTACTATAGGTTATGTCTTTATTATTGGTGGCGTAACCATGAGATAGGTTTCTAGGTTATAGAAGATTAATGCTTTATCCACTATAGAGGTAGCCAAGGAGATGATGTGACTTCAATTATTCTTAGAAGAATTGGAACACCCTTAGAAGGATAATTATTTCCTTACAGATAGTCAGAGTGCCATCCATCTTGTGAAGAATTTAGCTCTACATTCAAAGACCAAACACATACAATTACAGTACCATTTCATTCAACTAGTTTTGGATGATGGATAGTTAAAGGTAGACATGATACATATAGATGACAGTCTAGTAGATATGTTTACAAAGGTAATAACAAGGGAGAAGCTAAACTCCTCTTTAGTTTTGGTTTGTCTTCTAGACTAAACATGAATAAAAGAACAATAGAGTCTAGGGTGGTTTGATCTAGTGGGAAACTCATGGAGTAGTGACATAGCCATAGGATCAATATCCAAGTGGGAGGTTGTTGTTTAGTGCAAAGCCTAATCCATCCATAAGTGGGAGATTTTTAGTTTGTGTTGATTTATTAGAAAAGTATTGTACATACTTCATAAATTCTCTAGAGCTTAGGGCATTGACCCAAAAAAAAAATTGGACCCTATTTTATTGGATTTTGGGTCGACATGTAATTATTAATTATAACCATAAAGTGGTAAAAATACTTGTATAAAAGAGCTTAGGGTTAGGGATTGTTTCATAGTGGTGATGTGAAAATTGGTTCTTGCAGTGGTATTGAGCTATAAGGGATTACATATTGTAATCAGTTGTAATCACTGGATTGTAATAATATCATACTTTTTGTTTGGTAGATGTAACCTAGGGATTGCGTGGACCACATTAAATCTTGGTGTCTTGTGTTCTTTTTTGTGTGGCTATTATTTTCTAATATTGGTTATATTTGTATGTAATTGTTAGTTTTGTCCATGGTTTAATTTAAATTTTGGCATCTTGTGTTCTTTTCTATGTGATCTATTATTTTCTAATATCGGTTATATTTGCATCTAATTGTTATTTATGTCTAGGTTTAATCCTAATAGATATCTCACAGCTCATTGTTGATTGCTATATCTCCATAACATAAAATATGATCAGCAATCACATTCAACTTATCACTACAACTCACAGTGATGCCATTTTAATAATACAACCATCCATCACCATAAGTTAAATCAATATCAAAGTTTCATTGCTAATCACTATATTTTTTTTGTGCTCTAACTGCTAATTGCTAAATCCTTTTTGTTCTCTCATTTCTCAATGATATATCATGACTACTATAACATACAATGATATATGAAGACTTATTGCTTATCACTATACTAAAATTTCATATCCTTCACTCGCCAATGAGATATATCACTATAAGTTATAGTGATAATTGCATTCCAATGCTCATTGCCATATGAATAGTGAGACTTCTCCACATAGTGATGAATCCAATCACTATATGATATAGTGATATCATACCCTAATTCAAACTGCCCAAGCTATACAATCACTAAAAGATACCCCGATATCTAATGCCTCATCGCTATAGTTTTAGAGATAATATAAAAAATGAGAATATCTTCATGAATTCAAATAGGACCAAGGCCTAGATTGATCAATGGATATTTCCATGTGATGAATAACCCCTAGGAGTGCAACTTTGTAACAAGATTCTTTGACTTGAGTGATAAATAGCTATTTTCTATCAAACCACAAAGAGATGCAACAAATGATTCCTTATTTTGATCACAAAATCTATCTAGGACATACAAAGGTAGGAGGTGAAAAAATACTTCCAAAATATTGAGTTCCACCAGAAGGAACAGTCTTATCTTGTAGAGTAAGTGTAAGAGGACGCCTTCATTTGATTGATCTTGTGGGGAGTGAGAGGATTGACAAGTCAGAGATCACTGTGAAAAGACTGAAAGAAGAAACACACATAAAAAAATATCTATCTTCTCTTATGGATTTTATATTTTCTTTAGCTAATAAGAGTGTACATGTCCCATATCATAACAACAAACTGACCCAAATTCTTCAGGATTCCCTATGTGGCCAAGAAAAAACACTCATGTTTGTACATCTCAATCCAAAAATTGACTCTTACTCAAAGATAATCAGCACTTTGAAATTTGCAAAGAGAGTGTCCAACTTGGAACTGGGTGTTGCACATTGAGACAAGGAAAGCAAGGATGTTAGAGATCTCAAGGAATGGATTTCCAAATTGAAGAAAAACATTGCAAGAAAAGATGTTGAGCTTAAGCATTTGTAAAAATCAAATCCCTAAAGATGTTCTACACACTATTAATAAATATCATATACACATTTTGAAATTTGTTGTAGATGAGTTCTATGCAATTGTTGTGGTACCTAATCTTATTACTATTAATTATGTGACTATGACTTCGTTTTATCAATTGAGATTTTTGACTTATGCATTTTTTTATTTTTTCTTAATATTTAGTTGTGCATTTTTATAAAATTTCTTAAGAAATTAGATTGTAGAAGCTTACAAATTTACCAAATATTTCTTGCATCTAGATGGTTTTCATACATGTGAAACATCAGTGTTATACAAAAGATTAGTGTTTATCTTTAATAACTATAAAGATTATTATTTTAAACATATAGTGAAACTATTATGCATGTTAATATAGGTATTAGTTACTTTAACACATGCCTTGGTAGAAGTCATGTTGTACTCTTGTGCACTTTTTTATCTTAATCTCTCTTGAAGCATGTCTAATATATTTTCTCTTTAAACATCTTCATATATTTCTACAACAACTATCCCACCAAAAGGGAATGCTTCTCATGCTTTAATTGTCCATTGCATCTTGTACCTATAATTGTAAAAATTTTCAACTCAAATTCTTTTGATATTTTTAACTCTATCATCCACTTATATGCAATAACAATGAAACTCTACTTGAAAAATAGTACCAGAAATGTGGTTCAAATAGTTGCTCTCTTCTTTTGTACTAGCATGTCTTTATAATCTAATAAAAAAATATCAACACTCCCTTAACTATTTTACATATCTACTAAAATAGTTATAATTGAGAACATTTTAGTGTCACTTATGGTCTTTTGAGATATAAAAAACTATTTTAAAAGCATTTTTATTATTTTTTAATGTAACATATTGTTTTAGATGCATTTTCTTTTACTCTATTCTAAGCTATTTGATTCAAAACATATTTAGTTGAATTTTGCAATTGCAACCAATATGTGTTGAGGTTCACCATGCCGAATAATACAAACATTTCCAACTGATCAAGAATATTTGTACTTTGCCTTGTGATGCTCCAAGCTTGCTTGTCTACTTGAAGTCCTTCTAAATGTACCTTCTTCTTTTCCATCTTATCCATACTTTCATCTTGTTGTCCACTCTAATTAGTCATGTTCTCAAATACCTTTTGGAAGTGTATACCCTTTACCTTTCTTCTAAACCTTCATTTCTTCCTCATGTTCTTTAGATCTATTGGCCAAATCATTATAAAGAAAAAGAACTAACACAACCTTACCACTATGTGACTTTAACACAACCCTGTGAAGTCCACCATGATAGAAATATGTACCACATGAGGATACACCTACAAAAAAATCATACTTAGTATAAAAAACTAAAGAAATACCTTCATAGTAGTTTAGGTTTTCCCCATACACATGCTTGGAATAGTTTTCACATGACTCTTCATTCTTATGTTGTCCTCATCTTCATATTCCTCAAGCCTAGATACCCCTAACCCTATCAACTACTTCTCATCATCATTGTGCTATCCTTTTTGGCCTTTCACCATTTCCTTAATGTCTACCTTGTTATTCTTAGCCTTGATTGTCCTTGTTAGAAAATTTCTCCCAATCTTCAAGGGACATAAAATGGTACCAACCAGTATCATTCTTTCTTCATCAAGCTTTTCTTCATCCTTTTCTTCGTTAGAAACTTCATGAAGACTTGTTATGAGATGTATTCTATAACAACTACTTTCCGGCTTCATACCAAAAATTGCACATTTTTATACACAAGTGTCTTGGTCTCAAGTTGGTTTTGACAATAGAGTGTCAACACACTTAACCAATTCTCAAAGATGATGTTGTGTATAATACAGATGTTGAGCTATAGTATGAGCCAAGCTCAAGATTCAATAGGTGTCAAGCTAACTTTAGGTGTCGAGCAAGATTTAAGTGCCAAGTGATAAGTGATGTTGAGTCACTATAGGTGCCAAGCAAAGTATAGATGCTAAGCTAAACAGAATTACTATAGGAGTCAAGTAAGATAGAATACCTATATGTGATGAGCATCAACAACTTGTAAGTGTTGAGTAACACAAAATCAACATAGGAGTTTATGCCTTCACAAACTCTGATATAAACCATTTTTGAGCTAACTTAACATGAATCTTCAAGGATCTTAAAGATAAGATCAAATATTTTGCATTTCCTATGAAATCAACATGCAACCTATACGAAAAATAGATAAGGCATGCAATCAATAGGAAAAGTGAATGAATTGAGTGAGAAATGAAGAATGAATATTGATCATAGATTCATACCTAACCCTAAGCCTTCAAAGCCTTTAAAAGGAGGATGAAACCCCATTATGTATGCATACGTGAGAAGTATATGGGTGAATTATAGTGAAGTTCAGAAAGGTGTTTAAAGACTTAGAAGGAAGAGAGACATTGCAGAATTCAGTTGGTTAGAATAGAGCATCAAAATTTCAAGGAGAAACATATCAGATCAAAGAAGGATTAGAATAGATAGAGTAGAATGAGGATCTAGAATCAGCAATTGAAGATTGCAAGTCATCAGGTCAAGACTTTGTAATACTCTCTAGCCATTGTATTAGGAATAGAAATCCTATAGAGATAGGTTGGTTTAATAGCTATGTTGTAACCCTTTCATCAAGGTGCTAAATCCTTTAAGGTAACATTCCAAGTGAGTGTTTGTAAATCCTTTAACTAGGTCACTTTTAACAAGGTGTAAAGTCTTTAACAAGATGGGCCTTTCATAGGGTAGACCATTGGAAGTGGTCAAACTTTGTAACCTTAAATAGTTACATATTGTTGCAGTGATACTTTGTGGGTGTCATCCCCACCCTAGTTTTACCTTCTCATTTTGGGGAGTTTTTGGGTTACCAAAATCTTGTGATATCTATTTTCATGCATGTCTTTATTTTTCATGTTAAGTAGATATGTTAGATGCATGTGAATGATCTCAACTAAATGTTTTAAAAGGTTAAAGTTAGTTACTTTTGATTCACCCCCCCTAGAAGTAAACCTCCCTACTTGTATATTCCAATAATTGGTATTAGAGCCAAGTTCTCAAAAGGAAGAGCCTAACAAGTTGGAGAAAAGATCTAGAAATGGAAGTCTACAAACTTGGTAAGGTCATAGAAATCTAGGTGATTGATATCCAACTTGCTTTTCATACTTTGGAAGAAGCCAAAGAAGAATTGAGAAAATCCTTAAAGAGAAGAAGAGACATCACCATAACTAAGAATGATACACAATACAAGGAGATTGACACCTTAAAATTATTTGCAAATGGAGATTCCAAAGAGTTTTATGTAGCAATAGAGTACCTAATGGAGAAGAATAGAGCTCAAGGAAAAGAGATCAAAACACTCAAGATTGAACAAGAATCACAAGCCATGATGCTTTGTGAAGTGACTGAACAAAAGAAAAAAGTCATTGAAGATAAGTATATGCTAGAAGAAGACAAGAGAAACCTTGCCAATAGATTGGAGGAAAACTCAATTGAGCATGCAAGAATCTCAAACGTGTAGCAAGACACTCTAAGTCAGATGATGAATGCACATCATGAACTAAATGTCAAAGATATTGAGATCTCTACATTGAAGATGCAAAATGAACAACTACAAAATGACCTAAAAATAGAAAAGGAAATTGCAGAGAGCTTCAATAAACCTAATGAGGCCATCAAATACTTTTAATAGCTACTAAAATCACCAAGAGCCAACAATGACACTTTAGGACTAGGATACACCAACACTAAAAAAGGAGAGTCATCTAAGACTATAGAAGAAAGAAGTGATAAAGGTAAGAACACTAAACCTACTGGTCATTTTTGTGGTGAAAAAGGGCATACCTCTAATGTTTGTAGGAGCAAGAATGCACATCAACATGACAAACCTAAGAACATGGGTTACTATCATAAGTGCAAAAAGAAAGGACATCAAGCACATGACTACAGGACTAAGACTATTAGAACACCAAGACTTGAAGGTCACTACTACACTTGAAAGAAGAATGGTCATAGAGCTTTTGAGTGCAGATAAAAGCCTATGTGGAAATCTAATCAATCAGCAAGAGGAAATAATAATGGACAACACTACAATTGGGGCTACAACACCAGGTATAGCTACTATTACTATTAGGAATATGGACACATCCCTAAAAGTGCATAAGAACACATTTCAGTGGAAACTCTAGTAGATGGTTATGTCAAACCACATGCTTTAGTTGTTTAAAGATTGGACATATCAGCAAAAAATTTTGAACAAGATTAAAGGCACCCAACTCAGAGATTGAAAATGGAAAAGAAAAGGTAGATATTGAACACATCAAAGGAGAAATGAATAAGGTAGGAGTACCACATCAAATGAAGGGATCACTTCACCTAAAAGGTCAAGTGGTCACACCTTATCCAACTAAGAAAAAAAAGGCATGAGAAACTAATATACCAAGCTTTATCATACATCAGTTCCTAAACAAGCAAGTATTGAAAAGGAAAGATCAGGATGAATGGAGATGCAAAGCTAAAATTTCAAGTTTTCATCAATGTTGCCAAGTTAGAAAAATGTTTCCTTTAGATGCCAAGTAAAATCCCAGTACATGCCGAGTTGATTGCCAAAATCAATGGAAGCCGAATGATTAGTTGCAACTGAGTTGGTTATGGAAGCCAAGTGAAGAGAAATTTCAATTGAAGCTAAGTGAAGTATACTTCAATGGATGCCAAGTGGTGGAAAGACAATGGAAGCTGAGTAATGCAAGAATGCTTAAGAAGCTGAGTTGATAGCTATAAATGTACTAAGCATTAAATACTATGAAACTAGGGTATATTATCACATTTTGAACCATTTTTCTTCATCGCAAACAAAGAGCAAAGATGAAGAAGAGTGTAGAATGACTTCCAAGTAGAGAATCCAATGTTGAAGCAAATTTCAACCATAATTTATCTTAGTTTCATTGATTGCAAGGTATTTACACTAGTGTCAAGCAACATAGTTTTAAATTTCATAATATTTTAAACCCTAGTTAGCACAACTGGCCTCCAGTTCTAGGAAACCACAAGAGAAAGAGTCATTTGAGGTCCAAATTGTGTTAAATGAAGTGAAACAACCAAATATCCAACCAATCCTAGAAGTAGCATACAAAAATGATCAAGTCGAAGCCCTATCTATTATTCCACCTAAGGTAGTTATGGTCAAAGATGTTAGGAGATGTTACAATTGTGAAATTTGAGCCATGGGTGATATAAAGATGAGCGAAACCTATGACAAGTTGTGGGAAAAAAGAGTTTTAAAAGAAGAGTACCAAATTTTTGAGAAGAATGGTTTGACTTGTGCCCTAGTTCCCCACTATTTTCAAAATAGAATGGATTAAGATTATACTTAGCAAAATTCATGATGGAAGTTTGTGGCTAGAGGATGGTCCAGTAAAAATAACAAAAATTATTGTGCATTGAGTAACAAGGTACCCAACCCTAGATCGGCCAAAGACCCTTAGAAGTGACTCTAAGGAACCAATAGAGAAGAAGACATGCACTAAATGGAACAAGAGAGGAATTACAATAGATACTATCCAAGACCCTCTTGTTGACTTTGTTGTTAGGGTCATTTCACATAAATTTTATCAATCTAGTAGACTTAAGAGTGTTCCCTACATTGTAGTGGATGTTGGTTACAAACTAGTGAAGAAGAATCATACTTATGATCTTGCAGAATTGCAATTGCAACAAATCAATGAAAACTTAGTAGCAATAAGGATAACTAAGGGAGCACAATGCAAATTTGGTGCAATTTTGATTTGCATATTTTTCTATGTATAGAATGAATTCCCATCCTATGGAAAATTTGTTTGGAAAGAAAATAGGTCCATAGTAGCTCAAGTCAATGAGTATATAGAACAAATGAGAGAAAATTTTGAAACACTTATGACAAGCTACTTTGAGGATTTCAAGAAATCCATGAAACAGAGGCTAAGGATACCAATTTCATTAGTAGAACAACATGTTAATGATGTATGTTTTCATGTAGATATTGATTATATTTATATTCAAGCTAATACACCAAGAGTTAGAATGTTAAGACCTCTTGGATATGAGATAAACATAGATGAGGCATCTGTAGCTATAACTATATTATTAACAAAGGAAGTGGACAAGAGTGCACCACATTTGGTTACTTTTGATGTGGTGAAATCAAACATAGACATGGAGTTGAAGAGTGCCTTGACATTAAAGAAAAAATGGAAAACTTATAAAGAAGCTAAAGGCTAAATTTGGTGAGGGGATTGCTAAAGAAGAATAAGGTGAAGAAGTAGAAGATGATGAAGATGAAGAAGGACAAGGACCACTTGCATTAACCCAAGGCATGGGTGATGACATAGAAGAAGAAGGTGCCAAGCAGGAAGCACCCAAGGCTAAACCCAAGAAAAGAAAAGCATAGAAACAACTTGTTGCATAGTGCAAAGGGAAGAAGAAAATAATAGCTAAGCCAAGCCTAGCCAAGCCAACTACAATGGCAGACACTGGGAAAGTAACAAAAGTGGAAAAGGAATAGGAAAAGCAAAATTCCATAGAAAAAGGAGGGGTAGTAGAAAGAAAAACAAGAAAATATGTTGCACCTCTAGAGTCAGATGAAGAAAAGACAGAATCTAACAATGAGCAATTCAGAGTGGTAAGTCATAGTACCAAATCTAATCTTGAAAATGTTTTTGAAAACATTAGGGACAATTTAGAATTGACTAGATTAAAAGGCATTGATTTTAATAAGCTAAGTAGAGAAGAACAAAACATAGTGGAAGAATATATCTAGACTATGATGGCCAATTTCAAGACTACTCCACTTGAACTGGATAGTTTAATGCCTAAGAAGTTAAGCTCAATAGTTGAAAATAAGTAGCATTACTGCCTAAATATGGAGAAGGAAATAAGGGATTCAACATTAGCTCATGTAATGCTAGACCTTACAAAAGGTCAAATAAGAAAGGCTAGCAAGAAACATGGGAGAAAATTTTCACCCAAATACAAAGCTTTCGGTATTCTACAAAATCAAATTAAAGATGTTGTGCGAAAGTCCACACAAATTTGGAAATTGATTTATGGGCTAAAAAATGTCAATGAAGGATAGGAATATCCCTTTGAGGGAAGGAATGATGAAGAAGAAGGTAAGGAAAATGAAAAGGAGGAAGAATGAGAGAAAGAGAAAGAAGAGGTTACAGTCGAGGAGTAGACACATAAAGGTGATGAGGCAATAACTGAGGAGCAACAACAAGAATAGAGTGTCCAAGACACCCAATTGCCACCACCTAGTCCTCCACATACAACACCTATATCTACAAAGAAAGTAATTGTAAAGGATGTTCCTGACACCTCAGGTTACAAAATCAATCCATTGACTTTAGAGGAGCTAAGAAAGATCCTTCACCAAACAACATTGCAATCACAATTTTGCACAAATCCTATTTTGGTGTGTGTAGAGGAGTTACAAAAGGTTGTAGCTAAAATTACCAAGTAGAAGGTGAACACACAAGAACCACCTTCACAACCTCCCACAACTACAAATGATCAACCAAAAGAGAAAGCATCACAAGAAACAACTGCTAAGCTCAATCCCACAGTGATAGTAACACCAACTACCGAGGAGTCAAAAAAAGAGAAGACAAGACAAAAGTTTCCTATAGAAAAAATCCAAGGTGCACCTCCTCAAATCATTGTAATTGATCAAGGCACAATAGAAGAAGATAAGGAAGAGGATAAAACCCCCAAGGAAAGAGAGCAAGAGGCAATATAGAAATTAGTAAATTTTCCTACCTTAGGGACTCCTACTAAGTAGCTAAGTATTGATGTAGTACCACTACAAATTTCAGCACCAAGCTTGAGCTCCATCAAGGTAGCAAGGGTACTTCACTATGGAGTCCCTGCACTTGATGAAGAAATAGTCATACCTAATTATGACTACAAAATGATGAACCTGGCGCAAATCAATGAAGTGCAAGAGGAACTAGAGAGAAAGAAGAAGTAGGAGATACTCAAAAATTAGTATAGAAAAAAGCAAGCCTTAGTAGAAATCAAAGACATGTTCTTTGATGCATTCAGCTTGCCAATACCTAATGAAACAAAGCCCATCATGGAGCAACTATCCAACATAGTGGACTAGGTACAAGACAAAGACATTCATACTAATGTTAAATTATTAGAATGGTCTAAAAAGAAATTTTAAATGAAGGTTGATGAGAAGATATCTAGTGAGATAGCACTATCATAAGTGGAACTAGCTAAAAAGATAGAAAAGGTTAAAATAGTACTTGAGAACATATTCTCATTATACACCAAACTATGCAACTCTTCATATTTCACACAAGAGACTAGCCAAAGAATACTGAGGTTGGAGAGGAAACTTAAAATATCTTGCACACATCTATCTAAGGATCTAGCTCAAAGTGAGAAGCATTTGGCAACAATGCTTCACACGCAAAAGGAGTTAGCTATATTAATAGTACAAGAGGCTAATGTTAAGGCCAAATTGATATAAAGTTAGTTTGCTATCAACCCACATGTGGAATGAAGTGGCCTATGTAGAAAATGTTTTAAAGAAAGATCCTAATCTTTCTACCTTAGAAGGCATTGTTTATCTTGTAGCAAAGAAAACTACCCAACTCAAAGCACTAGAATTTGCCTTAGATAATTAGGATGCTTCTCTAAAGATGATAATGGGGTAAACAAAACATTTTTGGCTAAATATTCCATTCATTCTTAGGAATTTTTGACATAAGTGTCAAAAAGGGGCAGATATAATATTTTGAGGGAGATAAAATACATTATGTAGATATGGAGGAGATGTAATGAAAGGAGGAGATAATAAAATTTTGAATCTTGGAGAGACAAGGAAATAAAGCTAAAGGGATACAAAAACCGCAAGGAGATGTGAATAAAGGGGGAGTACAAATAATGCAGACACATACCAGATAGAGAGCAGATAATGCAAAAAGTATCAGACATGTCATCATGAGACATATTCAGTTTAAGGGAATTTTGGTTATAGAAATGGCACATCATCTTAGGGGGAGTTACAAGTTTTTGAGGTATATAATCATCTACAAAGTACATATGCCAAATAGAATATGTAATATACTAATAGAGATTAGTTTCATAATGCTTAGTTAAGTGTTTTTGCCACTCATGTCAAAGGGGGAGATTATTTTTGATAAGGTAAACAGGTTTTAAGGGGTCCTGAAACCCATAAGTTTAACAACAAGAAAGGCTGAAAATAAGCGAAAAAATGCCCAGCCAAAACATAAGCCTTACGGCTGAAAATAAGCCCAAAGGCCCAGCCTAAAACAACTGCCCACTAAAAAGGCCAGAGAACCAACCAGAAAAATAGAGACTAGACAAAAAGCCAAAGCCAGGAGAAACAAAAACCAAAGGACAGAGACCCAACCTAGCAGACTACTTCTCCATCTCGAGCTTGGTCTGGGCAGCTTCGGTGCACTCGTCAAATCCTGCTCCATAGTGCTGTCCTTGGCTTTATCCACATCCAGCCTATCTTTGTCTCTGTTCTATTTATCATCTTCCTCCATCTGGTTCCTGTCTTTGAGATTTTCTAAGAGAGAGAGGATGTTGTCGTTGATCGAAGCGACGAGGGAGATCATTTGACTTGCCAGGTTGAGATTGTAGTTCTCAATATTTTTTACTCTCCTCTCCATCAGAGTCTCCCAGCTGTTCCAGTCGCCTTGGCTTTCTGCACCTGTCTTGCTCTTGATTTTTTCCATTTGGGAAACCCTATCTCTGACATCCTCAAGCTCATGGAAAAGCCATTTAATTGATCTAAAGTTGTCGATCATGCTATTGCGGGCATTGTTCAACAAATTCATGCCCGTTTCTCTTGCATTATCAGAAATAGCCGCCATAGCCGGGTTAATTAGCTCATTGAGTCTAGGCTTCTCGAGGTTGTCCACCAGGAGTTGGGGATTCATCACCTCTCTGTAGATTCCCATAGTGGTCGTTCTCACATTGAAGTTCTTCCAAGCCTTCCTTCTGTTATTAACTTGCACTCCCCCCTCAATCTATCTAGAGTTGTCATTTTCCTCCAAAGGAGGCTGAGGATGTATAGGGGAGAGGGGAATGGGTAGAGAATCCTTTCCCTAACTACTGGAGCACTCCATGCTCTCTCCCTCCCTCTTCTGTCTTTTTCTCAGTTTCTCCTCATCCAGATCCTCCTTCGAAACCTTGTCAGAATCATCAGTATCCATTTCCTCCTCCACCTCAGCAGAGCCAGTTTTAGCTGGGGTATGACCTCTAGGGCTCTTTCTGCTGGGTAATTTGATAGAGGGGTAATCCTTCTTATGGCTTTTAGTCTTCTTACCTAAATGCTCAAAAACCTCATCAGAGCTGATGCTCTCAACATTGTCAGAATCTGAGGAAAAATTGGAGCTGCTCTTGTCAACATCCGTCCCCTGGATAAGGTTTTTGCTAATGGTTTGAGCATGGAAATGCTCATGAATCAGAAGTAGAAGACCCTCATGCAGTGCCGGGTTGACGGTAGCTTTCTTTTTAAAACTAGAAATGGCCTTGTTCATCGAGTTAAAAAGATAATACGGGAAGGAGATCTTACTACCATGGCAAAAATGATTCAGAATCACAAAATGGTGAGTCCTAACCCTATCAAACCTGGGGTCTAGGGTTATATATTCAATGACAGTGTAGAGAACATACCTCCAGAGCTTCTTTATAGTATCCGTTACAAAAAACATCTCTTTCTTGCCCAGCTTGTTCAGCTCTTCAGTGTTTTTCACAAAATCCTTGATTGCATTAGAAGACATCTTCTTGTCTCTGAAGAATTTATGCCCCTCCATCGAAATTCCCGTGACTTCAGCAACCACATCCTCAGTAATTTGAAAGTAGACCCCGTTCACCTTAACCTTACCATTATTCCACGAATTCACCATGCTGTTAGTGATCTCAGGATCCGAGCCATGAAGTTTCTCGAAGAAATTAGTAACCCCACCCTTTTCCAGCTCTCTCCAAACTTTGACCTTGTTCTTCCACTTTTGAACTTCCCCTACCGGCTCCTTTTTGCTCCTCTCAGCCGTCATGTTTACCTGATCAACTTCCACAATTCTCATGAACTCTGAACTGTGCAAGTTATTTGCATTCGAAAAAATGGTGATGTTTCTTTTATGATACCCATGAATGTACCCCTTTCTGAAAATAATGGTATCGTCCTTTTGAACGTGTTGAAATGTCAGAGGAAACCCCTTTTGCTGGTGAAAATCATGATGCCAAAAATGGCACTTACCATTTATTAAGCAATCTTTATTATCCATAATTGCATTGGATTTGAGCCGTCCTTCCCAAGATTTTATCTTGGTCGATAAGAAACTTTGCCTCTGCCAGAAAATCTTTTTCGGCATGCCAGGTCAGATTATTGGTGGCGTTAACCCCTTTATTAGCAAACCAATCAGCGACTGGGTTTGCCTCTCTGTAAACATGAGTGACGTGGACCTTATCGAACTTTGTGAGAGTGGCACAAGTCTCAGCAATTATGTTCGCAATCGTCCACGAGGGAGGGGAAATACCATTAATGGTATTAATAATGTTTTTGGAGTCCCCCTCAAGCCAGAGTTTAGTAATCCCGGCTTCAAAAGCCAACTTGACCACCTTACTCGCAGCTCTTGCTTCAGCCAGATGAATAGTCTGGATTCCCAGTGGGGAAGCAAAGGCAGCTATTCCCTCCCCATAGCTATTTCTTATGATTCTTCCGCAACCTGAAGGGCCTGGGTTACCCTTAGAAGCCCCATCAAAGTTGGCTTTTGACCAACCATCTGGGGGGAGAAGCCAGCTAGCATCCTGCCTTTTGAGGTTCCTGTCTTTTTCTTTAGCTATCTTTCTGTCCCCTTCTTCTTCTTCTTCCTCCTTCAGCACTTGGAGATTTTCCTTTATATTCTTCGAGACCTTCCTCCCAAGGATTATAGCCGGATCCTCTCTATCTCTAAATATTCTATTATTCCTTTCCTTCCAAATTCCCCAGCAAAAATGGGGTAAAATCTAGTCCAAGTGATCCTGCCGACCAGCAATCTTACAAAGACCTTTCCACTGATGGAAAAAATCCATGAGATTATCCAGTTTGCACCAGAGGGTTTCATTATCATGTGTGATGACATTCCACACCTCCCTGGCATAGTCACATAAGATGAAAATGTGATTTCCGATCTCAGCCTGATTCTTACACAAGGGACATCTACTGGGCATAACATGTCCTCGCTTCATGAGATTGTCATGAGTAAGGATTTTGTTCTGAAGAGCCAGCCAGTAAAAAATGTTGATCTTTGGAGTGAGACCCGAAATCCAAGCCTCCGCCCAAGGGGCCTTCTCTTTTAAGCTCCAAAGGAAATTATAGCCTGAGGCAACAGAGTATCTTCCATTGGGATTATCCCTCCAGACCAGCTCATCCCCCAAATTGATAGGAATCATGGAATTGAGCATAAGCATTATAGGAGTCAAGTCCTCAGAGATGAGGGATAGGTCACTCCATTCCTGGCCATTCCAATAATCACAGACTTTGGACCCAATTTGATCAGTACAAGCTTGCATCCATCTCTCAAAAATAGGGTTAATGATAAGTGGATCTTGGGAAAGCCATCTATCCGACCAGAACTGGATGTCCTTCCCATTTCCCAATTTCCATGATATCCTGGCCTTAGCCAGGTCCCTGGCTTTCATGATCCCATTCCAAATGTTCAATCCTTTTGGGATATCTTCATTAAAAAGGGTGAAAAGAAGAGTGGGTCTTCTAAGGTACTTGTTTACCAGGGTGTCCCTCCATTCACCGGTGCTACTGAAGATCCACCATATTTGTTTAGCTAGGAGAGCCTTATTGAGGTGGGTGATCTTTCTAATGCCTAGACCTCCGTACCTCTTAGGGAGGAAAACCTTCTCCCAAGCAACAAGAGGGTATCTTTTCTTCCCTTCATTACCATTCCAAAGGAAGTCTCTCTGGATTTTCTCCATTCTTTCAGCTATTTTCCCCAGAATTCCAAAGAGGCTCAGGGCGTAGATTGGCAGATTTTGAAGAGAAGATTTGACTAAGAGGCATTTCCCCACTTGACTAAGAGAGACCCCTTTCCAACCAGCCATCTTCCTGTTGAATCTGTCCAAAATACCATTCCAAAAAGACTCTGGGGGTGAGGATCCCAAAGGGAGACCAAGATAGGTAGAGGGGAAAGAGCCTACCCCACAACCCAGAATCCTGGCAATTTTTCTTTGTCTAAACTCAGAGGTGTTGATGAAAAAGAGCGAGCTTTTGTTCCAATTAATCAGTTGACCCGTCCCACTGGAGTAAGTATCAAGAATCTTCTTCAGGGCTCTGGCCTCTTTGACAGAAGCTTCCCCCCCCAAGATAGTATCGTCAACAAATTGCTGATGAGTGAAGGGAATGCAATTAGAGGAGGGAAGGATCCCTTTGATACAAGCCTCACGCTTTCTATAGTCTATAATCCTTCCTAAGCATTCAGCTAAAATGATGAACAAAATGGGCGAAAGGGGGTCTCCTTGTCTGAGGCCTCTGGAAGGTTTGAAAAAATTAGAAGGGACTCCATTAACCAGAATAGCCAAGGAGGAGGTGGACACCAATTGAGAGATAATTTTGCAAACTTTACTGTCAAAGCCAAAAGTCGAGAGGACCTTCCCAAGGAGAGACCAGTCCACCCTATCATAAGCTTTCGAAAGATCTAGTTTGAGAAACATACCTTCCCGTTTGGATGCCTCAAGAGAGTGGATGACTTCGTGCACCATCTGGACAGAATCCAAAATTTGTCTCCCTGGAACAAAACCCGATTGATGCTGCGAGATTATCATGGGAAAGATCTTGAGCATTCTTAAAGTGAGAACTTTAGAGATGATCTTGTAGAGTGAGTTGCACAGACTAATAGGTCTAAAGTTGTCCAACGAGTCCGCCCTAGGGGATTTAGGAATGAGAACCACAAAAGTCGAGTTTAGCTCCTTGAGAATAGATTTGGCTCCAAAGAATTCCTGGATAGCCTGAACAACCTCTCCCATGATCACCGGCCAGAACCTTTGGAAGAAAAAAGTGGGAAAACTGTCTGGGCCTGGAGCCTTGTCAGCAGGCAGAGAAAAGAGAGCCTCTCTAACTTCCGAAGCATTAGGAATAGCACAGAGCTGTTTATTATGGATAGGTTGAATGAGCTGAGGGATGCAGTGTAACAAATCCTCCTGGTCCAAATTGGAAAGCATTGGGTCCTCAGAGAGAAGGCTAGAGAAAAAGGAAACAGCTTCTTCCGAGATGGCAGATTCTTTAGTTAACAGCTCCTGCCCCTTTCTGATACCATAGATCCTGTTACTAGCACGGTGCTTGAGGGTGGTTAGGTGAAAAAACTTAGTGTTTCGATCTCCTTCCTTTAGCCAGGTTATCCTCGATCTTTGCCTCCAAAAATTTTCTTCCTTATTAATAATGTTATGAATTTCAGACAGGGTCTTGAGCTCCAAAACCCTATTGGTCTCAATGTAACCTTCCTTCTGAATGCAATCTTGGATAATAGTTAGATTATCAAATAACTCTTTCTTTTCATGGAAGATATGACCAAAATCAGACTTGTTCCAAATTTTAATCATCCTCTTCACATTGCTAAGTTTTCTGGTGACTCTGAACATGGCTGAGCCCTCCACCTCTATCCCCCACCATTTCTTGATATTATCCAGGAGGTCAGGGTGAGAGGTCCACATTTTCTCAAACCTGAAAGGATGGTATCTCCTGTGTACCAGAGGGGAAACTAAAAGAGAAATGGAAGAGTGGTCTGAACCAATTCTGGGAAGCAGAGATAGTCTGCAGCTGAAGGATTGAAGCCAGTCCAAAGATATAAGAGCTCTATCCAGCCTAACCTGAATGCAATCATGGCCTTTTCTCTTGTTTGACCAGGTAAAGGATCTGCCCTTAAGCTCTACGTCCATAAGGGCCAGATTATTTATGAAGTTAGAAAGATCCTATTTACTTTCCCAATCTAGGGGCATACCTCCCTTTTTCTCTTTATCTTCTAGCGGTGTGTTAAAGTCTCCCATGATTATACCTTTCTTAATGTCACAATCTTGCACCATATTACCAACTTTGGTCCAGAAGTTTTTTCTATCTCTCTTATTATTGGGGGCGTAAATATTCACTAAAAACCAGGAATCATTGGTGTGCAAATGTTGAACTCTGCAGAAAAGAATGTTATCTTCATCATACTCAGCTACTATATTGAAATACTTATCATTGAAAAGTAACAGCAGTCCTCCAGACGCTCCTTCAGAGTTAGAGGCTATGCCCTTCATGCTATTGTTGAACTTAATATTTTTCATCCTTTCCTTCTTCATTTTAGTTTCCTAGATTAGAAACACATCAGGCCTTTGGTCCCTTATCATATTTCTAATAACTTCTTTCTTGTGGATTCCATTGAGTCCATGAATATTCCAAGATAAGATCTTCATGATTTAACTACTGAACATGCTTCCTGGATGGTGCGCTGCGTACCATCCTTAATGTTTCTTCTGGCTTCCTCTTTCCTGATTTCATTCTTGTTTTTCCTTCCCACTAGGTTAGATTTGTGGCCGAGATCAGCCTTGGCCATGCTTCTAGTAGAAGGGGGAGATACCGGAGAAGGGTCTCTGCTATTCTTCTTCTTTCTACTCCTGACTTCTATCCAGGGATTCTCTTCTCCCTCTAGTCCTTTGTCCAGCCAAGCATCAATTCTCGCCAAATCTTCCATTGTCGATGCAGACAGCCTCTCTATGATTCTGTTTACTATTGAAGTGGGGGGACAACACACCGGGTTAGGGTCCTGGGACATGGGTTCCCCCTCCTTTAGTTCTTCCATGGAGTTTGGGACAAAGGATAGTTTCAAGTCATCCTCCTGAGAATCCAGAGGGGGAAGAGTCATATTTTCACCTGTCTCCTCAGGTTTCTTCTCAGATTCCTTCGTATTGGGGAGAGGTGTTGAATCATCTTTCACTCCTTTCTCTTCTCCCCCTCCTACGTTTCCAGTCGCCCGAGGAGGCCCTGATTCCTCTTGGGGCGCATTAGGAGCAGTATTTGTTTTTCCTTCTGCCTCTCCATTTGCCTTGACTTGCAATGCTTTTTTCCTCCATTCTTTTTTGGGATCTAGAGAATCTTTTATCCCCCTTTGTGGACGAGCCTTTCCCACCGTACTCTTCCCTTTGAAAAGTGGGCATGATCCAGCCTTGTGGCCAGCCTTCTTACAATGGAAATAAGCAAAAGGCACACTTTCATAGTCAATCTTTTGAGATCTGTTTCCCAGACGAGATTGTAGTTCTAAAACTTGAGGCATGTCCTGGCCTTCGATGACTCCTACACAGATTCTTGCGTAGTTCAATCTCTTCTTAGCTGCTGTGATAGGGTCAATGGAGAGGAGCTCTCCAAAGGTCCTGGCTATGCCATCAAAGACATCCTCATGCCAATATTCCAAAGGAAGTTCCGGAAGTCTTAACCAAACTGGAACCTGAGATTGGAAATCATTGTTCAAATCCAAGTTGGATGTCCATTTTTGCAATATTAGGTTGGATCTACCCAAAGACCAGTTCCCAGCACATAGTATACGAGAAAAATCTTCCGAGCAAGAGAACTTGAAAGACATGAAGCCTTTGGCCATAGCAGTCACTTCTACATGCCCTTTAAGGTCCCATTTTCTCCTGGTAAATGTCCTCACTACATCAATATTAGGTCTTGGCCCTACAAATTTTCCTACCAGAGTGTTCGCCATGCTTAGGATATTGTGGTCAATAATTTCCCTAGGGATTTCCAGAGCAAAAATACCTTTCTCCTTATCAGATTTGTCAATGACTTTTGGGAAAGATGATTTACCTGATGGTTTTATCCCGAATAGATTCGACCAGCGTCCCCATGCCCCAAACAGCCCACTGCCCACATGGGGGGGAGGGGAATCTTCTCACCTGGATGGGGCATCATAACCCGTGGGTCCCCATCCTTTGAGGCATCCTCATCTTTCCCCTCCATTTCCTGCCCTGCGCTTGCTGCATTCCTTGCTGCATGCCCTCCTGCAGACGTGCTCTCCTGTCTCCTGCCTTTCTCCAGATTCGAAACAACATGATTCAAATTGCAATTCTCGCCCGCTCCATCCCTCTCTCTCACCGTGCCCATCTCGCTTTAAGTTCTAAATTTTGTTATCCCACTTAGTTTGTAGAGAAACTTCAACAACTTCTTTCTCAATCTAATCTGACTTGGTGAGTATTGGATTAGGTGTATTCAAAGGGGGAGATTGTTGGTCTCAGATTGGTTTTGACAATTGAGTGTCAACACACTTAATTAATTCTCAAAGATGATGTAGAGTATAATATAGATGTCAAGCTATAGTAAGTGCTAAGCCAGAGATTCAATAGGTTCCAAGTGAACTTCAAGTGCTAAGAAAGATTCAAGTGTCGAGTGATAAGTGATGCAGAGTCACTGTAGGTGCTAAGAAAAGTATAGATGCTGAGCTAAATAGAATTCCTATAGGAGCTGAGTGAGACAAAATTCCTATATGCATTGAGCATCAACAACTATTAAGTTTTGAGTAACACATAATCAACATATGATTTTTTGCCTTGACAAACTTAGATGTAAACCATTTTTGAGCCAAGTTAAGATGAATCTGAAAGGATCTTGAAGATAAGATTGAATCTTTTGCATTTCCTATGAAATCAGCATGCAGCCAATAAGAAAAATGGAGAAGACATGCAACCAATAGGAAAACTAAATGAAGAGTGGGAAAAGAAGAATGAATATTGAGCGTAGATTCATACCTAGCCCTAAGTCTTTGAAGCTTTTAAAAGGAGGACCAAAACCCATTATGTGTGTGTATGTGAGAAGTGTATGGGTGAAATATAGTGAAGTTTAGAGGGGTGTTTAAAGACTTAGAAGGAAGAGAAGCATTGAAAAATTTAGTTGGTTAGAATAGAGCATCACAATTTTAAGGAGAGACTTATTAGATCAAGGAAGGATCAGAAAAAATAGAGCACAATGAGGATCTGGAATCAGCAATTGAAGATTGCAAGTCATCAGGTCAAGACTTTCTAATACTCTCTAGCCATTTTATTAGGAATAGAAATCCTATGATGATAGGTTGATTTAATAGCCATGTTGTAAGCCTTTCAACAAGGTGTTAAATCCTTTAAAAAGGTAATATTTCAAGTGACTGTTTGTTAATCCTTTAACTAGGTTACTTTTAATAGGGTGTAAAGTCTTTAACAAGATATGCCTTTAATAGGACAGACCATTGGAAGTGATCAAAATTTGTAACCTTAAACAGTTACATATTGCTAAAGTGATACTTTGTGGGTGTCATTCCCACCCTAGTTTTACCTTCTCATTTTGGAGGGTTTCTAGGTTACCAAAATCTTGTGTTATCTATTTTCATGCATGTCTTTATTTTCATGTTAAGTAGATATGTTAGATGCATGTGAAAGATCTCAGCTAAATGTTTTAAAAGGTTGATTCAAACCCCCACCCCACCCCCCTCCCCTCCACTCCTTCTCTCAAAAGTAAACCTTCATACTTGTAAATTCTAACAAGGTGAGCTACTTTGGAGGAATTAATAACTTGTGTCAAATACATTTTGTTATTTTTCTTACTGCTCATGTTTCTTGTATCTTGTTTTGAGGGTATAATTATGAATTTTAAACTTTTCAAACAAGAATTTGATGAAGATGGATTGCATGGAGGGAATAAAAGTTATGAGTTCTTGGATGACAGAATAATTAGATATGCAGGCCACCATAACCTTCTATAACCTGAGATAGTGGATTTGTTGTTTGTGTTGTACCACATATTACAATATCCAAAGTAAGATGTTTATCAATATTAATTATATCCTACTACATGTTACAACATCTATTTTTTAAAACTTTTTTGAATCATTATTTTTTAATTCATTAGCTAATTTTCCCTTTCTTTACTTCTTGATTATTTTATAGTGGAAAGAGTTTTCTGAAAAATGATGTCCTATATTACTATAATGGGTGTACTCATTTTATTTTACTGTATAGGAAATTGGAGCCAACATGTCTATCTTAGCACCAAACTCCATCATGTCACCGTATATTTCATTGTTTGGTTTAGCTTTAGAAGTAGTCAAATCACTGAGGTAAAGGTTGGAGGTTCTAATACAAGTTAACTTTCATCTATATTGCCAAAGAAAGGGAATTCATTATAGCCAAATGGTCTTTCAAAACCCATTATGATGCCAATTCCTAAATTGATAACTTCCAAATGAATGGTTTTTACAAAGGATACTCATTTTAATGATTTATTCCCACAAGCAACCATAATATGTTTTGTTCTAGAGAACATGTCATGTTGTTTCGTATTTTGATATACAATACACATCTATTAGTCATGTTAGAAATAGCCTTTGAAATAGTCAAGGTAGATACAATGAGTTATTGCAATTGAAGGGCACAATACATTTTGGTATGAAATATTTAGGGAATGATGAATTGATGTTGCAGGGAATTTTGGATTTGACTAGGCAAGAGATGTAGGTGATAGGAAGAGGACTTCAGGATATTGATGTAGAATATAAATTTTCCTACAATGATATGTCACTTAGTATAAGTCTAGTTCAACTTTTATAAGTTTTGTTTTAGATAAACTAGTAAATACTAAATGTATTGTTATTTTTTGGACATGAACATGAGGCAATGATTAATTTTCATTTTTTCTATGTAAGCTTGAAATAATAGTAGTGCTTGATATGAAGTTTCAAATGTTCTTAGTTAAGTTGTCTACTGATAGGACCATGAGAATGATGATGTAGGGGAGGAGGCAAAAGATGTTGATTGGGAGATGGCAAACATTCAAACTCTTAAAAAATTTATACTTAGATGAAAATAATAAAATAATTAAAATAAAAAAAAGGTACTAAGTAAAAATTCATAGGTTATAGATGTGATGTGGTATATTTTAATCTTAGGCCCTTATTCGTGTGATGAAAACTAAAAGTGTAATGGGGGAAGTTAGGAGTCCTACAATTGGTACTATTTTAGCTTCTTTATCCTTTTCATTACTTCCATCAAAATTTAATGTGTGGACAATGTTTTCACTTAATTGTGATATATATGTTATATATAATGAATGATTATGGTATGTGATTGTTCATGGTTATTATACTATCATATTGTTATTAATGGTATAATGTGAATGGATGCATGTTTGTTAACAAGCCTTGCAATTTATGTGGAAGAAGTTAGAGGACATAGACCAAATGGAATTGCCAAAAAACTTTGCCAACTCTATCTTGTAAGGAATGAACATCTAGAGGATATAGATGAGTTTGCATGATGATAATATTGCATTTCATTAACTTGTGTAGTGATTCTTGCATGTTCCCATATTCTTGTTTGTTGATTAAGAGTTCAAACATGATTGAGACACCTGTTAGTTAGTTGAGGTCTTTTAGTTTCATAAAGTAATAAGTCACCCTCAATGTTAGGGATGTGTGACGTGCCTCACTAGTAGAATCTAAGATATAACTAAGCCCACTCTCTCAAATTACGTATAAAGCCCAATTTTTCCAACAGTTAGTGGATCAACCAATGCACATTTGATGTACTTAAATTTTTCCTTGATTTTTATTTCACTAAGTTATTACTACAATTGTCTACTATGTACTATTTTAGAGGAAGAAAGTGAATGACTTGATGATGTGTTAAGCTTATTCATGAGTCTGAGGTTACATCTCCTCAAGCAATGACTACTTGAGGCAATGCATTTCTCTTGTAGTTAGATTCATTTAATTAAGAAATAACATATATTCTCTCCCTCTCCATGGTCTAGATGTGGGGAATGAGACACCTTAATAGATCAAAACCTCATCCATCTATAGCCACTTGTAGTTCCATCAATATAGGTGTGTGAAATATCATCTCAAGGTGGTGGTAGACCCACCAAAGACCTGAAGATAAATATCCAAACTAATCACTAACTAGGATGTCATCAGTGATTTCTTTGGATGTTTATCTTCTAGTAAAAAATTTTTAAACAAAACATGTTGGTCAAAATTTACACCAAATATTTGTCAAAATTGTCATCGTGGGTTTGTCATCCTAGTCAATCAAGGGCCAACATTGGTCAAAAGTTCAACCAATTTTTGGTGAAAATTTTGACCAAAGTATTGAATAGGATGTCATCATGGGTTTGACATCCTGGTTGATGCTTTGGTTGACATTTTGACCAAACTTGGTCAGAATTTCAACCAATGGTCTTATTAACAAGGGAGGCCATTTTCGGCCAACTACATCATAACAATTCTTACACCTACAAGACTTGGTCAATTTTTTGACAAGAAAAATAGGGACAAAGCATTTGGCCAAAAATTTGACCAATTTTCATTGAAATATGAGTCAAAATGTACTAGTGCATGCTACCTGATTTAAAATTATGCTACCTAATCAAGGATATGTAGTTATTTCCTAAATGCCCTGATTTAAAGATACTTTAAACTTCATAATCAAAACTTAGTCTATCCAATAAATGAAGAATTTTCTTCTAGCAAATACTTTCAATAAAATTTCCTCCTTTTACGTAAAATTTGGGAGTAGTCTCCCTTTTTTGTCCAACCAAAACACTAGCAATGTCAAGGAAAATTTCTCCTAGATCTTTGTACCTAATTTTGACCTTGTTGTATATGTAATGAAACTTTCCACCCTTCCAATCTGCATTTCTATTGTCCAAGAAATCAACTTGTATAAAATATTCAATAGCAAATTTACAAGACTCCAAGATGTCCAAGGATAAACATGACATGTGCACATGTGAAAAATGACATAAATGCTATTCAAAAACTAATATATAGCCATGTGGTCACATGTAACTATTAGCTATATATTGGTTATAGTTGAAAGTGGAGAAATTACATTCAAGTAAGGTTAGTTTCAATTGAATATATCCTAAAATTATATTTTTTTATTTTTATTTTAAGGTCTGACCTGATCTTTGGATTTAAGGGACATGCACACATTTTTAATTATTCGCTTTAAGAAAATAAAACATTCATGATTACTTAATTTTAAAAAATTTCAAATGCATAGTCACTCATCTTAAAAGATATTGCATAAGAGGATTCCATATGGATCTGTATAATGTCAAGCACTCTTTGTACATATTCAAGATTCAAGATTGGTTCATTATGAAATTTAACTAAGGCACATGTAGTGGGCTTTAGTTCAGAAGCCCATGAAAAACTTAGGGAAATGCCTCTTTTTTATAATCTTAGTTTTTTTTTTTTTTTTTTTTAAAATTTGGAAAGGAAGAATAAAAATAGGAGCACTAAAACTGTAGATGACGTTGATTTGGCACTTGGTACACAATTCAAAACTTATTTCATCTTATTATGAATGTAAAAGACAAAAAAACAATTCTATTATCTATCATGACATTTAAATTTGAATAATTCCCATTATAGAATTTGAAGTATTTTGGATCATTTTTAAGCCTTTGGGATACAAATATTGAATTGGGTATCTTTTAGACAATATTTTCTTGTAAATCTAGTTTATAATTTTGGTAAGCTTTTAGTATGAGATTGTGATTGAATTTATTCAAGTTCATTATGGATGATTAGTTCACATTCTTATAAATAATTATGATAAATTTTAGAAAAATATTGTCGTATATCAAATTTTGGGAAATTCAATCACAAACAAAAATCTTTACTTTTGAAACTGCTTCTTCATTTTGAAATTCACAAAAGAGAATATTGCATACTGGAATCTTCAAAATAGTTAATAAATAAGTAGAGGGTCTATAGGAAAGAAAATATGTTGAAAATCATTTAATGTTGTTTTTTTTTCAATTGATTGTTAATAATCTATTTCTTTGTTATATATATTTTAAAATAAAAATCATTTCATCGTATTTTTTAAGTACGTTTAAAATATCTGAATAGTTTACCTCATTGTAATTGTTGTTGTTTAATTTTTTAACTATCAATTTCATCTTCTTAAAATAAAAAATCTAAATTGAATTTGTTTTTGTCGAACTCTTCATTTTTAATATTTAATATGCATTCAACATAGAAAGTATTAACTTTTAATAGGGAGATAAAAGCTATATAATATTTTGATCAATTAATTTGTCTTTTCATAATACTCAAAATTTAGAATATCATTGGTTTTTTTCCATTAAATCTATCTAAAATGATTAAATTCTAAACTTATTGTCATAACATGTATCATATTTCTACTTTTACTTTTTAAAACCGGATTACTATCTCATTTGAAAGTTCTATTGTGGTTTCATATATATATATATATATATATATATATATATATATATATGAAGTTAGATTTCTTGAAATTCAACTAAGACATAAAATGTTTAAAAGTACATGAAGCAAATAATGATTACTCTTAAAATTCATTTTTTCAATTAAATATTATAAAATTGTATACTATAAACTCAACAATTGGTAAATCTATAGGGTAACAGACATCATATGTATTTATTGTTCAGAATATGGACTTAAATAGACAATTTATTAATTATTAATAAAAATAAAATATATTATTAGCTCTTGACAATAGGAAAGGATGTATACAACTTTGACATTCACTTGAGAAAGATTTATTTATGATTGCAGATTTTTCATTTTAAAAATTGTTTTTATTTGTGGCTCATGTAAGACAATGGACCACTTGTCTTTTGAATTTGAAACATTGCTCTTTTTTCAAAATTCTAAGTAAGGTGTTTCAAATTTAATTTTAAAATGACATAAAAACCTAATTCCACTTAAAATACAATTAACCATTTGTTATCAATGTTCATATATTATGACTTGTAGTAGTTGTCTCTCTTCATGGCATTTGTTTAAAATAAAATTACATTTATTAATTTGTATATTTTAAAATAAATACTAAGTCTTGTTATAAAGTTATTCTTCAATAATGAATTGTTATGAATTCCATGTAAATCTTCTAACTATAAGGAATGGGTACTTATAATGTCATTTGAGGTAGATATTTGTGCAATTTCCTCATGTAGTTTTGGAGATCATAGGTATTTATTGTTCAGAATATGAACTTACATAGACAATTTATTAATTATTAATAACAATAAAATATATTATTAGATCTTGGCACTAGGAAAGGATGTATACAACTTTGACTTTCACTTCAGAAAGATTTATTAATGATTGCAGATTTTTCATTTTAAATTTGTATTTATTTGTGGCTTATGTAAGACAATGGACCACTTGTCTTTTGAATTTGGACAATTGCTTTTTTTTCAAAATTCTAAATAAGGTGTTGCAAATTTAATTTTAAAATGACATAAAAACCTAATTCCACTTAAAATACAATTAACCATTTGTTATCAATCTTAGAAAGTCCTTTAGTTTCTATGTTCATATATTATGACTTGTAGTAGTTGTCTCTCTTCTTGGCATTTGAAAAAATTACATTTAAAATAAAATTACATTTATTAATATGTATATTTTAAAATAAATACCAAGTTCAGCTATAAAGTAATTCTTCAATAATGAATTGTTATGAATTTCATGTAAATATTCTAAGTATAAGGAATGAGTACTTATAATATCATTTGAGGTAGATATTTGTGCAATGTCCTCATGTAGTTTTAATATTTTCCAAATTCCTATATTCATTTAACCTTATGGACTTGGAAAAAAAAATTGTAAGAAAGTCCTTCATTTTTTGTGCTCGTATATAATGACTTTTAGTAGTTGTGTTTCTTCTTAAAATTTGAGAAAATTACATTACAAATAAAATTACATCTATTAATATGTATATTTTAAAATAAATACTAAGTTTAGCTATAAAGTAATTCTTCAATAATGAATTGTTATGAATTTCATGTAAATATTCTAAGTATAAGGAATGAGTACTTATAATGTCATTTGAGGTAGATATTTGTGCAATGTCCTCATGTAGTTTTAATATTTTCCAAATTCCTATATTCATTTAACCTTATGGACTTGGAAAATATACTTTTTTGTAAGAAAGTCCTTCACAGAAAATTATATTACAAATAAAATTACATTTATTAATATGTATATTTTAAAATAAATACCAAGTTCAGCTATAAAGTAATTCTTCAATAATGAATTGTTATGAATTTCATGTAAATATTCTAAGTATAAGGAATGAGTACTTATAATATCATTTGAGGTAGATATTTGTGCAATGTCCTCATGTAGTTTTAATATTTTCCAAATTCCTATATTCATTTAATCTTATCAATTTGGAAAATAACTTTTTTCTGAATTTAATTTGTGGTAGATCTAGGCTTTTGAGCATGTCAGATAGAATTTATATTCCATGTTTGGGTTCCAATTGGGATTATCCAATCATTGCTATAATTGAATCTAAAACTTTGGAGCATGTATTTGTCACAGTATGTGAAAATGTTGAAAGAGCATTGTGCACTATATTTCATAAAGAATTTTTGGAAAATAAATTTGGGCCAATAGTATGTGCAGATATTGTCTCTAAATTCCTGACAAATAGTGTGGAGCTTTTAGAAAATAGTGAAATTGTAAAGAAATTGGAAAATAGATATGTCAAGCCTTAATTTAAACCTAATGAAGATTAGGATCCATACGTTATCACATATGTGATAGAGATGAGTAATTCCCTCATAGGTGGCTTGTTCTTTCTTGAATCTCTAAGCTCATGTGATGTTACTTGACTTGTGTCTATTATTCCCTAAAAATAGCAATAAGTAGTAAGTACAAACCTATTGTGGATCATGCATTGTGTTGGTTGTTTTTAAGACTACTAGGTACCTTGAACTCAATACCAGAAAACATAAGAAAAATACCAATCTAAGGATTAGCTAGATCCTATACTTAGTGTTATTAGTCTTAGCTTTTGAACCAACTTAAATAGAGTATGCAAATACTCCATTCACTTTGGGCTCTGTAGGGCCAAGGTGGGCAAGCCTTAGAGATTTATCTTTAAAAAATTATGATATTCTTCTTTTCAAGATTATCCCTTATAGAAGAAAGTGCTCATAATCTTCTTCTTAGATCTATAATAAACTTCTTGAGTACAATGGCTATTTATAATCAATAGGAAAGAAATTACAAATAAGGGTTGACCAACAACTTTAGTTCTTGATTACTTGAAATGGAAAATTGGTTATGATTGATATATATATCTTGCAATTGTATAAACCATCAACTTGAAACTAAAATTAAGTGATTAGTTCCTTATCCATTATTATATAAAGTCAATAATATCAATTTTGGACTTATTTAACTAACTTGCAAGTAAATTTGTCAATAGTGAACTCTAAACTTCATTCTTATCATATCCCTCTCATATACCCAAAACTCTAAACTCTATCTCTTATTGAAAGAAATTACTTAATTCCTTGAAATAAATGTAATCAATAAAAGAGATACAATCTATCTTAATGTATTAAACTAAAAGAACATTATTCATTTCAATCTCAAAATTGCATATATGCAAGGAAGGAGGCTAAAATTTAGATCCACAGATATGTAGAAATTTCCTTTTGTATTAATTCTCTTTGCAAATACATACAACACTAGATATAGACTCTCAATATAACTCAGAAATTGGCCATTTGATCATTCATATTCATTATTCTCTCAAGTTCACAAGTTTGAACATAGTCATACAATCACAAAAGACTAGATGGACTAAAAAATAACATAGATGCAAAAAATACAAAACATTCGACATCAACTCTCCATCTTGGAGATCCTTATATAGGATTGCAAAAAGCTAGAGATGGGAGAAGGACACATGTCAAGACTTAAATAGATACAAAAGTGACAAGACATGACCAAAAAGTTATACAAGACATTCCTTACTGTTCGCTCAAAAAAGAGAAAGTAGTTGAAAAAGTCAGCAGGTGAAAATTCATGTTATGCACTTTTGACTTTACTCGCCTTTGTCTTATTTTTCCATTTGCATCCTAAAAACCCTCAAAATTTGATATGAATATTTATGAGAGTATATCCTTTTAATAAAGTGATTAGTGTATCTAACCTTATCTTTTAATCTCTCATTTACCTCTAACCTCAATAATGCTTCAGCTACTTCCTATCAGTGATGCCTTTATTTCTTTGATCCCTTCCCACACATATATCTCTAGCTTGGTGGGCCACTCGATGGTTTTAACTTCTTCTAGGTCCTTACTGGCTTTAGTCTACCTGGCATCTCTAATAGATTTTAACTCAACAAAATTTATGTTCAAGTCTATTTCTACTCTGAATAGGGAGTCAATCAACTTATTATAAGGGTTATCAGAGTTTTCCTAAAAAATTGCCACAATGGCCTCCTAAATAAAAATGGCACCAAAGGAATCAAACCATTCTTGCCAATCCCTCACTAATTAGTGGTATCCAAAATTGGTGGTATGCAAGGTTTTATTCCTTAAGATAAAACTTGTATCTTCCCCTATATGAATTGCAATTTTCCATTGAAGAAGCCAATTAGTTTTTTGACTACTTCTAAGCCCTCCTTCACTGAGATTATCTTATCAAGAAAATATGGATTTTTAGCCATCAGTATAGTAAACATCTCTAAGAAATGTGTATATGGCCCCTACAAATTAAATGTGGGTGATAGCCATGAAAGTGTCTCATTGCAAAATTACTCAACACTTTTTAAAGCAACATAAAAATTATGAGCATGTTATGATATACTCCTGAGAGTTTCAACCCTGTGGCTCATCAAACTCTTAAGAATAGTTGTCCTTACCTCATCACTTTACTAAGTAGGTGGAGCATCATGCTCATTCTCCTTAGTTCTATTTTATCCTCTACCTTTGAACCATATATTTTTATTGGGGCCTTAGTTGTGTCCTTGGTTGGCTAGTCTTGATTATCATGTTCTTGGCTCTATTTTGCAGTAACCACTTACTCTACACTTACAAGTTGCTCTTTGAGAGATGTAACCTCAACCTCTAGTGCTTAGATCTTAACCTTAAGTTCTTCAATCCTCTCCTTATAGACATGGCTTTCCTTAAGCTCATCCTCATAGAGTTTTCTCACATCAATATAGTCATGTATAGATTTGGCAAGTTCTATTTATATTTCCTCTACCTTGGCCTCATTCATGAATGAGAGATTCTTCGTGGACTTTGAAATGTTTGTGCTTGAAGAGCCCTATAGAGTCCACACAACCATATTTTCTTCTTCTATGCTCTACACATCCATTAGTTTAGGTTTATTTGATGAAGAATTCATACTCCAAACTGTCATAGATTTGGTGTCAATGTCAAATCTTGTTCCTCTTTGTAATCCATTAACACCATATGCCTCATATGAGATGGCATTCTCTTGTCTTCTAATATGATCAAGCATAAATTCTTGCTCCAAGTTCCAACTCAATAACAACAACATCCCACTTCTTTGTACAAGGTCCCTTGCCTCCTCTAGATTCATAACCTCACTCTTAGGATCATAGGCTTACAAGTTCTCAATCAATTCTAATTGTTGCTCATCTGATTCCTAGTTTCATCTTCAATTCCAACTCACTCTACTTTATTTTAGACAAAAATCTCTTGAACTCAGCTGATTTGATGAAACCATCATCTTCCATAAATTGTTGGGCTTGGATGATCCCATCATCTAGTCTTACCACTGCTAGTTCTAGATCTGTGAGTGTATTTTAAGTTTCATGAATTCTATCTTGGAGATAGCTTTTCCATAAGTTAGAAAAATACTAATTATTTCCTAGTAAAATTTGTAGAGTCCTTTGTTTTACCTTCATAGGAATATGGACAACTATATGCCTCTTGTTTCCCTTACTGACCAATGATGCCTTAGCAAGCTCATCTTCATCAATTTTTGTGACCACATCAGGCTCAAGGCCGCTAGGGCACACAATCTCTTCTTCTCCCATGGATCCCTTTGGCATTTGTGCCATGATTTCAGTATGGTTAGTGACCATCTTCCTAATCCTATGAGGATAGGGGATATCCATATAAAATCTCTTAAAATTGGGATCCACTCTCTTAAATTCCCTCTTAACCTTGAACACGTCATCAAGCTTGGCCAACTTATCTACTACCTCCCCCTCTACAAAAATGTTAAGAATAACATCCTCATGGGGTAACTCCTTGGTACTTGGCAACACATAGTTCCTAATTCCTTTGAGGGTAGTCCTCATCTAGTTATCAAGGTCATAGTTTCTATATAGTGTTGTTGAAAAATTGTAATGATGGAGGAAAGAATGGATTTAGTCCAAGGATTCTTTTCCAATTGAAAAGTCTCCCACCTTAAAAAATCTACACAAAAATGTGCCCCTATGCACCTTGGGACTTAAGTATTTTCTATTTAGCATGACAAATTGCCACATGAATTCAATAACACCCAACCTAGGAGGAATGAACTTTGGCAATATGTGAGGTGGTTGGGGACAACCATATACGCTTAGCAAGGAAAAGGTAGGGAATAGGAAAATATCCCCCTATTTATGATCTAATTTCTTACCCTTAGGGAGCAAGGCTAGTCTCAACAAACTCTTTAGAATATCAGGCACCCTGAAGTACCTAGGGTCTAGCATCTTCATTACAACAACACTAAAATTATTGGAAAAAGGAAACATAATCAAAATAATGATAAGTACTATCTCATACCCATGTCCATAATTGGACTAGCATCTTTCCATTAACATCTAAGGTAAGATCAATGGAATCTAAACTAAAATATCCTATATTATTGTAGAGGTTCAAATGCATCAGCAGGGAGTTGTGAAGGAAACATAAATTCTTGATTTCTCCACTCAAGGCCAGCATGATATTTTCCTTCATTTTTGCAAGAATGTACTTAACATAATCATATTCTTGATGATGGTAGAGTCTTGCACATCTCTAGCAACAATAAATTTAGCTCCATACACCATCTATGGTCCATATTTGCTAATCACCTCGTGGACACCATATATTATTTTTACAAATTAATTCTTGAACTTGTTCAAAGGCATCATTTTATCCACCTTCTTAGGGTAATCACCAACACTCTTTAGGTATATGGGGATATGTTGTAGCATAGACTTCCCTATATAAGCTTTTGTATTTCTTTCAAATTTCCTTTATGGATCCTTCAAATCTACTAGATCACTCATAACATCATCCAATCCAAATGCTTCAATGAATGAGGCATGGTCCAAAGTAAACAAAATAGTTCCATCCCTCCTATGGAATAATTTGGTCACTAGATTGAATGACTTTATTAGGGCTCTCACCAAATTGACATCAAAAAGTACCTCTAGAAAAAACAATTTTGCCAAGTTCTTCTTCCAAAGGTTTCAAATAGGGATCTTCTTCTCTATGTTATGGTAGAAATACTTTAAAATCTTAGAACCAATAACTCTAGGACATGTAGCATCTTTGTATAATGTGTACGAGTCAACAAAGGCATGGTTGTCCACTATATTCATGTTTGAGGATCTTGGGAATAATTTTATCCATTCTTCAACAAACCTATTAGGTTTTTTTTGTCTTGTTTTTCCTCCCTTGGAAGTGGAGGTTTCTACAACTTCCATGTCTATTGCTTGAATATCTTCAACCTACTTATCAGATATTCTATTAATAGGTTGAGAACACCAGGTAAAGCTATATCTATGTATTGAAAACAAGAAACTGTACACATTAAAAACTTTGTAACTTCTTAGATTTTCTTCTCTATGTGAACGGTAAACTATAACTAATCAATAGAATGCCTTATATGGCTCTATGTACATTATCATCATTCATCTTTGCATTAATTGTCATCATGCTCAAGCAATAAAATTAGTTTATTCTATCACCTTAGGGAAACATCACCATTATTATCTAGCAATGAACCTTTCTATACCATAATCAAATCTAATTGGTTGAGAAGTTTGTTATCATTTATAGCTTAGAAATGGAAAACATATTTCAATGTCAACTTAGGGTTTATGATCCTATAATTGATCCAAAAAGTCAAAACCCTCATAACATCTTAGGCATGGACCAAATGCCCTTTGATCATACAATCTCATGAAAATAAAACCCTTGTCACACTATTGCAAGGCCTTGAAGAAGTTTATATGATCTCCTGATACATTGATTACTGCAACATCCAAGCTTTCCTTTAAAATACTTATGATCTCATGATAAACAGTTTATAATACACATCATAGCATCTCATCTTATCTTTCTTTAGCTTATGATCTGATGATCGCAACTCAATTGACTACTTTGTAACTTTAGAGGTCATCTATTTTATCCCTACGATCCTATGAGAGATCATTATATCCCTTCATTGTAACATTGTCGACATCAAACTTTACCTCTATAATTCCTTGATGCATTTCCTTTCATAGAATCATAGCATCCTTTCAAACTTTTAAGATCTTATAGGATACTATCTATTGTAGCATTAGAGAATGGGATCTACGAGATTGTAGGCTCATGTAAAGACACCTTTGTTCCCATAGGCTTTATGTGGTATCCACCTTGTATACTTTGCATTATCTGACCAATCAAGATAGGACATTCATCATTTTTATGACACTACACTACCATCTTGCTCTATTGTTTGTGGTTTTACTATCTTACGATTGCCATCCTTGTAGCATCATGATCCTAAAAGTCCTCTTCCCTGATCTCATGGCTAGGATATTTGGTGTAACCTTAGAATACCTTTTGAAAACCATTATGATTTGATGATCATCTCTTCATCATAACATCACACACCATAAGTTAAACCTTCCATTAGTACCCTATGATATTATGAATATAGTATATCATATCATATTGTAACCTAAAAGGTCACTCTATAATCCTTCGCTAAACCTTATGTCATAACATTAGAGGCAAGAAAATATAAGCTTATGACTAGATGCCAAGGCTATGATCAGAAGATCGGAGCACTAGGGTTTGAAAACTATAAAATCTCTCACCTAAAAACCATAGGATAAGGGGAAAAGGTTGCAAATTTGATTGAAAATTTTAAAGGCAAGATAAGAATACAACCTTAAGATACCTAAATAAAATCCTAGGACAAGATTTTCATTGTTTGAAACTTGGGTAAAATAATTGGGCTAGGGTTCTTATGAAGGTTAAAATATATGAGACACAAAACCCTAATAGTGAAAGACAAATTTAAATCATTTTCACAATGAGGATCAAAATTTTAGTATAGTAAAAATGAGGGCTATCACATTTCTTACTCATCATTCCCACTTTTCTAACCTTAGTGCATCAAGAATGTCAGATATTTGGAAAGTAGTAACATTCCTACAAATACATATGTCTCCTTCTGTACTTCCACCTTATGTACCAACCACATGTTCCATGATAGTTTTGTCTACTAGGGAGGATATATAGGCATTTGAAGATTTTTCCATAGGGAGTTGATATGGATGAGCATATAATATATATATGTAGATACTAAATAATATAAGGAATGAATAAATAAAAAAGTATGTGCACTTTCATGCAATGTGTCAATTTTCAATACACTTATGATAATGTATACATTCTAATCAATTAATTCTATTTTCTTAATTGTAACTATGTATCAAAACTCTTTACGACTATGAGGATGTAAATTAGGTAATTTAAATAAAAAAATTATATTTGCTTTTATTTTTCAAATATGGTATAAAAGATTACATAACTAAAACTTGGATACAAGATTTAGTATATTTATATTTTGTAGAATTATTGTAGATAAATAGGACTCATCAAGTTTGTACAAGATCAGTAAGGAATCATTATTTTTAAATATTAGATTATTTATTAGCTCCATCTATTATTTTGTATTCAACTCATAGGTTGTGGAATGCTAATCAAGAATTAAGAGCTTCAAATAATATCCCAAATGCAATTCAGAAGTTTCTAGTATGTTTACATCCTCTTGTGGTGAAAAAAGAGAAGAAGACTTTTCCTCTTTACTTTTAATTCTGAATTCATTTTCTATGATGTCTTTGTATTGTGTATAGAACTATATTAATGTTGATTTATAGTTTAGAGTTTTAAATAATTAACTAATTTTCAAATCAAGTTATCAATAGAGTGGGGAAAATACAAATAAGTCTGCAAAAAATAATAGAATTTAATATAGTTTTCCATAATCTTCCTATGCCATGATATAGAAGTGTTAGAAATAATTGGTGTATCTAAATTCAGTCTTATTATATGAATAAATAATATAAAATTCCACCTCCTAAGTTGAACTTCCAATCATAGTTATAATCAAATATGCATCACCACTTCATGTGCTAGGGACATAGTGGTGAAACCTTTAGAAAGATTTTTGTTTTATGAATTTTGGATCATATTTTTAATATGTTTTATCATATTTTCAAAAATTATTTGAAGTGTATTTTGTAAATCTAAAGATATATACAAAAAATAGCATTCTCTAAAGCATATGAGAAATACAAATGCAAAGGAATGGGCATACCCTTCTTAACTGTTGGTGTATAAAAAATTGAAAATGTTAATTAGAAGACTTGTGCTCATTTTCATGACCTTTTTCTATTCAATATGTTAGAACATGTGGATCCAAACCTTAGTTATAGAAGTATCTATATATAGAGTTCTAAAAAGACAAGAAATCTAATAAGACATCTGCATTCACTGGGTTGTGCATCTTGTCTGTATATGATATGTTTACATATACAGTCTTCTTCAAGGTAGATATTGAAGGTTGTCAATTACATCCTTTTCAGTGACATGACAACATTGACTATGTGATGCATATTGGTTTCTTAATCCTTTCAAAAGTATATGCATAATGCAACATGATATTATGAACTTTCATGATGAAACTTTTTATATAAATGTAGAAACCATAGAAATATTTTGAAAAATGATCCTAGTAACCTACATTTCTCTTTTTCTTGTGTCTTCAATCATTTTATGATATTGCACCTCAATTTACATGAATTCTATATTTTGAAGGTTTAATTCAAATGAAGACATACAAAACTCAAAGTTGTTAAGATCATGTTAAAATATGTATGATGCAAGATGGAATTTCTTAACAACCATAAAAGTGATATTGCAATTTAAAGTTGACATCAAAATACAATTGTGATCATTGAGAGAGTTTGTCTAATTCTTTGACGATAATATGTTTTTACTTGAATCAATAATGCTTCTCAATATCTATATTCTCTTGGTGCTTGGTGGACAATCCACCAAATAAATTATTAATAAAATAATTCAAAGGGCTCCCCCATAGAAGAAACAAAAAGAAACCCTAGGATTGTAGCCCTATACAAAAAATACAATACATGATAGTTTTACATAATCAAGAATCTTGAAATGATTTTATAAAACCTTGACTTCCCAAAGAACTAGTAGAATGGTTAATAAATTTTGCTTTAGAATAATACCATAATTCAAAGTAATACATTTTTGAATGAGAATTCTTTCACATCTTGTGTACCCTTCCCACATATCTACTCCCATTTAAACCATGACCATCCTCTGCCTAGATTTCCTTCCACTTGATAGCTAAATTACCCAAAAAACATCAAAACATATGGCAATTATTCCTCCAAATCTATACAATTTTCAACATCAAGGAGAATAGGATCACATGAAAATGGAGAACCACTTTCCTAGCTAGAGGTTTGGGGGAGAGGTTTTATGACTCCCACCCTGAACCACTATTTCTTCTATCTATTGTTGGATCCCCATTGACTAGTTGAGAGAGAAGATCCAACATATTCCAACCCTATGTAACCACCTCAGCATCTAGAACAACTAGCCCACCTTGTGTGTAATCCTAAACATTCAAACATTCAACCTCATGTGTGCCCACAGTCACCACATGAGATGAAAAATGTTGAGCCAAAGACAAGGGACCAAGACTCACATGTAGATTATAGTTTTTAGTTGAAAGAGCCAACATATCTAGAAGAGCATACCCTATGCACTTCACCCTTTCCTCCGACTGAATACCCAAAACCTGTATTGTGGCTTTCAGACTAGATTTCATGTGAAGTGTGCAAATGGATCAAATAATCATTCCATTAATTTGGACTTAATCAATATGTGTAATGCCTCATGCTACTCAATGAATGACGTTGGTTGGTGCATGTTAACTATGACACCATCACATCCTTAATTTGAAATGTAATCTACTACTTTATTTCCTTTTCTTAAATTATTCAAAATATTGACCTCTTGAAATTGATCAATCAAATGCCACATCTACTTTAAGATATAATGTAGATGCCACAAATGAGTTTTTCTTTTGGTACAAGCATTGACCACAATTTGGGAATCCCCTTTCTTCAGAAGGATTAGACCTACTAACAGAGCTTGAGTTTCTACTAAATTATTAGTTCCTTCTAGTAATGGTGCAGATCTAATCACCATCACTTTCTCTTTGCTATCTCTAACACACGCCCCTAGGCTTGATTTTCCTAGATTTCCTCTGGAGGCTCCATCAAAATTGAGCTTCACAAATCTATTATTAGTGACTAACAACTACATGATTGATCTATCTATTTTAATTTGATGTTTTTTGATTATTCCACATCCCCATGGAATAAAGAGGGATTTCCATTCTAGAAGAATGATTCCATCCCAATTTGTAACAATAGGGTTTACTTTACATCTAGTGAGGCTAGCATTAGTAACTCCCAACATAGACTTTTCAATACCCTAGAACACTATTTCTAACATTGAAAATGATTTCCTAAAGATCATCTTGTTTCTTTGCTACCAAATCACCCATATGACTAATGCAGGTGCACATCTCCATATTCCCACAAATAATGCCCATGGGAAAAGAATCGGCCATGATTGAGATATATCCCAAATACTATTTTGAAGTGGAGTGATGTAGTTTAGTTTCCAAAGAACCAACATCCAACATTAACATGCAAAAGAGCATGTGGCAAATAAATGATCAACTGATTCAATTTCTTCATCACACAATATACACTTGAATGGAGAAGAAAAATTCTTGGTGCTTTACTATACAATGAATCAAACATCTAATTTCATATTTTTGTTGGGTTGTGATGTAATATTGTTTTATATAGTTTTGTACATAATTGAGTCAGACACGTATTCTAATAAAAATGAGGTAAACTATGTTACAGGGGAGATAATGAATACTTTACAACTACCTCTTGTTATAAAATATATTGAATTCCTATATTACTTTGTTGATCCTAATTATCCTATCTATTAAATCATTAGTCTATAATTTGTGGTTATTTATCATAATTTGCACTATTTTGTCAAAAAAATTTATTGATTGATAGATTTGATTTGAGGAATGAGTAATAATTTTCATTAACCAACATGCAAAGTGTGCAATGAGCACACCTGCAAATTTGGTCTAAAATAAATGCTCTCAAATAAACTTGATGAATAATTTATCTACAAACATTATAAAGGTGTGAGAAGATGTTTGTGGGGTCACTTCCCTACAAAAATAAGAGGCCTAATAATGAAACATAGATTTTGGTTGGGGACTTTTACAACTACTGAAGAAGTTGCTCTTGCATATAGGAAAGTTGCATTTATTATGTCAAAAAACAAAGAAACTTCACTTTCTAGGTCTAATAGTTTGTGGGCATACAACTTTTCACATAATATTGAAAAAAATTTCAAACAACAAGCCCACTAAATTATAATTAGTTAAAGTTTAGTACAAGTCCATCATGTGTTACACAACTAGACCATGGCAATTCAAACTTACCAAATTTCCCCTTTAAAGAGAGTATTGTTTCTTACTTTGTTTGTAAAGATGGTGATAAATATTTCACACCAAGCTCCTCTTCCATTGCACAAGAAAGCCTTCATAGCAAATCCATATCTACTCCAATCCATATTGTCACTAATAATAAGCATTGTGACAATAACAATGGACTTGAACCAAATTCTCCTATACTAGATAATGCCTTTCGAGACCCTATTCTAGTAGATAATGTTGTAGAAAGCTACTTACCAAAGAAAGACCAAATAATTTTCAAAAATGAGAAATGGAAAGAGAATAGTAGTGTTTGTTCATTTCCAGTTGTTTAGAGTAAACATAATTATTATGACAATCGTAATTTGTCAAAGACTAACCAAATTGTGTCAAATGTGGACAAATTGAAACATGCATCATCTAGTTTCCAACAACTACAACTTTCTAGTGGTATGTCTCATATGAAATTTTTGATGATTTTATTTGCACATTTTTGAAAATATATTCATAATTTGAACTAGAAAATTATCTCCAATACTAATAATCTATTATCTTTGTACTTACCCATAGGAAAGAGAGAGAAAATTGAAGGCCTTCCACATTCATGTCCCTCTCACAAAATGGAAAAAAGAATAGATACAAGTGTTTTTGCAATTAATAATGAATGCGAAAAGAAGCACTTTAAGGCATAGTCAAAAGTTGACGGTGAACCTCTGCCTACCAAAATTTACAAAAATAAAGAAGACATGTCTATGAAATGTCAAAGTTCACATAGAGAAGAGTTAGAAAGATGTAAAAAATGTCACCTACTTCTTAATGAGGTTGTTAATTTGAAAAGAAAAATTCTGGAGGTAGTGCAAAGAGTCAATGCCATTGAGAACTGAACATCTAGATTCATGAGTACAAGTGTCTAGTGAAAGATAAAGCATTTGTAAACATGTCATAATTTTTATATAGACTCTATAAAAAGCATTTTCTATATGCAACCATTAGTGTCCATTTTCTATTACATATTTATTATTTCTTTGAGTTGAATTAGCTGAACATTCTTGTCATTTTATAATATTATATTATATAGACGAACAACATTGTAGAGGTTTTCTATTGCCCATTATACTTGTTGTTGTAAATAAGTATTCACTATTTACACTTACTTAAGTTTACTTAGGTTAATGCATTGTTTTATTACTTTGTTTTTTTTTTTTGTGAGACACTTAGGAGTTTTCCCACCTTTTTGAGTTGTCATGTTGACAACACAAAAATACACAACTCTATTTTAGCACATGGTGTCTACAACACTGATTTGCATGTCACACCTTTGTAGGCTTATCCTCTTATCACTGCACTTACTTTTGTGCTTAATGGAGGATAACCCATATCTAGTGGACATGTGCTTGGTTGTATGACATATCATATAGCTGATTATGAGGCATTCTAGATGTATCTCAGAGGTCTTTATATATAGGCACTCCTAGTCTACTCTTAGCATGGCATATTAAATATATCATCATTCTGATCATACTCTCTCTTTCTAGTCTATAGTTGTGCTTGTGTTTGAGTTCTTAGTTCCTAGGTGAATTTCTCCCTTAGAAAAATTCTTACATGGTATTAGAGCTCTTAAATGCTATCAAAGCTTGAATATTTTCTCATCACATAGCCATTCAAGGCCACTATTGCTTTAGCACCTCAGCCTAAATCTAGAGAGCATCTAGAGCCAAAGCTAACCTCACCATTGCATCTAGAATGTTGATTTGCTAAAGATCAACTTAAACTTGGCTATCTTGGCCCAAAGTAAACCATGAGACAAAATTTTATTTGCAAATCAGAACCTAAAGGCTCCAATTTGTAGTTTGGGTATTTTCATTATCTGCAACTCTTATTGATTATTTTCTAGGTCTGTAATTATTTTTTTCTCTGCAATTTTTCAAAAAAATTCAAAATTTATTTCCCAACAAATTTTTTTTTTTTAGAACTAGGCTGATAGATCTTGGCTCTATAGAGTGGAAGTATTCATTTTGTTGCAGAGATTTTTGCAGCTCAGGCATCACAGCCATACAACACAGGGAATATTTGGCAAATATATTCCTTTCATTTAGCACTACACAATACAATATCCGGTGCATGCTCATTTTATCACCGACATAATAAGAATGGCCAAGAAGTCTGCACATAACCTGGTGACAAAGCTCATCCAGTCATGGCTTGTTTGCATCCACCTTGTAGTAGTTGGCTTATATCTATTTCAAAGCCCCCTCCCACACCAAATGTGGGACAAATAATTTTTAAATGAGTGATTTAAACACATATCAGCCTATGGTTTCCTAGCGTTGTCTACAATTCTAGTCGACTTAGATTATCCGGGCCCATGTTTCACTCAACTCTCTGGCGCCAAAGTTTTGGTGATAGTGACTCATCTTCCTAAAAGGTTTTGGAATATTCTAGCAATCATAGTTATTCTAGTGTATAAACTCTGGCTACCGTGATCTAAGATTCCAGTGACATCTAAGATTCCAGCAAGATTGTTATTCCCACCCATGGTAAAATTTCAATTTCCCACCCATGTGATTGTTCTATTCGGCATATTTTGATCATCACAAATAATATTCCAACATGTGGTTTGGTAATACTCTTGCCCACACATAGACCTATAAATTACCACACTAACCCATCCATTGAATGACACATGGACTACTTTAAGTACATAGTTAGGGCCATGGTGGAGACATGTCACCTACCACCCAAGCAAGCTATTGTACCTAAAATTTTTGTCACATCAGCTAAATCTATATGTTCCATACAATATGAAAATCCACATCATCTGACACATCAATAGGGGGTTTTTTTCACTGACATTAGCTAGTTACTAGCTTAAATTTGATAGCCATTTGACCATCAAACCTAGTCATTTTATAACTTTTATGATGGCCATTTGTTAATCAAATTTAGACTCATAGTTTTTGCTCCAGATCCCTCTCCAGATTGCTTTTCAAATTGATAGCCTAACTTTGTGAGCCCATAACTTGGACATCCAAACTCTGATTCAAGTGCAATTTTTTAAAAAATTGGGTAGAATTTCCTAAATTTTCTAGTGGTGTATTTTTTTCTAGTTCTAGTTTATAGATTTTTCCAAAATTATTTTTTTTGGCGACTATACTTGCATAATCCTTTGTTTTGCAACTTCAAATGCTTTGTATGGGCACATCTGGTCACCTTTTTAGGTTCTATTTTTTTTTGAAAGTGCATTTTTTTTGTCTAATTTCCAAATCTCAAGTTAGATTCTAGGGTTGTGTGGATAAAAGTCTCACTTTTAGAATTATGTCTTTTTCAGCATTGTAAAGCTTTGATTCTTTTTTAGAATTGTTGTAAATTTGAGCTATAGTGCTTAGTGATACATTTGGGCCTCATAAGGAAGTTGTACAAGAAAATTTAGAAAGTCTACTTTGTTCATTTTGACAAGTGGTCCATTGTACATGCACTACTTATAAAGTGCAAAAAACAATTTTTTCTATTTTTTTTTTTTTGGGGGGGGGGGGGGGGGGGGGTCGCCACATGGGGGGTGTTTGATTGAGTGAAAAGGGGGGGTGTGTACTATTTTTTTGTGTTCTTTTTTTTTCTGCATCATGGGTTTTAAATGTCCTCCTCTAACTTCATGCAACTATTCTACGTGGAAAGATATTGCATGGAGTAGATTAATGAAAAAAGGATATAGTATTTATGTTGATTGTACAATTACCAAACCTATTGATGCTAAAGAACTCATTGATTGGCAAATTCAATATTGATGGGCTTTAGGAGTTATCAGGAGTTGTGTACATAGGGATCTTCTCTTTCACATTACCAATTGTTCATACTCTAAAGAAGCTTGGGATAAACTTGAATAGTTGTATGGTAAGGTGGATGAAGAAAAGGGATTTCAAATTGAGAATGATATACTTGTCTTGGATCCAAATAATTTTGACACAATTCATGATTATATCATCAAAGCTAATGAGTATAGGGCATTTCTTAAAGATTGTGGAAATCCCATGAAGGATGATAAGTTGATTCATCACATCCTAAAGAGGCTACCTTCAAAGTATGCTTCATTTGTTTCGAGTTTTAATACTCATAGGTTGACCATGGGATTTGCTTACCAAAAGTCTTAATTTTATGCATTTTCAAAGATGTTGATTGTTGAACAATCTCTCTTAATGGATTTAGGACTTCTCAAGTCATCAAATACCAAAGCCTTGGTGGCTAGTGATGAGCACCAATCAAGTCAAGAAGGGAAAACCAACAACAACAAGAAGTAGTGGAAGCAGAAAACACAATCTAGGACACAATAATCCTCCTCACAACAAGGTAGTTCTTCTTCCAAAAAAAAATGGAAATAATGAAAATAAGGATAAACTCTTTTGTGCATACTACAAAAATCCAAATCATGATGAGCATCATTGCAAGACAAAAGGAATCAATGAGTTAGAGAACCTACTCAGGAAGAACAAAATTCAAGTGCCAGGTACTTCCAAGGATTCAACTCCAACCTGTTCAAAGGGTAAAGGGTAAGCACTTATGGCAAACACAAGTTCTTCAGAATGGATACTTGACTCAAGTGCCTCCTACCATATGGGTTTTTCAGAGGGAGACCTTTCTTCATTGAAGCAGTCAAGGGTACCGCACATCTTTGTGGGAGATGATACTAAAATGGAAGTTGAAGGAAAAGGACATGTGGAAATGGAAAATGGGCAATTCAAAGATGTTCTTTACATTCCAAACTTTAGCTCCAACCTCCTATTAGTTTACCAAATCAGTCACCTTGGAGATGGTCATAAAGATGAGCTCCTTCTAGATTCAGTGATGCTGCAAAGTTTAAGAGATGATTCATTAGTTGTAGTAGGGAAAGTAAATGATGACAAGAGGCTTTATTCCTTCTCCCACTTTATGCCTAAGTGTCCTTCTCAAGACTTGCTAACTCACTCTATTTCACAACACAACTTATGGCATGAGTAGTTTGGTCACCTTGACTTTTGCTCTCTTTAGCAAATTTGCTCAAAATATATGGTCAAAGGTCTACCTAATATCATCTTTTCTAAGGGATAATGTTCATCATGTTTAGTAGATATGCATCTCAAGGAGAAGTATGATAAAGGGAATTCTTCTCAAGCTCCAGTTGTTCTTCAGTTAGTTTACATGGTTTTAGTAGGACCCTTTACAGTGACTTCAGTCAACCAAGGCCACTACATCCTCACATTTGTTGATGACTTTTCAAGATTCTCTTGGGTCTACTTCCTCCATCATAAGAATGAAATGGTTCATAAGCTTCATGACATCAAGACTCATGTTGAACACAAGTCAAGGAAAGCCATCAAGGTACTAAGAGTGGACAATGAGAATAGATATGTAGAAAAAAGACTTATAGAATTTTGTAGAATTGAAGGGATTGATCTTCAAAACCCACCAGCATTCAATTTGCACATGATAGATGTTGTAGCACTGAGGATTAGGACTCTCAAGACCATGGAAAGTTGCAAGATAAAAGCCAAGTCTCTCAATCCTATACTAGAATTTGAAGCCAGTAGCAGTGCTACTCACATACTTAAAAGGTCTCCTCATAATTCCTTAGATGAAAAGACTCCTTTTGAGGCACGGTGCAGTAGAAAACTAGTTGTGAGTCACCTTAGAATCTTTGGTTTTCTAGCATGGGCTAAACTATCTTCCAAGGGTTGCAAGGCACCAACATCTAGATCTTTTACTTTTATTGGTTATGAAGAGAATGTGAAGGCTTACAGACTTATGGATCTAGAGACTCATGATATTTATGTGGAGAAGGATGTTCACTTTGAGGAAAGTTCACCCAGCTTATCCTCTAATCCCCTCCACACATCATATACAATGGAAACTAATAGTGACACCAGTGATAGTTCTTCAATAGGTTCAAACACATGGGGTTTTATCAATAGTTCCAATGAGAGGTCACTTCATCAGTCTAGTCCACATGCTTACATTGCCATAGTGAAAGGTCTAAACAAGTAGGGTACATCCAATCTTCCAAATATAGGTTTAGTGATAGATTTGGGGGACAATATTGATGATTTGCCTCTTCTTCTAGATGTGAAAGCTTCTTCTTTAGGTGTCATGAGGGTTCTATTTGACCTTCTTATTCATTCTCTACATGATCAATCATCATAAGTTGAAGTGATTGTGGATACTTATTATCAGTAGTTGCAATAGGGTTCTTCATCAACTGAGGAGGTAGACAATTCTTTGAGATAGGTTCTTCAGCTAGTTCAACAATTTTTAGAGACATCACTTATCCATGGGATTCTTTCCATGCATAGTGGAAGCATCTCATGTGTACCTTTGGCATCATTTTTTCCTAAGGGGAGGAACACCATTCTAAAGTCTTGGATCAGCTTCTCCATTAGAGCAATCACTATTTGGCATTCTTCTTTGGGGAGGGGGAGCCTATCCTATCTCTCTTCCTCTTCTTATCCTTCACTTTTGTATATACTGGATGTATGTCATAATGGGGGGGTCTTGATTACTCCATCCATCCATGCATCCCTTTTTATCTCTCTTTTTGGGGGAGGGTTTTTCCCATGAGGTTTTCCCTCTTTCTTTGCTTTATGAAAGATTACATTTCATTATGTACATGGGTACCTAACATGGCCTACTATCTGGGACCCATTATGTACTTCATCCTAGTTTTCACAAGGTTAAGGGCATTCCTATAAGTTGCACTTAAGGTGGGATGTTGGTGTAAATAAGTACTCACTATTTACACTTACTTAAGATTATATAGGTTAATGAATTATTTTACTTGTGAGACACTTAGGAGTTTGTGCACCTTTTTGAGTTGTCATGTTAACAACACAAAAGTATGCAACTCTATTTTAGCACATGGTGTCTACAATACTAATTTGTGTGTCACACCTTTGTAGGCTTTTCCTCTCATCACCACACTTACTTCTATGCTTAATGGAGGATAACCCTTATCTAGTGGATATGTGCTTGGTTGTATGACATATCATGTAGCTGATTACAAGGCATTCTAGATGTATCTTAGAGGCCTTTATATATAGGCACTCCTAGTGTACTCTTAGCATGGCATATTGAATATATCATCACTCTGATCATACTCTCTCTTTCTTGTCTATAGTTGTACTTGTGTTTGAGTTCTTAGTTCTTAGATGGATTTTTCCCTTATGAAAATTCTTACATGGTATTAGAGCTCTTATGATACTAATTGATCTCCTTAATTAAACACTTGAAATGATGATGACAAGGTAATGTACATTTTTAGTACATTCAATTGAAGCAACTTATGTCAATGTCATGGTCTACATGCAATGACAATGAGAGTAGATAGTGAAATGTACATGTTTAAAATATTCATTAGTCCAATTCAATGAAAACCATAGGAACATGTGTTTATCATTCAGTGTACAACTATTGCAAATTCATTTGATAATGTACTTGTTGAAAATAAAAAATAAAAATAATTCTAGGCAAAAATATTTTGTAGACTTTGATTACAAATTCTTCATAGATTGCACAACCCAAGTAAAAAAATCATGGAAATTTATAAAACCTTATAGTTCATGTGATTGAACTCTTTTCAATTCCAATACCTTGCAATAGTATAATAGTTCACATGTATATGAGAAGACTTGTGAAATTGCATGCTATGAAACTCATGCATATTCTACAAGTTGAGCATGCATATTCAAATTTAGAAAAAAATCATCTAACAAAAATATTATATTCTAATATGGACTGGTTGTATCAAATTTAAAAACTAACAACTAATTAAATTATTATTAATGTAGGAAAATTGAAACTCATTACTACTCCTTAGCTTTCCATGTACTCTATCTATGTTGATGCAATTAAAATATCCAAGTCAAATATCTACGTAATCAATTAGACACAATAAAAATGAAACATATGAAATACACCAAACCACCAAGTGTAACAATAAAACTAATAAATATTTTACTAGATGATATCTAGAAATTGGCAATCCCCATGTCAAAAAGTAATGGAAGTGAACCAAAAAAAATGAAAATCTCGTTTATAGACATGTGACTTTGACAAAGCTCTTGAAGAGCATGGATTGTAAAGGGTGAATGATTTCAAATAAAATGTTGGTAATTATTTATTTGATACAAATGCATATTTACTCAAATTCTAGTATACACCTATTGAAATCTACAATGGAACAATAGATTTCTTCATTACTTACCTCCATAATGGTGATGAGGAAGCTAAAAATGCATATAACCATGAATTGCATCTAGAAAGTTTAAAAGAGGTCCAAAATGTACAAGACACTACTACTTATTTATGAAGAATGCACCTGTCTTCAATGCCAAGGAACAAATTGCAGAAAAGGGTTTATGGGGGGATATATCCTACATACATTGGTTGTCAAAGTGGCTTAAGATCAATACTTGTTTTTGGTCAAGAACTTATGGAAAATAATACCTAGACTTCAACCACACACATGATTTTATTCCATACAATATCCTATTTCATGATGCAAATCCTTTGTGTGGCCATTTCAAGCCCTTGATAACCACTCTAACCCAAAAAAACTATCTAACATGAACTTGTACAACCTTTTAAAATTCATTAGAGACAACAACAAGCAACAATTTAGCCAACAAAAAAATGAAACATGAATTTGCAATCGACACTCTGACTCTCAATGTTGTAATGAATATTGATGATAGTTAACATAATTTAAACTTGTGTGGAATAAAGAGACTAATTAGGACTCAATATAAAAACATGCATCAAAACATAATTACCAATGGTAGAAATCGAGCTTCCAAAACTATCAAACAAAATAACATATAAGTGCATACACAATCATCTATAACAATGAATATTAAGAATTTTTTTTAAAAAATTACTCTCTCAACAATAGAGGACACACCCAAATATCCTTGCTCAATTTGTCAACTTCTACATTTAAAGAAAGATATAAAATAACTTAAAGAGAGGCATAAAGTTTGATACTACAATTTAACAAAATCTAACTTGTCATTATCAATTGGAAACATATGTAAGCTATGCAATGATTATGTGAGAAAAAATACAGTACCAAAATATGTTGTTCCAAACAACATACAAAAATAACCCACTAAACACTATAAAAATATTAACTCAACTAGACGAACAAATGGTGTCATTAAGAATTAAATTTGGACAAATTTGAAAACAAGGATACAAGAAATCTCAACTTAGGCTAACTAGTTCCATCATAAATGTTCATGTAAACAACTACAATAGTCAAAATACCTTCCCACTATTAGTATCAAACACTACAATAATTGTCATGTCTTTGAAAAGACATTTGTAGTATACAAGTGCTTTTCAAAAGGAAATGGTATGACCTAATATTATAATGCAAGATTTAATTTATTTGACAAACCAAACTCTTTATGAAATGCAAAATGTATAAATAAGCTAGATACAAATTTTACACATCAACAATGTCTGTGATGATCATGAAGATGACAACTCTTCTGATTCTAAACCTCAAAGCACTAATGAAGTTGACAATCCAAGTGAGTATCTTATACATGTGTACATAAACTCAAGGTGTATTCATAATATGGTGGAAAAAATCATAGAAATTTCTCCTGTCAAAGACAATTATCCTATTGGAATTTTCAAGGAAAAATATGCAGAAGAGATGAATTTTCCAACACTCTTTTTTGGAGAGCCATGTAATTCTTACATAACAAAAAAGTTACTTATAAAAATTGGCACAATGGTAACTACTTCATTATCATCAAGATTTTACATTGCATACAATAAATCTTTTCTTCAAAATAATAAAATATTGATTCAACAAGTGTTATCGACAATGTGGGTATGAATAAAAGAAGGATAATTGAAACAAAGAAAGTTGCTCACAAAATATGTATACAAAATTAAAATTTAGAGAAAATATTAAAATCTAACATTGGATATGTAGATTTCAAAATAATCTAAATATCCCCTAACTATATGAATCAACTAAAGAAGAAAAATGTATTTTCTATAATATGAAAACTTGGACTACCTACCTTTTTCCTCACTTTTACTAGAGCTGAAAAGAATTGGGATCCACTCGTGACTACTCTTCAATATTTGCACAAATTGTGATAACAAAAAATGCATTAAAAAAAAAACATTTCAATGAAATGATGTTGACAATGTGTCATTTATTAGGAAAGATCCAACCACATGTACTAGGTATTATCGACATAGGATTAATGCTTTGAGAAAACTTATACTTGTTGAAACTTCATTAATTGGAAAAGTAGTGGATTACTTTTTAGTCACAAAATTTCAAAATAGGGGAAATGAACATGATTACTTGCTCATTTGGGTCCAAAATGCACCAATATATGAAAAGTAAACCAACAACAAAATTATTAACTTTGTGAATATGCACATAACATGCAATATTGACACTTACACTCTTATTTGGCTAATTTTCACAAACACCATCACACTAGACAATGCAAGAAAATTTGTAAGGGAAAATGCAATTATAATTTTCCAATTCCTCCACTTCCATAAACAATAATTTTGGGTCCCTTGTCTAATGAGGAAGCCTCAATTGAGATTGAAATATTCCTAGATGAATTGCCGATAATAGAAACTAAGTACATTGGGGTCTTAAATTTTTCATGGAGATGAAGGTTAGGAAATTAACCATATAAGATGACTCTAAACTTATCATTGACTTTGTCCAAGGGTGTGCTCAATCAGGTTGGGCTTTACATTGCATAATGGGGGACATTTGGTAATTCCTAATGGCCTTTGACCAATATGAGTTACAACACACTTTAAAGGTTCAGGTAATGTGGTGGCAGAAGCTATGGCATGCTTTGGATTTGAATTGGATAGCCTAAAAAGCTGGATGACTACTGAAATGCTACCAAATTACATAAATTCCCACATAAGTAGGGAAAGGACCCTGCTAAACTATGTTTGATGATTACCCAAATTTGGAGAACATGCATTTTTTGTGGATTTCCTAATAAAATAATGGTTAAGATCATCTTAAATATGACAAGACATTTATCAAGGATCAATTATATTGATTTCATCATGAAAGGGCATAGAAAAAAGAGGGAAATTAATAACCCTGATTATAAAAAAAGAACCATCATTTTTTTGTGGTATGGGATGATTATGGAAAAAGTTATTATTATTATTATTGTCAAATCCTTAAGGTATGCTCAATTCATTTATATTATTTGTAATGATGTTTTAAAATAGCCTAAACATTCTAGATATTACATCCCCATAAAGAGTAAGGCACAATCCATTTTAACCACTAGACACACCATTTTTAGCCTTACTTCTATGATATCCTGGGTGGTATTTTTCTTGCAAATGAAAATGACCAAGCTCATGGAAAGTGATATCATTGAGGAGAAAGTTCTCATGGGTGAGAACTTTAAGAGACTGAACCCCACAAAGATGGAGGATTTCTCCAAAAGGTAGGAAACCTGGATAATTTGATGGAATGGGGGTTTGTCACGTACATGCAAGTCATAGTTGGCTATGAAAAGAATTGTTCTAAAAAATTTGTTAGTAGATGGAAATATAGAAGGCTCACAATCAATGGTATCATCTTCCAGGTGAATGAAGATACCATAGTTATGGTGATGGGCCTTGAGATAACTGACAAGAAGTGGAAAAAGATCATGAAGGTGGTGGATGAAGCTAGTTTGTCTAGTTTTTTTAGAGGTGACAAAGCTGCTGATAGGTATCATGGTGGTTTTTGGAGGGACAAGTTACCAGAGCCTTGGGATGACATGTGCCTAATCATATTGAAGTATCTCACCCTAGAAGGTAGATATAGTGTGCATTATTTTTACTATTTCCCTTTTCTTAATCACTTTTGTAAGAGGGAGTTAGTCTATATTCTCTTTTTTCTCAAGCATGTCCTAGAAGAGATGGTTATGGATGTTAAGGATAAAAAAAAGAAAGGAGCTAATTTTACCAATTTTTACCAATGGCTCATGTTTCATTTATTTCAGTTCTAGCTCACCCTTTTCCCTCCTAGAGTTATAGCCATTGATAATTTCCTCCCCATTGGTGCCCCCATTCATCTTGAGTTTGTAGGTGGTAGTTATGCCCCTACTCCACAACCCTCACCATGCAAAACCATACTCAAGAGTGGGAAAAACAAAACACTAGTTTTGGAGCTAGCTACTAATAAATAAAGTTAAAATTGATCAGAGGGTGGAAGTGGAGATTGGGGACTTGGATGATGAGTAAAATGGGAATAGAAGAAGATTAGGTAGGCCTACTAAGACCAAGGGTAGATTTAAACAAATGGCTAGATTATCTCAAGAGGTGGAGGGGGAAGGGACTAATAAGGAGAAGTTGAGGGAGGATATGATAACAAAGAGGATGAGAAATGGGATTACACTATTGATGGCACATGGGATTTTGAGGCAGAAAACCCTACCAAGGACCCTTCCCATGAGACCACCCATATTTCTTCCACTTTTACCCTAATATTTGCTACTAACTAGACTGACTCCAAGTCCAAAAAAACCTCCCCTAACACCATTCATTCCCTTGTAAGGTCTGATGGTCTAGAAATCTTGAAGGCCCCCACTAACAATCTAGATGTGTAGGATAAGAGGAAGTCCCCTATGAATTGTAACAAAGAACTAAAGATACATACTACGGAGGAGGTGGTTGTTACTCCCAAAGACATCTAAGGTCTAAAGGATTGGTGTCACACATTGGAGGAAGGGTTAACCCTCTTCTCCAAATTCTCCCTAAAGGTGGCACATGTGCCGATGACCACCCTCTAGTTTTTGGCTTATGAGAAGGAGGAGGAAGGCATGGGTAAAGAGGATTCAAAATTGCTCTCCAATTTTCTTTTGGAGGACTAGGCTAAGGTTCTACTAGCTCAAAAAGGTAAGAAGAAAGATGCCATTTAGTGGCCTTTCCAATGCCTAGTATATTTTTGTTATCTTTTGGTAGTTTCTTTCCATTTAGTTTAGATGGTTTTAGTTTTTTGGTTGAACTTGGAGTTGGTTTGTGGTGGTAAAATGTGCTAACCACCTACATGCCTTTTGTTAATTAGGTATGTGTAGGATCATGGTCAACCAAACTATGCTCTTAAGTGGCAATAAAAAAAATAGAAAATTAAGGTTATGTCAATTTGACATGCAATTTTCTACTTGTTATTAACTTTATATCAAAAAGTTGAGAGAAAAGAATCTCTAAAAAAGTGAATCTAGTTTTTGAACCACTAGGACTTATCTCAAAAAAATAAAAATTGATTGATTAAAATTTTGAATTTTAAAGCAATATTACAAAAAATTCAGAACAAAAATAAGAAGTAGATGTATGTCTAACCACCTTAATCAAAATGAAATGATAATATTTTTTAATAATATTCTAGATATAAGTAGTAGACTCATGCCTAGATGTGACACATATTTTTTGTTATTTTTATTCTAAATAAATAATAATTAATTAATTTTTGACATTAGTATTTTTGGAATAAAATAACTCTCGTTTCTAACCACCTTAACTAATTCAAAACTCTACAAAATTCAATTTTTCAATTTTTTTCCTTATATTAGAATAAACATAGAATCTGATGCATCTTTTGGATTTAAAATTTTTTGTACCATTTCAAAGTTATAGTTTTTTTTCAAGTAGTGTATCAGTCAACACTTTGTATGTAGCTCCATTAGAAAATAAGTAATAATTACTTATTAAACTCATAATTTGGCAAACCTTACATTTATGGAAAGATATGAACATTCTTAAGAAACCCTTTTCATTTCATCAAATTTCGGTGAAAAGAATGTCATCAGCTAGATGTTTAAAGTAAAAACCACATAAAAATAGGCCAAAAGAATAGTTTTAAGATGTTTTTAAAGTTGACCATATAGATTTGGTATCAAAAAATATAGTAAACCTTATAAAGACATTATTTGTTTTCATTTAGTATCAGGGTGGGTGGGGAAAAAGTTAGAATAGATTTTCAAATGGTTTGAGATATTTCAGAACTACAGATTTTTCAAATTGCCACTTTTTGGCACACCATGATCCTACACATACCCAATCTATTAGACTTTGTTAGTTTTAAGAACATGAACTCTAGTACCTTTACTTTGCTATTGTTTTTGATGTAATGTGTTAAGGGGTCTTTTTGGTTTTCTATTGGTTTTTTTTTGGTTTTCTGTTGATAGTTACACCACTATTGCATAGGGCCGTCTCCTTGTTTTGGCTACTTTTATATCAAAAATAGAGACTGGGTACATTATTTCACTACGATCAACAATACACAAACCAACCCTATTCCTTTAAAGAAAATCCTCATAAATATGGAACAATAGTTTCTATAGACAAATACCCAAATTATGGAAGCAAATACAGATGTACAATATGTTTTAAATATGTATGTTGCAAGCATGTATTGTAGCCCATACATAAGAATGGTTGAAAATTCTATGACATGTGCATTCAGAAGAATACGAGATGACCACCAAAGTGAAAATATAGATGCAATAAGGATGATAAGTAAACTAGATAATGCTTTCTAAATTTACAACAAATGTCAACACAAAAAGCTACTCATTTAGTTCTATCACTTCCCCTCAATCAAAGTTCATGGAGATGTATATTCATTGATACAAGAATATACAATGATGAAATTTTTGTACTCAAATCAGAAACAAAATTGAACTGAGCATCAAGTGAATCAGAAAATGTAATAGCAATATCCCTAATAGAGTACTACAAAAATTACCTAGAAAGTATGCACCACCTATGCTTAGCTGAGTTTTTCGTAAAATATATCATAAGAGGAAATTAGAGAAAGAAAAAAGAAAAAGAAAGTGTTATATGTTTCCTTAGCTACAATAGACATTGAGATTTGGAAAACTTTTTTAGAGACAAATTACTTATTTTCATACCTTTCATAGGAAATGAAACCGATCTAAAAAATAATCTCAAAACTTGGGAATTCACATTTTATTTTAATGAGGATACAATAAGATAAAACAATTTTAAATTCTTCTACAAAATGAATCATGCATGGGGTGACATTGATAAAGAAGCCAGTGAAATCAATATTTGAGTATTAGAAATCAATTACAACAACAAAAACATCAATGACAAATGATGTATATGACATTCATATTGATATTCAAGCAATGACATGTAACAAAATGCCAATCAAAACATATTTAGGATTCTAAATAAGGAAACACCCTCAAATACTTGATAATCTCGAATACTTTAAAATTGGACAAATGTTAAATAACGAGCAACAAATAATAGTCAATGATATTATCATAAAAAAAACAATCAAAGAAAATAAGAGTCCAACTCACCTACTCCTAACTAGTGGAGCATGGATTGTTAAAACTTTTATAGCAAAGGTCACCTATCAAACACTTTTGCACATATGTATATCACAACACTATAGACAATGGCCCTAATAAACCAAAAGGATTAGTTACATCATATGTTGGAAAAGAAACATACAACATTTGTCATGTGACAATGCATTCAACATTCCATATCCCTTTCAATAAATCAGAATTCTTACCACTCAATAGTGACATAGTTGACAAAATGTCAAAACATTATGAACAACTTAGACTTATATTGATTAATGAAATCTCTTTAGTAGGTGTGACTTTCTTGTACTACATAGACCAATGATTGCAAGAAATTATGCACACACCAACTTCTTATTTTGGAAATTTTGACACAATCTTTTGTGGTGACCTATATGAAGCCCAACTAGTACAAGACTCTATTATAGTTGAAAATAGGAAAACTAAGAAAAAATTGATGTATTACAACTTTTGGAAAGATAACATCAAATGTTACACTTTACATATGAAAATGTGTCAAAAAGATGAAAATTTTATTCAAATCTTAAATAGAGTTTGCATAAAAAACCAAACTATGGTCGAGATAAATTTTCTCAACCAACAATGCTAGCAACTAATACCAAATGACCCAACACTCTCTTTCCTTTTCTATAGGAAAAGTGATGTAGATACCCACAAGTCAAAAATGCTAACAATAATATATGGAGAAATAATTGTTTGAAAGGCTACAAATGAATATGATGACAACATAGATGGCATAAGACTCTACTTCATACAAAAAATCTTCGAGTTGAAATACATGTCAAAATAAACATGTTGGTAGAGTTATACTCTAGAAACTATATTACTAGTGATGGTTTAGTGAATGGTTCTAATGGTATCTTCAAAGATTGCACAAAGCATGGCATTTTTGACATTGTGTGGATCAAGTTTAGTGATCCTAATATTGGTCAACAACATAAAATAAAATATGCATCATACTACGACAAATACATCAACAAAGAATAGATCCCTATTGTACAAATTACTAGACCAATCCAAAAAATCACAAGCAAAAAATAACTATTAGAAAAAAATTTCCAATACAACTAGCATGTGCACGCACAATTCACAAATCCCAAGGACAAATAGTGGAAGCATTAGCATTTGATCCAATAGCTATAAGACAACATGGAATAACATATACAATATTATCACGTAAAAAATGAATAGAAAATCTATTTCTTGTAGATCCTGCGACCTAAAAAAATTGAGTAAAGAAAAAAAAATTGAAATAGAGTGTTTACAATCAAAAACATGTTGACAACTTGAAAATGAAGCTACATGGACAAATTTATACACCACATTCGGTCATGTGTGTGCATTAAACACATGAAGTCTGCATGAGAATGAGAATGATCTTCTAAATGACACTAAAATTATGTTATTGGACATATTGTGCTTGTAAGAGCTTCACATGAATTCATGCTCCAAAAATTTCCCTTCTACAAAGTTTAGTGTTCACATCATCCATGGAATACATGGAATAGTGGCACTAATAAGAAATGACATCAAAGTGAGAACAATAACATATCACACCTCACAACATGTAGAGGGAATAACATTAACTATAGAAAAATTTAATAATATATTGAACATTTTCAATATCTATGCAAGGCCAAATACTCCCTTCATAGAGATTAAAAGTGTGTTAGACAATCTAACAAGCCAAATGGTGCCAAATGAACTAGCTATATTGTAGGAGATTTCAACATAGACATAACATCTACTAATAGAAACAAAAAAGCATTAACAACTCATATGCAACATCTTCAATTCAATTTATTGATAGATTATACACATAGCATGAATAAGTCATTTAGTGATCATATTTGGTCAAATACAACATTAAATTTCTGCTTTATCCATAAAACTGAAGCTTATCAATTGTACCATTACTCTACATTCCTTAAAATACATGTACCACCAAAAACTACCCTCTTAAAATAATCACATTAAGTTGACATAACTACACAACATAATAACTTATTTTTCCATTTTTTGTTGCCAAAAACTATTCTACAACAAGAAACAAAATATGCAATATTAAAATATTTTAAAGAAAAAAATCTGCCTAGCATTCCATGCCAAACAATTTCAAATAACAATATTTATTCACTATTAATTGAACATTAGACTATAAATAATTCAATAAGTGAATTCTATAAATTACAAAATATTTCCATGGTTAAAAGAATTATGATGCAATAATCCAATTTTTCCTAAGCACAATGTGTGCACATGAACATGAAAGGCTACACAAATGAGACAAGAACAATCAACAAAAAAGTAACCTCTATTCTCTTTCATGAATTCTTTCATCTTTCATATTCACATGGAAAATGCACTAACATACATGTCAATGTAGGACAAAAGTTAAAACTATTGGTTGCATTTCTATAGAAGAGTTGAATGCAAGAAAAGAAGATAAGACATTTGAAGGAGATGTTTTGGTTGTCTATAAGGTCAACCTTCACAAAGTCAATAAAACACATGAAGTGTCATGGGAAGATTTGACAAGTCATAAAGAAGAGATGACAATAACACTGAATATCAATGGAAACTTAGTACACCAATATGGAGAAAAAATACTCCTAGGCATGGTTGTCTCTATAGTTGGATACATTGCACCAAAGATAGACTATGATAGACATGATTGTGATTGCATTCTTGTAATAAAGGAGACAAGTACAATGGAAATAATCAATTGCATATGCAATGACTATAATTTTATTCCCAACACTACAATAAGGAACCCTCTAAATAACACAAGCAACTACCCTATTGGAATGATAGGTACATTGGTGGTTGTGACACAAAAGCAAGGCAATGCCCACACTCTAGAAATAAAGGATGGTCATTCTAAGGAAGATAGAGCATGGGTAAAAGTAATGACAATTATTTCTTAAATTAGACTTATTGTAATTAATAGAGCATTTATCATGCAAATATTCCATGCAATATTTTGAACTCTGTATATATATATATTTTATGCAACTAGAAATTCATCCAAATTTTGTTCAGCACTAAATTTTAGTAGAAGAACATCTCACCAAAAAGGAAATGCCAAATTTTCTTTTTAGAAACATTGTAACAAATAGTGACAAAAAAAAAGTACTTCATATAGGCCTATCCACATTTATTTGTAATTTAAATGACAAAATTGCATTGCAAATGTTACATGAGATAATGCAAAAAACTAGAGTGATAATATAAAAGCATTGTTAAAATGTAAACAATTATCGCTATCAAATGTAACCAACACTTATAGGCTACACTTTGAAATAAGTATGTGGGAAATTGAAGATTTCAAATCTATTCTCTGGTGAATTTCACTAGTAAATGTTGACCCATGTTGGTCATAAGTACAACCAAGTAGTATGTCACAATTTTTCTCGTTAAAATTTTGACCAACATTTTGGTCAAAAATATTAGATTCCTTCTAAGCCTAATTTGTCATTATTGGTCAAAATTTTGACCAAATCTTGGTGGAAAACTTTTAAGAATTGCTAAAAATTTTGACCAATTCTAGTCCATCCTAGGACCAGGATGCCATGGTCACAAACAAAGGGTGGTCAAAATTTTGACTAAATCTTGGTGGAAAATTTTCAAGAATTGGTCAAAATTTTGACCAATTTTGGTCCATCCCATGACCACGATGTCATCGTATTTCAACCAAATCTTGGAAGAGAACTTTCAAGAATTGGTCAAAATTTTGACCAATTCTAGCCCATCCCACGACCAAGATGCCATGTTCATGATAAAAGGGTTGGTCAAAATTTTGACCAATTATTGGTGGAAAATCTTGAAGAGTTTGTCAAAATTTCAACCAAATTGATTTGTTTTTTAAAAAAAATACAATAGGTTGTAGTGATATTGATTACCATCAATATGCTACATATCTACTACAAAAAATTTCTACATGCGTGAATCCTGCAAAGAATGCCTACCCATGGACTCTCTCTTAGATCATCCTCTTTGATCACTTGACTAGTGCAATTTAGAAGAGGCTTGGTAGCAGTTGCCATTCTATAGTGAATTTTTTCAGCAATTTTGAAGTTGATCTAATGGTGAGCCCTCATCTAGCATTAGGTGGCTACTTGGCACTCTAGCAATTTTTTATGAACCTATCATGGCTAATGGGAGATTTTATAACAAAAGCTCCTAGTGACCCTCTAATTTTAGTGTTGGTGTTAAAGAAAGACACATTTTCTAGATTTTGAATATTGGCATTAGCATCCTTTCTATTGGAGGGTCATGAAACATCTTGATTGCTATGTGAGGGCTCCCTAGAGTCATCTCTATGCAATTTTATTGGCACAATTTGCAAAATGGTTTGATAGTGGTTGTCATTCCAAAATGTCATTGTAGTTTCCTGGAAAGTGATCTGAAGGGTGAGTCATCATCTAGTAGTTGGGCTACTTATCATGAGTAACAAGGGAACCTTTGTTATTGGAAGCTCCCCATGGCCATCAAATGGAGAAATTGCTTGTGTGAGCAAAGGATGAATGTAGTAATAGATTCCAAATGAAATCAATGGCATCAGATCTATAAGAGCAGAATGAAGTAGCAACCTATTTGCTATGCATGGCTCCCTAAAGATGCTTTTCTTTCTCACTCCATTGGCAAAAATTTGGGAGTGTGGTTTGATAGCAGTTGTTGTTCTAGTGTGTCATTGTAGTGATATGGAAAGTGATGCTAAGGGCAGAGCTTACATCCAACACTTTGGATATTTGTGTAAGCAAGTAGGAGAGCTTCTATTATGCAAGCCTGGTCACACAGAGCAAAGCTATTGGCACCATCAGCAACCATAGATGAATTGTTAAGAGTAGAGTCTAAATCAATGAACCATTAGGGGCATCAAGTTTGATATTCTTAGGGAGGCCCTTCAAAGAATCAATCACCATGATGATGCACATGAATATCTTCCATGATAGCAAGGTTTTAGCATAAATGGAATCATTCTTGTAAAAATCACCAAAATTCAAACTCTCATTGGATCACTAAATCTATAGGTCAAGTGTTTTTATTGGGCTAATGTATCTACAAGACATGTGTCTTCATGGGACTATTGTGGTAATAGATTGTAGGCTTTCACTTGATTACAATAAGAGGTCATCTTGTTGACAAAGGTTCATTACAATGGTAATAATTTATCATGCTAATATTTAAGAAGTTCATTAAAAGGATTTACAATAAAGCATTTCCTTCCTATTCATATATACTTCCTAAGGCATTGCAAATGGCCCTAAAATAACATTAACTCTTTCCTACTAGAAAAGCATTCAAACAACTAATATGGAATCACATCAATAGAACTTGGAACAAGACTAAATGAAACTTTCCTAAACCCAATATGCCCAACTAATATCAAGTGAATGCTACCAATGAAATCCAAAAAATTCAATAAAAAAATAATGATACTATCAACATCTATTATTTTCCCATACTGCCACAGTCCAAATGCTTTTTCACCAAGAAAAAATTCTTGAAAAGAATGAGTCTCAGCTAACATTAAAATACCCTCCTCACAAAATTATATATAACAAAATATGATCATATTCTAAGAAGTTTGTAAAGTACTATCTAGAACAATGTGAACTAAATCTCATTATCTTTCTAGTAACCTAACAAAATTAAATTCATAATAATAAGGACTACAAGGAATAAAGATTAAGTACCCATCAATCAAAATGTTTTAAATATAGGCATTTTTCTTGATTCCAAGCACATTCATCTTTGTAAAATATTCAAAAGCTCTACCAATCTCACCAACAGATGCATAACCTTTCATTATAGTGGTGTATGTATGCTCATTTGGAGATACCCCGACCAATGAAATGTTGTTAATAATATTGAGAGCATTATCCATCTGCTTTGAAATAGTATTTCAATGATCTATCCAAGGCAATTTAATTGCTTGTCTATTTCAAAAGATTATATTTTCTCAATGCACTTAGGACAATATTAAGGATTCACAACATTTAAGCACATGTCTATGAACTTTAAAGTAGGAGCATAAATTCCAAGCAAATTAAAAAAGCCAAGTTAAAACTTACCCTGAAGGAAAGAAGCCATGTCAGAATGGTGCACCCATGTGTTCACAGTAAACAATAATAAGTTAATCACAATATTGGCATAGAAGTGAACTGTACTTGAATCCCCAAATCAAACACATAGAAAATTCATGTGAACATAATAATTTAATAATATTGAATCAAAATTAATATATACCTTGAGATAGACCTCCTGGGATTAAACATTTCTAGATGAACTAGACAATACACAAGTAAAGACAATAATAAAATTTCCAAATAAATTAGTAACATTCTAGAAAGCATAAGAATAAGAAATGTTCGTAACAAATCAGATCATGCAGAAAACCATTATTAAAACTTACAATCACTCATAGACATGGATATCCTCTTTTGAGCTACAAAGCACCCACTTGGTATAATCATGTTGCAAGGGAAGTGAACAAAAACATTGTAATTAATGCATCAATTTATTGTGAATTATTGTGAATTCAAAAAACTTGAGAAAAAGAATCAACTATTATTAAATTTCATTTGTCAAAAACTAAATTTCATGTACAAGGGTGTCACATTTCATAGGAGAAGATAAGAAAGATACCTGATGCCTAGAGGCTTATATGGGTACTCAGGTCAAAATTTAAGTTTGCTATAGTATAGTCCTCATGATCAAATTTAAAGTGAACCATGTATGCCATAAGGAATGTGATAAATATTAAATATCTTTTCTAAATAATGTTCAATGTTTGGTACAATAAATTTCTACAATTAGGCCAAGCAATAGGAGAGCATAAGTCATCTACGATAAGCCCACCAAAAAAGTGCATGAACAATCTATAGGTGCATGTGCTCAAGAAAACATTAATTGTGATACACAAATAGAGAAATTTGAGTAGCAAAAAACCTATGTGTCAATATCACATTGCATTCCCAAAACTACATTAGACATATAATAGTAAATCAACATAGCAAATTACACCACCATATCTGTGTGTTTCAGTTCATTAGGATATTAATTGCATCATTCAGCCATACATACAACATGATACACTTGTTTGATCATATGCATGGAACATATTTCCATATCAAGGAGAAAATATGAAAATGAAGGAATCATAAAAAAATAATGAAAGAATGAATGATCTTTTACTCACCATTATAGACAAGGGAGTAGTAAACATGGCTACTAAAACAACCACCCTAATGAATGCAACAAACAATTCTTGTCTTTTACTATGAAAAATGTTGTAGCTTTTATTAGGAATAAGGTGTCTCAACCTTGGATAATTCCTATTCTTATTATTTTTTTTGTAAAATTTATTTCTTGCAAATAATGTTGATGTGTCGGCATCTTGAATTGTGTATAAGGATATCATCACTAAAATGGCTATGACGGATTCCTATGACACGTAAGAGCTATGTTAGGAAGATTCAATGATAGGTGAAGACATGTGGCAACTGATAATTTTGAGTACTATACAATAAATTTTTTGGGGTTCCTATTTTCTCAGAGAATGGTAAAACCCTAATACGGTTTACCTTTGGGAGTAACCCTAAAGTGAAGCACATGTTATAAGTGTTTTTTAGGGTTACGAAGAGAAGTGATGCAAAAAAGGTGTATTGTTGGTTTGTGAGTTGCTACTAGAGTCTTTTGTTGTCACTATTGAACTTGCATTGTAAGTCTGTTGTAACCTTGTGTTGAAGATAATACATTGTGCAGGTTCTGGAGGGGTGGGGTTGTTTTACCGAAAGGTTTTTCCCCACCGAAAAATCTTTGTGTTATGTGTTTCCTTCTCTATCTATTTTCTTTATGATTGGTTGGCTGAAATATTGTAGTTTACATGATATTGAATCTATAAGTGTAAAATATTTTAATAGGATTTGAACCAGACTTCCCTTAAGAGATTAGCGTAGGAAGCTATTTTTGCACCTAAGTTTCCTTACAAGTGGTATCAGAGCCTAATCAACTTTTGATCCTAGTTGTTGGGTAGGGTTTTTTGAGCTAATCTCAAGTTGAGTGGGAGTCTTGTGCAGAGCATCCTGAATCTTATTTTCAAATTGAGATGGCAAGTTCATCATATGGAAGAATGGAGGTGGAGAAATTTAATGGCACTAATTTTGAGTTGTGGAAAATCAAGATGGAAGACATGTTGGAAGATCGTGAGCTATGGGAAGTGACTTCAAGTGCTACAAGACCAGAAACTATAGCCCAAGTAGATTGGGATATCAAAGATCATAAAGCTAAGGGTCTCATAAGACTCAGTTTAACCAATGTACTTCTTCTAAATGTTCTTGAGGAGAAAACTGCATATAGTTTGTGGGAAAGACTTGGGGCCGTATATCAGGCCAAATCTTTGGTGAACAAGTTGTTCCTGAGGAAGAAGTTGTACTCTTTGCGAATGGAGGAAGGTGGATCCTTAACGGATCATTTAAATGCATTTAATCTACTGGCTACATAGTTGACATCTACTGGTGTCAAGTTAGAGGAGGAGGATCATTGCTACACACTTTTGTGTTCTTTACCGGATCCATGGGACCATCTTGTGATGGCTCTCGAAAGCACATTAGTCACTTTCAAAATGGATGATGTGGTGTCTTCATTGCTATCAGAGGAGATGCGGAGAAAGGCTTTCATTTTGAAAAAAGAAGCCCTTTTTGTTCGTGGGAGATCCACTGAAAGAGGGAAGAAAAATGATAATAAGTTTGACAACAAGGGTAGATCCAAATCTCGTGGGAAGTCAAAGACTTCCAATAAGTCCAAGGCAAAATGTTGGAACTGTGATAAACTTGGGCACTTTCATAAAGATTGCAAAGAGCCAAAGAAGAAGAAGAAAGGTTCAGATTCAGCTTCAAAAAGATCTCAAGAAGATGGCGATGCATTCATCACAGCTTTGGCAACCCATGCATCTAATGATGTGTGGTTGGTTGACTCAGGTGCATCTTTTCACATGACCTCTCATCAAAATTGGTTCTCACAATATGAAGAGTTTGATGGTGGAAAGGTCTACTTGGGTGATGATTCTCAACTAAAGATAGTTGGATGCAGAAGGGTCACTATCAAATTTCCTGATGGACGAGTAAAGGGAATCAATGGAGTTATGCACATTCCAATTTTGGCACGAAACCTATTATCTATAAGTATGCTGAATATGTAGGTGTGCAAGTTGTTTTTTTGAAAGAAGGATGCAAGATGATGCGAGGATTGTTAGTGCTTGCAAGGGGTACTAGGAGAGGTACCTTATTTCAGCTAGATGCATGTATTCCTCTATGTAATAGTTCTTCATCCTCACCATCTGAATGAACAGTGAAGAATTCTGTGGTTATTGGTTCTGATGGTAATGCAAACACTTTGGAAGGTAAGCTTCCTGCAGAAAAGACAATGTTGTGGCATATGAGATTTGGTCACATTGGTGAAAAGGGTCTCAAAAACCTGAAAAATAAAAATCTCATTGAGGGGTTAAATGATTGCAATCTCGAGTTCGACTTTTGTGAACACTGTGTCTATGGTAAAAAAAATTGTGTTCAGTTTTATTCTAGTTCTCACAAATCTTCTGATGTTTTGGATCTTATTCATTCTGATGTATTTGGTCTTGTAAAAGTTCCTTCAATCTCCAAGTCTATATTTTTTGTATCTTTCATAGATGATTACAGTAGAAGGACATGGATTTATTTCCTTAAAAGTAAGACACAAGTCTTTAGTCGATTCAAGGAATTTAAAGCCCTTGTAGAGAATCAAACTAGTAAGAAGATTAAGTGTGTGAGAAATGACAATGGTGGTGAGTTTTGCTCAGCAAAGTTTGAACAATTCTGTAAAGAACAAGGTATCAAGAGGCATAAGACAACTCCTTATACCCCAGAGCAAAATGGAGTTGCAGAGAGAATGAACATGACACTGATGGAGAAGGCTAGCAGTATGCTTAGTGGAGCTAGTTTAGAACAAAGGTTTTGGGCCGAAGCTATGGCCACTACTTGATATCTGGTTAACAGATCTCCTACATCGGCTCTTGTTGGTAAGACACCCATGGAGGTGTGGTCTGGTAAGAAGCCTTCAATTAGACATCTTCGTGTTTTTTGTTGTGAAGCTTATGCACATGTTCCAAAGGAGAAAAGATCTAAGTTTGAAAAAAAATCTGTTAAATGTATTTTCATCGGATACAGTGCTGGTGTGAAAGGATACAAGCTTTGGGATCCTATGACTATTAAGGTATTGTATAGCAGAAATGTTATTTTTTCGGAGAATGGTAAAATCCTAATACGATTTACCTTTGGGAGTAGCCCTAAAGTGAAGTGCATGTTATAAGTGTTTTTTAGGGTTATGAAGAGAAGTGATGCGAAAAAGGTGTATTGTTGGGGTAAAAGCGCAAACCTGTGTCACCTTTTATAAAGAAACGTGATATCAGAATGTGACAGTTCAACATTAATGACAAAAAAAATGGTATTTGTGTTTAAAATATGAAGATGATGTAAACTAATGAAATGTGTAGAATTGTATGAATTTTATGCCTATAATTTTTATATATTTTTTTGACTAATAATTTATTCATTTTATTTTATTTTGAAGTCCCTTTTTTAAGTATAAAAAATATAGGATGTAGTTTCCATCAAACACGTATGTGCAAATCATCTTCTTTTGTTTTGATTTGAAAATATTTTATAGATGACATGAATAAAAAAAGAAATAATTATTTTTGATGTATATTTTCTTTGTTATAAGTACTCAAGTTTGACCTTGTCAAAATCCAACAGTTTTTTCCTCCTGTCAAAACTTCCCTATCAAATCTATACCTTCTTGAAAAAAAATTACATATTCATGAAGAGGATTCTCTCCTCTAGTGATAAATATAATTTTTAAAAATTTTTTATATGATTTACTATTTTTTTTTCATTTTTTGACAGAGCATCTTCTGAAATGTTGAAATATCGACTTATAATATTTTGAGATTATAACATATTATAACTAATCAAAACACTCAAAAATTTATATAATGATGATATTGAATCTGAGATCTATAAAAGGGTATTTTTAGTTTTTGAAAAAAATTGAGTTTTGATAGAGAAATGAGTTTTGACCAAAACAGGTTTTTGTATCACAAACAGTGACACATATCTGTGCTTTTAGCTGTTGGTTTGTGAGTTGCTAGTAGAGTCTCTTTTTTTGTCACTGTTGAACTTGCATTGTGAAATGTCCCTTTACTGATTTTTTATGATATTTCCAGCCTCAAATCTGAACTTTAAAATCAAACAACCAATATAACAAAGATCTGCCAATTTTCCAATAAAACCCAAATCGGGTATGTCCAAATTAGTGCCAAAAACTTCACAACTTCACAAATTATTAATAAATCTGAGAATGGACATTTTTACAGAGGTTTCAGCAGCATAATAGCCTACAAAATGACGTTTCCAGATTTGTATAGCCCTTACACAACAGATCACAAATGTAGGGCAAAACTATGCTCAATCGGGCTCCCGAAATTAACACAAAAAATGTCCGGAAACACCACAAAACACTCATAAATTATCTCAGAAGTTTAATCACAACCCAATACATATATTCAGCTCTATTTTAACATCATAAAGTCTGAAATACAACAGCAAACCAAACTGATATGAAACACTCAACTGAAAACCCAAATTCAAACCAAAAACAACCCCGAAAACACCCAAATCGGCACTATTCAGCACAAGGGCAAACTCTGTATGAGCATGCACATGGAATGGCTTCAAACTCCCATCCTTAGCCTTCCTGGAAACCTGCAAACTCCCGTTCTTGGGTCTCCTTCTCCATAGGTTTGGCAGCCTCTGAAGAACAACAAGAAAATTATCAAGAATCAAGATGTAGAATGAGCCCAAAATGCCTCCAAACCCCTTTTAAAGAGGGCATAACCCTAACTCACGTCCAAGAGGGGTTAATAAAATATAATTTAATAATAATTTTTATTTATTAGTCCATTGGTTTCCAAAGATTAACCCTTTTTTCTGAAATTTCACCTTTTTGGAGCCTGCCTGCCTTAACAAAGTTTATTTTTTTTTTAATTATTTGAATAGGGGACATGACAAGTCCTCCCCTCCCAAATATTGCTTGTCCTCAAGCAATGAAGGTTGGAATTTTCAAGAATATGTTCTCCTTCCCAAGTTGCATCCTCTAGTGGTAATCCTTTCCATTTGACCAAATGCTCTGTGATGCTCCTATTTCTCAACCTTTTCTCTCTTGTATCCAAAATCTCTTCTGGTATCAAAACTAATTTCCCTTCATCATCAAGAGGTGGTAATTCTGTAGATACTATGGTTTTCTGGCCTAGAACCTTCTTTAAGCAAGATACATGAAAAATATTATGTATTTTGCTGTTTGGTGGGAGCTCTAATTCATAAGCTACCTCTCCTACCTTCTTGATGATTTTATAAGGCCCATAGAACCTTGGCTTGAGTTTCTCTGCCCCACTTCTCTTCAAGGTGCTTTGCTTATATGGCTGCAACCTCACAAATACCAAATCTCCCACCTCAAAAGATCTTTCAATCCTTTTCCTGTCAGCATATATCTTTTGTTGGTTTTGTGCATGTTGTAGATTATCCTTGAGGGACCTTATTATGTCTTGGCTTTGCTTGATGAAATCACTTGCTGCGGGTACTCTGCTATCGGAAAGTATTAGATCAACAAAGGAAAGGGCATCATAACCATAAAGAGCACGAAAAGGAGGCATACCAATAGACATGTGATGAGATGTATTGTAACAATACTCCCCTAGGTGTAACCATTTCACCCAAGCATGTTGTTGATTTGAAACATAGTTCCTCAAATATCCTTCTATCCATTTATTAACTATCTCTGTTTGTCCATCTGTTTGAGGGTGATAGCTAGTACTGGGAGTGAGCTCAGTTCCTGCCAAATGAAAGAGCTCCTTCCAAAAAGAGCTGAGGAATCTACTGTCCCGGTCACTAACAATGTTTCTAGGCAAACCATGTAATCTAAAAATTTCCTTGAAGAACAATTCGGCCACTTGTGATGCCTTGAAATCAGATGTGATAGGAAAGAAATGTGCATACTTAGTTAGTCTATCTACCACCACATATATGCAATCCTTACCTTGAACTTTGGGCAACCCAGTGATGAAATCCATGGAAATACTTTCCCATTTTTGTTCAGGAATAGGAAGTGGCTGCAACAACCCTGCAGGAAAATTTTGCTCACTCTTGCTTTGTTGGCATACCATACATTCCTTAATGTGTTTAAGGACATCCTCCTTCATACCCTTCCATGAAAACCGCTCTCGAATTTGCCTGTATGTCTTGAAGTATCCCTGGTGACCAGCCAAAGGTGTGTCATGAAAGGCCCTCAATATCCTCTCCTTAGTTTTTGACCCTGGCACTAAGAAGATCCTGTTCTTGTAATAAATCAATTCATCAACAACCTTGTACCTATTATCATCCACTAACTTATCCAAAATCTTGGTGGCAAATGAATCTTTAGCATACTCTAAAATTATGGAGACTTTCCAATCAGCAGAGATAGATGATAAGGAACACAAAGTGGGCTTTCTTGAGAGAGCATCAGCAACCACATTATTCTTTCCTTTCATGTATTCAATATCAAAATCATAAGCTTGCAATTTGCTTACCCATTTTTGTTGACGATCATTCAAATCCCTTTGGTTCAAGAAGAACCTGAGGCTATTATGGTCTGTCTTTACAATGAATCTCCCACATACCAAATATTGTCTAAACTTATGAAGTGCATGCATGATTGCCAACATTTCCTTATCATAGATGGAGTACCCTTTCTCTGATTGATTTAATTTTCGACTCTCAAATGCTATTGGATGTCCCCTTTGAGTTAGGACAGCCCCTATACCTTCTCCCGAAGCATCACATTCAACAACAAAAGGTAAAGAGAAATCTGGAATTGCAAGCACAGGGCATGAACTCATTACCTCCTTAAGCTTATCAAATGTTTTTTGTGCCTCTTCTGTCCAAACAAAAGCTCCTTTCTTTGTCAAATCAGTCAAGGGGGCAGCAAGCTGAGAAAATCCCTTGGCAAATCTCCTATAGTAGCTACACAACCCGAAGAAACCTCTCAACTGTGTAAGATTAGTGGGTGGAGGCCAATCCAAAATTGCCTGGATTTTTTGTTGATCAACCTGTACTCCTTTAGAGCTTATAATATGTCCCAAATATAGGATCTCTGTCAAACCAAACTCACATTTAGATAGCTTAGCATAGAAGGATTGCTGCTCCAAGATTCCCAAAACAGTGTCTATGTGCTTTAGATGCTCTTCCCATGTTTTACTGTATATCAAGATATCATCAAAAAATACCAAAACAGATTTTCGAAGATGCTGACTGAATACCTTATTCATACAAGATTGGAATGTTGCTGGTGCATTAGTGAGTCCAAATGGCATAACAAGAAATTCAAAGTGCCCATAGTGACATCTGAAAGCAGTCTTTTCCACATCTTCACTCCTCATTCGGATTTGATGGTAGCCTGATCTTAAGTCAATTTTTGAGAAGTATACAGCACCATGTAACTCATCAATGAGTTCATCTATGCGTGGTATGGGATACCTATTTTTTATGGTCTTCTTGTTTAGAGCCCTGTAGTCTATACACATTCTCATTGTACCATCCTTTTTCTTGACAAGTACCACAGATGATGCAAATGGACTAGAGCTAGGCCTTATGAATCCCATGTCTAGGAGTTCTTTAATAGTTTTTTCAATTTCTTCCTTATAACCTCTTGGATGGCGGTATGGGGTTGTTATAACTAGTTTGGCACCCTGTTCTAACTCTATAACATGCTCAAAACCTCTATCTGGTGGTAATCCTGGAGGCAAGTCATTGAAAACTATACTATGCTTATCAAGAATATTTTGAATTTCAAAATGGAAATTACCTTGATTCTTGGGAGAGCTTGTTGGTTGGATTATGACTCCTGCTGCCCATGTTACTTGTCCTCTTCGAAAAGTCCTCTCCATCCTCTTTGCAGAGACCGCCTTAGGTGCTCCATTCGATAACCCTCTCAATATGAATTCTTTCCCATTGGAATGAAATTTAAACTCCATAGTTTGATGGTTCATGTAATAGCCTCCGATAGAGTGCAACCATTGAACACCCAATACAAGATCTGTCTCCCCAATACCAACCACATAGAAGTCATCACATAACTCATAATCTCCTAAGGTCATCTTGAGTTGTTTCACCACCCGTGTGCAAGGCATAGTGAATCCATCAGCTACAGTAACATTGAATCCCTCAAAATCTTCTGCTTTAAGCCCTCTTTTCATGACAAATCCCTCATCAATAAAATTGTGAGTTGCCCCACTATCAAGAAGAACAGTCAACCTTTGCCCTGCTAGTACCCCTCGAATTCGGAAGGGATGGTATCTTGGGACTCCTGATAATGCTACTAAAGTGCCATCCTTGCTGATTTCTTTTACTTTCTCTTCTTCTACCTCCTCCTTAGTATCATGATATTCCTCATGCTCATCTGAATCAGATTCTGAAGCAACTTCAATATAGTGCACTTGACCTTTCCCCAAACATCTGTGTCCTGGAACCCATGGTTCTCTACAAGTAAAACAAAGCTTTTTCCTTCGTAATTCACTCCTAGTCTCTTCATCTACCTTCTTTTTTGCCACATTTGTCACATCTTTTGGTGGTAGTGTTGGGAAAATCTTTTTTTGAAAATTTCCCTTATGTTGCCAAAGATTTGGGGGTTTTTGATTAGTGACTGATTTCATAGGCACGCAAGTTTCAAGTTGCAAGCTTCTTTTGATAGCTTCCTGTAAGGTTGAGGGTGAGAAAGCCTTAACCAAACCCTTAACAGAATCTTCTAAACCATCAAGGAAAAGATAAATGATCCTCTTTTCACTCATATCAGGTACCATAATAGCCACTTTTTGAAATTCTTCTATATACTCATTAACTGATTTGGTTTGCTTCAACTTTGACAATTCTTTAAAGTACTCTTCATCATCCTTGAGGTCAAATCTATCTATCACCCTTTGACTGAAATCTTCAAATGTAGTTACCTGATCGTGACCTTGAGTAGTCATTCCATGATACCACCAATCATAGGCTGCATCTTCCAAGTGTAGACTTGCAAATTGAATAGCATCACTCTCTTTCATGGGGTTAAGTGTGAAGAAAGTTTGTAATTTTTGTAGCCATGCTCTAGCTGAAATTTTATTTGTTCCATCAAAAGTAGGCGCTGTAAACTTGCTTATTTTATTTTTGAGCTCTCTTCCACTTGTGTCATGCTCCCTCCTATTCTCTTTCTTGGGCATCAAAGCGTTCATCATATCCACATATTCTCTAAAAGGAACTGAACTATGAAAGTCATCATCTAAGCCATTGTAAGTAGCTCTTAATGTAACCAAATTACCTGTAACCTCTTCCACTGGATTAATGGCTGGATTTGGTACTGGTGGCTCATCTGCAGGCAAGAAAATGGATTTGGTTGATTTAGATGGTGTGGATCTCCCATTTCTCGGCTCCTCTGAAGTGCTCCCTTTCTCATTAATAGATGCAATTCCTTGTAATTTTTCTATCAATATTCACAAAGCCTCTCTAGTTTCCGCCAAGCCATCCACTGTTTGCTTCTGAGTATTTTGGATGTCTTGGAAGAATTTCTTTGCCATCTCATCTGGATCAGCCATACCTTTTTCTTCCTTGGATTTTGTACTTTTGCTTTCAACTGGGGCTTTGATCAAAATTTCTTTATTCTTTTCTCGCTGTAAATATCTTTTTTCTCTTTCACTTAGTTGCATGCAATCATAAAATATGACATGCAAGATCTGGGTAGTTATCAAAACTTGACATGCAAGATCTGGGTAGTTGTTAAAACTGACATGCAACTTCTACAAACCCTCAGGCTGGCAAGATCACGGCTCTGATACCACTGAAATGTCCCTTTACTGATTTTTTATGATATTTCCAACCTCAAATCTGAACTTTAAAATCAAACAACCAATATAACAAAGATCTGCCAATTTTCCAATAAAACCCAAATCGGGTATGTCCAAATTAGTGCCAAAAACTTCACAACTTCACAAATTATTAATAAATCTGAGAATGGAAATTTTTACAGAGGTTTCAGCAGCATAACAGCCTACAAAATGATGTTTCCAGATTTGTATAGCCCTTACACAACAGATCACAAATGTAGGGCAAAACTATGCTCAATCGGGCTCCCGAAATTAACACAAAAAATGTCCGGAAACACCACAAAACACTCATAAATTATCTCAGAAGTTTAATCACAACCCAATACATATATTCAGCTCTATTTTAACATCATAAAGTCTGAAATACAACAGCAAACCAAACTGATATGAAACACTCAACTGAAAACCCAAATTCAAACCAAAAACAACCCCGAAAACACCCAAATCGGCACTATTCAGCACAAGGGCAAACTCTGTATGAGCATGCACATGGAATGGCTTCAAACTCCCATCCTTAGCCTTCCTGGAAACCTGCAAACTCCCGTTCTTGGGTCTCCTTCTCCACAGGTTTGGCAGCCTCTGAAGAACAACAAGAAAATTATCAAGAATCAAGATGTAGAATGAGCCCAAAATGCCTCCAAACCCCTTTTAAAGAGGGCATAACCCTAACTCACGTCCAAGAGGGGTTAATAAAATATAATTTAATAATAATTTTTATTTATTAGTCCATTGGTTTCCAAAGATTAACCCTTTTTTCCGAAATTTCACCTTTTTGGAGCCTGCCTGCCTTAACAAAGTTTATTTTTTTTTAAATTATTTGAATAGGGGACATGACACATTGCAAGTGTATTTTAACCTTGTGTCGAAGATAATACATTGTGCAGGTTCTAGAGGGGTGGGGTAGTTTTACCGAAAGGTTTTTCCCCACCAGCAAATCTTTGTGTTATGTGTTTCCTTCTCTATCTATTTTCTTTATGCTTGGTTGGCTGAAATATTGTAGTTTACATGATATTGAATCTGTAAGTGTAAACGATTTTAATAGGACTTGCACCATACTTCCCTTAAGAGATTAGCATAGGAAGCTGTTTCCGCACCTGAGTTTCGTTACAATTTTCTACAGATGTCAAGAATTTCATTTGGGTTGGAATTTAAGTTGCTATTTACCATGGTATTTTTCCCCTTAAGTTGTTGTTTATGTTTCCTATTTGTAAATTTTTTTAACCATATTTACCAATGTTCTTTGTTATCAATACTATCATTTGACCATGTACTTGCAACATTTATAATGGGTCAAACTTCATTTAGAGTAAAGCATGAGTAACAATTATTGGCTATCTATTTTGTTTCTCTTACCACCAAATTATATAGCATGCCCATCAGATCCAGATATGTTAGAGGTTGGAAATGGTAACATGACCAAATATCTCATTGTTGGCTCATAATGGAATTCGGAGTTTTTGTAGAGGAGGCAATGTATTGTAATTTGGTTTAAGTAGCCAATTTTAAGACTATGCTCTAGGTGAGTTGAATGTGTTGCTCCACTTTTCATCCCTTAATCATTCTAAAAAGTAGAAATTTTGTCTCCTAGTCAAGTCCTAGTTATGTCTAAGTCTAAGTTCAAGCCCCTTAGGTGAAAGGAGTCTTCATTGAATTTTTTATCTTCCCCTTCCCCATATTTCATAGCCAAGTGGTTTTCCTTTGTGTTGTGAGTTTTTGTAGGTAGCTTAGTACCTAATCTGATGGAGATTCCCATAACATGCAATGATCATTCACAGGAGTTGTATCCACTTGTACCCTGTCATTTTCTCCATGAAAAAAAAGCTTATGAAAATCTAGACTTTGCCTTCTCCTCGACGGGTTTTCAACCCATGAAAATGATTTCTTGCAAAGAGCACCAAAGGATACATACAGACCAAAGTAAGAAAGTAAAATGGTATCCTATGACAAATTGAGTTTCGTCTTACCCTTATCTACTTAAAGAAGCATTTAGAATCTATCACAACACTCAAAATCACTCTCTCAAAATCACTATAGGTAGAAAAATAGAAACTGACTTCTCCTCAATGGATTTTCAGCGCATGAAGTCTATTTTTTGCAAGAGGAAATTCTAAAGGAAAGGAAATGAAAGGTGGGTCCCTAATGAAGCCTCACACTCCTTATGGACATCTTCAAACCCAAAGGAAGGAATAAGTCAAAAAGAAAAGTTAAAAGGCAATTCGAGTGGAGAATTGAAAATCATCTTCTCCTTGTTATGTTTTCAACCCATGAAGACATTTTTTTGGATTTTAAAGAAAATCAAGTATGTAAGTAGATGGAACCAAAAAATGGTATGTGAAACATCTTGAGATGATTATGGAAACAATCTAACCATTATGGGAAAGATCTATTAAGTAGAATCTGATTTGGCTAATATTTCCTTATGAAGTATTATGTTTATAATTTTCCAAAAATTAGTGGAAAATGAGAAAGTAAATGTGAAGGATAGAAAATTACCATTGGCCCAATGGAAAAATCAAAGGACATCAAATTATCTGTTGAAAGTATCCATTTACTGCCACAATGGACCTCTCCTTTAATTCATGTGTGTTGCATGAACCCTAGAGATTAATGGATGGATTGAAACCTCTATATAGAGATATATAAATAGTTGCAAAATTTACTACTCTCACTCAATTTGTTATTCTGTTAGTTTGCACAATTTCTATTTGAAAAGCTAGCATCTATGCATTTACCATTCTTTTCTTTCATAGATTTTGATGGGCCTAATGGAATCAAGTCTATGTTGCAAAATTTAATGGACACCTCTCTCTATTTCTATGATATGAAAGACTTTCAAAAGAGAGTAAGATTAGAGCTAATTCATCATATAACTAAGAAGCTCTGAGGATGTGGGCTAGTTGAAGCAATTGGTTTCCTAGTAATAGTCCTGGCCCCGAAATTGATCCATGAATGCATAAATCATTACAATCGGGACACCAAGTTGATTGTATTACTAGATGATATGGTATTAATTTCCATTGATAGAAAAATAGAGGTGAATTATCTATGAATTATAGAATGAGACGAGTTTTCAGATTTGATAATCAATGGAGTTGTCTCGAAGTTTTTCTTAAATAAAATGTTCTAGAGAAAGGAGATTATGTAGTCATCATTTCAAAAGCCTCAGAGTACCAAAAGTAAGGTGCCTAAGACCCTTTTTGGTAATAATCTCAAACTTGTTATTGTAGACATCCTAGTTCTCCTGCATAGATTGAAAGGTGAGGTAGAAGTTTTAAATTTCATTGAGCAATATTTCTTTTTGGTACAAGTCATCTATGTAGATACCAATTATATTGATTGGGCTCACGAGGTAAGTGAGAATCTCTCCAATGCTCTTAATACCACAAAGTTCTACAACACCTTCTATATGTCCTTTTTTTTTATTTACATGTTAGCTTCTCTATAGTTATGGCCAGGCCTCCCAAAGGTAGAAAATTTCCTTGATGATGTGAAGTCCTATGAATTCTACCCATGTTTGTAGTTGGAAAATAGTTATGCAAAATATATGAGTAAATGATGCATTTATAGCATGAATTTGTAGGGAGCTCCAAGGGTTCCCAGAGAGGAGATTCAATCTAGAAGCAATGGCAGCTATCAGTCAATTTGGAAGCTTTTTTATCCAATTTTGATCTTTTTCATATTTGCATCTTGCAGCTTTTGATGGGTTCCCCTTGAAGGTACTAAGGTATCCAAGTGATATGATTGTGCTAATCAAGATTTTGAGGCAAGGAATCCAAGTAAATGTGCTGAGAAAGAGTCTAAAGAAGAAAGGTTATGAGTTTCCAATTAAGTTGGGAGCTTTCAACTATGAGTCCTATTCTGATGCAAAGAACATACTAAAAGTGTTCAAAATGAAGTATCAATTACAGATGTATGAGGTCTTGAGAGCTATGTTTGATCCAAATGGATATGTAAGAGACATTCTCTAGATTGGTAGTGTGATGAAACATGTCACCACTATTGAAGACTACTGGGATGATTGCAGAGATGAGTATCAAAGTTGTGATTGTGCTTTCACCAAGCTCATAGTAGATCAAGTAAGAATGTATAAAATCAACCTTGATGTTGAAGGAATTGAAGATGATGGGAAAAATATGTATAGTAATACATATTTAACAAATTTAAGAAATACCCCTATCAGTTCAGAGCCCTATCAAGATGCTAGAGATGATCTAGATGTTAGGATGGCTTGAATTATTAAAAGGACTAGGAAGTCGGTCAAGTGGACTACATTAAGATGAAGTCAAAGTAAAAGAACACTCACCCAATTTCATTTAGTGTCTACCCCTACTTCCTCACAAGTTGTCACATCAGGTGTGACTCTAGCCATAACTGAAGGACCAACTCAACTAGTGAGTGGAGGTGACCAATCTCTAGATAATAACATTCCTTTGACCAAGACTTTTTAAGGTAGCTCCTCTCCAGTGATTTGTGCCTAGCCAAAAGCTAAGAAGAAAGTAGAGGAGCCAAAGGATAGTGATGCTACTCTAGTTCCTTCACCTACTAGTAGTCTAGTTCCATCTACAAGCCCTGCAGTTCTCCTTCCAAGCAGTGCTCATGTGCAAGTAGTGGACTTAGGTGGTGGAGAAAGTAGTGATAGTGAGTCCACTGAGTCAAATGAAGTGTCAACCAAGAAGAAAATAGGGATAGATAAAGGCCAAGAGTCCTCAAAGCTTGTCTCTCAAGCTCAAAGGAATCCTTTCTCTTTGACCATGAAAACAATTACTCTAGTCAAAAGGAAAATGTTTAGCATAGATTCTCTTGGGACAGCCTCAAAGGTGATAGGCATAGATTCATGGTTAAAAGACAATTTGGATAGGAAGAGAAAGAGGAAAGATGAAGGTGCTCCTAGCAAGGATACCTTATCCGTTTTTGTTCATTCTAGATCTACGTTGACCAAGCTAAAGAAATAGAAGAACTTGTCTACCCTTGTGTAGGATCCTAAAACAGGGCATTTAACAATGGAGATAGGTAAACCTAATAAAGAAGGAAGGATTGAGGATATGACTACTAATGATTTTTCTATGCATTTAATAGATATCAAAGAAGCTCGAAATGATACCAACATTGGCTTATGAAAGTCCACAAATGAGGTAATCGAAGGACAACCAGAAAGTCTTAAGTTGTCAAAGGTTCAGATGAAAATAGAGATACAAGAATTGAACAGGTATATTAGATAATTATTCACTTCATTGGTGATCATCTCCAAGATTCCCATGACTAGAAACCCCACTACTATAGATGTCTAGGCACTTATATCTCAGCTCCAAGAAGATAAGAATTTTGGGCAAATCGACAAAGAGTGGAGTTAGAAGATCAAGATAGAAGGACTCTCTATTATAGATCAAACTAGTAATGCTATTTTAAGATTGGAAATAGAGAAAGCTAATATATCATCAAATAGGGCTACCTTGGCTGAAAAAAAAGGTCAAGAGTGATGATTGTGTCTCTTTGTTGAAAATGATCATCCACATGAAAGTGAGGGAGGTCATTGACACAAAGATTTTACCCAAAGGAGATGAGCCCCTAGTTGAGTGGTTCTAGAGTATGTAGTTCAAATCTAAAATGATTATGGCAGCATAAGGACTTAAACAAACTAAAGCTAAAGCAAAGAAAGAGCAAGACAGAGACTATGAACTACTAAAAGGGTTGCATACTAATTCATAGTATAGTGGACAAGGGAAGGTAATAATTGGGGTAATTTTCATGCAAGAAAACATCACTAACTTCATAGATGAGCTGATAGGAATAACCTCTAGTCATCAAGATAGAATTGTTGAGCTTCAAAAGCTTGGTGTATGTGTGCACATGGCAATGAAAGAACTACAAGATCAGTTGAACACCATTAGAGATTTGGCCTAGGAGCATTCTAAGTTGCTCTTGAGGTACACAAATGTGCATGTTCATAAGCATGAAGAGTTGATTCCGATCATTGTTGCCACCAAAGCCTATAGTGAAAAAGTGGAAAAGGGGAAGAAGGTGAAGGGATTCATATTCAGCCCTTTCCATTATTGTTTTGTAATCATTGTAATAGAAAAGCTAGCTCTTTGCCATTGGTTAGCTTTGAGAAGATGAACTAGTTAAACTTCCATTGTAATAGTCATCTCAAAATCCTATATGCATGATAATGAAAGATTAATAAAACGTCAGAATTTTTTTTGTGTGAAGTACTTCATGTTGTGGAGTCAATTGAATGGTATTTCTATATCAATCATTTTCTATTCCATTTGTAATATTTTTTATTAGCTTGTTGTTTCTCCTTATCTTGGATTGAAATGAGGAATAAATAGAGTTTTATTACCCCTATTTTAATACAATGAGTTGAATATGATATGAATTGTTACTTAAGGCACAAGGAGATCCTTTAGATATTTTCATTCAATATAACCTTTCTTCACAAATTAGTTCTTAGATAGATCATTTAGTTTTAGTGCATGTTCATTATCAATTCATAAGATGTGCGAGTTCATTAGATTTAACTAACCCTCAAAAAATTACTTCTTGCCTTAGTTGAATTCCTTATAGGATTGGCTTAATTTACCTCTCTTGTTCTCTAGCTAGGAGCATACCCTATTTAGATTTAGGAATAAAAATAATTCATTGCAAATTTCACAATAGGGAGTTGTGCCTAACAATTAAAAGGAAAGTAAATCTTCAAGAAGTTACTTTCCAAGCTATTGTAATCAGAATTTGTTCACAAATTAGGGAATTTATGAGTTAGAACTAGAAAGAACAAATATGTTTACAAATAGAATGGTAACCTAGCTAGGAGTAGTCATATAATAGAGAAGAAAAACTTGTAGAGGGTGATTGAATAAGCCAAACCAATAGTTCAAAGATGTGTGTGAGAGTCCTAATAATAATTAATATCCTATCGCAACATGAAACTCTTGTAATATTTAATACAAAGTACTAATTTACATCCGTATTTGACCTGTATCTATGTTTGGCATCAAAAAACTCCCCTCCAATAAATTTTATCACCATATCCACAAATTCTCTATCCCTAAAATTGAATAGCCACTTCAACTATTGGACCAAAATTGATCGAGAAAAGGCAGCTTGCTACTTACAAGACAAAAATGTGTCACTTCCATTTCCAACATTGTAACTAATCTTAAACAAACACCATAGTAGGGAAATAGGAAGACCTACTCTTCTTATAGTGGCCCTCTACATTAGAGCATATTACCTTTGGAAACCATTGGTGCAAGTATATAAGGATCAGCCAAAGAGGGTACACCATCAAAGCATATAAATATTGTCATATCAGAGACAACTTGATGCAGGACACCCTAAACATCTCCATGAAATTTTGGGTCAAGATTAGTAGGTTCTTATGTCATGTTAGTTTAGGGATTTAGTTATTTCATATCATGTTCAAATTAAGGTTGTTAGCATGAATGTTGATGGTATCACTATGGGGGAGCATTGCAAAACATTGATATGATGTATTCATGACTATGTTTGTCATTGATGACAACATAGTAGTAAGTTTGTGAAGATTGACATAATAGAAAATTGTGATCTTTGTATTAAGAACAATACATTACACATCTATTGATATGTAGTTGTCAAAGTACACTATAGTATGTGTATGTTACAAGGGTAAGTGCATGAAATCTAAATTGATAGTATAGGAAAGATATTATTGATCTACAAAGAATTGTATGGAACTAGAGTATTAGGAAAGTAGCTCCTATTGTGTGATTGCTACACTTCATCAAAAATGTAATGAAAGGTTGTGCAGTTGACTGGAGATAGTATACTAGCTAGTGATGATGTCAGAGAATATGCATGTATGGAAGTCACACAACTAAAAGTTTGTTTATGACTATGAGACGATAGTATTAATCAAATGAGAATTTGTTTAATTGACAAATTTTAATTAAGTGGGTAGCCAACTCAAGGATTTAATATTGGGCATAATATAAAGGAAAGATATTTTTTTGTGTTTAATATATAGAGAATACATGAGACTTGAAAACTATTAAGGAAGTAGAGCACTAAAGAAGCAAAGTGATTTACCTATGTGTGTAAGTAACCTTAAGGGTTATTGTTATTGAGAAATGAGTTCTAGTTTTGATGGCATGGTCTAAGGGAGAAGAAGTCTATCGTACTAGATAGAGGAAGAAGTAGAAGCTTGTTTCACATCTATTATTCTAAAAGGAATAGTAGTGAGGTCAATTGGATAGTGGGTTCTTTGATATGATCCTGAAGTTGTTTGGATAGTGGGTTCAACTATCCTCCACAACTTCTAATAGGGTTGGAACCACTCCTAATAGGGTTGGAATCTCCTAATAGGAATTCAAAGTCTCCTAACAGGGACCCTTTACACTAAATTTTGTAATAGACTCCTAACAGGGTCCATCCTCTAACAAGGAATATTTATATTAGTACATCATCTTGTGGGCATCATTACCACTAGGGTTTTCCCTTTGATCAAGGGTTTCCCTAGTCAACATATCTAGTGTAATTATTTATGTGCATCTTTATGGTTGCTATTTACTTTGGTTGAATGGTTATGTTTTTTTAAAGAGGATAAATGTTTTAATTTTTGGATAACTGATTCACCGCTCCGTTCCCCCCCACCCTCCCTCAGTTATCTTGGTGCACTATTGTTTCTAACAATTGGTATTAGAGCCTTAGGTCCTTGAAGAAAAAATTTAACAGCTTTGAGTGATCCATGGCAAACATGTTTAGAAAGGAAAGTTTGAGATTTTATGGTATCAATTATGATAGCTGGAAGGATAAAGTGAAGACTCATTTTTTGTCCATGGGTCTAGGATATTGGCTTGTAACTGAGGCATCTAAAAATATTGTGGAAGAAGACAATCTTGAAAGTTGTAATGAGAAGTAGAGAGAAGTATTTATGCAAAACATAAGGGCAAGAGAACCAATATTGTCAGCTCTACCTGAAAGTGAGTATAGTCAAGTAAAATTACTCAAAACATCTCATGAAATTTGGAAAACTTTAGAAATTAATTATGAGGGTGATACACATGCAAAAAGTGTTAGATTAAAAAATTTATGTTATGCATTTCAAGATACTAGAATGATGGAAGATGAATCTGTAGGAAGCTATATTGGAAAAATATCTGAGGTTGTTGCAGGAATCACATCTCATAGTGCAGAGAAATTGGATGATGAAGTAATATGGAAGATCTTGAAAAGTCTAACATCACCTTTCAAGACAATAACATATATGATATAGTTGATGATACCCTATACTAATAATTTCACCAAATAAACATTGCTTGGTAGATTAGAAGCTATAAAATTTGATCTAAAATAATCTGGAGAATTAGTAAAAGTTAACACAACATTTAGTGCATTAAATATTAAACCTAGTCTAGCAAAGAACACAAAAGCGCAAGGAGACATTGCTAGCAACAATAAGACTATTGAGGAAAAGAACAAACAAGGAGTGACTCTTCTTGTGGATAGAGAAAAAGATGGTAAGAATATCTTTAAGTGTTGGACATGTAATGAATATGGTCATTATGCATCTAAGTATCCTAAAAGAGAAAAGAAGTATAAGGGAAGATTTAGACCTAGAAAATCTAGTAATTGTTCATATGCTAATAAAGAAAAATAAGAAGAAGAAGAAGAAGAAGATTAAAGCATAAGTGAAGATGAATTGGGATTCGTAGCTATAAAGGAGGATGATCTTGACAAAGAAATTAGAGAAGAAAGTGTGTTGGTCTTCAAATTTGAAAGAAAAGATTGGATCATTGATAATGGTTGTTCACATCGCATGACTAGTGATATGAGAAAATTTGTCAAATTTAGAAGTGATGATGGAGGGATTGTCAAAGTAGAGAATGAATCTGAAGTTAAAATCAAGAGCCTAAGATTTGATAGAGGAGGATACTTCACCTCTAGAGAATTCAATATCTACTGTGAAGAGCATGGAATTACAAGATAGCTATCTTCACCTCATTCACTAGAGTAGAATGGGATTGCTGAAAGAAGAAATAGATCAATTGTTGAAGCATCAAGAGCTATGTGGATAAAAGTACAAAGTTGTGTCACCTATCAAGCTGACTTATTAAAATGACTGAATTTGAGTATTTCTATCTCAAAATCAATTTTATTCAAACATATGATCTAGACAAATTAATTCTAGCTAAGTTATATATGGTATCACACTTTTTCAATTGGAAATATCTATTAAATGCATGTTTTATACACATTAGTATCCAATTACTAGAAAAATATAATTATCTTAGAAAATTGATGTTTCAATAACTCTTACTATTTATTATGATATTTTTTAATAACATATAAACACCATTTTTAAAAAAAAAATTTAGACTGCAAGAATTAGTGCAACATGGCCCCCCTATAAACTGCAGTGCACCTGGTAAACTTTTTAACATGACCGATAGCGCTAGCACGACATGCCCACTGGTACCACGAGGACGAAGGAGACTAGAACCCATGGCCAACCCCCTGCAACAGGGAAGATTTAGCCAACCGAGCTAGGGCCCCCATCCTATATAAACACCATTTTATAGAGCTCAAAGTCAAGAATATTCTAATATAGAGTTCATATTGTTTTAATTATATATAGTATATTGTAATTAAAAGTTTCTACAAGTACATACTTTAACAATCGAGAAGATGTCAATTTTGAGAAAGAAAAAAATATTAAATAATATCAAAAAAATAAAAAATTATATGACATTCTAGAGGAGAGAGTCCTCTTCTAGAATATATAATTTTTCTTTTGGTTGGAATAGATTTATTTCAAAAAATGTGGTGGGAGATGAAAACTATCAGTTTGAATAAGTTGAAATTTAAATCGTTATAAAAGAGAAAATATAGGTCTAAAGCCCCTTTTTATTTTTGATTGTTCTAGCTACATCTTTTTATCAATAAGATAATCTAAGATCAAAGGGAAATAAGTTTATTTCCATTTAGTTTTGTGGTGGGAACTACACCCCTAATTTTCAGCATTTTTCAACAACTAAAATTTATCTTCAAAAAATAAAAAACATATAATTTCTTATTCCAAATAATTATTAAAAATTATAATTCTAAAATTCATTCATTTCTACACACTTCGTTAGTTTACTTCATTTTAAAATTCTAAATAATTATAATAGTTTTATGTCATTGAATGTGAACAACTACATGTTTGTTAGCCATTTCCGTTGTAAAGGTGTGACAAAGGTTTGTGTTTTTACCCATATTATTTGAGAATGATGTACCAAAGACATTTTGGAGAGAAGCATTCAATATAGAAGTATACACTCTGAATAGAGTACAAATTAGAAACAATATGGAGAGAACACCTAATGAGTTATGGTTTGGATACTCACTATTAGTCAAATATTTGAGACTATTTGGAAGTAAAGCTTACATATGTCTAAACTATAGTACAATGTGCAAATGTGAGAATAGATGAAAATTTTGGCATCAAAGAAAATATGATGGATTATAACTCTGATGAAGATAATTATTATGGGATAAGCAACAAATGTAATGAATTATTTCTCAAGACTAATAATAACTTGCACAATAATGTGTAAGCTAAAGAAATAAGAGAACAGAATGCAATACCAAAAATAGGAGTTGATGTAGCAACTCCTACCCCAAAAAAGAATATGATAAGAAATCATCCTACTAATCAGATAATAGGAAGAAAAGAAAAAGTAGTAATGATAAGAAATAGAATCAATGAAGAACTATGTCTAATATCTCAAGTAGAGCCAAAGAACATAGATGAAGAAATCAAGGATGATCACTAGATGAAAGCAATGGAGGAAGAACTTCAAAAAATAATAAAGAATGACACATGGGAATTAGTTTGTAGACCTAAGAACAAGAATGTGATTGGCATAAAGTGGGTATTTAGAAACAAAATGAATGAACAAGGAGAAGTAATAAGAAACAAAGAAAGACTAGTATGCAAAGGCTATTCTTAGCAAGAAAAACTAGACTATAAGGAAACATATGCACGTGTAGCAAGAATGGAAGCAATCAGAATGTCCTTGGCATATGCAAAAAAATAAAAACTTCAAGGTATATCAGATGGATGTTAAATCAACATTCTTGAATGGAGAACTTGAAGAAGAAGTTTATATTAAGCAGCTAGAAAGTTTTCCTTTGACTAAAGAGAATGATATGGTTTTCAAATTAAAGAAAGCCTTGTATGGATTAAAACAAGCACCTAGAACCTAGTATACAAGGTTAGATAAATACTTAGCAAAGCTTGAATTTGCTAAAGGAACAATAGATAGCAATTTGTACTTGAAAGAAATAGAAAATAGTTTTTTGATAATCATTGTATTTGTTGATGATATCATTTTTGGAGGAAACAATAAAGCCAGTAACAAATTCTCAAATGATATGAAAAATGAATTTGAGATGAGTATGATAGGAGAAATGAATTTTTTCTTAGGATTGCAAATTCTTCAAAACAAAGAAGGTATCCTTATTTCTCAGACTAAGCATTTGAAAGATTTTCTAAAATGATTTGGACTAGAAAATTGTAAACCTATTGACACTCCTATGGTAACTAGTCACAAGTTATCTAGTAAGGATGAGACACCATACGTTGAACAAAAGATGTATAAATCTACGATTGGAGGATTGCACTATCTAACTCATAGTAGACCAGATATAGCTAATGCTATTGGAATTATGGTAAGATTTCAAGCTAATCCTAAAGAACATCACTAGTTAGTAGTAAAAAGGATATTTAGATATCTGAAAAGGACACCTAATTATGATATTTGGTATGATAGAGGCAATGATTTTACTCTTTGCACTTATACTAATGCTAATGGGGTAGGAGATATGGATGATAGAAAAAGCACCACTGGAGGGGCATTCTTTCTTGGTGGAAGATTAGTTTATTGGCTTACCAAGAAGCAAGATTGCACTTCACATAGTACTGCAGAGGCAAAATATGTTGCAATAGCAAACAACTATAATCAAGTTATATGAATGAAGTAGATGATCAAGGCTATTGTAATTACATTTAAAGAACTTTTTATCATTTACTATGATAACACAAGTACAGTAAGCATGTCTAAGAATCTTGTTTTGCATTCTAAGACTAAGCACATCTCTATAAAGTATCATGTGTTGAGAGAGAAAGTTATAGAGAAAGAAATTAGACTTGAGTATATTAACACTAAGGAACATATTGTAGGAATTTTCACAAAGGACACATTTGAGTACCTAAGAGGTAGTCTTGGGGTTATGCCCCTACCTACTTTAGAATAGAAGATGCAAAAGTGCATCAGTCCATGGTACATAACACCTTTGTTAGACTGGACTAAATGTCAATGCTTCCTTAATGGGGGAGTATTTGTGATGCACATAGTCAATAATGGACTCTTGGTAATTGGAAATTAGTATGCAACAGTGTCTCTAGACACTCAAGTTGCTTATGGATTTATATACAAAAGTTGTAAAGTAATAGATTAGATTGTGTTTGTGCTAATAGGTTATTGTATCTTTGAGAAATTGAATTATTTATGTATTACACCTTAACCTTTGACATTGATGTCAATGGGGGAGAGAGTGACATGAAAAACATTCTATGGGGAAGAAATGAAAACATGATGCATGATGTTTTCTTGAGGAAAATGAAATAAGAATTGATTGATCTATATACTTGGTATTGTTAGAACTTTATATGTTTTTCATCTATGTTGCCATCAATGTGGAAGGGGGAGATTGTTAGTATGAATGTTCATGCTATCACTATGGGGGAGCATTGTAGAACATTGATATGATGTATTCATGACTATGTTTTCCATTGATGGCAACATAGTAGTAAGTTTGTAAAGACTGATAGAACAACAGATTGTGGTCTTTGCATTAAGAATAATACATTACTCATATATTGATGCACACTTGTCAAAGTACACTATAGTATGTGTATGTTATAGGGGTAAGTGCATAGAACTTGAATTGATAGTATACAAAAGATATTATTGATCTACAAAGAACCATATGGATCTAGAGTATTAGGAAAGCAACTCCTATTGTGTGATTATTGTAGTTCATTAGGAATGTAATGAAAGGTGGCACAGTCAACTAGAAATAGTATACTAGCCACATATGATGTCAGAGAATACACATGTATGGAAGTTGCACGAGTAAAATTTTTCTTATTACTATTATTTGACAACATTACTTAAATGAGTATTCATTTAATTGACATATTTTGATTAAGTGGGTAGCTGACTCAAGGATTTATTATTGGGCATGGTATAAAGAAAAGATATTTTTCCATGTTTAATATATGGAGAATACATGAGACTTGCTAACTATTGAGGAAGTAGAGTGCTAAAGAAGAAAAGTGATTTACCTATGCATGTAAGTGACCTTAAGGGTTATTGCTATTGACAAATGAGTTCTAGATCTAATTGTATGGTCTAAGAGAGAAGAAGTCTAACATAGTAGATAGAGGAAGAAGAAGAAGCTTGTTTCACATCTATTATTTTGAAAGGAATAGTAGAAAAGTTAATTGGACAATGGGCTTATTGATCTAATCTTGAAGCTATTTGAACAGTGAGTTTAACTGTGTCCCACAACTCCTAACAAGGTTGTTACAACTCCTAATAGGGTTAGAATTTCCTAATAGGGATTCAAAGTCTCCTAATAGGGACTCTTTGTACTAAATGTTGTAATAGACTCCTAATAGGATCCATCCTCTAACAAGGAATATTTCTATTAGTAGATCATCTTGTGGGCATCATTCCCACCAGGGTTTTTCCTCTAATCAAGGGTTCCCCTAGTCAACATATCTAGTGTAACTATTTATGTGCATCTTTATGGTTGTTGTTTACTTTGGTTGAATGGTTAAGTTTGTTTAAAGAGGATAAATGTTTTAATTATTGGATAACTCATTCGCCCCCCATCTTAATTATCTTGGTGGACTATTATTTCTAACAAAGGTCATGTTAACCAATTTCTTGTTTTAAGCATTTGGATCATAGTGAGTCAAAAGTATGGGCCCAAGTTTGAAAGTTTAATCATCTACTCAAAGAAAATTAGGAGCCCAAGAATCAATAGTTTAAATATTCTTAATAAATTAATTACAACTTCAAATTTATTGATGGTGTTATTTGAGATTTTTAAGAGTTTGTAACATGAGTATGAGTTTTAGGCCTATTAACTAGAATAGGGCCTTTGGGTTATATGCCTTATTTTATAGTTGGAAATCTATAATTTAGGAATTAAGTTAGTTTCAGTAATGGGTCTCTCAATCTACCTTTAGTTTTGGTAGAGTTGGATTTAGTATCCTAATACCAAGGTAGGGTTTTAAGGGAGAGTCCACATAGGAAGAGTTTGTGAGAATTGATGTTTTGAAGCCCACGAAGGTGTATAAAAATTTATGCATGTTTGGAATATCATTATTGGTGATTAATTTAAGCCTTTTGAAGTAGGTTTTTGGTGAAGGTATACATAGTGGTATTTGGAATAGGTGAGGTGGTATAAGTAATAGGCCAATCACCTGGTCTCTAATCTTGGAGAATCCTAAGGGATAGCATTTGATATGCTTAGGTAAGGTTGGAAGAAGTCTAGCCTAGTAGCATGAGAGTTTGGTAATAAGAAACAAGATCATCACCTCCTCCTTGCATCACAACTTTAGTACTATTTAACAATATAATAATATTGACATTTCAGATAGCCTACCACAATATTTAGAGTATATTATTATTTTTATAATGGTGTGCATGTTATCAATTCTATATTAGACACAAAAAGTAGTACCTAGTACCTAGATCACTCTCATTTGTCTATTGATAGGCACATATTTTCTAATTTGATGATATACCTAATCCTTTGGAATGCCTTACTTTATATTTTACATAAGGTCATCTACATACTATCATTTTGAATGTAAGAAAAAGGAGTAAAAAATAATTGTTTTTGTTGTTTGGTAGGTTAGTGTGGATATGATGTTGAGAAGGTACTTTAATCAAATGATGTCACAAACTATGCTCAAATAAATTTTCCCTCCTTTTTCAATCTCAAGTTGACAGAGAATGTTCTTGTTGGTTCCATGAAAAACTAATATTACTCCAAATCAATGTAGCTTCAAACATGAACTACCATGGGACCAATAACACTTCACAAATGAGTATCATTTGGTATAAGGCTCTAAATTATGGCACATGTCTCATAGAGCTTGTGAGTTGATTAGGCAATTCAACTTCTGGAAGAAACATGAAATACAAATGAAACATGTGGACATACTTTGAATGACTTGTTGATGATCTACTCAAAATATGATGAAAATTGATTCTTATGTGTTACTACATAGATAAATTAGTTTTCTAGTTTGAGTACTCACCTAATGATTATGCTAAAAAAATTCCACTATCACAAGACAACATAAATGTAAAATAACTAGAAATTGCAAAATATCATATCAAAAAAATACTAAATATTTTGTTTCATGCAATATAGTTTGTAGGCCTAGGATTCTTTTGCATCATATGAGGAGCTCTAGGATTATAAATGGAACATTATCCAATATACTTTTAAGTTGGAAGTTGAAGCTAACCTATTATAAAAACTTAGGTTGGCAAATCTTGTTGGAATTACAAGAGGAAAGGTAAACTTCTAAGAAGGGGGTGGTGAATTAGTAGTTTAACCTTGGACCCATAAAAATTTCACCATTCATTCATCACATGCATGCAATAAGTAAACTGAAATAACATGTAAAGCATATGCATCTAAATCATATAACCATGTAAACATTCACTCACACAACACCAGGTATGATTACCCAGAAACCCTCCAAGTGAGGAGGTAAAACTAGGGTTGGGATGACACCCACAAATCTTCACTACTATAGTAATAAAGTGTATCTAATAAAGGTTAAAATGATTTGATGATGAAACATGATCTACCCTGTGAAAGGTATGCCCTATTAATGGCTTACAAAGACTGTTAGGTCTCACCTTGTTAGAGGATTTCAACACCCTATTAGAAGTGTGCCTTGTTAGAGGACTTCAACTTACAACTAAGTAAGCATCTTGTTAAAGGATTTAATATAGCCTATTAGGACTACTCTGCTTGAGATATTTAACTAAAATCACCTATTAAAATGTCTCATCGTAGATCCTACAGTTAGCACTTTCTTACTTGATAACAGATCACCTATAAACAATGTCTTCTTGATCTTTCATGATCAAATGTCTCAATGTTGTATTTCTTTCTCTATCCAATATTCTTCTCTAACTAATTCTACAATTCACTCTTTCTTCATAACTTCTTAGTCATCTTGAGTGCTCTGCATGCAAACTATCTTGTTCGCTCCTTTAATTCCTTACTATAAGAATTTGATATAGCTCTGATACCACATAAGAATTTTCCTTACGAAAAAATCACCCAAGACCAAGAAGCATAATAACTAGCACAAAATAGACCAATAGAGTATGATCAAAATAATAATATGATATTCAATTGATTGTATAGTACACTAGAGGTGACTATATATAAAGCCATCTAGAATGCTTCTAGAATATCTAGGAGTTAGCAATATGATAAGCCTCACAACTAACCACATGTCCACTAGGAGTGGATTATCCTCCATTAAGCATAGGATTTAGTGCAATGATCATAGGATAAGCCTACAAAGGTGTGTCATGTAAAATTATGTTGTAGACACCATGTGCTAAAATAGAGTTTCTTACTCCAACATTGTCAACATGAAAACTCATATGAGTATGCAAACCCCTAGGTGTCTAACCTAAGAAATATAAAATAATGCATGTATCCTAAATAAACTTAACTAAATGTAAATAATAATTATTTACACTAGCATGCCCCCTTAATTTTAACTTAGGGGAATGCACGTAAGCTCACAAAAGCTATGATGAAATGTATAATGGGTCCTAGCTACTAGGCCATGTTAGGTACCCAAGTACAAATGCAATGAAATCTCTTTTCAAATGGAGAAAGAGGGAAAGCCTCTTGGGAAAAACCCTCCCCCAAAAAGAGAGATGAGTACAATAAAGAAAGATGCATGAATGGATGGAGTAATCAAGAGCCCCCCATTATGACATACATCATGCATATATAATAGAGAATACCTCAATGAAATCCCCCCCTTAGTGAAAAATCTCATAATGATAAGTGCTTGAAGACAAAAGAAAATCCAATGCTGACAAACAAAATTTCTCCCTTTAGGAAGAAGATACACCAAGTATAGGTGTAAATATGCCTCCCACTATGGATAGGAAGATGGAAGAGCGATCCAAATGTAGTATGGTGTAGATGGTACCTCTAAAGTCTACTCATATGTTGACATGTCCTTGATGAATGTAGATGCCACAAACCAATCTAGTGGATGCCCAAAATAAGGTGGCAAACAAGGTAACATATCCATGTATGAAGATGAATCAACCTCTAAAGATGATCAAGCATCCTGATAGGAAGATAATAGAAGAGAAGCAATGTCACCTCCCCTCAATAATGTAGGCACACCCATGATAGAAGCTCCTTGATGAATGAAGAAGTTACACCATGAAAGCTCTATGATGTTCCTCCTTATAGGAAGAAATGTTGACATAGGTGTAGTAGAGAATGATCCCCAACTAATAAGAAGAATTCTCAAAAAATATAATGTTTCAGGAAACTATAATACAATTTCCAAAGATTGATATGACTCCTCATAAGTGAAAGAGTCCTTCTCCATCTATTGTAAAGAAATATGCACAATCATGTCTAAAGGATCAAGTGGTTGAGGGTCAAATTATGCCCTTGCAATGAGCAAAGAAGTCTCCTCAATAAAGAGAAGATTGATGTCATCAACAATGTCTCGCACCTTGTCAATGTGAGACTCCATGAACAACCCTGCAATGTTTGAAAGGAAGTCATCCCATGAAGTTGAAGTAGGAAGACATGGTAATTATCGCTACACTAAATCAAGAGCATTTGTGGCTAGAAATAGATTAGTAGAAGCAACAAGAGCATCAGGAGGTAAGATCTCATCTAGAGTTGAAGGTACCAGAACTAGAATGACTAAAGATAGAATTTCTTCTAGAAAGGGAGGAATTGTTGGATCTCCATATGCTTTCCAAAGATCTATCCAAATATCATAAGGATCTTTGAACTTTTCAATGACCTTAAAGCAAGAATGATGACACTAAAATAAATGACATCAAAAAATATTTTAATAGGTGGCTCAATAATGGAAGAGTAAAATTCATTGGAACATAGATAAGGAGATAGTTCCTTATGATCTCTTCTTAGATGATCAATTATTAAGGCACTCCATTTCTGATATTTCCTCTTTTTCAACCTTAATCTAACACCAAACTAACATGTGAGACAAAAGTCCATGAGCTCAATGAATGTATGCAGCCTCCAAAATGCAAAAAATAATCAATCAACCCTCCTAATGTATGATTTGACACTTTATAGGTAGTGCATTTACAATAGGTCACTTTGTCAAAATGGACTTAGTGGACTTTTTATTTGTGTTGTTTTCAACCTGCTCTTGTGGTTTAAATCTAGAACTTTACAATGTAGCTTCGAAATACAACAATTTTGAAGTAATACAATGCAAAGAAAGGACCTATTTCTAAAAGTCATATTGGTTTCTATAGAACCCTATAATATGATTGTAGATTTGGAATGTAGATGAAAAATTAAGCACTTTCAAAAAAAAATGGAACTTGATTATGTATCCAGATGAGCCTATACTAAACCTTTGAAGTTGCAAAAATTAGGATTTGCAATTTGCAAAAAAAATCAAGAATAGAGATCTCAAACATCTTGCACCAATGTGTGGATTACAAAATTCTACCACAAAATAAAAAAAAGTTTCTTGAAAAAAGGAGTCCATATGAGGGAGATATCACTATTTGAAAATCACTTTTATAATTATTTTTCCCAAATCCTCATCATCACACCTCCAAAAATCAAATTACTCTTGATTTCACCTTAGATGTCTTATTTTGATGAAACAAAAGTTGATTTGGGGGTTTTTGATCTTCTGAATGTGATGCAAATATCTTATTTGTACCAACAAGCTCCAATCTTCACCTACAAAAAATATCTCCTACTAGCCGGATGCCCAAAATTTTTTTAGACAAAATACAAAAATTCAAAAAATAATGCAAATAAATTATAGAGATTGAAATAATAAAATATGTAGATCTGAAAATTAAATTTAGAGACCTAAAATGATCATACCAATTCTACAAATTAGGCCTTTGCATGTCGATTTGCAAAAAAAAATTGCCTCAAATTTGACTATGGCCCAACATAGGCAAATTTATAGTCAAATTTTACCAAATCAATGCTCTGGATGCAATGGTGAGGTCCTCTTTGGCTCTAGATGCTCCCAATAGTTGTACATTTTCTGGATCTAAATCGAGGACTTTAGAAAGGTGAAGCAAGAATGGTCTCCAATGGCTATGAATGATGCCTCTATGACTCTAATACCATGTAGGAATTTGGTATAGCTCTAATATCATGTAAGAATTTTCTTTACGAAAAAATCACCCGAGACAAAGAAGCATAATAACTAGCACAATATAGACCAACAGAGTATGATCAAAATAACAATATGATATTCAATTGATTGTATAGTACACTAGAGGTGCCTATATATAAAGGACTCTAGAATGATTCTAGAATGTCTAGGAGTTAACAATATGATAAGCCTCACAACTCAACACATGTCCACCATGAGTGGATTATCCTTCATTAAGCACATGAGTTAGTGTGATGATGAGAGGATAAGCCTACAAAGTTGTGTCACGTAAAATTATGTTGTAGCCACCATGTGCTTAATTAAGAGTGTGAACAACTATGTTGTTAACATGACAACTTAATTGATTATGCAAACTCTAGTGTTGTAAACACCATGTGCTAAAATAGAGTTACCTAGTCCTGTGTTGTCAACATGACAACTCATATGAGTATGCAAACTCCTAGGTATCTCACCTAATAAATAATAAAATAATGCATTTATCTTAAGTAAACTTAAGTAAAATGTAAATAATAATTATTTACACTAACACTTACTTGCTTGATCCTCTATCCATAAAGAGTTTAGGGCTTCATCCTCCTTAAGAAGACTTAGTTGGCTAAGGGTTAGGTATGAATCTATGGTTGAGATTCATCCATTTTGCCACTTAATCCTTCCCATTTTCTGATTAGTTGAATGTAATTGCATAGGAAATCCAAATAGAGATTTGTCCTTATCTCCAAAATATCAAAATATAAACTGAAGTCTACTCAAAAAATGGTTTACATAGTTGTTTGTTCCATTACAAACAAATATGTCAAAACTATGTTACTCGGCGTGTGAAGTTTCTGATGCTCGACATGCACCATTCTGTATATAGTAACTTGGCACTTGCATTACTTGAAATCCACTATTTAGTCAATTCTAAATCACTTGGCATGGTCTATCTACTCAAGACATGAGTGTCTTGGCGCTCATTGCAACTCGGCATGGTCTAATGTTTACATGTTGTGATCAACATGTATTACTAGTTCAACATGAACTAAGTAAATGGCTTAAGTGTTTTGAAACTCACTTGTCAAAACCAATCTAAGATCAAAAATCTCCCCCTTCAACATGAGTGTCAAAAACACTTGAATATACAATATTATCCTTTAGTCTTTTGAACATAACATATCCATGACTCAACTTATATACAAAACTTCAAAATTTCAAAATTGCATAAACTTGTATACCTCCAAATTTGATAACTCCCCCTAAGTTAATATTTCTATATTGTATCCAAAATCTATGCTCCCTTTTGAGTAAATGTGTCTCTACAAATACACTTTGACTTCAATGTGTTGTGTTACTAATACTCTTTCATGTGATATGCTGTCTCTTAGATGATATATGTCCCTTTTTTCTTCTTTTTCAAAAAAAAAAAGTATATCACCCCAATGATATATCTATATTGCTATGCTCCCCCTTTCTTATTTCTCTCCCTTTTTTTCATACTCCCCCATATTATATTTCTCCCCATGTTATATCTTTCCCTTTTTGAAACTTATGTCAAATGTGATATACATCTATGGTGTGCTTGTCCAAAAAAGATTTGTGGACATCCATTATTATCCTTATGGCTGCATCCCAGTTATCAAATGCAACATCCAATGACTTAATTTGGATTGCAATCTTGGCAACAAGGTGTACTAGACAATCTAAAGTAGAACAATTGGGGTCTTTCTTCAATAGAGTTTTAGAATAGCCTAGCTCCCTATGCATTATCTCCATATGTGGTGTGAGGGTAGCTTGAATACTTGATAGTTTGGCTCTATTGTTAGCCTCATCTCCTATTAAGATAGCTAACTAACTCTATCTAAAGAAACATCCTAAAATTCTTCTCACTCTAAGCTAGATTTGTAGGTAGTTTTGCACCTGATGTAGATAGTTGACTTTCTAGGCCCAAAATGTGACTCTTGGTCTCTTGGCTGAAGAGTGTAGGATTGCATAGTATTGTGTATAGTGAGACTATATTCTCAAGTACCTTCTTCACATCCTCAACCTTTTTTGCCAATGCAACATGTTGTAGTGCTATCTCATTAGATATTTTCTCATTTACCTTGCCTTGAAACTTATTTTTAGACCATTCCAATAGTTTTGCATTTGTATCAAGGTCTTCATTAGTGACCATCTCCAATATATCTATTAGTTGTTCTATTAGTGACTTGGCCTCTTCAGAAGTTGGCAGACTAAATGCATCTAGAAAGATTTCCTTGATATCTTGAAGGTCTTGCTTCTACCTGTGTTCTCTCCTAAGCATTTCTTGTTGATTTTTCCTTTCTAAGGTTTGTTGTAAAATCTCTATTTGTTCCAATGTCATAGTAACATAATCATACTTTTTGATAACAATGTCTTCATCAAGGTCTATGTCCCCATCATGTATTACCTTTTCAATGTTTGATGATTTTAGGCTTGGCACAAAGATCTATAGTGGAGTAGCATCTATGCTTGACTTATAAAGAGTTTGTGTAGAAGGAGTGGCAAATTTTGGAAAAGCTACCAGTGCTCAGATGGCCACTTGTTCCTTCACCTTTGGTTATATCCCCTCAAGTTTTCCCTTATCTATAACTATGACTTGGCTTGCACCTTGTTCATGTGTTGTAGGTATATATGAGTCTATCTATCATGTTTCCTTTTGTTGTCTTGTAGTTGTGTCTTTCTCTTCTGCTTTCTTCTCAATTGTATCAACCTTAGTAGATGTATCTACTATTGTTTGAATCAAAGGTTGTACATTAGTAACTGAAGGGATGATTGAAGGTGGTTCTTGTGGATTCACATTTTCCCTTGTGACATTAGTTAATACCTTTTAGAGTTCTTCAACACTAACTAAAATAGGATTACCACATATTTTGGCTTGCAAGGTAGATTCATCTTAATAGTTATAGTTTTAGTGATTTTGGTTGTGTCATGAGGAGGACTAACACTAAATACTTATTTGTCTTGCACACTTTGTTCTTCTTGTTGCTGTTCAGTTATTACCTTGTCATCATCTTGTTTTTCTATCTCTCCTCCAACTATGTTATCTTTGTCATCATTTTCCTTATAATCATCTTTGTCATCATTTTTACCATCATCTTTACCCTCTAAAGGGTCAGCTTCTCCTTTCTTCACAATGATCAACCCATAGATGAGTTTCCATATTTGAGTTGATTTCTTGATGTCATCTTCAATATTATTTTGGAGAATGATAAAGGCTCTATACTTAGGTGTCAACCTAACTGCACATTTCTTGACTTCCTTAGCAATTTTTCCCTTTGTCAACTCTATCTTTACTTGGGCTAGACTAGTTTCCCTAATTTGTCTTTCCAAATTTAGACAATAATGCCATTTTTGCTCAACAATATCATATAGAATTTTAGGTATTGAGTTGGAAAATTCTAGTGGTACATTCTTAAACTTTGATATCATGGCATATAATGCCTCTACCACTTGATTTTTCTCTTCTTTACCCAATTTATCAAAATCAATATGATTAAAAACTAATAAATCTGCACTGCTCTTGACATTTTCACATAAGTTCTGAAGATTTGAGAGAGGATTGTGATTACCATCTCAAATTTATTGTTATCATCTAATTTTGTCTTCTCTTCATTTGAATATGGTTGAGCCACGTACTTCATTCTCTATCATTTCTATTTATGTCCTCCTTGCTCTATCTACTTGTTATTTTCTTGGCCTTTTGGGTAGTTTCATGTATGGTGGCCCTTATAATAGGTATAGTAGGCATTGGCTGACTTGGTTTTACAATTTTCTTTCCCTTTTCCATTGGCTATGCCTGTGGCTTCCTCTTCTTTGACTCAACGGGAGTAGTTTCATTCTTGGCTTCTTCTCCCTTAGCACCTGTAATATCCTTTTCTTCTTTCTCTTCTCCCATGCCTTGAGTTAAAGCTAGAGGTTCCCAAGCTTGTGTTTGTTCTTCCTCTTCACCCTCTTCTTCTTCTTCCTCTTCCTCCTTAGTGCTGTAGTAGCAGAGCGAGAAATAGAATAAGAAATGTTTTATGTTTTGTGTATTTTAAAATTTAAATGTTTTCAATAATGTCCTACATGTGGTGGCATACCTAGAGTAGCAGTTCGATGAGCTCTCCAGATATAGCTACCTAGGACCAGGTGTGTAGGTTTTTTTTAATTAGAATAGTTTTAATTCGTAGATAATGATTGTCAGAATCCAATAATAGGTAGTAGGCAGTTTTTTGGAATATCCCTAATTTAGGAAATGACTGTCTAATATTAGTAGGAAAAGAACATTTCAGATTCTTATCCTTTTCCTCGATAGAAGACGTTCTTCTTTTCTAAATAAGAAGAAAAAATGTTTTAGATCCTTTTATTAGAAAAGGAGAGTCAATTTTAAAAAGCCAGTCGGCTATGTAAGAATCATCAAAAAAAAGAGGGAAATCAGACTCGTGAAGAATTGAATGCAAAGGCGGAACCTTTCATTGGGAGTTGAAGATGCAACGAGAAGACTCGTGGAAGCATCTCTGCGCACTTTATAGGACAAGCTGCTAACGCCATTTTATATCACTTCTTCCTATATATATTTTTCCACCCTTTCATCTGTCTGTGTTACCGAATACAAAATAAAGAAATTGATTTCTTTGTTTCGCTGCATGTGAACTGCCTATGCTTTTTGTGGGTAGTTCAGGTTGTCACCATTGTTAACATAGTTCCTCCATATCTAATGAAGTAGTAGGTATCGCATGTAATGGTAATATTACTATCAGCTCTTTCTATGGATTAATAGCACTAGAGCATATTTTGGGTGCTGTTACATTTGCCTCCATGGGGGAAGTTGTCATTTTGTACACACTGTCAAAATTTCTGCCACAAGTTCATATGATATTCGAATTCTGATTAGGGTACTGTTGAAAATTGTATATCTCGGTGACTTTTTCTTTTTGTTTAAGGGCAGTTCTTATTCAGTCGATACAAATGGTATAATTTCCTTTGAAGCCTACAAAGCACTCCAAGCATTGAAGAAAGGAACCTATGAGAAAAAAAATCATTGCAATGGAGTTTGGAGAATAGTTTTTTTTTTTGAAAATGTTTAATGGTTGATTGTATCTATGGCATCGAGTTTCCTATTTATGAAATTAGATTTCAGTGTCTGTGATCCTGAAGGTTGTAGATGCCCCTTGATGTAACTCAGTCGAGTGAGTTCTCCTCCTGAGTTTTCCAAGGTGTGGCTCTGCATCATTTTTGGTATCAGAGCTTGAGAGTTGCAGGTTGTGAAGTTATATGTTGAACGCCCCTGATCAAGATTCTTCAGCAGGATCAAGCGAGATGGTGATCAATGTAGAGTTAGAAAAGAAGGTCGAGGAGCAAGAAAAACTTCTCCAGAATGAGAATAGAGAGTTGAAGGGGATAGTGGCAGAACTAGCCAGTAAGTTGGAATATATGCATAATGTAGTTGAGAAGAAAGAAATGAAAGAAGGAATGGAAGAAGGGGAAGACGTACCCAACAGTGAAGAAGATAGAATATCCGAGAATGAGAGGCCATTTTTTAAAGCTTTAAAGGCTTTGGGAGGAAAACCCGTGGAGTTACCTATGTTTATAGGAAATATGGACGCTGAATTAGTGTTGGAATGGATTGAAGCCTTAGAGAATCATTTTGAATGTGAGAAAGTTTCAGAATCACAACAAGTTAAATTGGCCAAGTCCAGAATGAAGGGAGCAACCCTTACATGGTGGAATTTTGTGCAAGAAGAAAGGGTAAAGGAAGATAAGAGGAAGATCTATTCGTGGAAGAAGATGGTGTCAATGATAAGAGAGACGTATCTCCCTGAAGACTATGAGGTATAGTTGCATCAGAAGAGGCAGAATCTCAGACAAAGGGATATTGATGTCTGTACTTATATAGAAGAATTTCAGAAGTTAAGTCTAAGGTCAAAATTTGCAGAACCCGAGAGTATCAAGGTAGCAAGATACCTAAATGGTTTGAGGATGAACATACAAGAAGAGTTGCAGTTGCTGAGTCCTAACACCGTAGGTAAGTGCTATCAGTTGGCTTTGAAGGTGGAAGAGAAAATCAAAAGGAGACAAGAAAATAATAACAGAGGCAGAGGAAGACAACCATTCAGAGGAAGAGGTACATTTCCAAGAAGGAGCTCAAATTTTCAGCCACAAACGGAGATGCATAATGAAGCTAATAAGTTTGATAATTTCAGAGGAAGTTTCAGAGGTAGAAGGCCAAATTTCAGAGGAAGATCACCAGGAAGGACAAATGGACCAATAAGATGTTACAACTATAATCAGGAAGGTCATATGGCACACAAATGTCCAGCAAAAGCAAGCTCTAGTACTCATGGTGAAAGAAGAATACACCTGGCACAAGAAGTAGATTTACAAGAAGATTCAAACAATTATGGTTATCCAAAAAAGGGGGAAGCACTTATGATGAGAAGAACACTATTGAAAAGGCCTATCAAAGAAGAACCACCACAAAGGAAGTCCATTTTTAGAACTACCTGTAAATCTGGAGGAAAAGTTTGTAAGGTACTACTAGACTCTGGTTCTACAAAAAATTTTGTGTCTCTTGAAATGGTGGAAAAGTTAAAATTACCAAGAATACAACACCCATATCCTTACAAAATATCTTGGTTGAATAAAGGGCAGAAAACTATAGTAGAAGAGCAAGCTTGGGTAGAATTTCAAATTGGAGCCTATAAGGATAGATTACTGTTTGATATTGTTAATATGGATGCATGCCATTTACTTTTTGGCAGACCCTGGCAATATGATCTCAAGGCACATCATGATGGAGTGAAGAATACATATACCATTACAAAGAATGGAAAGGTCATTGAACTGATACCTTTAGTTGAGCCAAGTCAAGAAGAATCAAAAGCTGCAGAAGCCAAAGTTATGGTGATGGGTAAGAAAGAATTCTTGAAAGAGGTGAAAGGAAAGAAGAGCCCACTCTTTGTACTGGTTCCTGTACTCAAAGAAAAATTACAGAATGATGCTACAAATCAAACAGAGGAAGAAAATTCAGAGATGGAGTCTTCAAACTTGAAGGTGGAAGTGATAGAAAAGAAGAAGGAAAAGGTACCTGATGAAGTGGAACCAATTCTGGACAAGTACAAAGAAATTATAGCTGATGGAATACCAAAAATTCTCCCACCAGTATGAGAAATCAGTCATCGTATTGATCTCATACAAGGATCAACATTACCCAACAAGGTGGCATATAAGCTAACACCCCAACAAAATGAAGAAATGGCAAGACAAATTGAAGAGTTGCTCAAGGCTGGTTTGATTGGTAAAAGTCTAAGCCCATGCACAGTACTTGTAGTCCTAGCACCAAAGAAAGAAGGGACATGGAAACTATGCACAGATTCAAGAGCACTAAACAAGATCACTATAAGGTACAGATTTCCAATGCCTAGAATAGAAGATTTACTGGATTGTTTAGGGAAAGCAAGATATTTTTCAAAGATTGATTTGAAAAGCGGGTATCATCAGATAAGAATTAGGCCAGGAGATGAATGGAAAACAGCATTTAAGACAAATGAGGGATTGTATGAATGGAAGGTAATGCCATTTGGATTTTCTAACACTCCTAGTACATTTATGAGGCTTATGAATGAAGTTTTGAAGGATTTTATAGGAAAGTTTGTGATAGTATATCTGGATGACATTTTGGTTTTCAGCTAAACAAAAGAGGAGCATTTGAAACACATAGATTTGGTGTTGAGAAGGTTACAAGAGGAAAAGTTAAGGATCAATATGGAGAAATGTAGTTTTATGTGAGAGGAACTAACATACCTTTGCTTTGTGATCTCAAAGGGAACACTCAAGATGGATCAAGATAAGGCAAGTGCAATTCTTTCTTGGCCAACTCCTAGAACTATTGCAGCAGTTAGAAGTTTTCATGGTTTAGCCACTTTCTATAGAAAGTTTATTAGAAATTTCAGCTTGATTTGTGCACCTATTTTGAACACCATAAAAGGAAGGCAAAAGTGTAAATTTGTTTGGACAGAAGAAGCCAATAAAGCCTTTGAACTTCTTAAGCAAAAAGTGGCCCGACAACCAATCCTAGCATTTCCTGATTTCAATAAAGTCTTTCAGATAGAATGTGATGCAAGAAACATAGCCATAGGAGGTGTTCTTAGTCAAGAGGACAGACCTATAGCCTTTTTCAGTGAGAAGCTCAATGAAGCCAAACAGAGATATTCATCATACGATTTGGAAATGTATGCCCTTGTTCAATCCCTAAAGAAATGGAGACACTATTTGCTACCCAAGGAATTCATTGTATACACAGATAACCAGGCACTTAGTTTCATAAGTAGTCAAGAGAAATTGAATCATAGGCACATGATATGGGTGGAGACATTGCAAGCATTCACATTTTCTATCAAGCACAAGAAGGGAGTAACAAATAAGGTTGTTGATGCATTAAGCAGGAGAACTTTGACTACGTCACAAATTCAATTGGAAACTACAGGCATTTCAAATCTGAAAGGTATGTATGTTGATGATGCTGATTTCAAAGACATTTATCAAGCATGTATTAATCTAGATGAAAGTTACAATAGGGAATATTTTGATTTTTTGGTTCAAGAAGGATTATTGTTCAAAGGAGGACAACTTTGCATCCCAAAGTGTTCAATGAGAGATAATATCATACAGGAGAAACATAGTGGGGCATTATCTGGTCATTTTGGACTGGATAAGACTTTAGAGCTGGTTCGTAGACACTATTTTTGGCCAAAGTTACAAAAGGATGTGAGGAAATTTGTGGAAGAATGCACCATTTTTCAGAAAGGTAAAGGTAAAAGTACCAATGCAGGATTGTATCAGCCCTTACCTATTCCTTCATGACCATGGGAAAGTATTAGTATGGATTTTGTTATGGGATTACCAAGAACTCAAAAGGGGTATGATAGCATTTTTGTTGTTGTGGATAGATTCAGTAAAATGTCCCATTTCTTACCATGTAAATCCACCAAAGATGCATCATACATTGTAGATTTATTTTCAAGGAGATAGTGTGAATTCACGGACTACCACTAAATATTGTTTCAGATAGAGATGGAAGATTTGTGGGTCATTTTTGGAGGACTCTTTGGAAGAAACTTGGCACAAATTTTTCATTTTCATCTACATATCATCCACAGACCGATGGTCAAACAGAAGTTGTCAACAGATCTTTGGGAAATCTATTAAGATGCCTTACAAAACAACATGGAGAAAAGTGGGATTCCATACTTGCTCAAGCAAAATTCTCATACAATGATACAATGAATAGAAGTACAGGGAAATCTCCATTTCAGATTGTGTATGGTACACATCCAAGAGGAATTCTAGAGCTGAGGGAACTTCAAAATACTTTTCCAAGTAGTTCACATGCTAAAGAATTTGTTGAAGCTATTAAAGAGGTCCAAGATCAAGTCAAGTTGCAGCTACAGAATACAAATCAAAAGTACAAAGAAGTTGCTAATCAGAAAAGAAGAGAAGTAAAATTCAAAGTTGGTGATTTAGTATGGGCATATCTGAAGAAAGAGAGGTTACCTCAAACGAAGAATACAAAGTTACTACCTAAGAAGGTTGGTCCTTGTCAAATTCTAGAAAAATATGGACATAATACTTACAAAATTTAGTTACCTACAGACATTGGTATTTCACCTATATTCAATGTTTGTGATCTCACACAATATAGAGGTTCTGAAACACAAGCCATACATGAAGATTCAATAACAGAAGATCTGCAACAACTACCTAAACCAGCACCACCTCAGTTGGAGAAAATCCTAGATACAAAAATAAAGAAGACTCGCAGATGACAATATACTCAGTACCTAGTCAAATGGAAGAACAAACCAGTGACAGAGGCTATTTGGATGGATGAGCAACCAATTAGCAAACATGGTTCATCAGTTCACGATCTCATCTCAAGTGGACTTGAGATTCTTTCTACAGGGGAGTATGCTACAATAGCAGAGCAGGAAATAGAATAAGAAATGTTTTATGTTTTGTGTATTTTAAAATTTAAATGTTTTCAATAACGTCCTACATGTGGTGGCATACCTAGAGTAGCAGTTTGATGAGCTCTCCAGATATAGCCACCTAGGACCAGGTGTGTAGGTTTTTTTTTAATTAGAATAGTTTTAATTCGTAGGTAATGATTGTCAGAATCCAATAATAGGTAGTAGGCAATTTTTTGGAATATCCCTGATTTAGGAAATGACTGTCTAATATTAGTAGGAAAAGAACGTTTCAAATTCTTATTGTTTTCCTGGATAGAAGATGTTCTTCTTTTCTAAATAAGAAGAAAAAATGTTTCAGATCCTTTTATTAGAAAAGGAGAATCAGTTTTAAAAAGCCAGTCAGCTATGTAAGAATCATCGAAAAAAAGTTGGAGAGAATAGAATGTTTTTTTCATTTTTCTTGTGCAAGTTTCAGTTGCTGAGTCATTTTTTTTAAGCTCTCCAAAGTTTTATTTGAGATTTGGAGCATGGAGGAAGGAGGTGATGACCATGGCGATCAAGAAAAAGAGGGAAATTAGACTCGTGAAGAATTGAATGCAAAGGCAGAACCTTTCATCGAGAATTTCTATCGGGAGTTGAAGATCCAACGAGAAGACTTGTGGAAGCGTCTCTGCGCACTCTACAGGACAAGCTGCTAATGCCATTTTATATCGCTTCTTCCTATATATATTTTTCCACCCTTTCATCTATCTGTGTTACCGAATACAAAATAAAGAAATTGATTTCTTTGTTTTGCTACATGTGAATTGCTTGTGCTTTTTATGGGTAGTTCAGGTTGTCACCATTGTTAACATAGTTCCTCCATATCTGATGAAGTAGTAGGTATCGCATGTAATGGTAATATAACTATCGGCTCTTTTTGTGGATTAACAACACTAGAGCATATTTTGGGTGCTGTTACATTTTCCTCCATGGGGGAAGTTGTCATTTTGTACACACTGTCAAAAATTTTGCCACGAGTTCATATGATATTCGAATTCTGATCAGGGTACTATTGAAAATTGTATATCTCAGTGACTTTTTCTTTTTGTTTAAGGGCAATTCTAATTCAGTCAATACAAATGGTATAATTTCCTTTGAAGCCTACAGAGCACTCCAAGCATTGAAGAAAGAAACCTGTGAAAAAAAAAATCATTGCAATGGAGTTTGGAGAATAGATTTTTTTTTTTTTTAAATGTTTAATGGTTGATTGTATCTGTTTATGAAATCAGATTTTAGTGTCTGTGATCCTGAAGGTTGTAGATGCCCCTTGATGTAACTCAGTTGAGTGAGTTCTCCTCCTGAGTTTTCCAAGGTGTGGCTCTACATCACTTAGCACCCTCTCTAAATTTTCCTTTCATTTTCTTTACCATCTTGTACCTCTTCTTGATTGTAGAGGTAGTTTTTAGTTCCATGGCAATCTTTGATTTCACCATCTCATAATTTCAACAAAACTTTTGTAGTCTTGTCTACTTCTTTTACAAGTAGAGTTGTTCTTGTTGCTGAGGCTTCATCTACATTGACCTTATAACCTAAGGGTCTTAAACATCTTAACCTTGGTGTAGTAGCTTACACAAATGTGTAGCTAGCATCAAAAAGAAAACATACATCATTATACTGTTTCACAACTAAGGAAACTAATATTTAGATTCTTTGTTTCATTGACTTCTTGAAGTTTTCAAAGTAACTAGTCATTATGGTTTCAAAATTTTCTCCAAGTTGCTCCATGTACTCTCCAATTTGTGTTGCAACTAATCTATTAGTCTTCTATCCTACTATTTCAAATGAGGGAAATGTGTTTTGTACATAAAAGAATATGCAAACTAGTATAGAACCAAACTTGCATTGTGAACTCTTGGTTTTTCTTATTGCTCCAAGGTTCTCCATCAATTGTTGTAATTGAAGTTCTGCTAGATCATATGTATGACCTTTCTTAACAATCTTATAACCAAAATCCAAAGCTATGTAGGGTACACTATTCAATCTACTAGATTGATAGAATTTATGTGAGATTACCCTTACAAAAAAATTGATAAGAGGATTTGTGATTGAACATATAGTTATACCTCTCTTATTCCAAATAGCTCCAATATTCTTCTGAATCATTTCCTTGGAATGACTTCTGAGTGTTTTTGGTCAATCTAGGGTGGGTACCTAGTAACCTTATGAATTATTCACTTAGTTATTTTGATTGTTCCTCCTTCTAGCCACAAGGAACCATCATGAGTTCAGCTCAATATGATTTTTATCCACTTAGTTTTAAATACATTTCAAAAATCTAGAGCTCGTGTTAAACCCTTTTTCTCAACAAATTTTGTATTCTTCCTCCAAAACACCATTTCACACAACCTATTGGATGTACCTCCTATTTCCATGTCACCAATGCTTACTATCTTGTAATTGTAGTATTTCCTCACATCTTGCACCATTATCAGATTTGGTGGGATCATAGACAATGTGCCAAAAGGGTCTTGTTTATAAGTAATGTCAAGAATGGTTTTAAATATAGGTTGCATAACTTCATTACTAACTAGCTGAACATTTAAAACTTCTTTTCCTTCAACATTTTTTGAACTTGATACCATTGTGACAAGCCAGTGTTTATGCAAATTTAAACTGTAGAGCTTGACTCTTGATAAATACCTTTTAAAATTTGATGAACTAGCAATAAATTGCTACACAAATCTACTACAATCACTTCTATCACTTTTAGCTCTTTTGACTCCTTCTTCATTTCAAAATGATGAAAAAATGAGCTGAAATTGACCATATACCTTTTGAAAACCTTGCATTTAATGCTAAGTGCTTACACATCTATAAGCTTAGCAATAACCAATTTTGGGTTCATTCAGCATCAAGTAATATTTCATTACTCAGAAACTACTATGAGCTCAACATCAACTAACTAGTCTGATAGCTTGGCTTCAACTAACATTCCATTCGACACTTATAGGAAACTTTTCATACTCAGCAACAACATGAAAAATTTAAAGATTTGTCTTGAGTTTCTAATAACATCTTTCATCTTTATTCATCCTAATGTATTCTTTTAAGTACTATCTCCTTGTGGAATTGAAGCATGGTATAACCTTTAAATATCAATCCCACATACCTCTTGTTTTCCTAGTTTGATGACGTGTGATCACCTGACCCATTAGGTGAAGTGATCCCTTCTGCATTTTATGTGCTACAACCATTTTTCTTATTCCATATCTTGTTCATCTCATCTCTGATGTGTTCAACTTGTTCCTTGCCTTAAGCTTTATCAAATTCACAATTTGGTACCTTTGACCTAGTTGGACAATACTTATTGATGTGACCAATCTTAAGATAGGTAAGACATGTAGTTTGACTTAACCATCTTTTGTAATTTCCACTGAAGTGTGTCCTAATACAATTCTTAGGAACATGTCCATATTATTGACAATAATGATAGCTATATCTTGTATTATAATACCAATTTTAAGATTTGTCATTATTTCTTACCTTTGTTGGCTTGTTTGATGACCACATGGATTTGAATTTGCATTCAAAAGCTCTATGTCCATACTTCTAACAATTGTAGCAATATCCTTCAAATCTTTGTGTATGCATGGTCCTAGTTCTACATTCATGTGCCTAATGACCTTGCTTGTTGTACTTATGACAATGAGTCATGTTCTTTGGTTTGACATTTTGATTTGTAATCTTACTTCTATACATATCAGCAGTATGTCCTTTCTTACCACAATTATGACAAGTAGGTTTGGAGTTCTTACCTTCAATTTTCCTTTCTTTTGCAACTTTGGATGAGTCTTGTTCTTTTGTGCTTGTGTAGATCATGTTGGATCTAGGGGATCTCAATAATTGCTCAAAGTATTTGATGGCTTCATATTTCTTGTTGAAACTTTTAGCAAATTCCTTTTCTCTTTTTAGGTTACTCTACAATTGTTCATTCTACAACTTCAATGTAGTTATCTCAGTGTCCTTAACATTCAATTCATAGTTGGCATTCATCATTTGATTTAGAGTATCATATTGCATGTTAGAGATCTTGGTTAGCTCTATTGACTTCTCTTCCAGTCTATTAGCCAGAATTCTTTTGTCTTCTTCAATGATGGCTTTGTGTTCTATAGCTTTCTTCTTTTGTTAAGTCACCTCACATAGTAGTATAGCTTGTGATTCTTGTTCTAACTTGAGATTTTTGATTTCATTAGCTTGGACTCTATTCTTTTCCATTAGATTTGCAACTATTGAATCAAATTCATTGGAGTCACCATCTGTGAATAGCTTGGTAGTTTCTATCTCTTTATATAGTGTGTCATTCTCCACAATAGCAATCTCTTTCCTTCTCTTCTAAGATTTTTTTAGCTCCTCTCTTGCCTCATTCTATTGATGTAGTATGAGATGTATTCAATCTCTTGATTTTTTATAGTCTTTTCCAACTTGTAAACTTTCATTTCAAGATCTTTCCTCAAAGTTGTAAAGCTTCTCTTTTAGAGAACAAGGCCCTGATACCAATTGTTGGAATTACAAGAGGAAAGGTAAGCTTTTTGGGGGTTTGGACCCATAAAAATTTCACCATTCATTCATCACATGCATGAAATAAGTAAACCAAAATAACATGTAAAGCATATGTATCTAAATCATATAACCATGTGAGCATTCACACACACAACACTAGATATGATTACCTAGAAACCCTCCAAGTGAGAAAGTAAAATTGGGGTGGGAATGACACCCACAAATCTTCACTACTACAATAATAAAGTGTATCCAATGAAGGTTACAATAATTTGACCATGAAACATGATCTACCCTATGAAAGGTCTATTCTATTAAATGCTTATAAAGACCATTAGGTCTCACCTTGTTAAAGGATTTCAAGACCTTGCTATAAGTGTTCCTTGTTAGAGGACTTAAACTTACAACTAAGTAAGCACCATGTTAAAGGATTTCATACAACCTATTAGGACTACTTTTCTTAAGAGATTTAAGTGAAATCATCGGTTAAAATGTCTCAACACAAATCCTCTAGTTAGCACTTTCTTGCCTACTAATAGATCACCTCTAAACAATGTCTTCTTGATCCTTCACAATTAGATTTCTCAATGTTGTATTTCTTTCTCTATCCTCTATTCTTCTCTAATTTATTCTACAATTCACTCTTTCTTCATAACCTCTAAGTAACCTTGAATGCTCTACATGCAAACTATCTTGTTCACTCCTTCAATTACTTACTTGCTCACTCCTCTATCCATAAAGAGTTTAGGGCTTCATCCTACTTAAGAAGACTTAGGTGGCTTAGGGTTATGTATGAATCTACAGTTGAGATTCATCTATTTTTCCATTTAATCCTTCCCATTTTTTTGATTGGCTACATGTAATTGCATAGGAAATCCAAATAGATATTCATCCTAAAATATATCCTTACATAGTTGTTTGAGCCATTGCAAATAAATATGTCAAAACTATGTCACTTGGCATATGAAATTTTTGATTCTCAACATGTACTATTTTATATATTGTGATTCGGCACCTACATTACTTGGCATCCACTATTTACTCAATTCTTCAATCACTCAGCATGGTCTAATATTTACATGTTGTGCTTGGCATGTATTACTAGTTTGGCATAAACTAAGTAAATGGTTTATGTGTGTCGAAACTCACTTGTCAAAACTAATTTAAGGTCAAAAAATTTATGATAGAACCCTTCATGCAAGAAAACCTCTCTAAATATATTATAAAAGTGGATATCATATTTCCAATCAAACATTCTCTAGGTAGCTAACCTATATCGAGTTAGGAAGAAGAATTGTGACCAACCATTGTTAGCTTTTGGGACCTTAGCAAAGAATAATTGAAAAATCATTACCCATTCCTGCCAATGGAAAAAAGACTTCATTTAATAATTAGACTTGAAGATTTTTTCCATGCTTGGTGGATACTTTGCATTTAATCAAACTTGGGTAAGAGAGGATGATCAATATAAGATAGCATGCAAAATAAAACAGATATATATGCTCATTAGACAATGCCCTATTTTCTACCTAATGCTAGTGCTACCTTCTAAGGGTCATGGACACTATTTCAAAGACTAATAAATTAGAAAGTCCTTGTGAGTTTGGATAATACAATTTTACTTTCATAAATGCAAGATGAACATGTTGTACATCCATGTTTTCTAACAGATGTAGAGTTAGATGTAAGATAATCCTGGCTTCTCTAAATTCTAAGAAATCTAATTTTGTTGTTCATTATGTCAAATTGCTTGAACATGTTTCTGAAGATAGTTTTGCTAGTGATGTTGAATGACTTGATGCTACTCTATACTTGACTTTACCAAGTGGTGTGGCTTTTCTATTATTCTTTAAATATGCTTTGTACTATGTATTTCCAACAATAATAGCTTGATATTGACATGACTGGTCATTTGGAAGATGGTAAAAACTTGCATGGTCTCTATGTTGCTAACAAAATAAGATTAATGTTGTAGATAGTTTAATACTATTCATCAACGGTTTCCTCTTCCATTTTTTTTTTTGATGGACTTCTACTAAGATGTATCGAGCCATACAAACCCATTGACCTACTTGGAGATTCCAAGTGAGGACAAGCACCTCTATTTCAATTACACCTATAATTAATTTGCATATCAAAAGACCTAAAGATGGAAAAAATGAGACAACCTTGATATCAACTAGAACAAGTAGAAGCTATAATTAATATAGGGAGAGTGAACAATGTGGAAAGATCAAAATTTTGGTAAGTCGTTTAGACCTACATACCTATCATTGTCCTAGAGTATGTACACTAGATAAAAATGCTTTGTTCATTGGTGTAATAAATCCATATATATACTTTGAAGATTCAAGGGATAACATAATCAAATCACAAAAAATTGCATAGGTCTAACTAAAGGATAAATACTTAATGAAATCATTTATTCATGTATAAATGATATCTAATATTTTAGTGCGTACACTAGTAAAAATATGTCCCAAGGCATGAATCCCCAGCCTTTCACTTAGAAACATGTACTTACCATAGTCAGTCATGGGAGTGTCATCATTCACCAAAAATTTTCATATCATGGTTAGGGAAATCACACTCAAAACTTACATTAAAGATACAAAGTAACCTTACCTTAGGTATTAAATACATCTTTTGGTTTCTATTAAAATACACTTGAAATCTCATTTGAAATGTTTAGAAATATTGTCTCAAATTGTGATAGGTAATGACTTACTAGTTAGGATGTGGATCTTATTATTGGAGTACTTTGTAAAGTTTTTGTGATCTTAATAGTGTTTATGGAGAAGTCTTAAGATTGTTCCAAAGGATGGAAGGAAAATGATTAACCAAATTAGTGATGTTATGGTGAGTAGTTAGGGTTAGTTGTAGTGAATGTCATAGTTGGACAAAACGGAGGGATCATAGTAAGAAAATACAAATGAGACCATCCACATGAAAGAATACCAATACATCCAATTTATCATTCCATCAGTATAAGAAACAAGAGATATCCAAAGCCCATATCATGTTAATGGCCAAAAAATAATATCTTTAAAAAATCCTAAAACAATCAACTTTTAAGTTTACATCACATTCAAAGCCCAACTTCCCAAATTGACAATTTGGTGAGAAACTTTAATGTTTTAGCATTTATATATGCAAGTATATTGTAACACCATTCCAAGTAAAATTTCTTTGGAAACACACACCATCATTTACACAAAAAAATTGTAATGGATTAGAACATGAGAACGTAATTTACCATAAATGCATCATGAGGTAAATTTGGACTCACGTGATTTGTCCAGCTATTGAAGGAAATCCAATCTCATCAAACAAGTGCATTAAATCACCAAAACTATCGATGCAGATCTCCAAATATTTTGATTGGATCCCTTAATTGCAAAAGTATCCACTCCTACATAATTTTTTTTTCTAAAGTATAATAAAACTCACCCACTTCATAGGAGTCTAAGAAGAATCATCTATTTGCGAGAGGCTTCTAGTTATGAGGTTTAAGTAATGAAGCAATTATTTGAACCATAAGAGAGTCCCTAATTAGATCATTCTTAATATTCAAAATATTTGTAAATGACTACAAGTATCCTATGTTGCAAAATTAGATGTTTTACCTACTAAACCCAAATTGGATATAAATTTAGACCATCCACACATATTATGACCTTTTCCTACTCTTCCAAACATGTAAAAGGTGAATAAACCCCAAAAATGTGATGTGATATTTCATTCATTTTACAAACACATTAAATGGAAAATGTATCAAAGAATGGTTTTTTGGATTGGAATTTTGATTGACTGATAATATAATGTCACCTCTCTTAGAAGGATATTGAAGAGTTAGTAGTGATGGAGCCCTATTTTTTTGCAAAAAATTATGGCCTCCATTTAAGAGATGATGTTGAAGATTTGATGAAGTATTATGGCTTGAAAAATATATTTACTATTTTCATCAGATTTTTGTGATTCATCACACTTCAATAGCTTAATTCTTTACCAATATTCTACTAATACATTTGCTTACCTCAACCCAAGTTGACCCATGCACAACATGACATCTTTGTTATATGTTTGTATCATAAGAAAAGGGTTCAAAATGCTCTCTAAATCACCTTGTACAAGGCTTGGCTTGGCTTGCCAACACAAGCAAGAAAGAAAAATATAATTGAATTTCAATGCTAGTAGAAAAAAAAAAAGAGCGAGTGTTAGTCCATGAGAAGAGAATGATTTGTATGGCATGAACATATGATTCACCTAGTCAATGATGTTATAGCAAGGTTTCCTTTTGGTAAGATCAATGGCTAGTCTTGCAGCAACCAACTACAAGAGAATGACACCAAAATTGTAGACATCACTTAATGGTGTAAGATGGTGACTTGAACAGTAGTCAAGATCCATGTAACCAAGTGCCCCTTTAACAAGGCTACTCACATCTGACTCACTACCTAATGGACCTATCCTCACAAGCCCAAAATTAGAGACTTTTTCTTCCATTTAATTTTCCAACAAGATATTGCTAGGATCAATGTCTCTGTGGATGATGACAGGCTTGCACTCTTCATGCATGTGATTAATCCCTACACTTGACCAAATGCTGGAAAATATTCATTATTTTCTAATGGTGAGATTGGAAACAATAGTTCCTATTAGAACTACACAAATTTAAGCTGATTTGTTTAACCAATTCATATGAAATCATAATAGTTTCTCTAATAAAACCTATATATTATTATAATTTTACATAATCATCTAAACAAATCAAAATCTAAAATGTGTCATATAAATCTAGTTTTAACAACAACATTAGTAAACATTTTGTCACCCAATTATGGGTTAATATGCTCATTGTTCAAATTAAAATAAATTTAAAATGTTGTCAAATGAAGGCTACCTTTAAACATCACATACTCACACACTACTTTCTCTACTACCATCTTTGAATAGCAATACCAATTCTGAGCACCAAAAGAGAAAGAGGAGAAATTAGTTTAATAAAGTTGGAAAATGGATATAAGTTTACAAATATTTCTATGTATACAATTACAAAGTAAATGGGTTACCTTGGTCTAGATGTAATAATGAAAGTTGCTCCAATAGTCATCATCGACAATGGTTTGTAGATTTTTTTGGGGGTTGAGGTAAATGGTGTCGATGGAGGATGTGAGGTGTTCAGAGTAGCTATCAAATGACTACTAAAAACTAGAACACTAAGGAGGGCTATAATTACCTAATTAGAAAATAGCTAAGACAGAAGAAAAACATCTAATTGTAACTGTATTGGGATAAAAAATGCTTACATAAGGCAGGAATGTTCTCATGGCTAGCACTACAAAATAAAATCCTTATAGTTGATACATTTAGAGAAAAAGGATATGTAGGTCCAAGAAGGTACATATTATGAACCTACAAATACTCTCACCAATGTTGGAGTTGGTTACATAACAAACTTGGATGGAACTCAACAATACCAAGGTCAATCCTAAGCATGTTTCAAGCTTAGCCTATTTGAAATAAGTGACGAGGCCAAATATTGCCTTTATTTAATGATAGTTTTTAAACACTTTTTTGATACTTTATTTTATTTTTGTCAAAAAATTTATGGACCTATGTTTACGAAACCTATGATAAACCCATGGGTATAAATTATGCCATCTTTTGTTAGTATTATATATATTATGTTGTATTTCATATAGTTATCAAAATGTGTGTTCTTATATTTGAATTTAATTTGATAAATGTTTATTTTCTTAATAACTAACCTATTAGCAATGAAGATTGAAAGCTGATCACAAGAATTCAAAGATGAGTGCAAATAGCATTTAAGGAGAAGAGAATGTTAAGGAGTGGCTAGTACGGAGGAAAGTTGTAATGATTCCAAAGGACATGGCAGTGAGTATGGAGGATCTATGAAGACTTATTGCCTTCTCTGCATTTACTCTTATGGTGAGCAGATGTTCAAACTTTATTATTCCTTCCTTAAACCTTTATTTCTTCTTCTCGCCTTGAGTTATTATTCTCCTATTTTCTCTCCTATAGATTTAAATCTAGGTCATTTACTTTTTTGTTATGGAATAAATTTCAATCTCCTATATATAGGAATTGACACAAGTGTGTTAGTTTAGCCAATTAGAAGAAAGAGTTTATGAGAACAGACTATTAACTTTTACTGTTGTGTTTTTATAGTTCTATGTTATGTAATAGATTTCTGGAATGTAATGAATTAAGTTTTTGGCTTCTATCTTGTGTTAGTAATTTAGTGAAGCCAACCAAGGGGATCCATTTGGAAGGTGGATTAGATTAGGATATAATATATTTATTTCCAAGCATTCTTAGTATCATAAGTGGAAGTTGTAAGTTCCTTCCTATAGCATTGCACTTTGTGAATGTTCCTGCAACATATGTAAGAATAGTTGTAGTGGATGAACTGAGTTGGAATATTTGTTAGCCTTTCATTGTATTTCTAGTATTCATAGAGTTAACTATGTTAGTTTCCTGCAGCAATAGTGTATGTTCTTTTTCTTGCATTTTTACTTTCCTATAGCATAAGCTTAGTGGCTCATTAAGATACCTAGTGCACATACTATACCGATCATTTCAAGTATATGTCCCTAGTTTGACAAGATTAAATGCACCTCATAGTGGGAAAAATAGTCCTTAGTTTGAATATATTATTCATAAGCATGGCCTAGAGCATGACTATGATACATCTATTGTGAGGGAAACCATTTTTGGTGCAATTGCCATGGATGGTGTCAAGCTAGGAGCATTTTTGAGTCATAGTTTTTAGATAGTTTTTCTTTAGTTTTCAAACTTTCTTCACCAGTGTAAAGAATTTAATTGCATGAATCAAAGAGGAAGATGAGGAGATGAATATGGCAGATTTCTTCCATAGGATTCTATTAACATGAATGAAGAAATTGAAGAAGAAGAAGTTGAGTTACCTTTTGAAGATGCAAGCCTTTTTTTTCCTATAGAATCATCCTCAAGAGCCCAAATTTTAGATACAAGTGGCATTTGACCTTTTGCTAAAATTTTGTACAGTTTTCTTGATGATACTGCCTTGAATCCACCATTTGTTAATATCCTAGTACCCAATGTCCCTTTTTTAGCAGCAACTTCAAAATCTACTACCTCCAGTAATGGCACAACCTCCTCTTCCAAGTCTTGTAATCAATGCTAAGCTTAAGAACATACCTCCCAATGCTCTTCCAAAATTCTATAGCCTTGCAACTAAAGACCCTGATACTTTCTTATTTGAGTTTGATATACTTTCTCATAGTTTTGACTACAACACTAATGCCCACAACCTCAAATTATTTCCAAAAACATTGAAAGAGTCTACTCTATGATGGTTCGTGGGCTTAGGAGCTAATGCAGTAGGAACTTGGGATGAAATGCAAGCTCTGTTTTTGGATAAGTATAAAAAATATTGCAAAGCATCTAGTTCAAGAGGGGATGGTATCTTTAGGATATCACAAAAGGAGGAAGAAACATTGGAAGACTATGTTTCATGTTTCTTATATACACTGTAGAAGAACCCTCAACATACGTTATCTAAAGATTCACAAAAGCTAGTCTTTTTGAGAGGTGTGAATGATGACTGTCTAGAAGCATTGGAATTGATGGCTAGTGGTGACATATATCAAGCTTCCTAGGATGATCTCAAGAAGATTTGCCAAAACTATTCAAGGCCAACAATGAAGAAATGCCAAGGACCTCATTCCATAGTCACTAAAGGAATCACTCAAGGTATTTCAAAGCTTGAGATATCTAACCTATTGTTAGATTTCAAACAAGAAATTATCAACAATGTTGCTACTCATCTTGACATGATGACTTCAAAGAAGAAGCAAGCAGAAGTTGAGTTACAACTAGTTAAATACTGCCCTCATTCTTGGAAGCAGAAAAAGGATTGCCAATGTAAATTGGTTGCAAGCATGGAGAACCAACATCTTCCAATTGAGTACCTCAAGATAGATGGAGATGATGAATAAGTATTTTTGGTTTCTCAACATTGACCATGGGCCCAACATCAAGATATGTCTCAAGACCCTTTGTGAAATTCAAATTCATATGGAAATCAATGGAAAAACCATAATCCCTAAGGTCCTCCACAATATCGACCTAATTGGAACAATGCTAGGCAAAACAACTAGCTACAATCTCAATGACCTCAGAATTTCCAACTACCTTGACTTAACCAATAGAGAAACCAATGGCAGAACCAAAAAAACTACTAGCAAAACCAATAGATCCAATGGAAACCACCCCAAGGGAATTGGTAGTCTACAAACCAATGGAGGGGATCTCAAAAATTACCTAACCAAAATATTGGTACTCCACAATTACCACCTCCAATTCAACAACCTAGTCTAATGCCACCACCTACAAATCTTGGACCTCAAAAGTAAACATAGTTACCTACACAATCTCAACCAAACCAAAATATCCAATAGTCATAGCAACCTATGTATAGTATTGATGCTCAATAGTACCCTGCCTACACTCTGAATATTGCTGATATACATATGAGATCTCCTACAACTTTACCAATGCCTAAAGTGCCTCTTATAACTAAAATACCAGACTATCCTACACCATTAGAACCCTTAGTTGCTAAAATAGTTGTCTCAACCAATGTTACCATGTCAACCCAAGCTCAACTAGTAGTAGAACCTCCTTTTTCAAAAAATCTTATACAAAAGAACCCTAAACAAATAGAGGAACAACCTTTTTATGTTGTCGATCAATTGAAAAACATGCATGTCCAAATACCTCTATTTCAAGCCATTAAAGATGTTCTAGTTTATGGAAAATCTATTAGGGATGCTTTCCTAAAGAAGCCTAGAATAAAGAAAAAGGACCCCACCAAAGTCCATGTTGTGGGATAATTAGTTGACATCATGTTAGGGAAATTGATCACACCAAAATATTCTGATCTAGGAAGTCCAATAGTTAATGTTAGTATAAATGGTCAGTGTATTAAAAATGCTTTAATAGATCTTGGAGCTATTATAAATGTCATGACCAAGGATACTATGAAGAAGTTGAAAATAGAAGGACTAAGTGTTACACAAACAACTTTGCAACTTGCAGATAGTTCTACTATCACCCCTGATGGGATGATAGAAAACATAGTTGTAACCTTAGATTCTCTAGAATATCTTGCAGACTTCATATTTTATCCCCCAAAGTTAATCTATCTAGTTATCCTATTATCCTAGGTCGACCATGGTTAGTCATAGCTGAAGAAAATATAAGTTGTAGATCAGGGAATATGACCATATCAAATGGCCAAGTAACAAAGAAATTTGATTTGTATCCTCCAGCCCAACCACTACCAAATTTGAGCAAATCTTTTTAGCTATATTTAGGGAATGAAGAAGAAGAGTTAAATTCTATAGTATAGCTTATGATGTTACATAGACATTTTTTTAAAAAAATGCAAGAGGAAGATTCGATACTTTAGAGTATCCTCACTAACAATTGTGTGGTGGGAAAAGATGCATCTGAAATTTTTGTGTTGGAATTAATCACATATGAAGAATGTGATAAGAATTGTACTTTTCTCAAAGAACCTGAAATTATTTATCCACTCTTACCTTGTGAATTAGAAGCAAGTCCAATCTCTAAAGCTGCTATGATAGAGTCCACCACTACTGTTGAAATGATTAAAGGTCATAATCTCCATGTTAATCCCAAATTAAAACCCACACAGATGGAAAAATTAACAGAATTACTTCAAAGGCATGAAAAAGAAATTGCATGGGATTATAGTGATATGAAAGGGTTGAGTCCTACACTATGCACCCATAAGATATACATCAATGAAGCTTATTTACCACTCCGTCAACCCTAGAGAAGGATAAATCCAAGCCTTAGAGAGATAGTCAAGACTGAATTACAAAAATTACTTGATGTTGGATTTATTTATCCTATATCTAATAGTAGATGGTTGTCACCCCTAGTCATAGTGCCTAAAAAGGGAGGAAAATGGATAATTTGTGTAGATTACAGAGAGTTGAACAAAGTTACCAAAAAGGATCACTTTGCTTTGCCATTTATAGACCAAATTTTGGACACTCTAGCTAGAAAGAAGTATTTTTCTTTTCTAGATGGATATAGTGGTTATAAAAAAATTACTATTGCTCCAAAAGATCAAGACAAAACCAAATTTACATGTCTATGGGGTACTTTTGCATACTCTATTTACCATTTGGTCTATGTAATGCTCCTGCAATGTTCTAATGAGTTGTTATTAGCATCTTTACTAACATATCACATGATTGTATGGAAATCTATATGGATGACTTCACAACATTTGGAGTCACTTTTGAGGAAGCAATGGTGAATCTTGAAAAGGTTTTAGTAAGATGTGAAGAACATAATATGGCACTTAATAGTGAAAAGTGTTTCATGCTCATGTAGGAAGGCATGGTACTTGGTCATTTCATATTAGCTACAGGCATACAAGTGGATCCAGCTAAGATAGAGATAATTCAAACATTTTTGATACCTAAAAAATCAAAAGATGTAAGATCTTTTCTAGGTCATGCTAGATATTACAGATGTTTCATAAAAGATTTCAGAAAAATAGCTAGTCCCTTATATAAGTTACTCACAAAAGAAGCTGAATTTTGTTGGACATCAGAATGTGATGAAGCCTTCCTATAGCTCAAGAAATTTTTGACTGTAGCCTTAGTTCTACAAGGCCCTAATTGGAATCTACCTTTTATATATATATATATATATATAGATGCCTCTGACTGTGCTATAGGTACAATCCTAGCACAACAATCCCAAAATCTAAAAAATGCAATATATTATCTAAGAAGACACCTTCATGGACTAGAGCTAACCTACACTATGACTAAAAATGAATTGCTAGCAGTAGTTTATGCCCTCAACAAATTTTGGCATTACATAAGTAGCTATCCCATACTTGTTCATATTGATCATGCAACAATTAAATATATCATGAACAAACCTACTATAAAAGGTAGGTTAGCAAGATCGTTACTATTGTTGCAAGAATTTGATATAACTATTATTGATAAGCCTAAAAAAGCCAATGTTGTAGTTGATTATTTATCAAGAATCCATCATGATGATACTAACACTACTTTAGTAGATGATGCATTTATGGATGAGCATTTATTTCATATTGTTGTTCAAACTCCATGGTATGCAAACATTGCTAACTACATTGCAGCCAATAAAATACAAACACATTTTTCTTACAAGGAGAGGAAGCTACTTGTAGAGAAAAGTTCCTATTTCTCTTGGATAGATAATCTCTTCTTTTACACTAGACCTAATCAAGTTATGAGGAGATGTGTGAGAGAGCATGAGACATATGACATTCTACATGCATGCCATAATAAACCATGCAAAGAACACTTTGTAGCAAAAAGAATAGTTTTCAAAATCTTGACAACTAGTTATTATTGGCCTACACTTCACAAGGATGCAGTTAACTATACACGAAAAGGTGACAAGTGTCAAAGGATGGGCTAACCAACAAGAATAGATGAATTGCCTATTAATCCTCAGTTGGTGTTAACACCATTTAACAAATGGCACATGGACTTCATTGGTCCAATTGATCCTCCATCTAATGAGAAATCCTATATTCTTGTGTGTACCGATTACCTAACAAAATGGGTTGAAGTTCAGGCTATGAAGCATGCTCATGATGAAAAGGTAGTTGAATTTCTATATGATGGGAATTTTACTCACTATGGTGTACCCAAAGAGCTAGTTAGTAACCAAGGTGCACAGTTCACCTCTAATCTAATCTCAGAATTGATAAAACAAGATAACATTAGGCACCAAAAATCTAGTCCTTATCGCCCTCAAGCTAATGGACAAGTAGAGGTCCCAAACCATGATCTAGAGAACATCCTAACAAAAATAGCCATTTGCACCATAGGAATTGGACTAGTAGGTTATAAGAAGTTGTTTGCACTTACAGAACAACCTAGAAGACTACTACAGGATTCACACCATTTGAGCTCTTATATGGTAAGGTAGTAATGCTTCCAATTGAATTTGAACATAAAACTCTAAGGACAACATTGGCATTGGATATTGAACTTCCTATAGGATAAAGAGAACATCTTCTGCATCTTAACTCTCTGGATGAGATGTGTAAAGCTACTTTGGAACATACTAAACTAATATAGAAACAAAGGAAATAATGGCATGATTCTCATATTATCAATAAACAATTTCAACATTAGTGACTGGGCACTACTATATGATTCTAGATTTAAAGATATGCCAAGAAAGCTATAGACAGTATGGCTGGGACCATATGAAATTAGTCATGTCTTTGATAATGGAGCTATTCAACTAACTACAATTAATCTAGTACCTTTAAAACTACCATTGGTCTACTACCTTTCAAAAATCAAGTAACTCTTCCTGCAGCCAAAGTTGTCAACCTTCTGACTGCTACTCTTCAGTATTAGTTTCTTTGTGCATGCTCATAAAAAAGACTTTATGTTCACATAAAGTTCACTTTTCTATTTATTTTTTCCTTCCATCTCATCTCTTTACCTTCCACCCATCCACGTCATCTCATTTCTTTATCTTCCATCCACCCACTTTCCATGTCATCAATTTTACATGTTTTCAATAAAACTTTGGGAGATGTTGATGAATGCTACCGCTAATATCACTTCCACAACCTTTTTTTTGGTACATGTGATGATCAGTTGATAGGTATAACATTTTCAAATTATAATTCACTTATAGTCCAAAATTTTTGTTAATTATATTTAATATTGAATAGTTTATATGATGGCAACATTATGCCAGTCCCTTACCTGTACTAGGTCTAACAAGTGAGGACACTTGTCCAAATTCAGTAGGGCAAGGAAGGTCACTAATATCCAATGGCATTTCTAATTATTCATAAAGATTTTTCCAAATCTTCATATTTATTTCATTGATGAATTTAATTGCCATAAGTACATAAGTGAGGCATCGTACTCCTTATTTTTTAATGTTTTTTTTGTGTCAAGTTGTGATGTGACTTGCATTTAAATTTTATGTGATTTGAACCCTATTTTTAGATGATTCTCACACATGTTCATGATGTACCTTCATTAGAGCCATGCTATTGTGCATAATAATTTGTTATGACATTAATTGCCTTATAAAACGAAGAAATGTGAGTTGAGTCTATAAAACAACAAGGCAGTTTGAATTCAAAAGGGGGGAAACAAAGCAAATAGAGGAAGTGTTAAGAGAATGGGTGGATAGTTGTAGAGGAGAGAACCAATGGAACACACTGTATTGCTCTTAGACATAGAAGTTATAAGAAGGTTTAATGCATGCAGATGGCTAGGGTATTTTCTAAGTCTGACCGCATTTGATGAGGAGGTTGTCATAGAATTTAGAAGGACATTTGATGACGGTGAAGCTTCCATTTGGGGTTCAATGGTGATTGCAATGGAGGAATGCATTACTAAAGTGATTGTGTTGCCTATAGTTGGAGAACAATACACCAACACACATGATGCGAGGTCAACAAGAGCTCAATTTACTAGACCACTTGATCCTCAAATGGACATTACAAAGCAAGGTTGCAAGAGAATGTCACTTCCACTACCACACAATGAATTAGCCATGTATATTGTCAAGTATTTTACATGCAAAGACATATTCTCATACTTGCATGCAAATCATTTTAAATTACGTAGTTGTGTAAGGCATAATCTTGCAGTAAATATTTCAAATTTATTGTATAATATGCTCTATATGAGTGCGAGAAGGACTCATAAAGGAAAAGATAACTCCATTACTCATCATGTCTTAATCAAGTTACTAATAGAGAGGTCACTTAGGGATGTGTCTCCCATGACATGGGATGAATTTGTACAAGCCAAAACTTGGCAACCCCTAGCTGCCCCTAGTGAATAGCCTAGTGAGAAAAATGTAGCTCCTACTAATGAACCTATTGAACAAAATACCCAAGAACTTGAACCTAAAAAGACCCAAGAAAATGTGCCTTCACCTATGTAAGAAACCCTGAAACCTACTTCTAGCAGAGTCAAGAGGAAACAAAAACTAAAAGAAGAAATTTCTATTCAAGAAAAAGAAGAGCTAAAATCTACAATTGTGAGACCAAAGAGAACAAAGAAAAGTTCTACAACAACTACTCGTACAATAGAGAAACCTAAAGGGAAAGGTGGGAAAAAGACTATGATACAAGAAGAAACCCCTATAAGGAGAAGCCCTAGGATGAGAGAGAAAGTTTCTAAAGATTCTACTCTATCCAAAACATCTACTAAGGAACCCCCTATGCAGATTCTCTTTGATCAATCTCCTCCCCATCCTAATATTACAAGCATTCCCAAAAATCCTAATAAGTAACGTAGGGATGAAGTCAAAGAAAATCCAGATGATACCCCAGTAGAAAAATCAGGTACTTCGAATTATAGGGATGAAATAGTCCTTAAGCAAGTTTATCCAAACACTGCCCTAGTTCCCCATAGATCAACATGGATTACTAGTTTTGTAGAACATTTATGGTAGGAATAGAGAAAGAGGAAAAGATATCATGAAGAAGACAATGGTTCTATTACACTGCAGAAACTCCTTTTTCAATTGTTTCTATAGCATAAGTTTTTTGAAGCCTTGTGAAAAGAAGAGAGAAAAAAGATGAAAAAGGTTATAGCATCTCAAGGTGAATAAATTGCAGATTTAAAGGAGCAATTTGCAAGTCAAAAGCAACCGATGGATCATGCCATCAAGTTGGTTAATCAGGCACTTTCCTGTATACCACTGCCAAGAGTTTATGCTCTCTATTTAAAAGAACAATTTCTTGTGTTTCAATTAATGTTAACTCTTAATGATATGAATGCAGAGTTCAAATTAGCACAAGAATTTTATGGACTATATCAAACTCTACCACCCTAGCAATAGAATTTATGTTGTGAATTATATGTTCATAATTTGTTATCCCTTTATAGACTCAATGGAACCACTTACTCTACATAGGTGATATACATTTATGCACTCTCACGTCCTAGATGTCCAATGAAGCAAACTATGACAGGTAGCTAAATAATTACAAGGATGAGGAAAGGAAAGAACCCTTGCCCTTAAGAGTTGATAGTAGCAAGCCAGATGAAGTTGTTAGGGATTGGTTCAGATTAACTTTTAGAAAGAAGAATTCAAAAGTAAGGGATAGGATATTTGCTACTAGAGCTAAGACTTATGTTGATTATGAAAACTTACCCTAGATTTCTTTTTAGGGAGCTACGACAAGTGCTAGGAGTAGATGGGCCAGATTGCATAAATCACTTAAAAAGTCAAAACCACATAGTCCCATCAACCTGGAGGTAGCACTTCATAGGGTTCCAAAATATTTAGAGTTAAGGCCAGACCAAAATTATGGCAGCCCCTACCCATGCAACCTCTAATGCTCCTATGGAATTTCTATGATATTAATTTTGATAGAGTTGACAAGCTTCAAGAAGATCACAAAAGGGAAGTGTGGGAGAGAACCAGAGAATTTTACTATATTTTCAAGAGAAGCAAGAAAGGAAGGATTGAGATTGGAGAGTTCAGGTTATTAATAAGAAAGTGCAATGCTTGGGGACAAGAATTAGTTTAGTAGGGGGCAGATGATGAGGGCAAATATTGCTTTTATTTTATGATAGTTTTTAAATGCTTTGTTGATACTTTGTTTTATTTCTATCAAAACATTTGTGGACCTATGTTTACTAAACCTATGATAAACCTATGGGTAGAAACTATGCAATCTTTTGCTAGTATTATATATATTATGCAGTATTTCCTATAGTTATCAAAATTTGTGTTCTTATATTTGAATTTAATTTGATAAATGTTTATTTGCATAATAACTAACCTGTTAGCAATGAAGACTAAAAGATTATCAGAAGAATTCAAAGATGAGCGCCAATAGCTTTTAAGGAGAAGAGAACGCTAAGGAGTAGCCATGGTGGAGGAAGGTTGTAATGGTTCCAAAGGACATTACAACAAATATGGAGGAGCTATGAAGACTTATTGCCTTCTCTACATTTACTCTTATGCCGAGTGAATATTAAAACTTTATTATTCCCACCTTAAGCCATTATTTCTTCTTCCTGTCTTGAGTTGTTATTCTCCTATTTTCTCTCCTACAAATATAAATCTATGTCATTTAATTTTTCTATTGTGGAATAAGTGTTGATCCCCTATATATAGGAATTGACCCAAGTGTGTTAGTTTAGCTAGTTAGAAGAAAGAGTTAAAGAGAATAGACTATTAACTTTAACAGTTGTGTTTTTATAGTTCTATGTTATGTAATGGATTTTCGAAATGTAATGAATTAAGTTTTTGGCTTCTATCTTGTGTTAATAATTTAGTGAAGTTGACCAAGGGGGGCCACTTGAAAGGTGGATTAGATTAGGATAGAATATATTTATTTCTAAGGATTCTTAGTATCGCAAGTAGAAGTTGTAAGTTCCTTCCTATAGCATCACACTTTGTGAATGTTCCTATAGCATATGTAAGAACTATTGTAGTGGATGAACTGAGTTGGAATATTTGTTAGTCTTTCATTATATTTCTAGTATTCATAAAGTTAAGTGTGTTAGTTTCCTACAGCAATAGTGTAAGTTCTTTTCCTTTCATCTTTACTTTCCTATAGCATAAGCTTAGTGACTCATTAAGATACCTAGTGTACATACTATGTTGACCATTTCAAATATATGTTACTGGGTTGACAAGATTAAATGCACCCCATAGTGGGAAAAATAGTCCTTAGTTTGAATATATTATTCCTAAGCATGGCCTACATGATGACTATGATACACCTATTGTGAGATAGACCAATAAGGACTATTTGTATGGTGGCTTGTGGACTAAAACACCATCTATTATCATATGGGAGTTATGGTAGGAGAGAAATAGATGAATTTTTTAAAAAAATGGATAGGATAGGAACAAATTACCAACAAGATGGTGGCTACCATTATCAAAATTGTGAATAATAGAATATTGAATATGCAAGAAAAGGTAGAAAATATGACTTACTAGGATGAGAAGATGAGAGGTAGATGGATTGGGTTTAAGACTCATTGGTATGTTAGTTTGAGCTTCACTTGGTTTTGAGAATACTTTAATATTCTCTACTTAACAAGGCCAACCATGTGAAGGTGGAATCTCATCTAGCCTCACCCCTCTCCCCCTAACATCAATTTAAATTACCCATTATCATCTAATTACATACTTCATTCATTCATCCATCCATTTATGAACTATAACATTCAATCAATACAATCACATAACATTAATTAATATGATATAAAATTCATTAATACACAATACTAATCAAGACATCATTAACACATAATAATATTCATTAAAATGAAATAAAAATCAATATTAATACACAACATTCATCGATAATTACTTAAAACAAAGTTCTTTCATTATCCAACAAAGTTTATCAAAGAGCATTTTAAAAAAATCATTGCTTCTTTTTGTTTTTCTTAGCTCTATTAAGAAAAAGGCTGAGAGGAGCATCAATATCTTCCTCATTCTTCTCCTCTTGTGGCACATGTAATGTCAAATTATGATGCCTCTATTTGGAGGAGTAGGAGGCTACTGCACTAAATGGGGCTCTATTGTAAGAACAAGTAAATAAGTTAAATTGGCATATTCTTTTTATTTATTTAACTATTACAAGTATTTAATGAATTAGTACAACATAACATGCATTTTTCTTACCTGACAATGCCACATCATGTACATTAACATTTTTATCCGTCACCATGTCAACATGTTGAACACTAGGGACATGCTCCATTCCTTCACCATGATGTTCAACATGCTCTAAAATATTCAAAAAAAGGTTACACATCAAATTGCAATTGAAGATGCTAAATTGTATTCATAATTGTGTAATTAATTTCCAATGGCAAATTAATACCTCCACCACTATAATGCACATCATGGCCTTCATCATGAGAAGGTTCCATGACAGGATATGAAGGCTGTACTGAAATGTTATGCACATTGTTATGCAGTCAATTTATGTTCAAAACTAAGACCAAAAAAGAAATTTCTCAACTATTCAATTTCATTTACTTTTCATCTAACCAATTTACCTCTGTCTCATTTGGTGCACTAGATTCTTGGGTATGGCTTTTAGATTATTGGTGTAGGCATGTAGCCACAACTTTAAAGCCTTCCTTCAAGACAATTATTTTATCTTCATACTTAAGCTCCACAATGAATTTTGTGCCCTATATTTTTGGTTTAATTTTGTCAATTTTGTGTGTATGGTTTGATTAAACAAAATTGTTTGCAACATTATATTAAACTAATTATATGAATTTCCATTGTTGCTACTTACAAGTCAAGATTGAAGATTCATATAGCCACCAAAGCCATGTTTTTGTTGGCCAACCTTTTCTAGTCTCGCTTTTGTACCCACTGATGTGTCATGTAGTGTATGAATAGTTTGAAATATGTTAGATTATATATTTACAAAGATCACTAATTACTGCATGATTACATTCTACTTAATACTATCATGACATACCTTCTTTTTCCCTTTGCTAGTCCATTTCCTTTATTATCATGTAGCCTTTTCTCCCTTGCATCTTCTATTATTTCATTCCACTCCATTGGTGGAATCATAAGAGGACAATTGTACCTTGGTTTCTCCTTTAGAACCATTCTATATTGATACCTCGTAGTCTTTATATTTCTTCATGCTCTTTTTAGAAGTAGGACAATGTTAAAAATGTTTTGTCCAAATAGGTCCTCAAAAGATGTAATCAGTTGATTTTTTAATTCATAACCCTATTCATTCCACCTTTCTTTAAAAAAATAAAATTGTTAGATCAATAACTTTAATATAGTACAATAAATGGAAGAAAAGAAAAATATTGTAGCAATGATATGAGACCACATACCTTTTACATATGGTGGGTCCAAATAGCCTCAATGTCATATCAAAAAGTTGATCAAAGAAAATATTATTTCCTACAAAAGCATAAAGGGATTTATCAGTCTAAAATGAGTTATGTATAATTAAACTAAAATTACAATTTAAATAATAACAATTTTAAAGCACTTGGAAGCTTTTGTAATTTTAAAGAAAACAAATTTTTCTTGTTCAGCAACAATGTCCCTATAAAGGAACTAGTACTAATCACACAGACTACTCCAGGAAATGGACTAGCTTTAGTAGTACTAGTCTCTGTTGCTCTATCAACTAAAGGTCTATCTATTAGTGCAAAAAATAGGTACATGAGTATAAAATCCATCCAATAGAAAAAATAATGCATGATTAGCACATTTCAAAATATATAAAAACAAGGTTTCACCAATTGTAGTGGGCATAGAAAAGGATGTTTGCATGCTCCTTTTTGTTGACAATGCACTTGGCAATATCAGACCACTGACCAAAGGAGGCATCCACACTTCATCATGAGCTGAAGAATACAATACTATTAGCAAAGACATTTTCAATGGATAAAGATCAAATGGGATATTAGCTAAAAGTGTCCAAAAATAAAAGTTAAGTGTTATAATGTTGATGAAAACAAACAATGTTGCACAAGTTTTACTTTCAAAATTAGATGTCCTATTTCAACACTTAGTAATTGCCTTAAATAAACTCAATGGTGTAATAATACTATAATTATAAGTAATTTTGTCAAAAGAAAGTGTTACTTACAAAAAAATTGTGCACTACAAGTGTCACCATGTTCACCATGTGGTGTTATAGTTGTCACATATTTCTATAGAAGAAAACATAATATTTTAGATCATGATCCATAAGGTACTATAAAATATAAACATCTATTGAACATTTATTATTTCTTTAGATTAATTACTACTTACCCTCAAAGAATCAACCCTATAGCCCAATTCTTTTCTCAGTGCCTATTTTTCCTCACTTGTCTCACACTCGATGATAATGTTAACAATTTCATCACTATATCTTTGTTTGAGTTGTTGGACCATGAACATAGGGTTAGAACTAAGGGTAATGTCATGTAGAAATGACGCCTGTATTTTAGATCGCATTTGATCTATTTCCATTTTAGATTTTCCCTATCATTTGTGACATTATTATTAGTAAAATTCCATTAGAACAACTTCAAAGTCATAAAAAAAAAGAACATAATAATATGACATTTGTTTCTATATAATTTGAACAATTACAATAATCAAGGTTTACATCCACTAAAGAAGGTGTGTGAGATGTACCCTTGCCTATTTGTGGTGGTATATCCATGTCACCTTGTGAAAAAGATTAGTAATTCTTAGCAATCAATAGTGAAATGAAAGTATTTGACATGTTGTACAGAATGTTTATATCTGCACATACGATTTTCAAAGAAACATTTGGCATAACTAATATGCATATCTGCAAAATTCAATATTAGTAACGTTCCATCAAAATAACTCCAAAGCCATAAAGAAAAGAGCATAATAATATGATATATGTTTCTATATAATTTTAACAATTACAATAATTAAGGTTTACCTCTCCTAAAGAAGGTGTGTGAGATGGTGTATCCTCACCTATGTGTGGTGGTTTATCCATGTTGCCCTATGAAAAGGATTAGTAATTCTTAACAATTAGCAGAAAAATGAAAGTAGTTGACATTTTTTACTTAATGTCTATATCTACACATATGGCTTTCAAAGAAAAAATTGGTGTAACTAATGTGTATATCTGTAAAATTCAATATTAGTAAAATTACATCAAAATGACTCCAAAACCATAAAGAAAAGAACATAATAATACGACATTTTTTTCTATATAATTTGAACAATTGCAATAATCAAGGTTTACCTTCATTAAAGAAGGTGTGTGAGATGGTGCATCTTTTCCTGTGCATGGTGGTCTATCCATGTTGCCCTATGAAAAAAATTAGTAATTCCTAGCAATCAATAGCAAAATGAAAGTAATAGACTTATCAAAAAAAATATTAATAATAAAGTAGATTGTATATTGGAGTTAATATTAATTGGAGGCAATTAGTTTAAATGTTATACTTACCAGTCACATGATAGGGATTTTTTTTGTATCTACATGATTCAAATTGTAATCTATTAGAAGCTCTTCCCTTGCAATTGTTAATTTTATCGCACATACAAAAACATGATTTCCCTATCATGCCTTGAATATACAATTTACCAACTTATTAGTTGACACAAGTTGAGAACTATTTATAAATATTGCAATATTCCATGTTGCTTTTTTCCTTCCATCAATATACATAGTGAACATTTTACTTTGATTATTTTCTTTGCATTGTATATAATTTGGTGACAATGCACACCTACACATGCTTTTTTTTTAATGCACAATCCACATCCAATTGTTGTAATTGTAACAAGGTCATACATACTCAATCTATTCAACAACTTTATTATAATAGACTTTTATGTCATCCATGGAACATAGGCCCAAACCATGTAATGAAGATAGAGCTATGCAATATATCCTTTCATTAATAGAAAAATGTGTGTTATCTAGAGGTAGTTCCTTGGGTACCCATTCTTTTTGAAGATGTGTGTACCTTAAGGGAACCTCCCTATCACTTTTTCTCTCATTATCATAAAACCATGACCCCCCTTAGCAAGAAAAAATTCCATTCATTTGTTGAATTTTCCTCTACTCTTTTGACCTCTAATTGATCTCCCTATTTTAGACATACTAGATGTCTCACTTTTGTCTTCTACTATTGCATTTTCCTCACTCAAGGAAGACAGATCAGAAAAACACTGACTTGGTGATACTTACAATCCATATAATGAGAGACCCACGAGGAAAAAAGTTGATGTTGATGGTAAAGAGAAGATATACAAATAAAAAATTGTATCTATAGGGTCTATTGACATATACCTCTCGATCCATGTAACTATGCAAGATCCTGGTCAAAGGCGTTGAATAGCCTACACATGTAAATCATTTATCTTAAGTTAGCCAAAAAAATTGTCTAATTAATGTCTATATCTCAAAAAAATTTGGACATGATGTACTTAATGTTTATATTTGCACATATGGTTTTGAAAGAAAAAGTTGGTCACCTCGCTTATCAAATTCACCTATATTGTAATCAACAAAAATTTGTCCCCTTACAATGCTCTATAAAATACAAATTATGTAGAAGACAAAAGTTATATGATGCATTCATCAAAATCAAACAAATTTCTATAAATAAAAATCATGACTCCATCATACTTGGCATTGATCATACCTCGACAGACATTTCATTGATCATGTCATTGATCATCATCTTTATACATGTCAACATCATCACACTTGTTATTTTGATCATTGTTGTCACCACCACCATCTTCATCACCATCATCATCATCTTCATCACCATTATCATGACCATCATCAACATAAGCATCATTGCCATGATCATCACCGTCTTCATTAGCATGATCATGATTGTCATCATTATCATCATCATCATCACCACCACCACCATTATCATCAGCATAAGCAAAATCATTAGTTTCTTCTTCTTTATTATCATTGGGTAATGGTCATTTATGATCATCATTTAATTCAACTTGTGATTCTTTAGTATCATCTTCTTCCATCACATTATACTTTACTAGCCTTCCTCTTGGATCATGTCTAACAACAAATGACCAACCTGGTTTGTGTGGAATGCCATAGTAAAACATTGTTATTATCCAATTTGGACACAGTTTTAAAACTTGTAATTTTTTTTTTCAAACCACTTTGAACCTGGGTTCAAAGTGGCTTGAAATGGTTTAGTAGTTCAAATGACCCATCCTACAGGTTGAGCATAAGCAAAAGTTAGAATGGTCTTATGGGTTTAGAATGTAATGATTCAAATGCTCAAAGTTCAACACCACAAAAAGTAGCTCTCAATTGGAAGATATGAGTCTAGAAGCCCAATGGTTCAGAGATCAAAATTTCTAAGTTCAAGTCTTGGGTTACAAATTCAAGGTTCAATATAGTGCAGTAATTCAAAATACTAATTTAAAAGTCTAGAATTAAGTTTAGAGTTCAAAGCTCATTTTAGGAACATTGATTGAGTTTTCATTTACAAGCCTACAGATCTCATATTCTAGTCTAGAAGTTCATATTATGAAGTTGCTAATGGTCTCATTCCACATTCAAGTTTCAAACTTCATTCAAAAGTTGTAACATGTTGATTCAGATGCTCATGGATTTAGTGTTCTCTAACTTTGAATTCATAATGGCTCAAGATAATTTTAGAAAGGCATATGGTCAATCTATATAACACATAAAGCCTCCCTTTTCAATATCTAGAAGAATGAACTAATGGTTGTTATTTAGAAGTGTGGTACTATGTATTAGATGTCTATATTATGTCTTCTAGTCCAGAGAAGTTAAAATTTCACATGTACCAGAAGCATAATGTTTTAGAACATTGAATTATGAGGGTATTCATGCAATATCAATTACATATTGCTAAGATTGAAAGGATACTCTTTTATAAAGAAAGACTACAAGAGTATATATATGTCTCCATGTATTTCTATGAACATGGGATAATTGGTAGCCTCCATCATCATAGTAACCATTGTGTATGAATGGTAGGTTATATAGAAACATTTCAAATTATAGAATGAATTTTATATGGATACATTTATCAGGTCATGGCAAGCACACTCATTGATTGAGAATAATGCACATCAGGCCAAGGAGGACCAAGAATACTGCAGGCTTCGAAGGTGACTATGTAGAAATTCCATGACCCATGGCATTTTCCCATGCACCCATATGGAGACCAAGTTTCTTTTAAATGTTGGTGGCATCACATACATGATTAGGCCATGATAAATGAAGAAATGGCTATGGGTATGTGCCGGATCATGGTGTACCAAACTATGGCCTTAAGTGGCAATGAAAAATAAGTGAATCAGAGTTAATTCAACTTGACACATAATTTTAATGTGGTTATGAACTTTATATCAAAAGGTTCTAAGAAAATAATCTTGAGGAAATTGAATGTAGTTTACAAACTACTAGCCCTTATCTAGAGAAAAAAATAATTGATTGATCAAAAGTTTGGATTTTAATGCAGCATTACAAAAATTTTAGGGCAAAAATAAAAAGTAGGTGGATGTCTGACAGCCTTAATCAAAATCAAATGATAATATATTTTTAATATAATTATAGATATAAAAATTAGACTCATGCCTAGATGTGACGCATATTTTTGTGTATTTTTATTCCAAATAAATAATTAAATATGAATTCTCTACTAAAACTTTTTTGGAAAAAAAAATCTCATGTCTGGCCACCTTAACTAATAGAAAATTTTACCAAATTTTTTTTTTTTTTTGTTATACTAGGTGAAGCATAGAATGTCTTTTGGATTTAAAAAATGTTATACTGTTTGCAAGTTATAGCTATTTTTCAATCAACCTGTCAATCAGCACTTTACAATAATATTCATTGAAAATTAACTAATAAATAATTATTGAACACAGAATTTGATAGCAATTATATCAATGGAATCTCAAGAGTGATATAAAAAACCCTTTTCATTTCATTCAATTTTGATCAAAATAACATTATCAGATGCCTACCCAAAGTCTAAGTGTCACTGAAACCCTTCTCAAACACTTTTTTTGAGTTAATCGAATAGGCCTGGTAAATACCAAGCTTAATCGGATATCCAATCTAAAATCAGATATCTGATATAAAAGAGGAAATAAATTTAAGAGGGAAAATTTTGACTATTTTAGAGGGAAATTTATTTTGGGAAAGTGTGGACATTAATATTATTATTATTATATATTATTATAATTATTATTATATTATAGTAATATGTATGATTATTATTATTAAATATAATATAATTATAAATATAATAATAATTATTATTATAACTAAATATAATATAGTGATATATATGATATATATTATTATTAAATATATATAGTACTATTATATAATGAAATTATTATATATAATAATATATATGGTTATTATTATTATTATTATTAAATCTATGATCTAGTAACATATATAATTATTATCGCTATATAATCTAATAATATCTTATTATTATATTAAAATATATAATTATATATATTTATCAAATATAATATTATCATAAAATGCATCATCTCAACGCATTTCACAACATATGTCCCTAGGGCCCCTAGTGACCCCTTTTGATGCATTTCCAATGGGTCCCTAGGAGTCCAAGGGATATCCATTATCATGGAATGTCTTGAAAGGGATCATAGCTCACACTATGACCTGCTTCAACTCATATGAATGTTTTTAATATGTCCCTAGGGGTACTAGGAGCCCTAAGGACATATGTCATCATGTAATAGATCAAAAGGGGTCATAGGTCACCTATGACCCCCTTCGACCCATATGAATGATTCTAATATGTCCCTAGGGGTCTTAGGACCCCTAGGGACATATGTAATCATTGAATGGGTAGAAGGGGGTCATAGGTCACACTAAGACTACCTTCGACACATATGAACGATTCTAATATGTCCCTAGGTGTCGTAGGACCGCTACAGACATATGGCATCATGGAATGTGTAGAAGTATTCTAATATGTCTGCAGGGGTCCTATGACCCCTAGGAACATATGTCATCATGTGATGGGTTGAAGGGCTAATAGGTCATCCTATGACACCCTTCCACTCATATGAATATATGTCATCATGGAATATGTCGAAGGCTTCAACCCATATGAACAATTCTAATGTGTCCCTAGGGTACCTAAGACCCCTAAAAACATATGTCATCATGGAATAGGTCAAAGGCTTAAACCCATATGAACAATTTTAATATGTCCCTAGGGCTCCTAAGACCCCTAAAGACATGTGTCATCATGTAGTGGATCCAAAGGGGTCATAGGGCCCCTGCAACCCATATGAATAATTCTAATATATCTTGTGATGGATTTGACCCATATGAACGATTCTAATATGTCTTTAAGGGTCCTAGGACCCCTAGGAACATATGTCATTATGGAATGCATTGAAAGGACCTATGACCCCTTTCAACCCAAATGAATGATTCTAATATGTCTCTAGGGGTCCTAGGACCCCTAGGGACATATGTCATCATGGTATGTGTTGAAGGGTGACCTATGACCCCCTTCGACCCATATGAATAATTCTAATATATCCGTAGGGGTACTAGGACACCTAGGGACATATGTTCTCATGTAATCAGTTTAAGAGGGGCATAGGTCACCCTATGACCCCCTTTCACCAATATGAATTATTCTAATATGTCCCTAGGGGTCCTAGGATCCCTAGGGACATATTTTGTCATGGAACGAGTTTAAAGGGGTGACTTATGACCCCCTTCAATCCATACGAATGATTCTAATATATCCCTAGGGATCCTAGGACCGCTAGGGACATATGTGTAATACCCCAAAATTGGCTCATTGCCATTATACCAATTCTAGTCTATTTCTGATAATTTCAAAGTCCTATTCTAATAGGCAATTCTCATTTTGCTATTCGCTACTTGACTTAATTGTCAGATGCAGAAAAACCCTAATCTGCATTCATCATATTTCTTATTTAATTCCTATAGTACGTACTCATATTAGTTACATTAAACCTACTTGATTAATATTTAATTTAATTATTAAGTATTTATAATTTAATTAAATTAAATTATATCCTAAGGCTAATGTACTATGGAATTAAATTTATTTAATTTAATAAATATGCCTATCTTAATTAATTAAATGTAATTATTTAATTGAATTGGAAAGGTATTTCTAATTAATTAAAAGAAATTATTTAATTAAATGGAGTACTTACTTCTAAATAATTAAACAAAGTTATTTAATTAAATGGGAAGACATTCCTAATTAATTAAATAAAGTTATTTAATTAAACAAAAGTCTCTCTAATTAATTAAAGATTATTTAATTAAATAGAAAAAGTAATTATGAGAGCATATTTCATTTTATTAAATTAAATATCTCAACAAAATCTCTCTTCAATTCAAAAAGGGGAATTTCCAATTCACTATTGATAAAAAATGAGTTAACACAGTTAACTCTTTTTTCTACTCAAATTAAAACAATTAACTCCTTATTTATCTCAAATTAAGTCTATTAACTCGCTTTAATTTGGGAATCTCCCTTTATGACTGAAACTCATCTTCAATCCTAACCGTTGATCTGAATCGATCTCAACCGTTGATGGATTCCAAGAAACTCTATTTAAGAGACCCTCATCTCTTCATTTGGGGAGGATGAATTGATTTTCTATCGAATTGCTATTGAAATTCATGCTCATATTTACTTACATTTCTTGCATACATTCTCATGTTTTAGTTTAATCTCATTTTAGTTTAATCATGCATATGCTTAATCTAGTTTGCTTCATTTGTTCTTAGATTACATTGCATCTTTCATTTCTTAGATTACTCTGTATACTCATTCTTAGCTTAATTCCATTGTCAAATCCTTCGTTCTTAGAGGGTTTGGTTGCCTACACCTCGATTCTGAAGATATTAATAGGAAAAATCCCTTTAGATAGAAGGCAACAGGTCACTTTGCAGGGCAAATTTTGGATGAACAATTCAATGTTCATTCCGTGATGAATCCACAAATAAGGACCGTGTTGAAGTGTGTGTGTTAGCATAGGCCGCATTTTTTACACATACATTTCTAGCGCCCACTGTGGGGCTCGAAAATCAATTTTTCTGGGCTCTTTCTATATTTTTTTAATCATTTTTTTGTGCTCTGTTTGTACTATTCCATACAAGTTTGAATCTTCGTGCGAAACTATTCATTTTTGTGCGAGGATCTAGAATCTTCGCGCGAAGATTCTTTTCGGGTCGCGCGAGAAAGTTCTTTGGCGCGCAAATCTTCGCGCGAGACTTTAGTTTTTTTGCGCGAGCCAAATTTAATTTCGCACGAGATCAAATTTGATTTCGTGCAGGCCGTAAAACTTCTTCGCGCAGACTGTCAAAAATTTTGCGCAAAACTCTGCTGACAGAGGCAAATTTTTTTGCATTGATTTGCGTGTTTTCTAATTTTTCTGTTGATTGTTAGTAGTTTCTAGTGTTTCTATGTTTTTTTAAAATTTTTTTGAACAACATAGTAGCGGTTTGTGGAATAATGGGAAAAGCGTGCTAAAGTTGTCAGAAACAGGTAAGAATCTACTAAGCGTGTTGCGAGGATCACCAAGTAATCTTCATCAGCTGATAACATTTCATTTGGATCTAAAACAAACATCTTTTGTGTTGAGCTTGTGTGTTTCCTTCTGTACTTCCATTTTACAACACATGCATAAACTCATACTAGGGTGTAATCTCTGTTAGTATTCATTTGGTAGGCTTAGTCTTTAGTGATAGACCTGATTAACTATCTTGGGTTATTGGACTCGCTAATCCGCCGGCCCCTCATTCCACCTTGTGATTTCAAGCTCAGCACCACGTTAAATAGGGGAGGGGTCTACAGGACATAAGCATTAAAGGCTCCACAAGGAAACCCTTTTGTGTTTTTTTAGAACTCACTAATTTTTGAGTTGTGGACTCATTTTGGCTTGTGTGAGGGGTTAAATGTTCCACATCTTTGGACTCACCTCACATTAGTTAAAGCGTTAAGTGTACCACTTTGTGGTTTTTGATTACTTTTAGATAGATTTTCTTTCAAGAATTAACATCTGTACACACATAGTAATTAAGCCCCCATGAACACTATTCGTGGATCTTGAGGGAGTGGGTTCCTAGTGAAACTCCTCTCTAAGACGGATTCCTTATGGGTGGGGAGGATACTTTGAGCATCTCGTAGATAGATGAATCTTTGACATGTTAATTAAGGCATCCTTTCTTCGGAGAGGTTGATAGATCACAGGAAGATGATATCATAGATCTTTAAGGGATAATCTTAGTCTAGCATGTCGGATTAATCTATTTACTTTGATTGGGCTAAAGGTGAAAAGGTGTCAGAACCTTGAATCTGGAAGATAAGTCCCCTTGTGGTATACTATTGTGAGTCAGTCACCCTTAGAGAGGGTTAACCGTAGCAGACAATCTCTCTACAGGGAAAACTATGATGACAGAACCTCAAGCGGTAATAGCCATTTTCGCAATGGTAGTGACAACCGCTATATAAATGTCCTTGTGGAAGAAATCTCCACGGGTGTGGTTCATTGTGGGTTGTTAGATCTCCCTAGCAGCTCTTGAAGATTAAGTTCTCAGATTGTGTCAAAACCTCGGTCCACCGGGATTGGAGGTCATCCCTGTGAGCCATAAAAGTTGTAGAGTCAAACCATTTTTAAATACCTTAGAGAAGCCAACTTTTATTTTTCTAAGGAATGTGTGCGATGATTGCAAAACTCTTTGAAAATGTGCATAAATAGCTCTCTTAGGGATTAACACAAACTAAGTCACTTGATTGTTCATGCACAAGGTTGCTTTTTCCCTTGCTCATTGTTTTCAGATGTGCTTGAAATCATTTGCTTGCTATTCTATGTGCCTATTTATCTGCCTGGTTATTGGATTGATCAAAAAATTTGTCAAAATTAGTCGCTGTTGTGAAACTGTTTTGTCCGTTCGCGTGAAATCATTTTGGTCTCACACGAAATCATTTTGGTCTCACGCGAAATCATTTTGGTCTCACGCGAAATCATTTTGCTCTCACGCTAAATCATTTGGCTCTCGCACGAATCCATTTTGCCCTCGCGCGAAACTAAAGTTCTATTGCACATCTTCACGCGATCCAGAAACATTCTCGCGCGAAATTAAAAACTGTTACTGATCTTCGCGCGAGACAGAAACATCTTCGCGTGGCCCGTAAAACTTCTTCATGCAACCGGTAAAGGTTTTTCACTCAAAATTTTGTATCAGCATTTACAATCTGGGTCTGTTTTAGCTATCTACGGCTTGCACGCTATCTTTTTTGTATTCGTTTATTGCTCTCTGTTTGCAAATAGTCCTGGAACAGCAATACTTTTCTTAATTGATAACTTGTGTCTTATACCTTGACTAGTCTCATCTCATACGTCCTCGTCTTAATGCTTGCCATACTTTGTGTTGCAGTGGTCATAATCTCTGGCTGTTCTAGCCTTTAAATCAGACCATTTGTACCTTAGTGAATAGCATTCTTTTTACTATCCTATCCTTTTTGAGACTCAGTCATAGTATAGTCCTTGTTTGGATTCTAGCTTCTTGTCCTTGCCTGTGACTGTCACAACCAGAAGCAGCAACATGTTTTATCCTAATAACATTCGACGTGGTCGTGCTAGGGGTCATAATCATAGTAGAGGTAGCTTAACTTTCACTACGCAATCCATATCCAGTTTGGCTAGTGAGGCATCTTCATGGTCTTCCTTACCTACAAGGTCATCTCGAGATCAGTGAACATTTTCCAATTTGCAACAAATTGAGAATCTTTTTTACCAAAAGGATACTAAGATAGGTAGGAGTCCTGCATTCTCAAACACAATGTATGACCCTTTCTCCATGGACCCTTTTCAAACACAATGTACAGAAACTAAACAAGTTCCTATAATGACTAATCATGAGCCTGAACGGGATAGCCATAGTCGACATCAACAACAACCTAGGGATGACAAGGAGAAAGAGAAAGAAAATGATACTGATGAAGAACAAGAAGAGGTGGAAATCCTTCCTGAACACATAGCAAGATGTCGAAGAGACAAAAACTTTCAGAAGGTCATGGGAATCCTAATCAACGAAGAGAAAGAAAAGTACTTTCTCAAACTCGCCCAAGAGGGAGCTAAACTGCCCACACATTTCGATGTGGAGACCATTATCACATGTGAAGAGGAAACTAAGACCACTAAACTCCAAAAACAACTAAAAATTATGCAAGACCAATTGGCTCAGATGATGCATCAGAAAGAGAAACCCAAAAAGACATACACATTGGACGCTCTTTGTTCATTTCCATTTGACACAAGTATAAACATGCTACCTTTCCCAAGAGGTGTAGAATTACCCAAATATGACAAGTACTTTGGTACTACTGATCCCCAAGATCACTTGCAGGAATTTGGTGCTTTGTCTATGGAGTTTATACACAAACAAACGTACCTCATACATTTATTCCCTAGAAGCCTAGGTGGTCAAGCTTTGGAGTGGTATTCACATTTACCTCTTGGTATCAAGACCTTTGACAAAATTTCTAATTCATTTGTTCAGCAATATTCTCATAACATTCAACATCCTAAAAATATTCGAGATCTATGCAACCTTAAATAGAAGGTTGGTGAGCCTTTTCTCACTTTCCTCCAACGGTGGAGACAACTTTATACCAAGTACTCCTGTAAAATCCTAGAAACGGAGAAGCTCGACATTTTCACCGATAACCTCTTACCTGATTTTGGGTATAGAGTCCAACTACAAGGTCTGGGTACCTTTGAAGACATGATTACACAGGCTATCCGTATCGAAGAATTTATGATCAAGAAAGGTGAGCTCACTCTTTAGAGAGACTCAAAAAAAGGTTCCACTTCCAACAAGGATAAAACCAAACATGTCAACAAGAACCGAGAAATTGTACATGATGGGGTTGTTGATAATGTCACACCAAAACTCGCTAAAGCAGCATTTAATCTCATAGACTGCTTCAAAGCGGCCAAAAGTGCTGAGAAGCCTCCTCCTGACAATAAAATGTCTGGGAATAAACTGAGAAACTCATGGGCAACACGACCCAAGCGAGAGTATACGCCTTTAGGAGAACCTTTGGATGTGGTTTACAAAACATTTCTACAACACAAGCTTATCTCACCAATGGATAACCCTCATCCCTATGATCCACAACCACGTCCACCATGGTGGAATGAGACCTCATTTTGTGAGTATCACCAAAACAAGAGTCATAAAACCATCAACTGTATAAACTTACATCATAAAGTCCAGGACATGATTGATGCTGGTGAACTTGTGGTAGATGGACATAACAAAAACTCTGACCACAAGGCATTCAAAGAGCCTTTCCCACCTTATGAAAAAGGAGAGATTTCGAAACTAGAACCCTACAATAAGGTCAACTATATGTATTCCAATGATGAAAATGTCATTCACATGGTTGAACCTATAGATTTTGAATACTGCGATGTTATTACCATAAAGGGGAAGCAAGATAACGATAAACCCAAGACACCATTCGTCTGGAGAGGCCCTACTTCCAATAACATGGATAATACGTCTTTGCAACACTGTGCTAATGCTGTTACTCACTCTCATGCAAAATTGGTGCTCAAAGGCCCTACACCTCCTACTTCAAATCTTGAACAACACAAGGACAAAGCCCTTGCTGGTCCATCCGGTAAAGGTGAAAAACACATGATGAACTTGACTGCAACCAGTTATAGTATTCTAGATCAATTGAAACGAACCAATGCTCACATTTCTATATTTGAGCTGCTTAAAATTTTGCCCACTCATAGGCAAATTGTAGACAAAGCCCTCACTGAGACAAACGTTCCTCGGGATCTTGATCTTGAATGATTTCAATCCATGGTAGGTCATCTGACCTCACCTCATCTTATGACTTTCTCCGAGGAGGATGACAACTCACTGAATCACCCACACAATCAGCCTCTGCACATTGAGGTTATGATCCACCAGACACGTGTTCATAGGGTACTAATTGATAATGGCACTAGCCTAAATATTTTTTCTACGACTCTTCTTAGACAATTGGGTTATTCTGAGGACTCTATTGATCCTCGACGAAAGATCACTATTAAAGCATATGATGAAGTAGAATGAAAGTCACTAGGTCTTGTGACTTTACCAATTCACGTTGGTCCTGTCGAAAGGGATGTCACCTGTCAGGTGCTTGACATTCCCTTAGCCTACAACATTCTATTAGGATGGCCATGGATACATGAGATGCGTGTTGTACCATCCACATACCACCAATGCATTAAATTCCCATTTCATGGCTCTGAAGTTACTATTCCTGCAACTACTAGCTACACTTGCAATATGCTCAAAGCTGCTGAATCTTTCGTCCCTGCTAACCGTGAGTCTACTGATTGTTACAACAATAAGCTGAAACAAATTGAGCAGTCATTTAAATTGAAAGAAACTGGTATGGGAGAGTACCACATGGAACCAGTGTTATCATTAACATCAATTCCAGAATCCCCTCGACATTTTGGGAGACCCTCACTAGCAAAGAAGCCATTCGTGTTGACACCTCATACCAAGTTTAATGGTTCTTTTGTCAAAGCTACAGTTCCCTTAGAAGATGAAAGCAAAAATAGAGCCATTGTTGCATGGCTTTACAAAGAAGAGTCTCCAGCAGACCTAACAGGACAAGTTTGAGAAATCACTCCTAAGAAGTATGGACCTGGTCTTAAGCTTATGAAGCATTTTGGCTACAAGGGAACTGGCCCTATTGGGTGCAATAACAATGGTTTAATAGATCCTGTCAAAGAAACAACTTGAAGCAACAGTGACACAACTGGCCTAGGGTTCAAGAAGGTCCCTTTCCATTTGGGATCTAATAAATTCATACCCGTACTTGAGAGTTCATCTGAAAATGAGTCACAATCTGAATCAGGTACTCAAAAGGAAGAATCTGATGATGAGGATTCCTACCCTCATCCTATTCCTTATGATCTTGCTAAATTCTTTGCTGAGCCAAATGACTTTGTGCCACGTGTTAGCACTATGGATGATACTAGTGATTCTTCTAAGGACAATACTGAGCAACTCGAATATCATTCAGAAAAGGGAGAATCTAGTCAGTCATGTCATATTGAGTATTTGTGTAAGAATCTAGAGGCTGAAGGAGAGTATGTCCCTATCACTGTTGGGGAGTTCTATAGTCTCTCACCATGTAGCACTGATTCTCATGAATATGAATTTGACAATCTTTCAGAAGTGACTACTGATAAAGACATTGACCAAGTGCATGTCTATGAAAATCAAATCGAAGTGAGTGAAACGTCTAGGGATAGGTCACAGGGGTCTGATCCAACTAGTGTCTTAGAGGGATCAATTACTAATGTTCGTACTCCGAGATGTTTGAATACACCTGTGGGTGAGGTTGTTGTATCTCTCAAATTGCTGGTCCATGCATTTAATAACTATACTGTGAATGCAATTGAACCAGCCACTACTCTCTCACTCGCACATCCCAAGCTTATAGACTAGAACCCCAATGCATCTAACGAAGTCCCCATGTTCTAGAATGACTATACTCTTGCATGTTACCTAAACGCTATCAAACCTATAATGTCTTCCACCAATGAGCAGAGCGTCAACATGACTGAGGCCGACATCAAATATCTCAGTCACATAATTAAAAAGAAAAAATACAAGAGGTCCGATGGTGAAAACCACATTGTGGTAGTGTCCGATCCAAAAATAGTAAAAACAAAAGACATATCCAAGGGTGAAAACCTCTCTGAGGTGCCTGCAGATGAGATATTTGATGTCCTTCTTAGTCACTTTCAGGAGAGATCATCAATGTTAATAGAGCCAACATAGCCAATTAACCTAGGCACAGAAGAACATCCTCATGTGATACATTTGGCTTAGTCATTATCAACTGAAGAAAAGGAACAATTCATTGCCTTTTTCAAGGGAAAGAAAATAAATTTTGCCTGGACATATTCTGACATGCCAGGATTGGATCCTAATCTTATTATGCATCACTTGTCCATAATGCTAGGCATAAAACCAGTTAAACAGAAGCTCCGCAAAATGCATCCTCATGTTGCATTTCTAGTCAACGCCAAATTGGACAAACTTCTGAAGGCTGGTTTCATTCGTGCAATTGATTATGCCGAATGGATATCCAATATTGTCCCTATGTCCAAGCATGATAAGTCTATCAGAGTTTGTATAGATTTCTGTGATCTTAACTTGGCATGTCCTAAAGATGACTTCCCACTCCCTAATATTGATATTATTGTGGACATGACAGCTGGCTATGAGATGTACTCACTTATGGATGGTTTTTCTAGATATAATCAGATAAAAATTGCACCAAAAGATCAAGAGAAAATAGCCTTCACATGTGCATGGGGAACCTTTTGTTGGAATGTGATGCCATTTGGTTTAAAGAATGTTGGAGCTACATATCAGCGGGCTGTTACTACAATCTTCCATGACATGATGCATAGAACTATGGAGGACTATGTTGATGATACTTTGGTCAAAAGTGCTAAACGCAATACCCATTTGCACGATTTGGGACCAATTCTAGATTGTATGGAAAAGTTTAGTCTTCAGCTCAATCCTAAGAAGTGTGCATTTGGTGTCACATCAGGAAAATGGCTAGGATATATAGTTTCTGCAAAGGGAATTGAAGTAGATCCAAAAAAAGTACAAGCAATAATGGACATGCCACCACCTCGAAACATTAGTCAGATGAGAGGACTACAAGGAAGGCTTCAATCTATTCATAGATTTATTTCACAATTGGCAGATATATCACAACCCTTCACAAAGACTTTACATAAGGGTGTGAAATTTAATTGGAACCAAGATTGTGAGCAAAGCTTGACCCAGATTAAACAATATCTTGTCAGTCCACCAATCCTGATGCCTCCCGTGCATGGCAAAACTTTGCTTTTATACATTTTAGCTACTAAAACATCTTTGGGAATCCTGTTGGCTCAGGAAGACAATGATAACAAAGAAAGAGCTATTTATTACTTGAGCCGAACATTGGTCTCTTATGAGAAAAACTATAGTATTATTGAGAAATCTTGCATGGCAGTTGTCTTTGCTTCCCAAAAGTTGAGACACTACATGCTTGCCCACACTACATGGCTTGTGGCTAAAATGGATCCATTAAAGTATTTGCTCAGTATGGCAGCTCTCATAGGAAGATTGGCTAAATGGGTCATGATACTAAGTAAGTTCGACATCCAATATGTTGAACACAAAGCTATAAAGGGACAGGCAATTGCAGACCAGCTAGCTGAGGCACCCATACTGAGTCTCCTACCAATAAACATTGATTTTCCAGATGAGTCAATTCTAACACTCACTCATCATACATGGGTTATGTTCTTCGATGGATCCTTCACACAACAAGGATCAGGTGTTGGATTACTTTTTATCACACCACAGAAATACTCATTGCCCAAAGCATACAAGATTCTGTTTCCTTGTACAAATAACATTGTTGAATATGAAGCTTTGATCAATGGTATGAAAATTGTAGCTAAATGGAGAGTAGATCAATTGGATATCTTCGATGACTCTCAACTTGTCATCAACCAAGTAAATGATGTCTATCAAACAAAGGATGAAAAACTAATTCCTTATAAGTGCATGGTTCATGACTTGATGAAATATTTTGCACACATCACCTTCCAACAGGTTCCACATGCAGATAATAAAGTGGTTGATGCCATGGCCACTCTGGCCTCCCTTCTACAAATGCCAAAAAATGATCTCCAACATGAGTTCTTGGTGGAAGTGTTACACTACCTAGCCTATGACACACCTGATTCCAAGATGATATGTTCTATTATAGGACAAGAATCATCTCGCTACCATCACATCTATTCATACCTTCGTAATCAGACCATTCTGGAAGGTCTGACCCAAAATGAGAAACGTTACCTAATCTATAACGCTTCACATTATGTCATTATTGCTGACGATCTATATAGGAGAGGTCTCGACGGAACACTCCTTAGGTGCTTAGAACCCGATGAGTCCAAATGTGCACTATTGATGTTCATGAAGGCATTTGCAGATCTCATTCTAATGGCCTAACACTAGCTCGCAAACTCCTTCGTGCTGGTTACTACTGGCCTAAAATGGAGCAAGAAGCTATTAAATATGCTAGGTCCTGCAAATAGTGTCAACTACATAGGAATCTCATTCACACTCCAGCTAGAGAGTTGATTCCCTCTACTTCAACATGGCCATTTCAACAATGGGCCTTTGACTTGGTGGGACAGATTCACCCAACCTCTTCTAATGGACATAAATTCATTATCACCGCTACAGATTATTTCACGAAATGGGTAGAGGCAGTCCCTCTCACAATTGCTAATGGCAAAACTGTAGCACTTTTTATCACAAACTACATCATCTGTAGATATGGTATACCATCCTCAATCATTACTGATAATGGAAGAAAATTCAAAAATAAAGACCTTAAGGAACTGTGCAAGAAATTTAAAATTACACAACATTGGTCTTCCATTTATTACCCCCAAGGTAATGGGAAAGCTAAGGCATCCAATAAGGCAATCCTCAAAATTATTCATCGCATAGTCAGTAAGTCAAGGCGAGACTGGCATCTCCAGATCAATCCAGCCCTATGGGCATATAGAACAAGCATTAGAACTCCAACGGGCACGACTCTGTTTGCATTGGTATATGGGACAGATGCTGTGCTTCTGATAGAGGTCAACATTCCTACCTTGAGAATCTTTATGAAAGGCCTTATCACAGATGATGACTATAGCCCAGCTTCAAGAACTTGTGTTGTTGGATGAATGACGACAAGTGGCCTGTGATCATCTACGAGCATATCAACAAAGAATGGCGCGAAGCTACAATAGGAGGATTAGGCCACGTGACTTCCAGCTTGGTGATCTCGTCCTAAGCAAGAATCCTAAGAATCAACAACAACGAATGCAAAAGGGAAAGTTTGAACCAAACTGGCTAGGTCCTTACATCAGTACTATAGTATATGGATCTGGCGCCTATCAACTTTCCACAACTGAAGGAGAAGTGCTTAAAGAGCCTATGAACACTCTCCACCTGAAGCGGTTTTTCAGTTGATTCAATCTCAGCAAGCTATCTGTACATATCTAAATGTCCTGAAAAAATCCTAAAAATCAGAAAATGTCCTGAAAAAAATATTAAAAAATAAAAAATAAAAAATGTAAAGAAGGTGAAAACCTGGTAAACAGGTGCCTCTTGTTAGTCACTTTCATGCTTTTTCTTTCCTTCTTTTCTTGCTCATGTATCCATGGATTGAGTCTTGTCACTAGTGTCACTCTTTTTGAGATTCTCCTCATAGAATCTCCTTCGTGACAGTCACCAGTTGTTCTAACTGCATCTGCCTACTGTCACTAGTGTCACTCTTTTCGAGATTCTCCTCATAGAATCTCCTTCGTGACAGTCACAAGTTGTTCTAACTACGTCTACCTACTATCACTAGTGTCACTCTTTTCGAGATTCTCCTCATAGAATCTCCTTTGTGACAATCACCAATTGTTCTAACTGCATCTGCCTACTGTCACCAGTGTCACTCTTTTCGAGATTCACCTCATAGAATCTCCTTCGTGACAGTCACCAGTTGTTCTAACTACATCTGCCAACTATCACCAGTGTCACTCTTTTCGAGATTCTCCTCATAGAATCTCCTTCATGACAGTCACCAATTGTTCTAACTATGTCTGCCTACTGTCACAAGTGTCACTCTTTTCGAGATTCTCCTCATAGAATCTCTTTTTCGACAGTCACCAGTTGTTCTGACTGCATCTGCCTACTGTTGTCACCCTACTGAAGAGATTTATTTCTTACATATTCTGGACATTGACACTTGACATCATCCCAAAAACATTAAACTCAATGATATACTTGTTTGGATCTTCTGAGCATTTTCTCTTATTGCTTTGTTTTGCTTTATCATATCTCCTTGAGCAACATCGATGATGTCATCTCTAACTAGAGAAGTAATGACTGGGGGCATGATCTTTTCATATGTTTTATGTTTGCGGTTTAGTTCCAATAAGTTGATACATTCCTATAAGAGGGGTGTCCACTATAAGAGCCACCATTTCGTATTGGATGGCCGTGTGTACCTCGACTCCTTTTATACAGATATGTCAATGATATTGGTTCTTCTCCTTGTTTGTTGGACTAAACTCTTCATGCTATAGTACATACTGATACTCGTCCCATTAAGTGAACATGCAGGTCACTGCAAGTATATTTAGCACACTTCTATCTCAGGTTACGAATGCAAGGGTCATTGCAGACAGCATGAATATTGAATACTTTGCATAAGAGGAATCTCCCGTGTGTTTGGTGTGCCTTTCATGCAAGCAACATTCAGGTCATCATAGCATTTATGCTTTGATGCTTATGTTAACTTGTTACATTAAAAGGGACAAATGTTCTGGTCATTCTGGCTTCTTGTGCCTCGAATGCTTACATTTAATCCCAACATTCCAATAACGTATGTTACATTCATATTTTCATGATTGCAATGTGAGTGGAAATTGTGTAACATACGAGCTTTGTTTTATATCCAATGATGATAAATCATCGAGGCTTGGTGACCAGACCTAAGGCTGCATTTAACATAGTCTTGCATACTTCATTTGCATTAGCAAGCAATTCGATGGTAATCCTATTCATACTCCACATGCATCAGATTCCTCCACGGCTGCACAAGCGTTTGGTTCATCGATTCTCGTTCCTCAGTGGAATACTTGTGACTGTCAAATAAAAATGCACAACACTATGTCAAATGTCAGTTCATACATATGCGTTCTATCTAAACATACATAAGAGCAAAACAAAATAGACAATTACATGTACACAGGAATACTCAGCTCAAAATCTTGTATATATATATATATATCAAAGAATGGGTCAGTACAAATAAAATGGGTGCTACTCGAGTGCAATCGATCAAAAATGATACATCTGGTGCTGGCACACCAATCGATACATAGCCAGAGATCAAAATAAAAGTCAGGCACAGAGCATCTAACTCTGTACCGAACTCTCACCTTCGGGAGGAGCAGGAGGAACAGGGGCAACAGGTGGCAGAGGCAGTGGTGGCATATCCGGCCTGACAGGAGGTCGTGCACCTCCGAACTCTCGTGTGTACTGAGAGAATCGCTGCACCTACAATGTCTCATCAAGTACTGCACTAGTGTATGCAGCATAATAATATGCAGCTTGAGCAGACTGGAAGTGGATCTCATCCTGGGCCAACTCTAACCTCCGCTCTGCAACCTCCGCGTGCTCTCTCTGGTGATCTGTCTCTCTCTGTCTCTCTACCAGCTATGCATCCCTGACTGCCACTACAATCTGTAACTCTCCCAATTGTCGGGAGGCTGCACAAACCCGCTCTTGGTACTGCCATACCATGTCCTATACCCCACCTACCAGCTGATCTGGCATATCCTCATCGACCATCTCTAGTGCATGCTGAGGTGGAGGTGCCTGCTGCGGTGGAGGTACCCACTACTATGGGACCTCCTGCTGATGAGCCTACTCCTTTGTCCTCTACCTCCTCCACCGACTGTGTCTTGCTCCACTGCCCCCAGCACCTGGGTCTGATCCCATCTGCTGTAGGGGAATAGGTATCTGTTGTACCCAGTGCTAGACCTGTGGCGGCACCTGTGGCTGTGCCTGTTGTTGTTGTGATACCTGTCCCTGCCCCTATACCTGCCTTGCCATGCCTAATGGATCTATGAAGCATGGGAATGGATGGCTCATCAAAAATGCCTGATATGCAGGTGTCATCCCAGCATCTACTACCTCTGGCAGGTAGTCCCACTGAACTACAACAAGGCTACGAATATCTATCATGGATCATCCTAGATCCATCTGTGGAGGCCATCGCTGCTCTATATCCTTCTGCACCCTGGCATAGGCACAGTACTCAGTCAAAATGTCCTGTGGTCGACCATACTACCGCCACACTCGTGAGATGACAAATCTCTCTATGACTAATGTCGTCCTGCCTGCTAGTGGTCGAGAACTAAACATCCAGGATAGCTCTCTTGGGGCATCATCCCAGTCCCCTGTCTCTCTCCAGGGTCGCCATATAATAGACACCAGGTCATCAAGATGTGTCCACCAATGCTCAATCTTACCTAGGTGGGCTTGGGTAATATGCCCTTGATATCTACAAATGTAGGGCTCCATGGGTTCCTGAGAATCCTCAAAAATCAACCTACATACATGAAGATGCTCCCAGGCCCAGATCTGTAACACATAAACACCTGCTGCCATGGTCTTCTTCTCGTGGAAGATGACCTCATGCATCTCATGAAAAAGATGGGCCAACATAAACTGACCCCACCCAAAGATCTCAGGTGCCTCAACCATCCTACGGAGCATGACACCCCATCCACACTCCAACCCATGCTCTCCCCTGTCAGGACATAGGAAGCAGCTCAAGAAAATACCCAACACGGATGCTAACCTATGTGTAGGTCCATAAGTATGCATCAGCTCATCCCAGCTGATGGCCCTGCCCCTCGGTAGCTCTCTCTCAAAAACAATGGATAGTGCCTCTCTCCCTAATCGAGGCACTGTATCATATACAACCCAAGCACCGTGAAAGGGATTCCTCAAGATCCTCCATATGTCCTCTGGTGTGATGGTCATCTCACCCATCGAAAAATGAAATGTGTTCATCTCCGAATGGAAATGCTCTACCATTGTAGTCAGTAAATCGTGATTCACCATCATGGCTGGAATCTGGCATAGTGAAGACAAACCCAATCAGGCAATGTGTGCTTGATCTGCATCATCCAAACTTCGCAATAACTCTCCATAGGGCGGATAATGAGATTTAAATGATACGTCTCCAAATATCTCCTGCACACACAACAAAAAAAACAAAAAAATGACAAACAAACGATCAGTATCAAGTCAAATTGAAAAATCAAAACAAAATAAAATGCGATTTCTAAATGCGAAAATCACAAAACTGGCACAGAATTTTGCACGAGATTACTGAAATCTCGTGCAAAAACATATGGTTTCGCGCGAAATAGTTCTCTCTTTGTGCGAAGAAACTCAACTTCGCACGAAAATAGATCTCCTCATGCGAAGATAGACCATCTCGCATGAAAAAAAGAGGTTCTTGCGCGAACCAGGAATTGCCTCGTGCGAAGAATCTCCACCTTCGCGTGAAGCCAAAATTGCCTCGCGCGAGGATATTCCGGATGCGCGCGAAGAAATAGCACATCCTGTTTCTTCGCGCGAATCAAGAATATCTTCGCGCAAGAAGAGATCAATCTCACGCGAAGAAAGAATTGAACATCCTAAAACATGCTAAAAACATGCATAAATGAACTCAAAATGCGTGTAATCGAAAGTACGAAGATGGGAGATCGATGACTCACCGGTGGTTCGTAGTCTGCTAGCTGGCTATGTCATCTAGAGCACTCAAAATGATGATATCTCAAGTTCACTACCATGTCTATATCAGAGCTTCAAATCACTAAAAGACAAAAGCACAAATGAATTGAAAATGACCCTTCAAGCCATTATATAGGTGTTGACCAAATTTTTCAAAGTGCTCAGATTTACGCAAAAATTGCACCCTTGGCTAATTGGACCATCCTAAATCCATTTTTGGGATCAAATTCGAAATTTGACACACCCAAGAACCTTAAAAATGCATTTTAAAATTTTAGGGACCGATGTGATCGAACGCTTGTGCAATCAAAATCTTTCTGATACTTTATGATTCTTGGAATCCTTTCAACTTTACATTCTCCATATTTTCAAAATTCATTTTGAAAATAGTCAACTTAAATCAGCTTTACATGATATACTGCTTCAAATCATATTTTTGGTGTGTCATCTTTCGATTTTGCTCCCGAGGGGGCATGATGATTACATCATTAAATACTTATTGCTCGGGGCATTTAGTTCCCATCTTATGTCCTAGTCACTTGGGGCATCTCATCACTTGGGGCTTTTTGTTCCCTTCTATCTGACATCTCTGCCATCTATCTTATCTTTTCATCAATTGATCAACCTTATAACAACTCTTCTCAGAGTTCGATGGACAGGTATTGGGACAGTCTAAACCCCGACTCCTGAGGATCAAACCTCGTTCTGGGGATGATTCTATGACTCATGATGAGACCTTGTTATCTTTTATCAATTTCGGGTATCTAGGTGTTCTATCTGGATCCTTGAAGGTTAAACTCCGTTCTAGAGATAATCTTCTAAATACTATCAATTTCAGGTATCTAGGTGTTTTATCTGGATCCTTGAAGGTTAAGCTTTGTTTTGGGGATAATCTTCTAAATGCTATCAATTTTGGGTATCTAGGTGTTCTATCTGGATCCTTGAAGGTTAAGCTTTGTTCTGGAGATAACTTTCTAAATGCTATTAATTTCAGGTATCTAGGTGTTCTATCTGGATCCTTGAAGGTTAAGCTTCGTTCTGGAGATAATCTTCTAAATGCTATCAATCTCAGGTATCTAGACATTCTGTGTAGATCCTTAAAGATTACGCTTCGTTCTGAAGATAGTCTTTTAAATGCTATCGATCTTAGGTATCTAAGTGCTCTGCTTGAATTCCTTAGGATTAAGCTCTGCTCTAGAGATGGTCCTTAAAAAACTTATCAATTGGTCTCCGTGTCATCACATTCGGAACCAATCTCATGTTTGCATCATGCTTTCTAATTATCTTTGAATTGAACGTGTTGCTCGCACATTCATTCAAAGAGGGGCAAAATGTAATACCCCAAAATTGGCTCATTTCCATTATACCAATTCTAGTCTATTTCTGATAATTTCAAAATCCTATTCTAATAGGAAATTCTCATTCTGGTATTCGCTACTTGACTTAATTATCAGATGTAGAAAAACCCTAATCTACATTCATCATATTTCTTATTTAATTCCTATAGTACGTACTCATATTAGTTACATTAAACCTACTTGATTAATATTTAATTTAATTATTAAGTATTTATACTTTAATTAAATTAAATTATATCCTAAGGCTAATGTACTATGGAATTAAATTTATTTAATTTAATAAATACGCCTATCTTAATTAATTAAATGTAATTATTTAATTAAATGGGAAAGGTATTTCTAATTAATTAAAAGAAATTATTTAATTAAATGGAGTACTTACTTCTAAATAATTAAACAAAGTTATTTAATTAAATGGGAAGACATTCCTAATTAATTAAATAAAGTTATTTAATTAAAAAAAAGTCTCTCTAATTAATTAAAGATTATTTAATTAAATAGAAAAAGTAATTATGAGAGCATATTTCATTTTATTAAATTAAATATCTCAACAAAATCTCTCTTCAGTTCAAAAAGGGGAATTTCCAATTCACTATTGATAAAAAATGAGTTAACACAGTTAACTCCTTTTTCTACTCAAATTAAAACAGTTAACTCCTTATTTATCTCAAATTAAGTCTGTTAACTCCCTTTAATTTGGGAATCTCCCTTTATGACTGAAACTCATCTTCAATCCTAATCGTTGATCTGAATCGATCTCAACCGTTAATGGATTCTAGGAAACTCTATTTAAGAGACCCTCATCTCTTCATTTGGGGAGGATGAATTGATTTGCTATCGAATTGCTGTTGAAATTCATGCTCATATTTACTTACATTTCTTGCATACATTCTCATGTTTTAGTTTAATCTCATTTTAGTTTAATCATGCATATGCTTAATCTAGTTTGCTTCATTTGTTCTTAGATTACATTGCATCTTTCATTTCTTAGATTACTCTGTATACTCATTCTTAGCTTAATTCCATTGTCAAATCTTTCGTTCTTAGAGGGTTTGGTTGCCTACACCTTGATTATGAGGATATTAACAGGCAAAATCCCTTTAGATAGAAGGCAATAGGTCGCTTTGCAGGGCAAATTTTGGATGAACAATTCAATGTTCATTATGCGATGAATTCGCAAATAAGGACCATGTTGAAGTGTGTGTGTTAGCATAGGCCGCATTTTCACGCATACAATATGTTGTCATAGAATGTGTCGAAGGAGGTCATAGGTCACCCTATAACCCACTTTGACCTAGATCAATGATTCTAATTTATCCCTAGGGGTCCTAGGACCCCTAAGAACACATGTCATGGAATGGGTTGAAAGGGTTCATAGGGCATATGAACTATTCCAATATGTCCCTAGGGATCCTAAGATCTCTTAGAACATATGTCATTATGTAATAGGTTGAAATGGGTCACAGGTCACCCTATGACCCCCTTCGATGCATTTGAATGATTCTAATACATATGTCATCATGGAATGTGTCGAAGAGGGTCATAGGTCACCGTATGACCCCCTTTAACTTATATGAATGATTCTAATATGTGCCTAGGGGTCCTAGGACCCCTAGGGATGTATGTCATCATGTAATGGGTTGAAAGGGGTCATAGGTCACCCTATCACCCCCTTTGGCCCATATGAATGATTCTAATAGTTTCGAGACATATGTCACCATGGAATGTGTCAGAGGGGGTCATAGGGTGACCTATGACCCCCTTTAACCCATATGAACAATTATAATATGTTGCTAGGGGTCCAACGACCCCTAGGGACATATGTTGTCATGTAATGATACATATGAATGATTCTAATATGTCCCTAGGGGACATATGTCATTATAGAATGTGTTGAAGGGGGTCATAGGTCACCTTAAGACCCTCTTCAACCCATATGAACAGTTCTAATATGTCATCATGTAATGAGTGGAAGCAGGTCATAGGTCACCATATGATCCCCTTCGACCCATATGAATGATTTTAATATGTCCTTAGGGGTCCTAGGGCCCCTAGCGACATATGTCGCCATGTAATGGGTCGAAGAGGGTCATAGGTCATCCTATTACCTATGACCCCTTTTGATCCGTATGAATGATTCTAATATGTCCATAGGTGTCGTAGGACCCCTAGGGACAAATTTCATCATGGTATGGGTTGAAAGTGGTCATAGGTCACCCTATGACCCCCTTCAACCCATATGAATGATTCTAATATGTCCCTTAGGGAATTAGGGCCTCTAGGGACATGTGTCATCATGGAATGTGTCAAAGGGAGTCATGTGTAATGAGTGGAAGGGGGTCATTGGTCACCATATGATCCCCTTTGACCCATATGAATGATTCTAATATGTCCCTAGGGGTCCTAAGACCCCTAGTGACATATGTCACCATGTAATGGGTCGAAGAGGATGACCTATGACCCCCTTCGACCCATATGAATGATTCTAATATGTCCATAAGTGTCCTAGGACCCCTAGGGACAAATGTCATCATGGAATGGGTGGAAAGTGGTCATAGGTCACCCTATGATCCCCATCAACCCATATGAATGATTCTAATATGTCCCTTGGGGAATTAGGACCCCTAGGGACATGTGTCATCGTGAAATGTGTCGAAAGGAGTCATGGTCATCATGTAATGAGTGAAAGGGGGTCATAGGTCACTATATGATCCCCTTTGACCCATATGAATGATTCTAATATGTCCTTGGGGGTCTTAAGACCCCTAGTAACATATATCACTATGTAATGGGTTGAAGAGGGACCCCCTTTGACCCATATGAATGATTCTAATATGTCCTTAGGTGTCCTAGGGGCCCTAGGGACAAATTAGAATCATGGAATGGGTCGAAAGTGCTCATAGGTCACCCTATGACCCCCTTCAACCCATATGAATGATTCTAATATGTCCCTTGGGAAATTAGGAACCCTAGGGACATGTGTCATTGTGGAATGTTTCAAAAAGAGTCATAGGTCACCTTGTGACCCCCTTCAACCCATATGAATGACTCTAATATATCCCTCCAGGTCCTAGGACCCATAGTGACATATGTCATGATGGAATGTGTCGAAGGGGGTCCTAGGTCACCCTACGACCCCCTTCGACTCATATGAATGATTCTAATATGTCCTTATGGATCCTAGGACCTGTAGGGACATATGTCATTATGGAATAGGTGAAAAGGGGTCATAGGTCAGCCTATGACCCCCTTCGATCCATATGAACGATTCTAATATGTCCTTAGGGGTCTTAGGACCCCTAGGGACATATGTCATCATGTAATGTGTCAAAGGTCATGTAATGGGTCAAACCCTATGACCACCTTCTACCCATATTAATGATTCTAATATGTCCCTAAGGGTTCTAGGACCCCTATAGACAAATTAGAATCATTAATATGGGTCGGTGACCTATGACCCCCTTCAAGCCACATGAATTATTCTAATATGTCCCTAAGGGTCCAAGGACCCCTAGGGAAATATGTCATCATGGAATGTGTCAAAAGGACCTATGACCCCCTTTGACCCATATGAATGATTCTAATATGTGACCCCTAGGGACATATGCCATCATGGAATGGATCGAAGGGGGTCATAGGTCACCCTATGACCCCCTTCGACCATATGAATGATTCTAATATGTCCCTAGGGGTCCTAGGACCGCTAGGGACATATGTCGTCATGGAATGAGTCAAAGGGTGTCATAGGTCACCATATGACCCCCTTCGATCCATATAAATGATTCTAATATATGTCATCATGGAATGGGTCAAAGGGGGTTGTAGGCCACCCTATGACCCCCTTCAACCCATATGAACATATTTCATCATGGAATGTGTTGAAGGGGTTATAGCTCACCCTATGACCACCTTCGACCCATATGAATGATTCTAATATGTCCCTAAGGGTCCTAGGACCCCTATGGGTATATGTCATCATATGACCCCTTCCAATCCATATAAATGATTCTAATATGTCCCTAGGGGTCCTAGGACCCCTACAAACTTATGTCATCATGAAATGTGTCAAAAGGGGTCATAGGATGACCTATCACCCCTTTCAACCCATATAAATGATTCTAATATGTCCCTAGGGTTCCTAGTACCCCTAGGGATATATATCATCATGGAATGTGTCAAAAGGGGTCATAGTTCATCCTATGACCTGCTCTGACCCATATAAATGATTATAATATGCCCCTAGGGTTTGTAAGACCCCTAGAGACATATGTCATCATGGAATGTGTCAAAAGGGGTCATAGTTCATCCTCTGATCCCTTTCGAACCATATAAACAATTATAATATGTCCCTAGGGCTCTTAGGACCCCTAGAGACATATGTCGTCATGGAATGTGTCGAAAGGGGTCATAGGTCATCTTGTGACCCCCTTCAACTCATATAAATGATTCTTATATGTTCATGTCATCATGGAATGTGTCGAAAGGAGTCGTAGGTCATCTTGTGACCCCTTTTGACCCATATAAATGATTCTAATAGAAATAATATAGTAAAAATAATAATAATTAAATATAAGAATCATATATATATATATATAATTATAATATTTATAGATTATAATAATAATAACATAATATATTATTATATATTAATAGATCATATATTATATAATATATAGATTATATATTATATAATATATAGATTATATATTATATCTTTACATATTTCATAAGTCATATTAGTCATATAACTCACAAATTCATTTTTTCCTCCAACTTTTTAGCCACTAGTATCAGATATTCGATTTGATATCCGATATCCGATATGAAATCGGATATCTCATCTTAGATCAGATATCCAATAAGTCTTGGGCCTTACTTTCTAGGTTTGGTACCTGGATAGATGAAAATAAGTTAGAGAGGATTTTGAAGTGCTTTTAGATGTCTTCAAACTCTATTTTTTTCACATTGCCACTTTTTAGCACACCATGATCCTGCACATACCCCTATGGGAGCACAAAAAGAAGACAAGAATGAGAAGCTTATACGGGCTATTTCAAAACTCAAAGGGAACAAAACATGCATAAATTGTAACACACTAGGTTCATAGTACATGTACACCAATCTTTAGACCTTTGTCTATTCAACTTGTAGCAGCATACATCAAGAGTTTACTTATCGCATGAAATCATAATTAATGTGCAAGTTTACTACCACAGAAGTGGATGCTTTGAATGCAAGCAGTAATAATATGGGCTTGGCTCCCTTATGAGAATAAATGACCTCCACTTCAGGTGTATAATTACAATTCATTCTTGGACTCGAGCTATCTTAGTGTTGACATTGGATGAGAAATGATTGATAAAATGCACAAGAGGTATATGTGATGGAAGTGAAAAATCACAATCATAGTGCTCTACACAATAATATCTTAATGTGAACTCATCACTAAACTTGAGCCCAAACATTAGTAAGATATAAATCACATGTCATTGTTATCATTTTCAATAATGGTGGTGTCTATGGTAGAGATAGAGGAAATGTAGAAGATATTGAAGGGCCATACAAGGATAATTCCACACCAACCTCATTTATTCTAGGAGTAGCATACCACACTGTGATGGAAGCTTTTGGTGGAAAAGGTTATCTAGTTGGCACCTCTCACAAACTTTAGACTACTTTATATGAGGCTTTCATGAAAAGAAAACTAGCTATCATCAATTTTACAATAGATCCTTATGTAAGTGGTAAAAGTGGAAAGATGCTATGAAATATTTGGCGAGATAATAATACTAGTGCTATAGGTAATTAGTATTTTGAATCTATATATGGAAGTGAATACATTAAAAATCCATGTAAACTAGTTGACAAGATGGGTCAAAAATATGTCATGCAAAGTACACATACCCACCCAATCTAAAGCTCTTCATAATTCAATATCAAGCAATTTAGCAACATTTGAATGTTTATCATGAATACTGAAAGAGAGAAACTTGATCTTTATAAATGTCATAGACAGACCACATCGCACATTGATCCTTATAATGATTTAGAATTAAATAATGACAGGTGTCTAAGTAAAAGTTTGGAAATTAAACATTACAATTACTAGGTTTATTAAAAATTCAAGATTATAAACACATCTCCCGCATATTTTTTCTAGGTTTCCTTAGACCTCTATTCGAAATATGAAAGATTATGTATTATACTATAGCTTTAATGACATGTGTAATTAGAAATTATTATCTAATATTCAATTAGCAATCCACCATTACACCTATGAGAGATTGGAAATATTAAAAAGGTAAAGGAAGATCAACCACCATCCAAGAATCAATTATTTGAACTGATAGGTGTCACTGGCAAAGGAAGGTTACAGGGATTGAAAGAAGATTTCCAAAATTCTATAAAAGGAGGAAGACAAAATTTTGAGGCATTCCATTCTTTTTCTTCTTCCGAACTACAAACTATGTGCTACAACAAGGAGGGAAAATTTTCCAATTTATTCCATTTTCTTGAGAGATTGTGAGAGGTAGAGTATGGGTTGACTTTCTTATTTTTCTAAACTCTGTGTTAGAGATAAGAATAAGATTTTGATTGTTAATGTAATTGTGAAAGGAGTTTCTATTTTTCTTTAAATAGTGGTTTGGTTGTAATGTATAAAAGAGTCTTTGTGGTCTTTTACATTTAGGGAAGGAAGACTGGAGGTTAATCACATCACATCTTCGATCATGATATATTTTCCTTCCACTAATCATGATCTTTGCATCATTTTTGGTTTTCTCTAAAATGCATTCTAATGTCACTATTTCCTTATTACACTATCATTTCAAAATATCTTTTGAACCTCCAATTTTTAATTCTCTCAAGAGGATGGACAATATATTTTCATTTCCATTATGTAGTGCAACATACAACAAATGAACCTTGTGTCATATGCTGCTCTTTGTTTTTCTTTCCTTTTTAGCATTTGGTTTTCCACATCTAATTTGTGTTTATAGGTAGATTCTTGTAATCCTTTTGTGCTTTATATTTAAAAGCCTCCATAATTCATTGTATCTCTTACATGTGGAGCTATACCCGATAAAATTTAGAGGAAGGTTATCAATCCAATGATAACTTGTCTAATTGTTGGTGTCGATTAGTCTTCTCACTTGGGCATTCAAGGTTATATTTGCATGCATTTTCTTAGAGGACAATCTATTCACTAATAGATTTTTGGCAACTCCGCTGGGGATTCAAATGGAGATCATTGTCTAACATTTGTTGCCTTAGTTTTATGGTTATCTCTATATGCAGGAGATTGGTGACTCTACATTACAAACCTATTGACTCTTTGATTTTGAAGTTTTAGTTTATATTATGGTTACAGTTGTAACTCAGCCATAGGGGGCTCATATTAGAACATTTTCCTTGGCTCGATATTCAACCTTACTAAAAAGATCATGGGAATACCTCCCCAAGTTTCATGGAGACAAAACACAAGATCTAACTGATCACATCAAGGCAATTACTATTGCATGTAGGATTCTTGGTGTGTAGGAAGAAGGTGTGTTCATTAGGTTGTTTGTTCAAAGCCTTGTTGGAAAAGTTGTAGAATGGTTTTAGAATTTATAGGATAGATGTATTAGAACTTGGGATGATCTGAAGGAGAGATTCCTTGAGAGGTTTCAACCCACAATTGATTCCTATCAATTGTTGGTAAATCTTTTTCAAGTTTAGATGAAAGAGGGTGAATCTATAAGGTATTTTATTGATAGATTTAACTAGAGTGTTGGTAAAATTCCTCTAGCCCACTGACCTATTAAAATTAATCAGGTATGCTTCTTTATTGGTGCTATGGATGTTGAAGTCAAATTTTGGTTACAACACCTTGGAGTGTAAAATTTGGTAGACGCGCAAAAGGAAGCATTCAAGTTGGATGATGCCTTGATTCTTAGTGGTATGAAATCTATAAAGACTCCACCAATGAAAGAGTACCTTTGTGGATATTAACACTACATTGATGGGGAAGCTACAAAGAAGAAGCACGTTCTAAATGAAACCATATCCACTCCCAATGTTCGTCTTTTTCAAAATCTAACAGTTTTTACTGATGAAGATTTCCAAGAACCCTTGTTGGCTAAAGATAATTCTTTGATGATAGGATCCTACTACCCACATGTTGAAAATGATGAGGAGTGTGTTGCTCAATCAAATAAGCTAATGGCCAGCCTAAATGTACCAGTTGCAAAGGAAGGACTTGTTGCATATGATTCAAATAAAGGGGTATCAATGGCTGTCCTTTTTATGAAACATGGAAGATTTTCTTTTGAAATTTCTAATGCCCTCTCTGTTATTTATTTAGATCAGCATGATATGGTGTATTAGCAAGAGCAAAAACTAGCAGATAGTGAAGAAGGGTATGATACTTCTCTCTCTAAATCTTTCTCATACATACCATAGCAAGAGGAATGCTTACAATCTAAAGTAGTGATGAAGGAGGGAGATCTACCAGAGAATATGGTGGGTCAAGCTATGCACTCATTGATTTTGTTAACAAGCACTAATGGTAAAAGGTCTTCACAAGTTATAACATCCATAAACCTTGATGAAGTAGAATTGCAAAATATGGTAAAACATTTCATTTCTACCATGTCCCAACAAACACAAGTGGAATGGGAGGCATGCCATTTTTATGATGAATTTGTTATTCCAAAAAAGAAAGAGTTCCTATAGCACATGGTTGTTGAATCTATCTTTGCAATAGTCATAAGATTTCTACTAATTTTGGTGCATTCTGCATATCAGTCATTATCCTACATAGGCATGTATTTCTCTAAACTAGTCACTGGGTTTCCATGAGTGAATGAATGCATTCTTAGAGGTATGGGTTGCTAGCCTTTATTTTTGTAAATAAGTTTTTGTTGTGTGTAGTTTAGCTTTTCCTTCTTTAGCTTGTTGTTGCTTTGTGCTTGCTAGTAGTTTAGGTTTTTTGTTGGTTGGCTTTACCTTGCTCCCCTTTAGCCACTTTGCAAGGAACTCCCAATTTTCTCTTTTTTGTGGCTCTATTTGCCCAATGGATAAGGCACTTGTCTTTTTCCAAAGATTGCTAGAGTTCTCTACTTTTGCATCAAAATCAATCTTGCAGTTAGAGCACCTATTGGTACCCAATATGGACATAGTTTTAAAATTTTTAATCTGTGTTTTTGAACCACATTGAACATAGGTTCAAATTAGTTTGAAATGGTTTAGTAGTTCAAATGATCAATCCTACAAGTTTAGCATAAGCAAAACTCAGAATGTTCCTATGATTTTAGAATGTAATGATTCAAATGCTCAAAGTTCAACACCACAAAATGTAGCTCTTGGTTGGAAGGTATAAGTCCAAAAGCCCAATGGTTTAGAGATCAAAGTTTCTAAGTTCAATTGTTGGGTTACAAATTCAAGGTTCAATACAATGCAGTAGTTCAAAATACTAATTTAAAAGTCTAGAATTCATGGTTTGGGTTCAAAGTTAAAAGCTCATTTTAGGAACATTGATTGAGTTTTCATATATAGGCCCATGGATTTCATATTCTATTCTAGAAGTTCATATTGTGAAGTTTATAATGGTCTCATTCCACATTCAAGTTTTAGATTTTATTCAAAAGTTGTAACATGTTTATTCAGATGCTCATAGGTTCAGGATTCTCTAACTTTGAATTCATAATGGCTCAAGATAATTCTAGAAAAGCATATGGTCAATCTCTATAACACATAAAGCCTACCATCACAATATCTAGAAGCATGAACTAATGGGTGTTATTCAGAAGTGTGGTATTGTATATTAGATGTCTTTATATTATGCCTTCTAGTCTAGAGAAGTTAAAATTTCACATGTACACGATGCATAATATTTTAGAACATTGAAGTCCAAGGGTATTCATGCAATATTAGTTACATATCACTAAGATTGAAAGGATAGCCTTTTATGAAGAAAGATTGCAAGAGTATATATATGTCTCCATGTATTGCTATGAACATGGGATAACCAGTAGCCTCCATCATCATAGTAACCACTGTGTATGGCTGGAGGGTTATATAGAAACATTTAAAATTATAGAATGAAATAGCTATGGATACATGTATCAGGTCATGGCAAGCACACCCACTAATTGAGAATAATGCACATCAGGCTAAGGAAGACCAATAATCCCATGGGCTCTGAAGGTGACTATGAAGAAATGGCATGACCCACGGCATTCTCCCATGCACCATATGGAAACCAAGTTTCTTTTAAACATTGGCAGCATCACATACATGATCAAGCCATAATAAATGAAGAAATGGCTATGGGAGCACGAAAAGAAGACAAGAATGAAAATCTTATATAGGCTATTTCAAAACTCAAAGGGAACAAAACATGCATAAATTACAACACACTGGGTCCACAATATGTGTGCACCAATCTTTGCACCTTTTTTTGTTCAACTTGTAGCGGCATACATTGGGAGTTTACCTATCACATGAAATACATATTAATGTGCAAGTTTATTGTCATAGAACTGGATGCTTTGAATGCAAGCGATAATCATATGGGCTCAACTCCCTTATGAGAAGAAATGACCTCCAATTTGGGGGTATAATTGCTATTCATTCTCAGACTTGAGCTATCTTAGTGTTGACATTGCATGAGAAATGACTAATAGAATGCACAAGAGGTATATGCAATGGAAGTGAAAAGTCATGATCCTAGTGCTCTATGCAATAATATCTTAATGTGCACTCATCACCAAACTCGAGCCCAGATATTAGTAAGATATAAATCACCTGTCATTATTATCATTTTCAATAATGGTGGTGTCTATGGTAGAGATAGAAGAAATGTAGAAGATGTTGAAGGGCCATTCAAGGATGATCCTACACCAACTTCATTTGTTCCAGAAGCAACATAACATACTATGATGGAAGCTATTAGTGGAAAAGGCTATCTAGTTGGCACCTCTTAGGAGCTTTAGTCTACTCTAGATGAGGCTTTCATGAAAAGAAAACTAGCTATCATCGATGTTACAATAGATCCTTATGTAGGTGTTGAAAGTGGAAAGATGCTATGAAATATTTGGCAAGATAATAATACCAGTGCCATAGGTAATTAGTGTTTTGAATCCATACACATTAGTGAATACATTAAAGACCCATGTAAACTAGTTGACAAAATGGGTCACAAATATGTCATGCAGAGTACTCATACACACCTAGTCTAAAGCTCTTCATAATGCAATATCAAGAAATTTAGCAACATTTGAATGTTTATCATGAATACTGAAAGAGAGAAACCCAATCTCTATAAATGTCATAGACAAAGCACATGGCACATTGATCCTTATAATGATTCAAAATTAAATAATGACAAGTGTCTAAGTAAAAGTTTGGAAAGGAGAAAATGAAATTATAATTTTTTATTAAACATTATAATTATTAGGATTATTAAAGATTCAAGATTATAAACACATCTCCCACATAATATTTCTAGGTGTCCTTAGACCTCTATTTAGAATATGAAAGATTATGTATTATACTATAGCTTTAATGGCATATGTCATTAGAAATTGCTATCTAATATTCAACTAGGAACCAAGAATTACAATTATGAGAGAATGGAAATATTAATAAGGTAAAGGAAGATCAACCACCGTCCATGAATTAGTTATTTGAATTGACAGGTGTCATCGAAAAAGGAAGGTTACAAAGATTGAAAGAAGATTTCCAGAATTCTATAAAAGGAGGAAGACAAAATTCAGAGGATTCCATTCTTTTTCTTCTTCCAAACTGCAGACTATGTGCTACAACAAGGAGGGAAAATTTTCCAATTTATTCCATTTTCTTGAGAGATTGTGAAAGGTAAAGCATGGGCTAACTTTCTTATTTTTCTGAATTGTGTGTTCAAGATAAGAATAAGATTTTGATTGTTATTGTAATTGTGAAAAGAGTTTTTATTTTCCTTTAAATAGTCTTTTGGTTGTAATGTGTAAAAGATTCTTTGTTGTCTTTTATGTTCAAGGAAGGGATACTGGAGGTTAATCATATCGCATCTTTGATTATGATGTATTTTCCTTCCACTGATCATGATCTTTGTGTCATTTTTAATTTTCTCTGAAATGCATTCTAATGTCACTATTTCCTTGTTACACTATCATTTCAATATATCTTTTGAAGCTCTAATTTTTAATTCTCTTAAGAGGATGGAAGATATATTTTTGTTTCCATTATGTAATGTAGCATATAGTAAATGAACCTTGTGTCATCTACTACTCTTTGTTTTTCTTTCCTTTTTAGCTTTTGGTTTTCTACATCTACTTTGTGTTTACAGATAGATGCTTGTAATCCTTTTGTGTTTTTTTGGTTAAAAGCATCCATAACTAATTCATTGTATATCTTATACATGGAGCTGTACCTGATAAAATTTAGAGGAAGGTTATCAATCCAATGATAACCTATCCAACTATTGGTGTTGATTAGTATTCTCACTTGGTTATTTAGGGTTATATTTGCACACATTTTCTTAGAGGACAATCTATTCACTAACAAACACTTTCTTGCATTGGCTTGGAAGAACATAGGTCTCATCTTCAACTAGCTCAAATGACCTTTTTTTAATCACTATAAATCCATTATCATGTTCAATAACAATTGTATCATGATCATTTTTTATTCAGCTATAGCATGTACCATTTGATGACAAATAGAACTAATTTGAATGAATTAAAGTCACACTCAAATATATCATCAAAAATGCCATAGTATCAATTTTCAGATTATTGAGGATGTATGTCAATTCTAGATCACAAAGACTACACTTATCCTAGAATGACAAGTTTTCTTCATTTCATTTAACTTTTTTATGTGAAATTTATAGCCATGGTAGTACATAGCTTTGTGATGTTTGACCTACAATTATTCAAACATGTCAAGACTATTTACATCAATCTATGAGTTGATATTAAACTTATGGTTCATGATTAGTAATCTTTTGTGTACCTTGGTATCTCTTAAGCTATATGCTAGATCAAGTACTATTGGCATAATATTGGGATCTCCATTATGATGAGTTTCTTTAACCAATGATGCAAAACTATCCCATATTAATGAGCGACCATTTTCTTGAGACTTTTCAATGCATGCTGTCATCCAATCAAGATTGTTTGCAATATAAAAATATAGTGCATCCCACTCACAACTAACTATAAAGAAAACAATTAGATTATTTAGAAATGGCTTATATTGATGATGGATAAGAACTAATTAACTAAAAAAATAACTTATAATTACCTCTCACTCTCCTCAATCTAACTTTGTCCCATGAGGTACCCCCCTTTTAATTTGTTAATAGAGTTTGGATTCCAAATGTGATCTACATTGATATTGCTATAAACTTTGGAAGATACTCGCTAATGTACACAATGGTCTAGTATACCATATATCTCTGTACCATAGAACCCTTAGGACATGCTCCTTTTTGAACCAAGCCCTTCATAAATTTTAAGTGTCTCTCAACCACCTACATTGGCCTAGTTTTTTTAGGTCCACACAATTCAATTTCTTCAACTTGATGTACGAGGTAGTGTTCTTGAGCATTGAAAAAGGTTGAAGGAAAACACTTTTTCATTTCATGCATAAGCTATGAAATTTTCTCTTCTAATATTTTATATCTTTTTTATCAATTTCTTTAGATGATAACCACCTAAAAGAGATTCAACATGCAAGAACATATAAATGAGATTTTTGATAAAATTATACAAATCTAAGAAAAAACACTTCTAACCTCATGTATTTTCCAAATTCATATATAACTTGTTTAATACTACTGTCAAATTAGTGTGGAAGGGATAGAGGTAGGGTATACTACAACCATTAAAAAATGATCATTTGAATATATTTTTAAATAATGCAATAGGTAGTACATTAAATTTTACAAATATATTGTAAGATATAGAACATGACTTACCTTAATGAAGGTATGTCAATCATGTATTTTCAACCTTGGCCCAAAATCACCTTTCTTTGATACAAGAGTGCTTATATTTGCAGCAAATCTTGTGAATTTTTTTTTTTTAATGACTTCTTTCTATGCATCACTTTGTTTCTTCATTAATAACCAAGGAAGGGCACTCATATTTATGAGGTCTCCATTGTTATTTGATTCAATAAAATCTTTCAATGCATGATTGGATTCATGAATGTCAATAGTATTTTTGACATTTTTTTCTCTATCACACCTTCCACACAATATTTTCCATAGTGTCTCTATTACATTTTTTCCAATATGCATAGCATCAAACAAATGCAAGATGCGGAGATCCTTGTAGTATAGTAACATACTAGATTGAGTAGAATAACTTTTGATTTCTCTAGAAAGTTGGTCATTGATGCCTTGAAAATCTTCAAAAGTGTCAGTTACATCATTACTAAATATAAGACAATATCAAAATATAAATTTCAAACTTTCAACCAAAAACTAGGCATTACCTCGATGATTTAGTTGATCATATTCCAACTTCCATAGATGAGGTTTCATTCTTCATGGATTTGATGTTGTCTCTTATTTTCCATTAAAAAAATATTTTTCAATAATTTAATGCTTATGATTATTGTGGAGAAAGTGCCTAAACTCATCGAACACCTATTTTCCTAAACTTCTTGAATGACGAGATTTCATCTTCGGACCACAAACTAGAGATGCAAATGTTCCCTTTGTCTAAAGATCTAAAAGATCATGTACAATTGGATAATCTACAATTATCATACACAACTTAAGCATACAACAATAAGTTTTAAGCATTGTAATAGACCAAAAATATGTGACCTTAACAATATAACATACTACAAAAATGAGTTAGCCCAGGGCCATCATGAGAATAGTCCATACAAGCATTGCATGGAATTGAAATTTTCATTGTCCTATTGGTCTAGAGATGTATACTTAGTGACACCATTCCATAACTTCAATGACTCATCAATTAGGGGCTCAATATATATATTCATATCTTTAACTTGGTAGTTACCTTGTAATTGAATGAACAAAAATATTACATAATTTTTATGACCATTTTTATGCACTATTTATAAATTAATTTAGATAACTATTAAATGAAAAAATCCCTCGCACAATCATTGAAAACATTATGTGTTCCCTCTTTATGGGCATCCAAGGAGGAACGTTATTGTTAATAACAAAAATAGGCCATACTAAGTAAATAGATCTCATATCTCCAAATATATTAACATCATTTGTTGCCAATAAAAGCTTGAGATTATGAAGTTCTTCTTTAAAGTGTGACCATGTTTCTTCTATCTCATTAAATGTAAAACCATCAGCGGCCATTTGCATAATGTCATCTTAACTTCTATTGCGTGAATGGTAATCCATAAATTGTGCCAAGCTAGTGCATCTGAATAATTGTTGAAGAAATGGAATAATAGGAATGTACCAAAGAACCTTGTGAGGAACCTTTTTTGTTATTTTATGTGACCAATATCTATTAATATGACAATTAGAGTATTCTATTAGAAATTCATATTGTTTATGATATAAAATGTGATCATTGGGACATGAATGTATTGTCTAATACTTCATTCCAATTTGATTCATAATGGTAGATAATTCTTGGTATGAACAAGACAAAAAATTTGATGGTGGTAACAAAAACTCACCTATTAGCCTACAAAAACAAATATGTATTCTTAATATAATGAATAGTAATGGTACGCTAACATTGAAGATGACAAAAATGGTATACCTTAGCATACATGACATTGGTACATTGGATAAAGCATTCATAACCTTCAAGTTCACCAACAACACTATGGTAGAGAGAAGAGTTATTTGGGAGCCTTTGTATAGGGGCTTGTATGCCTTCTCAAGTAAAAGTATATCAAGACCATCTTCATCATCATTATCAAATGTGCTAGTACCATCATTGTGAGTATCTTCATCACCTATGCCAATACCATCTTCTTCAATCATGTCCTCTAGCACATTATCATCTTCTTCCATGGGAGTGTTATCCTCAACTTGGATATTCACACCTCCATGTTCCTCTAGTAGGAAATCCACATCTAGTAATGGATGAAAATCATGGCCCCCTTCAACATGACCATGTTGCCTATAATGACTCTGTGTTGTTGTGATTAGAATTCTTTTATTATTTAAGCCCTTACACTTTTTGCAAGGACAATTACATTTATCAGCTTTTCTTCAAATCTGAGACCACAATGTAGCAATTGTCTGGTTATTTTTTTCTAGTTTCATATTTTCAGGTGTGGTCTTTCTTCACAAGAAAATATATCTAGAAAAATATTGGACATGTTGTACTTAATGTTTATATCTACACATATGGTTTTGAAAGAAAATTTTGATGTAACTAATATGTATATCTACAAAAATATTAGACATGTTGTACTTAATGTTTATATATACACATATGATTTTGAAATAAAAAATTGATGTAACTAATGTGTATATCTAAAAAAATATTGAACATGTTGTACTTAATGTTTATATCTTCACGTATTGTTTTGAAAGAAAAATTTGGTGTAACTAATGTATATATCTGCAAAAAACATTGAACATGTTGTACTTAGTGTTTATATCTGCACATATAGTTTTGAAAGAAAAATTTGGTGTAACTAATGTGTATATCTGCAAAAAAATTGGGCATATTGTACTTAATGTTTATATCTACACATATGGTTTTGAATGAAATATTTGGTGTAACTAATGCATATATTTGCAAAATAATTGGACACATTGTACTTAATATTTACATCTACACATGATTTTGAAAGAAAAATTTGGTGTCATCAAGAGTTGAATTGTTCTATGAAAGTCCTAGTTTATTCATACTTGTCCAAAAATTGTAAACTTTCTATTTTATGTTTTGATTGATTGGTGCTCACATTAAAATTCAACCCTTTCCCTCTACATGGTTTAGTTTGTAACATAGATCTTTTGGACTAAGGTTTATTCTTAGCCATTGTTGAATCCATGTATTTAGCCTTCTTAATGGATGTCTCTAGAGAGTTAGGACTAAGAGCTTTTAAATCTATCCATAAATAGCACCATCAACCTCCTCTATATTATATAAGTGGCCAATATTGATAACTCTAAAAATCAGCAATGTAGGTGTCCACTAGACAACATTTTTCAAACTAAGCCAACTTCTTAAAATGATGTTTAGGGTCAAATTTCTCAATAAGCCTCTTAGTAAACTCTTCATAAGAGGTACTTTGATCATGTCCCATTATGATCATTTTGTGGTGCCACCAATCATGAGCAATAACAACCAAGTGTATAGAAATACATTTAAATGGCCTCATCTTCTAGCATGGGGATGAACCAGAAATAGGTATATATTTTTAGAACCCATGTTCTTGTCATTGTCTTGCTAGACACATCATAGTAGAAGATGATCAATTTTCCAACCCTTTCCTGCAAGTCACTTTCATATGGTCTTCAACTCTATAAATCAGTTAGAGGTCTTCATAATCTCTTAAAGATGTCTCAAGTTGGACCTACACTTGAATTTTTTGTTTTAGTCTTGCAAACTATTTTATGTAGGTTCATTTTCAACTTGTGGTTGGACTCTAGGAGAAATATAGACATGAGAGGTCTACTATTAGTTATTCTAGCATGTTGATTTGTAGTGTTGTCATTTAGTGCATTCATCCCCTTGGCCATTATTGCTAGAACTATTATTATTATTATTACTATTGATATTCTCCCCCAATGAGCCACCATATCCACTAATAGAGAAATGCATTGAATTTTTTATGTTGTCCCCTAACCAACATATTTACAATGTTCATTATAGGATCTTCTCCTGTGTCTATCACCCATATTCACTTCTCTCTATTCTATGACTACTAAAGGATTAAAATTACTTGTTTTTATCCTTGAAAATGGATATTGATGTGAACTATGTGCTCTAGAAATATTTTTCCCTTCTAGAACTTCTTGGGACTACCACTTTCTCTATTTCTACAAATATCTTTGCTCTCTTCCACTCAAAATAAACATAAGAAACCATGATAACCAACTCTTATACCATTGAAGTAACACTACTGGCCTATGCCAAAAATTTAAACCTTTCCCTGACATGTCTATATCCATTTACAATATGTATATGTATGAATGAACTCAAACTAGGGGCAAAAAATATTGAACCCATGTACTAAAAATGTAACCCAAATTGGCAACTTAGATGAAAATTTAAGCATAATTTAAATGCTCCATTTGAGTTGCAAAAAGCAACATTGAGGCTTCAAAATCCAAAATTAATCACCATGATGTAACTAAAGTAAAAGGATGATGACAAGTGTCAACTCACAAACTTACCAAAAGTTAACATGCTCTCCAATGCAGGGACTCAAGCAGTACCATAGGTCTTGTTATAACATGAAATCAACTTGCCTATATGCATAATAAGAATGCCTAGACTATCTTGTGTCATCTTGGACACTTATTGACCTTTGGTATTCTTGTCCTTGGTATTTGACCACCTTATTCAAGAGCAAGGGCCCCTACACCACTTAGTAGAGATCAAAAGTTTGTTGTTCCTAAAGATACATGGATCACCATCATTATTCCAATGAATGGTGGACACAAATAGGACAATGCTACCCTTTGATCATGGGTCACACTTATGTGCCTATGCTAATAGCAAATGGATAATTTAGGGTAAGAACTCAAACTCTTTAAAACATCTATCAACACCTCCATCACCTTCCACCCTCCAAGATCTTTATTGACACCATATCCCCATAAGCTTCCAAAAGGCTTAACTCTTAGCCAACTAAGTTATTTCAACCATTAATAGGTTCTACATACTATGGTGGGTTTCAAAATGCCAATACAAACTCTTACTATGAGACTCTCTCTTATAACCTACCTTGGAATGTATGGTAAGTACTCAAACTCTAAAAACATCTATCAATACTAAAAATAGAATTAGATGTCCATTATTGAATTCTTTCAAATTCCAAAACCTTAGGTTCTAACTAGTTCCTCAAGGCATATCACTCAAAGACCCTAGTCTATGCTATTTGACATACAACCCTCACTCAAGCTACAACTCTCAAAAATCTCAAATAACTCTACCAAATTAACTTGAATACTTCATTACCTTATTAAGATCTTTCAAACTATTGGTCTTTGAGATCTCAATGATTGAGGAGATCTTTAAATAGTTAAACACTTATATTGCTGAGAGTTTCCTTGCCAACCAGCATGACTAGTTCCTATACTCCAATAGACCACCTTTCCTTATCTCTCAAATGGTTCTTTAGTAACTTTTGATTGAAAGAAACCCTTAAACCTTCATGCAGCTCCTTCACTTACCACTACCACATCCATGAATTGCTAATTCGTTGTGTTATTCTTTGTAATAGCAATAATTGCTCATTCATGGCATTTCCATCACAAGACACCAAGATATTGTGCTTGAACTCATCAAAAGGAAAACCAAACAACCAGAAAGATCCTTTCAATCTTCCCAACATTGTACAATGATAATATGAAATTATTTATTTCAAAAATACATGTAACTTTTTGCAATCTATGTTATTCCCTGTGGTTAGCCAAAACCATGAATATAGCGTACTTTTCCATAACAGTGATGTTAGTTATATATAAATGTTGCATCCACCTTGAGCCACACCTTCAATAACTTTCATAAAGAATTTTAATAATCATCAAAACCATAAGATCGTAAGGAACAACATACTACTATAATAAAATACCTAAGCATGCAGATTTTACTATCTAAGAAACAAATACAACAAATTATTCTCATAATCCATGCTATTAGGAAAACATGCAACGATGATAAAGATAGTCACATCAATGTCATATGTAAGGGAACTTCAAAAAATATTACAACCACAACTCTAAAGATAATATGTGAAGGAAGCATTCAAGCATAAATTGTACTCTAATAGATTGCAATGAGTGTAGGATTTTCACAAAATGGATTTTATAGAAAGCCTTACAAGATTTTATAAAATCTCCTCAACCTTTACCAATATTCTCCCAATCTGTGCTCAAATTAGTTCTTTGGAATTGGTCATGATTGTCCATCAAAACATAAATAACAATGAAATTTGATTAGATATTATAGTTGGAAGTGCACTAGTAAACATGTTGGTAAAATGGGGAAGCATGTGCAAGGCATGTAAACTATTTGAAAAATGCCTCAATGATATGTAGTCTCATCAATTGAGATGATTGTAGGATATGCACAGAATGGATTTTCTCAAAAAGCCTTAGAAACTTCTAAGCATATGCAATTGGCAGGGGGTAAAGCAAGACTCCATAACCTTTTCTAGCCTCCTCCCAACCTATGCCAAAATGGGGCCTTTAGAACATGCATGAATTGCCATCAAAGATTTTGAAAAATTCTTTTGGTCAAACATCACAATTATCGACATTCTGATAGACATGTATGTAAAATTCGAAAGGATACAAAGGTCATCTAAATTGTTTGACATAATACTTGAAAGGGATGTGATCTAATCGAATACAATGATTGTAAGATATGCACAATATGGGTTTTTTAAAAAGGGTACACAAAATTAGAAACATTTAATCAAATGCTATTGACATATTTAATGCCATATTTCACAACCTTTCTATCATCCTAATAGTTTATGAAAAAATGAATACCTTAGGATTGGACATGGATATCCATCAAAGTATAACCAAGTGTGGATATTTCTTAGATTTTATAACTATAAAATCCCTAATTGACTTGTACAAAAATTGTGGAAATGTGATCAAAGCATGAAGTGTTCGGTAGACTGCCAAAAAAATTTCATCTCATAGAACACCACAGTTGCAGGATATGCACAAAATAGATCTCTTGAGAAGGCATTATATACCTTTAAACAAATGCTATTGGTAGATGTAAAGTCTGACTCTACAACCTTTTCCAGTATCCTACTAGCATTGTGGAAATTGTTAGATTTTATGCCTATAAAATTCCTAATTGACTTGTATGGAAATTGTGGAAACATGCTCAAATCATGGAGTGTTTGATAGACTGCCAAATAAAGGTGTCATCTCATAGAATACCACGGTTGTAGGATACACATATCTTTAAGCAAATGTTGTTGGAAAATGTAAAGTCTGATTCTACAACCTTTTCCAGCATCCTACTAGCCTGTGCAAAATTAGAAGCTTTATAATAGAGTATATAAATACATCAATCTATAAAAAGTGGATTTTCCCATAATGTTTTTGTTACCAATATCTTGCTAGAAATGTGTGAAAAATGTAGATACATACACATGGCATGTGAACTTCTTGACAAAATACTTCAAAAATATGTCAGCCAATGGAATGCCATTGTTACAAGATATGCATAGAATGAATTTTTATATGATGCTTTCAAACTCTATGAAAAATTGAAACATTAACGAACATACTCTTACCATGCAATCTTCACATGGGTTTTGTTTACATGTAGTCACACGGGTTTAGTGGATGAAGGCTTTAAATACTTCAATAGCATGACTGACTCTTATTGCATTATGCCTAAAACCAAGTACTATGCATGCATCCTTGAACTCCTTAGCCAAGATGGCTATCTTTAGGAAACTCTAAACTTTATCATCAAAATGCCAATGGACATGTTTCCTCAATGTGGAAATTACATAAGAATATATAGTTGGGATAATTAATAGAAAGTCTTCTTTTTGAGAAGGATTTGAGAATGTCATAACTTATGTTCTTTTGTCAAACTTGAATGTAGAAATAGGTAGATTGAAAGAAGCTCATACAAAGAGGAGATTGATGAATGATATAGAAATTAAAAGATACCTACAAATTGAAGAATGTATGACATTTGAGTGAACAAGAAAAGGGTAGAATTATACCACCAAGTTTATTATAAAGAAAATCAAATTAGTAAATATAATAGAAATTTCCTAATAGGGAGGAATGATAGTGGCTGATGTTTTTGCATCCTAAGTGATGTGAGAAAACAAAGTTGGCATAGGCTCTTAGATATACCATTGTAGTAGTTCAAGAAATCACATGTGTTAATAGAGACCACAGGATTGGCATGATTGTCGTAGGATATGCCAAACCACTTGTGTAATAGTTTATTCCATTTACCATTGTACTCATTAAGATGGACTCATTGAAGGTAACTTTGAAGTGAAGTGGAACATGGGATGCATGGGAAGGACATCTACTAGAGGATAATGGATCAAATACAAGATTAGGGAAGAACAGAATAAAAACTAATGATGAGCATAAATGAGATGGAGATGGCCATGGGGAAGTATATAGTTTCTTATTTTCTTTTTGGGTTAGAAATGCTCTTCTTAATATTCATGCCTTTTTTAAGATAGACACAAAGTGGGTTTTTTGAAAAGGCTTTACAAGGTTTTAATCAAATGAAACTAGTTGGGGCAAAGCCAAACTCCTCAACCTATGCAAGCATTCTCCTAGCCTCTGTTCAAATTAGAGCTTTAGAAAATGATGCAGTCATCCATCAAAACATAATTAAATATGGAATATATTTAGATATCATAGTGGAAAGTGAGCTTAAAATGTAGAATCATGCACAAAGCATGTTGATTATTTGATGGAATTCTTCAATAAAATGTACTCTTTTGGACTTTGACAAATGCAAAATATGCACAAATTACATTTTTCAAAATGCATTGGAAACTTTTAAGCAAATGCCAACCTATTCCCAACTATGTTGTATTGGAAGCTCTAGAAAAAGGAATAAACCTCCATCATGACATGTTTGTAAGAAGATTTCTGTAAGATGTCACATTTTTCAACACCCTAATAGACATGTATAAAAAATGTGGAATGATACACAATTCATGTGAAATATTTGAAAAACATTTTTAGAGGGATTTGGTTTCATGGAATTCAATGATTGTAAAATATGTATCTAGAATGGGTTCATTGAAAAGGATATAGAAACCTTTCATCGAATGCTACTGGTGGATGTAATCCTATACTTTACAACCTTTTTGAGCATCCTAATAGCCTATGCAAAATGGAAGCTTAAAACTAGATATGGACCTCTATCAAAGCACAATCAAAAGTGTATTTTTGTCAGATGTTGTAACTATAAATTCCTTGATAGACATGTATGCAAAAAGTGGAAGAAAACTCAAAGCGTGTGAAATGTTTAACAAACTTCCTTAAAGAGATGCCATCAAATTCAAAGCAAGTGAAATGTTTGACAAACTTCAATAAAGAGATGCCATCTCATGGAATGTCATTGTTGCAAGCTATGCACAAAATGGGTCTTAGAAAATATTGTTTATAGATGTTAATGCAAGCTTTAGAACCTTCATCAACATCTTACTAGCCAACTAAAAATGAGATCTTTCAAGTATGGATACACATCGATTCATTAAAAAAATGGATTTATTTAAAAATGTTGTAGTTACTAATGTCTTGATAGGCATGTATGCAAAATGTGGAAACATACATAGGGCATGTGGACTATTTGACTAAAAATACCTCAAAAAGATGGCATATCATGGAATGCCATGGATACAGGAAATAGATAAAATAGGTTTTGTAATAATGCTCCCAAACTCTTTGAAAAATGAAGCACTCTAGAACATATCTTTACCATGTCAGCTTCACACTTCTTTTATTTGCATGTAGCCATCCAGGTCTACTGGATGAGGGCTATACATACTTCAATATCATGAGTACCTCCTATTGCATTGTGCTAAAAACCAATCACTATGTGTTCTTAGTCAAAATTCTCAATGGAGCTCAAAATCTTGAGGAAACTTGGAATTTTATCATCAAAGTACCAAAAAACTTACAACCATTATGTGGGCATAATTCCTTAGTATTTTCATATTACATAAGCAAAAAACAAGCAATGGGAAATAAAATGACATTCAGAGAGCTTCTAGTATGGCTAAAGAAGCTAGAGCTCATAAGCATAGATGAGTTGGTTTGAGTTGTGGGTTTTTCTTTCCATAGATTCTGAATTTGATCTTCTTCTAGAAGGTTTGCTTATGAGCTATGCCATTTTGAACCCCAACTTACTAATATGTAAGATCAAAATAAAATAGGTTGAATGACTAGACTAAAACACATATGCTCTACATATAGAAAAAGAGGAAAAAAAAACCCACCACCACCGAGAAACAAACTTAGGCTGAAAATTTAACTCAAACCTACATTGGAATTCACATTTGTAGTATCCTCTAGTGAGAAATGTTTAACACAAATGTTCTCTTCTCATGACTCAAAGGTAGGCACTCTATAAGGGCTAAATATTAATGCTTGGTTTTATGGGAACTACAATATCCACAATATATTTGTTGGTTTTATGGAGAAGAATTTACCATAACCAATTACATTGAATGACAACCATATATTGTGTATAAAGGATTGAATATGAATGATTGTTTTTTTTCTAACCTTAGAGTTATGGAAAGTAAGGTGCCATCCAAGTAGTGGTTGCTACAAAAGTGCTATTCATATAAGGCAAAAAATTCGAAAACATATATTGCTCTCTTACAACTCCTTTTTGATAAAATAGGATTGATCGGAGAAAATTTTGTAACTTTATCACCCACTCTTCTTGCTATGAGTATAGTAATGTCACAATTTCTATTTATTTTCCAAATACCAGTTAAATGTACAATGGCTATTATTAAAAAATTATCAATCAAAACATGCACTACATAAATATTTCAATTTTTTCAGTATTATCATACATATTAAAATTACATTAGATCTCAGAAAAATGCTTTAAGTGTAACTTGTACCATTTTTATTCTCCTAGTAGAGGATTGTTGTGTTATACCATAATGAAGAAAAACTATATGAAAACAATAAGCAACATCTTCAAATGGGATACAAACTTTATCTAAAGTGCACATTAAAGATCTTTGTTTAAACAAATAGTATTATTAATTTTAGTTAATATTAAACACCCCTTATCATAAACACATTAGTATAGTTAACTTTACACTATTGCAAATTTAAAAGATATGTAGAGATTAAAAACCAATTGGATAGGAATGGCTCAAGTGAATACTCAGGCATCTTGCTCTTCTACCAGAGCTTTACCAACTAGAAGTTTTTTTGTCAACTCAGGTACCAATTTAATGCAAGAGCATCTTGGTTTTTCTTGACAACTACTCTGGAGTTCATGGGAGAAGGCTTGGTAGTTTCTTTCAAAGGTGTGTAGACTAGTATTTGGTCAAAGGACTGGTGCTCGGCATGCTTTGGAGCTCGACATGGTTGGGGAGCTTGGCATGGTCTTTGGAGCTTTGCATGGTCTAGGAACTTAGCATGGTCTATGGGACTTGGCATGGTCTGGGAGCTCAACATGATATTTGGTTGCTCAGCATGGTCTATGGAGCTCAGCCTTTCTTAGGAATTTGGTGTCTATTTTAGGCCATGTAACTAATTTTGCACACTGAGTTACAGGATGAAAATTTTAGGTATTGAAAAGGGCCTGCAGTACTAAGTACAATTCAAAGAACGATTTCTAATTCAATTGGATCTAGGAGATATTGCGATTTTACTCAGATATCAATTTTGGGCATTTAATTGCTATTGCAAGTCAACTTGTGGTATTTGATTTATGTATTTGTATTTAGTTTGTGTTTTGGGCTGACTTGTGGCTTAGATTGGTATAATTAGGGGTTGTGATGAAGCTTTTAGTCATGATTCATCAATTGTGGACAAGAAGAGGTGGTAGTGGAGAAAATTTGGAGAAGAGCTAGGAGTTGCAGCTTGGAAAACAAGGAGATTGCTTGGTGGGCTTACGAGCACAAGTTGAGATCTTCCTTGGGGGTTTCTATTAGAGTGTAGATCTATATTAGCTAGGGTTTGACATGGAACTTGAGGGATATTGCAAAACTATTACTTGTTTTTTTAGCCATAACCAAGAAGGCCCTACAACTTGGCACATTCCATGTAATCAACTATATTTTATGAATGTATTATTGTAATTTGGTATAAGATCTTGCATTTTTGCTTCTTGCTATTGTGTTTTCATTGTGTGGTTATTTGTTGGGGGTTAGGACATCTCCTTTAGGGATTCTCCTCCCTTGCACTGGATCAAGTGGTATCAGAGTGAAGGTTGTTTCTGAGTGTGTAGATAGATCGTCGAAGCTAAGGTAGTTTGCACTAGGACTTGGGTTGGAGAAATAGATTTGATTTGATCTTGATCTGGTGGTAGATTTTCTTTTAGGAGTCATAGATCTCTTGGTTGTGAGGTGGTAGATCATGGTTCTGACTTACAATTATAGAGGACTTATAGATGGATCAATGGATGCAAAGATGTAAGATTGATCTTGTTGAGGCATGATCATAGAGAGTTTGTGGATTACAGATCCCTAGTCCTAGACTTGTGATGTGGTTCCTGATTGTTCATGCAAGGTTGTAGGTTGCGATCTAATTTGTAAACAATTCAAGGTTATCACAAGGAGCATGGGTAGGATTTGTTGCAAAGGTTTTACGAAGATCTTGGGAGATGGGTCCGGGAGGATTGGACCCTGAGATGATTGTGAATCTCTGTAATGTGGTGGAGAGAAAATTTTCTAAGATGTCTACTTTGTTTGAAGGTAGTTTGACTAATCAAAATAAGAAGGTGGTTGATCAATTTGAAACTAGTTTAGATGATCAAGATAAGGATAAGATGAGGAAGGAATTCCATAGATGTTTGTGGAATTGGAGTCTACCAATCTGGACAAGAGTTGTCTGGCTAGTTAAGAGACTTGTTTGTGAGAGACGATGGCATACCAAGGTTGAGTTTGGTTTTGTTGATCAGATTGTGGAGTCTAATATAGAACTTGTAGAGAAACTAGAGTTTGTTATTGAAGATATTCCTATCCTTGTTGATGTTGGAACAAAGGTTGGTTTTCATGATCAATTAGCTAAGTCTAACATGGAAATTGCAGAGCTATCAGTTATGGATGATTCAGTTGCTATTGGTGGTGAGTTATGTATTATAGAGCATCCTTTTGTGAGAAATGAGATTTTTGGTGTTGTGAGTTTGGCATGTGTTGATGGAGATCCACATGTTACTACTAATGTGGAGTTTGTTGCTGTTGATGTAGTATTTGTTGTTGCTAGTGTGGATTCACTATTTGCTAATGTGGATGAAGGTTTTTTGTTGAAGCATTATGTTCAATTTATTCTTAGGTGTGAGCATGCTGATAGGATGGTTGAGATTATGGTGTTTGACATAATGATGTAGGTGTGGATGATGTGCAAATTGGTTTTCTTGTCCCTATTGGAGTGGAAGCCTTTGGTAAAGATGAAGTTGGTTGTTGATCTTTCTTTGGGCATTAAAGTGTAGGACACACTTTTCTATTTACCTAGGGAATATAATGTAGGAGCATCTTGGGTTTTCTTGGTAACTACTTTGGAGTTCATTGGAGAAGGCTTGAAAGTTGCTTTCAAGGGTGTTTGGATTAGTATTTGGTCAAAGAAGGATTGGTGCTCAGCATGCTTTGGAGCTTAGCATGGTCAAGGAGCTTGGAATGGTCTATGGGACTCAACATTGTCTTTGGAGCTCAGCATGGTCTAGGAGCTTGGCATGGTCTTTGGAGCTTGGCATGGTTTGGCAGCTCGGCATGGTCTTTGGTTGCTCGACATGGTCTATGGAGCTTGGCCTTTTTTAGGAATTTGATTCCTATTGCAGGCCATGTAACTAATTTTGCACAATGACTTAGAGGATGCAAATTTCAAGGATTGAAGAGGGCCTAGATTGATAACTATGGTTTGAAGCATGAGTTCTAATTCAATCGGAGCTAGAAGATATCATGATTTTACTTGGATATTGATTTTGGTCATTTAATTGGTGTTGTAGGCTGACTTGTGGCATTTAATTTATGTATTTGTATTTAGTTTGTGTTCTGGGCCGACTTGTGGCTTAGATTGGTATAAGTAGGTGTTGTGGGGAAGTATTTAGTAATGATTCATCCATTGTAGAGAAGAGGAGGTGGTAGAGGAGCAAATTTGGAGAAGAGCTAGTAGTTGCAGCTTGAAAAACAAGGAGATTGCTTGGTGGACTTGTGAGCACAAGTTGAGATCTTCCTTGGGGGTTTCTACCAGAGTGTGGATCTAGACTAGCTAGGGTTTGATTTGGATCTTGAGGGATCTTGTAGAACTGTTACTTGCTTTGTATTTGAACATAACCAGGAAAACCTTACAACCTAGCACATTGCATGTAATTAGTTATATTTTATGAATATATTATTGTAATTTGGTATCAGATCTTGCATTTTTGCTTATTGCTATTGTGTTTCCATTGCATGTTTATTTGTTGGGGGCTAGGACATCTCCTTTGGAGATTCTCCTAGCTTGCACTACATCACAATTTTAGAGTACAGAAGAAATGTATGATCATTAGTGGTAGAGGCATTACTGTGTTTAGGATTTGGTCTTTGGAAGATCTATTAAAATTTTTGGATCAAACAATACACTTGTTTATGCCTTGTTCATATTGCCCCTTTTGAAATTCTACTAAAGATTTCAAATTGGATAGAACACTTTAAGTTTCTTTTCAAATCTCCATTATCATAAAAGCTCTCATTCTTGTTCGTCTTTGTCCAAAAGCTATTAAAGATTACAACTTAGCTAGCAGAACTTATGCTTTAATGAGCTCTCTTTTATGACACTTGTTCACATTCACTCTCCTCTTTGTCAAAAATAGATTTTGGGTATTCAAATAAATGGGAAGCATTCAAACACCCAAACAAATCTATGGAGTCCATTTTTTCCATCTTAATATTGTCTCCTCTCCCTAATAAAACAATCACAAAAATATATGTAAAATACAATGGGAAAAGTTATAGAGGCTGTAGTTTTCAAAATGATGGGTCATTGCAGAAGTCATCATGTTCCATTTCTGGCAATGCCAGTGGAAATATCTTGTAGTACAAGCATTTAGTATGTTTTATAAATGATTCTTCATCAGTTTCTTGGGTATTTAGAAATGGAGTGGCCCATCCTTAACTGACTAAACTAGGAAGAATGGTAGGGCATTACATAAAAAGTGGAATGGTAGTAGCAGTCAATGCTCAAGAACAACTTCTTATACCTCTACATTGGAACAAAAGAAGGATGGGCCAACTAGAGAGAAAACATCAAACCCTATAGCCTTGGATGGGTAGTTATTAATAAATTAATGTTCCCTTCAACCATCTAAATCATGAGTATATATTGATGAATGCTCAGTCCAAATTACAATTTAGAAAATTAGGGGAAGCGATTGGTGCATTAACTAAACTTTTCATTTATACCTATCCCCAAATAGAATATTGGCAACCAGATGGACCAAAATCTTTCGTTGACACTCCCCTATTGAGTCAACTTCCCTAGTCCTCCCTACAAATTTTCAACCGCAAATGAAGATCTCGAGAGTGAATTGAAGTCAAATATTGAGCTCTCTATTTTTAGTAATTACAACATAGAACTATCATGGGCATTATCTCTAACATAACTTTGGCAGATATTAAATCCAAAATATAATAGCATTAATCAACCATGATATATCTCAAATGCTGCCCAATATTGATGATTGTAGCCCACAAATCTTACACCAAACAAACATAAAGAGATAGGTAAATTGGTGTAGGTAGAAATGCAATCTATCATTAGGAGAAAAACTATGATTCAAACTCAAAATGAAGTCATTTCAAACTCAAAATGTAGTCATTTCTTGTCCTGCTCAAAATGCAAACATCTTACCTCAAATGGCTCCACGCATCCAACCAACTCCTCCGCCAAAAAATGTGATTGTTAGGCTTTTATTCTTTTTTGCTATTGACCTAATTTGGTCAAAATTTCTACCAAATTAGGGTTTTCCAATTTGGTCAATATTTTGACCAAATTAGGCAAAAAAAACATTCATAGGCCAATATGGCCTTTGGTCGAAATGTTAGGTCAAAAATTAGGGGGAAATTTACTAGTTTTTGCTGCATTTTGTCCACATTGCCAACACAAATTTGAAGGATATGGAATTCTCGATGAAGAAACTACTCACTACATTGGATGAAAGTAGGATGTCAACTATGTGCACAAGTTACACCTCAAGACATTGCTTTTTACTAAAAATAAATAGCCAATCCAATGCTTCATTGACAACATGTTGATTGACCAATTCATCCCATGACTCTGCAACATCAAGTATGAGGAATAAATGCAGCAGAAATCCAATATTGTATTCACACTTAGAGAGCTTTGCATTGAAGGCACTTTTACACTAACCCAAGCCAATGCAATTATGCATGTCAATCTGGTTCAGACCATTCAAATAGGTCAAGAAGTAAGCTAAACAATACATTGAAGGAAGAATTAGAAATAAGAATTATTTGAAAAATGTTTAATATGTAAGAAACAACTATGTAACATGATTCTTTTGCTAATATTCCAGGATAAACAAGAATAATTAAACTGCAGACTACCTCATCAGAAGAACCTCCATCAAAAAATGCTTTGAAGCTTGGGAAACTAGATTGCTATATTCCTAATATGCTTAGAGACAATAGTCTACTAATAGCTTAGGTTAATACTATAGCAAACATTACTATAATATCTATAGACAGGCTTATTTATGAAAAAAAATGCACTTCCAATGATGACTATTGGATTGGCTATGACACTATAAAAATCTTATTTTCAGACATGTTTTTGAATGGTTACTCAGGGTTCATTTCTTTCTAATCCCCTATAAGATCAAACCTATAAAATTATTTTATATGTTGTGAAGTAGATTCGAAAATGAGATAACTATAAGAAATAATAAATCTTAACAACAGAAGAATTATTTTCAGCAATATTTAGTTTGGGTAACCTAAGAAACAATTCAATCTTATAAAAGAAAAATGTAATTACTGTTCCTAATTTATGAGTTCTCTTTTCCACCAATATGATCTTAATGTTATTTTACTTCTTGTGTATTATTCTGGTCACCAGCTCTAAAATGAATTTCAATAATCTCCGATTGACTCTGCACACTTGTTCTGTTGTACTGGGACGAGAAGTCGTTATGTTGTTTTTGAAGGTGTGTATGTGACACGTATGTTTGGAGTTACCTGAGTTTAGAGGGCACGCGTCTTCTCAGGATTAGTTTCACCGTGGAGAATATGATTTTTCCTATGGCGAGGAAAAAGATGCATCCCTAATATGTTAATTTGATATGCATCCCAAATGACTATCACATTGAACAAATGACACCTAAACGTGAAATAAAAGTCATAGGGAAAAAAATAGAAGATGATTTGGACAGCTTGAACAAGATCTATGAGTCGGTCTCTCAAATTCAGTAAATCAGTGATTTTCCTGTGTATGAGAAGTTGAGTTGATGGGGAGCACTCTCTTCTTCTCCATGTAGTTTGAATTTGAATTGTCTATTTTTGCGTAGAACTCACTGGAAAATTTATGATTCTTAGGATAAACAATTTTATCCCAGAAATTTTGTACCTTATTTTTCCTTAGCCTGAACAGAAAATATAAATCTCAAAAGCTTTATATGGACTAGAATGTCAAAGGCACTTGAAATTGTGAAGAATTTTCCCATCGTTTGACTACATACAATGACAATATAATTAAGTTAATGTCTCAAAACTTTTGGCCACAGGAATGACATTGAAATGAAGTCTTTACATGTCAAGTTTTGCAGCAAGCTACCAGACACCCACTTCTTTGTCTTTTTCAAGTATATCATTTAGTTAATTGATTTTCAAAATGTACAAAAGCGAGGCTATTTCATTCCACTAAGATTTAGAATAGAATTAATATACTTCTAATTAATCTCGAGGTACCCTTGAGTTTTATCTCCAATGAATCTTATTAAGGCTCTGTTCTACGCTTTCATCATCTTAGTTATTTATCATTTTAACTTAACAATGAACATGTATGATTCAAAATTATTATGATTGGTAAATACTGATGTAGAATTTTTATTTTTTCTTTTTCTTTTTTTTTTGGTTTAGACTGCAGGAATCGGTGCAACACGGCCCCCCTATAAACTGCAGTGCGCCTGGTAAACTTTTTAACTTGACCAGTAGCGCTGGCGCGACACGCCCACCGGTACCACGTGATGTAGAAATTTTTACAATGGATATAAAATGTGGTTTTAGTGAAGTGTAGCTATTTAGCTTTGTATTATGTTCTTTGCATGCTGGATTTGTATGTATGTAGAAAGAGAATCAATTTTTGAAAGGTTTGGCACCTGAGTTCACTTCCACGACTTCCAAAAAGGATAGCTGATCTGATTTAATTTTTTCCTTAATGACTTTTCATTCCCATCATTTTTATTTACTTTACTTTCATATTAGACAATGTTATGGAGATGTAGTTTGCTAAATCATTTATTTCAAATTGAAAAATCGTTTAATGTCTGTCTTTGAGAGCAATGATCCTTAAGTAAAAATTGTGTTTTGGCATATGATATGATACATGTAGATAATAGCCTCAATAATTAGATCCCCATAGAAATAAGTTTGGAAAACCTACTAAGCAGGGCCGATACCAATGCTAAAAATATTTGCAAACTCCACTGGTTGTGCAGTCAGTTTTCTATATGTCTGAGCTATTTGTAATCTTATTTGAAGTCAATGTTATTCTGTTAACTTTACTGGTGAAAGCCATATGGATCTTTTGTCACTGATACTTTCTCCATTCTGCTCTTGAACATTTCAAGTTATTTGCAACAGTGGGGCACTTGTGGAGGTTCTATTCTCATTTCAAATCCTCAAACTTCACCACTCTCTAAATGTTAAAATCTTAGTGAGTACACACTTGGACTACAATTAGACCAATGTCGCCATGTTGGTGGTTGCTTTGACAGATTTAGAAGGCCAACCATTGTACAACATTGAAATAAATGACTACTTCTTTCCTTCTTTCTTTCAGATTTATTCTTATACTTTGGAGGCGAGGGAAAGTGAATGAAACCATTTGTATGTTTTTATATAGAACAAATCCAAACTACGGTCAGATAATTGGTGATGCTAACATATATATTATGCTCTCCACAGTGAGATTCAGTCCATGCTTCGATGCAAATAAAGCAATTAAAAGCATCGCTATCTGGATCACAATATTTTGGGAAACGCTCACGGGTTTCGTTGACTCAAACTGCTATTTTATCCTTTTAACTCCTCAAATTGTGTCTGCATTTTCCTCAATTGGGTACCCTTGTGTCTGTAGTATTGAACCATAACTGCCTGAAGTCTTCAAAGAACTAGTCTTTTAATCTATAACAGAAAATTACAATAATAACATTATAACTCAATGAACCAACCAAAAATACATAGTTAAAATTGAATCTTGCCTCCTTAAACATTAAAAAAGATTCTGATGAAACTAAATGACCATAATGTCCACAAGCTGAATCCTCCCTTTTATATAAAATAAATTCTAATGCACCATTAAACTCATAACAAAACAAATAATAAAATCAATTTTCTGAAGATCAAATAAGACATTACAGTGAAGATTTTTCAAAATTTTACGCTGTATGTGGACCATCTGATATGCAAGGCACTTAACCGGAAGTCATTTGCACTTTCAGGCCAGACAGAATCGTATTTCAGAATTTTCATTGGGGAACCGTCATTAATTTAATATAAAACTAAATTGCAACAATCTTCTCCAATATAATGGTCACATGATTAAGCCAAAATGGCCCCTTTCCTATGCCAGTTTTAGAATGCATTTTATAGAATGGAGGCAATTCTAATGACACATTTCCAAACCAAAATAAATAATTACATCTGCCGATTTTAAGTTAAATTAATCTAACCATATATATCATTAGAATCTTGAACAATTGCTGTTGAAAACAAAACTAAAGGCAATCTACAATATTAAAGTTGTTCTCAAATAAATTTGAAGAATGAGTACCTACCCTACCTAAAAATAAACAAATTTGAAGCTTTAAAATGAGGTAAACAACATTCTCTTCAATTAGAAAGGACAACAATGAAAACAATTGCTTGTATTCTTAACTACTAATACAATTTTAATTTTAATTAATTATAAAAATAAAATCATCTTTAAAAAATCTACACAAAGTTGATTCACTAAAACTTAAATGAATATTTCTTCAGAAAATATAATACAAGCACTAAAATTGTAATTGCAATTGTAAAATACAAAAAACAAACTAAGCTTCCGGTAGGAACTAGACACTTTGTGTCCTTATTTAATATTTGTTTCTATATTCACACCCATCAAATTTCCAATCAAGCGTAATATTTAGATCCTAAGTTTTCTAACATTATAAACATTCTCATCCAAGAGGAATCAATTAAATTCATATGGATCTTAACAAATATTTTAAACCACAAGGATTGGGAGTAGTTAAGGCAAATGTATATAAAGAAATCAGGAGTCCTAATGAGGATAAGAGAAGAAAAAGATCAAGGTGAACAAAGAATTTTAATCCTCTCCCTCTTGAGGAGATTCATCAACAAAGGAGAAGTCTAAACATGCATATTGCAAGAAATCAAGGCATGATGAACACCTATGTTACTCAAAACAAATTTTGGAGTGGAATCATTTTCCTAATAAGAATTAAACCTTTTTTTCTGCAGCAATTATATGAGGTCCATCTTCTTCTTCTTATTATTATTCCTTAAATTGATAAAAACATAAGGGGCAAAAACTTTTTGTTGTTGAAGATTCTAAGTTACAATAGTGGGCATCAATTCTAGATTCTCATATCATATAGATTTATCAAAGAGCATATTCTCATCATTCCAATATAGTTTATTACCACCTATCTTGATGGCTCAAAAAATATATAAATTTGTGTTTATGGGAAAGGCTCCATTGACATGAATGAGAAAATATTCAAATATGTTCCTATTGTGCCTTTATTGTCCACCAATATCCTCTCTATCTATCAAATTACACATGGTGGAGTAGGAAAAGAGTTTTAATTTCACACTAGATTTAATCACAATGTAATATTTCCATAGTAGAAATAATATTCTAGTTAGGGAAGTTGATCACAAGTCTTGAGTCTACACTTTCTCACACTTTGATCCTATTATTTTTTCAACCAATGTATGCATGATGACATCTAGTATGGACACTTTTAAGGAAATTCAATATGGTTATTGAAATTCAAAGTTTTTCATCTTCTAAGGTCTTAAATACATGTGTTAATATCCATCTCCTTCATATATTGTCAAAATTAATAGCACTAGCATTGCTATAGTTTATGTCTCTTGTGATTTAATGCAGCTAGATAATCCTTATCTTCTAAATATGACACCATTAGATGATCACTTAATATACATTACAAGTTTATTTGAATGGTCATTTAGGAGACATCATTTTCTACATTCATCTTCTCTTTTATGAAAACCATCCTTGTTCTTGTGAGAGAGGAGTTTGACCCTCTTGTTCATTCTCTATATGGTCTTTCTTTATAGTTTGACACGAGTATGGATACTTTTGAAAAAAACTTAGAGGGGTCTTATTTTTCTTCATAGGACATATCCTTTCTTTGAATGATTTCAAAGATTTCCTTCTTTACTAGTATGACCTAAAATTCCTAATTAATGGTCACAATTATTGACATCAACTTGGAGATATTTAAGAAGACTTCAAAGAAATCACAATTTATCCTACTTCCTGATGCAAGAGCATCTTGGGTGTAGGGTAAATTTTTCATCACCCAAAAATATTATATAGTTTTCCAATAAGGGTCATCTTTGTGTGTAGTTATTAGTTTTGAAAATTTACTAGTTTGATTAATTTATTTGTTTGAACTCATAACGTTCTAATTTCTTCCCTAGAGCTTCACTTTGATTATATCATCTTGCCAGTAAAGTTTCATTGCAAGATTAACCTTTTTTATAAGATATTGAAATTTGTTGGTTTTGGCAAAAGGGTAAAATACTTGAACTCAGTTTTTAAGTATTTAGAGGCACCAAGTGGAGGTCAAACCTCAAATCACCAGTGCTTCATGATTCATATTTGTAGAGTACTTACTGTCATTTATGAAATTGGGCTTTAATATCAAATCGATCAACGAGTTAATGATTGTGGCCTCCAAAAAATTCATGACATAGACTAGAAAAATAATTTCCTCCAAACACTTGTTTGAGCTCCAAAACTTGTTTGGTGCCTATTCCAATGTAAGAAAATATAAGTAATAATATTTTGGGGATGGTTAGCCTCAAGTTTTAGGGTTAGAATTTTGAGGATCTTCTAGGGTGGTTAAAATATTCCTATATAAAGAAGGTTGTAGGCTTACCTAGTGAAATTCTGATGGTTTATATGGTGTCTCTGGCTTGCAAATTATTATAATGAAAACATCCATATAGATGTAGCATGCCACATTTTTTAATATTATAATATCGTTTCAATGAAAATAATTGAAGACAAGTTTCATGTTCTTGCAATCATGTGATTCTTGTAGCTTGTTGTTTATTTCTCTTTTTTGTGTATGTGTTTGTGTTAATAAGGGAGTACCCTTCATCATTTCCCTCATCTTAATTTTGGAAATATAAATACATCCTCCATGCCATCTTGGTTTTGCTTCTTTCTATGGGCTAACAAGTAGAGGTATGGAATCATAATAGAATCCTAATTGCAATCATACTAGGGTTTTCTCTCGGGTTCAATCTTTTAAATTATTAAGTAGTGTCATGCTTTGTCATGAAACCCATAAGAACCATACTAAAATTTTATAAGTTTAGTGATTTTGTTTTCAGAAATAACCTAGTTTAGTTGTGAAGTTTTGATCTTAATGTTACTTGAGTATGGTCATATTAAGAATTTCCATGATGCAATAACTTTGAGTAAAGAATATAAGATGCTCCACTCACCATAATGCATGAATTTCCCTATTTTAGAGAGTAGCATGATATCATTTTTAATAGTAACTTACTTAGCTTGTTATGATTTAAAAGTTGGTTGTACATTGATAGTGTATGGAAGCTGAAGAGCTACTAAGTGATATAGTGGAAGGAATACATATCCAAGATAATTGAAACAATATATTTCCCAATCCACTTTATTACAAAAGATCCATTGTAAGATACAAAGATACTAAAAATGAATATTTAAAGAAACATAAAGAACATCATTATTTGATTCTCAAATTGATCAATCATTTTTAGACACACAGTTTCCTTACATAAATAATTTACCTATATTTGTTTTGTGTGCAGATAAAAAATAGTTATTCATTAAGGTTTTAGGCCTACCTAGAGTAGTTTGATGTAGTCCTATCGAGTTGAAGATGCAAACTTCCCTTTTTGACCAAGTGCTTATATAGGTATTTGATCTCTAGGCAATGGATCTCAAGCTTCCCAACATAACTCTCCTCTTCTTAAATTTTAGATTTCATATTCAATCTTATTTTAGTATTTGCAAACCCAAGTTCTCTCCTTCTTCCTAGATTTCTTCTACCATGGGAAGCTTATTAAATATACCTTTGTATGGTTGGAGGATTTGAGTCCATTCAACCATATGGTTACAAAGGATTGATTTAATAAATAATCCATTTATTAAATCAAACTAATTTTAACTTCTTGTGAGTATATTTTTTGTTTTGTTTAATTAATCTTAATTTCCATGCCTTAAGGGCTAGGCATCAATGAATACCAATAGCCTAATGGTTAAGACTAAAACCTCACTAATACTAGGTCTTGAGTTCAAATATCTTAGGCTAGCCTAGTTAGTTTTATTTTCTTTTATCACTTAAATTATATTTAACAAATGCATTATTTTAGGCATTATATCCCAAGGAATACTAATGAATCAAATGGTAACAAACTAAATGACTTTGTCCCAAGGACATAACACGTACAAATCTCCTACAAACTAGGCTAGAATTAGTTTTATCCCCCTCCCCCTTCTTTTTTTTTTCTTTTTTTTTAAAACTTTTATTTGTTACTTACTTATTAGTTCCGTCACCTAAACTATAGGATTGGGTAACTTTTTAAAACCAATTAATTTAGAGAACCAAATTACAGAATTGTTTTGGAGACTTTGATATGTTAGCAAGTTTAAGTTTTAACTTCTATTTGATAAAATAGAAAAAGACATTAATCTAATGATGCCATTACTAGAACTATGTGGTTTTTGCGCATCTATGGGTGCTAGCTGGCCATTTTCAGGAAATGCTCTTGTGAAGCCAATACCCTTGCCCTCAAAAAAGCCTCTGAGGCCCTCACCTTTAATCCCTTTGATGTGGATTTGCAAATCAATCTTGCCAAGCTTCACCACGACAAGAAAATTGCTAACAACTATGCTGCCCATGGAGCTCAAATCAAGGCCCATCTCCACTAGTTGGAGGTTGGCAATAAAGCATCGAAGGAGTTCTTTCAAGCTTTCTGGCCCCATCATACCAATGTTGGGATTAAAAAGATCAAACAGGGAATGGCTGTTCTGTCCAGTCTCCCTGACATCCTGCAAGCATTCGTTCATAATTATGAGAATATTTTTGCTTCCTAGGGAAATTTGGTTGCGCAGGAGGAGGCTCTCAGAAAGTGTATCTCTTAATGCAATCAGATTTCCACAATCCATGATTTATAATGTTGATTTTCTGGAATAGATTGTGTAGAGATTTTTCATCAACGTTTCGAATCACACTACGTGATCCATCATCAGGAAGAGAGAGCAAGAGATGTCAAATTATCTCTGTTACTCCAAACTGCCTTGTGGTCGAGCAATGTGCTTTCTGTGAGCAGCTTCTTTCCATAAGAGACCTTAAAGAGGCAGTTTACTCCATGGCAGATGACAAGTCTCCTAGGTGTGATGGCTTTCCCTATGAATTTTACAAACACCTCTGGGAACAAATGTGTCCTGACCTGCACAAAGTCTATCTCAAAGCATATCATACTAAAATTTTACGAGTGATAATAAATAAAGGGAATATCAAATTCATACCTAAAGCTAGTGATCCTGAGGACATCTGCAATTGGAGGCCCATTACCCTTTTGAATGTGTCTTATAAGATCATTGCCAAGGCACTCTCTCTCAAAATCAAGCACATGTTGCCTTTAATTGTGCGGCCTGAGCAAACTAGCTTCATCAAATCTAGATATATTCTTGTTGCCCGACCATAGAATTTGTTCCAATTCTATGAGCCATGGTTCGTATTTAAAACTTGCCTGGTTTTAAGCCTTAAATTGATCATTCTATCTGTGAAATCTGTGAATCTTTAAGTCTCCATGTCCCCGGCTTGTTAGCAATTCTGCACAGCACTTGAGATCATTGAAATCTAGCTTCTGAGCCTCAAGATGTAAAAGGTTAATGATTGCCGGCAAAAATGCGTATTTCTTAACCTTTAACTTATTAAAAGGTTAATGTTAACCATCAAAAATGTGTTTTTCTTAACCTCCAAATAAAAGGTTAATGTTAACCACCAAAAATACGTTTTTCTTAACCTCTCCTATAGGTTAATGATAGCATTCGAAAACACGCTTTTCCTAACCTAACCTCTCAAAAGGTTAATGAGAGCTACCAAAAACACATATTCATTAACCTCTTTGACATTGTTATTAACCTCTTTGTAGTTGAATACTCCAAAAGATGTTGAATACTCCAGCAGTCTTCTATGCCTACGTTGGGTAAAAATCCATGTGCCAATAAACAGTAGCACCAAAAGGAGCGATAGCAAGAGAAGCAGAGAAGCATTGTGCTTCACGGGTTATAATTGATAGGTGTTTATCAAACAAAGGGGAATTGTGTGCCAAGAGTTTACAATGTAACGTAGTTGTTGTGGATTGTAAAGTGCCAAAGTTTCTTAGAATTCACTTGAAACAATATTGAAGAATCCATGCCTTCCCTTATGAAGAGGCCATGGAATCTGCCTCTTTTATTTTGCCTGGTCGAATTCTTGCACACACTGCCAATGTTACAACTGTGAATGATCCATTGATTGGTAAGGTTGTAAACGAATCTCCCATGAGTGGGAAAACATCCAACAACTCAACCCCCAATACAGAAACTCCACAAAGTTTGCAAACTCATGCTCTGCTTCATTAGCTTAGACCAAGTATGCCTCATCTTCAGCTTAAATCTAATGAGTTTTTGGGAAGCTCCAAACCAGCCCAGGTCTTTCTGTACATCCGAAAGAGAGAGTGACTGTATTAGATGAAGCAGTAGATAGTAATGGTGTGCGGGAGAAGATTGTCGACATTCAAGACATGAACGGGGGAGTTCCTTCTGGTACTCAGGATTCCATGATCTCAAACCTACAGAAAGAGTTTGAGAAGGTTGCAGCAGAATTTGGCTAAAATATGGGCAGTCTTAGTCTCCCTGATACTGCCTAAATGACGCCTATAACTTTTGGTTCTAAAAAAAAATAGTGAATTTGAATTGTTTTGGCCTTTACGTTGAGAATAGTGGAATGAAAGGAGTGTACAAATTTTCTGAGAAAATGATCTAGCCTTCAGTCAAACAAACATAGGCAAGACATGTGAACTGAATAAGCATAAACAAAGGACCGATTGTTTTACCAAATGCTCGACCTTCCCCAATTAGCGGCATTCACTTGACAGGGGGTGACGCCGCATGCGAGTTGTTTGACACAATGCATTACCTTCAGTTTGTAATATGGAGGAGGAGGTAAATGTGGCGGTGATTGGATTTCCCGTGGAATCTCATCATCATTACCTTCTCAAGAGTCTTGTTGAAGAAGCCACGGGAATGTAGAGCTAGGGAGCCGTGCAGCATATCACCTTTTAAAGTTGGAGCCACAAAATGTTGCATCATATGTGAATACTGGCAAATATGTACCTTGCCCACTGGACCAATATGATGATATTGCTATGTGAAAGCTTCAAAGAGGAGGTTCAATGAATGTAGACATCACATTTTACAAATCTCATGACCCAAATATTCCAACACAATGCGGTATACTTATGGGATACAAGTAAGAGCATTACCTCTAAGCTATTGACTGTGGATAGCGATGTTGGTCCAATAACCAGTGTTAATTAAACACCCGATGGGAAAAATATTGCCACTGGATTGACTAGTTATGCTGTACGAATTTGGGACTCAACATATCATCAACAGTTGAGATCATTAAAAAGTCATCACGGCCGTGTAGGCTCACTCTCCTGAAATGACACTGTTCTTGCAACCGATAGTGAGGACATTAAAATAATAATTCATGATATCCGTATGGATAATTTCAATGTAAAGACATATAGAGGCCATGAGCAGAAATTTGGGTGGATTAAAGTGGTCCTTATCTGGCAGGCAACTTGCGAGTGGAGGCAACGATAACTTGCTTCATATCTAGGACACAAAAAAAAAAAAGTGTCGTCCTCTAATGGTAGAAATCGGTATCTTCACAGAATGGAGGGACATAATGATGCAGTTACAGCCTCGGCGTGATGCACTTTCCACCACAATCTTTTGGCATCTGGTGCAAGTCTTGCAAACCGATCAATTAAGTTGTGGGATAGTCTCAGTGGAGCGTGCCGAAGACAATTGACACCAACTCTTTAGTTTGTGCACGTGGGTATCACGACAATCAATTGGCTTTATGTAAATAATCATCCATGACAAAGATTGTAGAGCTCACTAGCCATACTTCAAGGGTGCCGCATCTTGCATAGAGTCCAGATTGGTCCTACTGTTGCATCAGCTGGAGTAGATGAAACACCAAGGCTTTGGAAAGTCTTTGGAACTCTCGATACCTCAAAGAATACCAAAACTAAATAGCCAAAAAGAAAACCACCTATTCTCCAGCCAAGAACAACTTTGGATCTTCTACGAGGACTCAGAGCACAGAAGTGAAAGAAACAATTACCTTCTTCAAATCAAATGTTCTTGCGAAGTGAAAATTTATCTTCTTCATTCAAGATTGTAGCATCACTATTTAGACTACTGTCAGTGCATGAGAAATTGATGTTGCGAAAGATTATTTCTTTGTCCATATTCAATATATCCAACTTGGTGATGATCATGAAGGAGTCTTATCAAGTAACACAACAAGTCAATGATTCAACCATCTGAAGACATGTTCCAAGCTATACTTTTCAATTAGTGGTCATTGTTATTTGAGGTTAATTTTGTTAAGGTTAATTAACCTCACCCAAATCACGTATTTGGGAGGTAGTTATTAACCTCAGAGAGGTAGTTATTAACCTCTATGTCTATATAAGGACACCTTTTGGCTTTGTAAAAAGGACTTTTTGGTTGGAAAAATAAGGGAATTCTATGCTGAAATTTTGACCTAGGGATAAATTTTGGAAAGTATGTACACTTTTCATCTCTGAATTGAAGAATCTCTATTGCTTTCTTGGTGCAAGAAAATAATGGAATGTGCGGTTTGAGTTCCCTCTTTTCGAATCTAAATTGTTTCAAATGTTGATTCTCTTGTAGTGAGCATTCTCACGGTATGGTGTAGATGTTTATGAATCTGTGGATCAGCGTTGTGCTAGTAATAGTTTTTCAAGCATAGATCTTGATCATTGTTATTAGCAATTTTAATTTAGTAGTTTGGGAAAGCCTTGAAGTCGTGTGGTGCATTCGTCATCATGAGCTTTCTCCCCCTTCAATTTTAATTTTATATCTATTTGAAAAGCTTCAAAATTATATCATATGAGGGAGCTGCCCCTCCAAACGCAGAGGAAGGCCGGATATTAAGGGCCTATCCAACTGTTGTGAACGATTTGCCACACACTCCGTTGGGAAAATTCTACTGTGACAAATCTGTTTACCAACAGATTTTTGGTGACTCCGCTGGGGAGACTGAATCAGAAAGATTGACAGTCGCCTATAATGAAGCACAATGGTGCTACCATGTGAGAATATTTTTCCAGTTCTCCAACCAAACCTCAGCTTCCAAGACAACCAGGAGGATATCATCTCAGACTTGAACACTCTAGCCTGGAGGTGTAGATGAAGTGGTCAACAATACCATCTGGTGAATCAAGTTCTCGAAGAAGAAGAAGAATTTGGGAAAATCTTGTGAAGAGCTCGTATTGGTCACAACGTTGTTGAAAGAGTAGTAGTCATTCCAAGAAGGAACAAGCAAAATCTTGGTCACATCCAAACTCAAGTAAATAAAAATCACTAACTCGGCCGATGAAGGTACCTTCCCTTGAATGAAGGTTGGCGACTCTATTTAGAAGATTGAATATTGGCAACTCTATCTGAGTTTCGAATTTAAAACATGGTTTGGTACAAGGGAAAAGTTGAAAGCAATAGTGATAGTGACAGTGATGATGAATACTTTTTATATCCTAAGAAATAGATTCCCGATGAACCTCTGCAAGTTGAATTCTTGAAGAATTTCTATGGCGGTAGGAGGTTAGATCCTAAAATGGTTCATCCCCACTTACTTCAAGTTTTTCAAAAGATCGAAGAAGATGATAGAAAAGAATATGGGTTTCTTTCTCATTATCAAGAATCCTTCTTGGAGAGAAATTCAACATATAAAGATAAAGAAGGCTTTACTGAAAAATGTCTTTCATCTAAATCAGTGATGAAGAATAATAAAAGTATCTCTCATGCGCCTCCACCTGAAAAAAATCGGATTTTTGATGATCCTACACAAGCTAGCTTTTTGAAGAGTTTCTATGGTGGACGGAAACTAGATCCAGGCGAGACTCATCCATCTTTGCTCCAAACATTGCAAAAGATTGAACAAGAAGATGGTAAAGATTATCAATTTTTCTCTCACAAGCCCAAATCATCCTTAGAAACAAGTTCTGCATGTAATTATAAAGAAGAGCTTGATAAGAAAAGTGATTCATGTCAATCGAAGATGGATAGTGGTGGTCAAAAAGGTGTCCCAATGCTTGCACCTATTGCTCATCAAAATCATATTTCTATTGATCCCAATCAGGTGGAATTCTTAAAAAGTTTCTACGGCAATGCACGCCTGGATCTTGACAAAGTACATCCTTCTTTACTTCAGATGCTGCGAGAACTTGAGAAAGAAGACCCATGCAAGAATTATTTTCTTGATAAAAGAACATCACCTTATCCAAATGTTAGAAAGGATTCATCTAAATCTGCTTGCATGAAAGAAGACAAAGGTTCAATGCTTAATCAAGGAGATGATCGAGAGATGGTGCCTATAGAAGCAAAAGAGTCTAGTAATGTATCAAGGCATGAATGTGAAGATTTCCAAATCTAGGAGAAATTATTCAATCATCTCCATCCTAATGAGAAAGAAAGAGAAATATCAAAACCTCGAGAAACTACACAGCAAATGAATGAAGGTGAGGAAAATGTGGATCAAAGTGAATTTCATATTGCTTTTATTTCTACTTGGTGCTTGGATGCTTCAGAAGATGACTTCCTATGTGGAGAAAATCTTCCAAATCATCCTTCAATGACCATTCGTGATGATGAATCTATTGATGATATCAATACTTTAGATGTCATGGAAGAATCAAAAACCACTACCATTGATGGAGATAAAAGCAGCCATGAACTTCTACAAATATCTGCTTTCCTTGAGGAAATGGAGACCTTTACATTTGATGATATTGATGAACTTGTGATTAAACGATCGGTTGATGGAAATGTTAAAAATCAGCTTCAGAGAGAAGAAGATAAGCTATTTAGTCTTCATTCTCTATCATGCATGCCACCTTTCGCATTTCATGAAGAATGTCTTGGTGAAGAAATGATGATTCAAAAGGGGATAGATATCATAGAACATATTGAAAATGAAAGCTATATGGCAACAGGTTCCTATGATCAAATGGAAGTAGATTTGAAATCCTATGGATTATTCGAAGGTCAAAGAAATCCTCTTTTTATGCCTTCTCATCAAATAGGAGATCTTATGTCAAAAAGATTCTATGAGGAGAATAACCATGAAGAAAGTAATGAGTTAGCAGGGGATCTCATGGAGGAATCTGAGGAAGGAAACTCTAATGATGTTTTTATCCCAAGTTTGTGCTCAAAAGCTTTGGATGATAATTTCCTCTATGGAGAAAGTGTTTACTTTAATCCTTTGTTTGTAGACGAAGGCATTTCTACTGATGATTCTCAAGTTGGTATTCAAAGACAAGGTTCAATGGTTATTATAACCCTGCAGGTTACTTCACTCCACAGATTGTATGAAGGCAATCCAATACGAGGTTTGATATCTTCTCATCTTAACCATCAGAAGGCCCTTCAGATGGAAAATGTTGATATTAATGGGATGGAAATTGAAGTTATGGTCCGCAATGTTGAAGATGGTATCCATGTAACTCAGAAGTTACTAAAAATTCAAGATGATCTTTTGGAAGAGAAGGAAGAAGAAATGGATCATGAGGAGATTCAATATAACATCGGTGTGCATCCCAGTTGGAATAATTTTACAGAAGATTCAACCATGATCATGCCAATAGAAAAGAAAGAGTGTCTATTGTCGGAAATGAGTTCAGGACTTCATGATGACCAATCATTACAATTTCAGGTTGAGGGCTTGCCAAGTAGAGGAGAAGATCAAATATGCATTCAGGAACTTGAGAATCTTATACTTCAACTCTTTGAAAATGAAGTCATTAGTGACATACAACAAGAAGCAGAGTTGATTTTGAAGCCCAAGATTTTTTATGAAGCCTGGTTATTTGGATGCGTCCCTTTATCTAGAGATGTTGAGCAGCCTAAGAATCTCATAATTAGAATTCAAGGAGCAGACTTATATCTGAGCCCATGGAAGCTTAAGAATTGTCGTATGGTGGTACATCATGGTATTTATTTTCCCCAGCCAGTGAATGGATTTGTATGATTATACCTTGAGTCACTATAGGTAGGGAAATCTACCTTGTATATAGTCCAATTAGGAGTTTTTGTTGTGCCTAGTTTTCTTTCAGTTGTCTGGTTTTTGGCGCTAGTTTCCTCCCTTTTGCAAATTGGTCCCTTAGATGACTCTATTTTATAGCCCAATGGATAAGGCACTACTTTATTTATTCTGGATTCGAGCTTCGTCCTTGTCAGTCCTTGTCCCCAGTTAGAGCCAGCTGTTGCCCGACCATAGAATTTGTTCCAATTCTACGAGCCATGGTTCATATTTAAAACTTGCCTGGTTTTAAGCCTTAAATTGATCATTCTATCTGTGAAATCTGTGAATCTTTAAGTCTCCATGTCCCCGGCTTGTTAGCAGTTCCGCACAGCACTTGAGATCATTGAAATCCAGCTTCTGAGCCTCAAGATGTAAAAGGTTAATGATTGCCGGCAAAAACGCGTATTTCTTAACCTTTAACTTCTTAAAAGGTTAATGTTAACCATCAAAAATGTGTTTTTCTTAACCTCCAAATAAAAGGTTAATGTTATCCACCAAAAATACGTTTTTCTTAACCTCTCCTATAGGTTAATGATAGCATTCGAAAACACACTTTTCCTAACCTAACCTCTCAAAAGGTTAATGAGAGCTACCAAAAACACGTATTCATTAACCTCTTTGACATTGTTATTAACCTCTTTGTAGTTGAATACTCCAAAAGATGTTGAATACTCCAGCAGTCTTCTATGCCTACGCTGGGTAAAAATCCATGTGCCAATAAACAGTAGCACCAAAAGGAGCGATAGCAAGAGAAGCAGAGAAGCATTGTGCTTCACGGGTTATAATTGATAGGTGTTTATCAAACAAAGGGGAATTGTGTGCCAAGAGTTTACAATGTAACGTAGTTGTTGTGGATTGTAAAGTGCCAAAGTTTCTTAGAATTCACTTGAAACAATCTCGAAGAATCCATGCCTTCCCTTATGAAGAGGCCATGGAATCTGCCTCTTTTATTTTGCCTGGTCGGATTCCTGCACACACTGCCAATGTTACAATTGTGAATGATCCATTGATTGGTAAGGTTGTAAACGAATCTCCCATGAGTGGGAAAACATCCAAAAACTCAACCCCCAATACAGAAACTCCACAAAGTTTGCAAACTCATGCTCTGCTTCATTAGCTTAGACCAAGTATGCCTCATCTTCAGCTTAAATCTAATGACTTTTTGGGAAGCTCCAAACCAGCCCAGGTCTTTCTGTACATCCGAAAGAGAGAGTGACTGTATTAGATGAAGCAGTAGATAGTAATGGTGTGCGGGAGAAGATTGTCGACATTCAAGACATGAACGGGGGAGTTCCTTCTGGTACTCAGGATTCCGTGATCTCCAACCTACAGAAAGAGTTTGAGAAGGTTGCAGCAGAATTTGGCTAAAATATGGGCAGTCTTAGTCTCCCTGATACTGCCTAAATGACGCCTATAACTTTTGGTTCTAAAAAAAAATAGTGAATTTGAATTGTTTTGGCCTTTACGTTGAGAATAGTGGAATGAAAGGAGTGTACAAATTTTCTGAGAAAATGATCTAGCCTTCAGTCAAACAAACATAGGCAAGACATGCGAAATGAATAAGCATAAACAAAGGACCGATTGTTTTACCAAATGCTCGACCTTCCCCAATTAGCGGCATTCACTTGACAGGGGGTGACGCCGCATGCGAGTTGTTTGACACAATGCATTACCTTTAGTTTGTAATATGGAGGAGGAGGTAAATGTGGCGGTGATTGGCTTTCCCGTGGAATCTCATCATCATTACCTTCTCAAGAGTCTTGTTGAAGAAGCCACGGGAATGTAGAGCTAGGGAGCCGTGCAGCATATCACCTTTTAAAGTTGGAGCCACAAAATGTTGCATCATATGTGAATACTGGCAAATATGTACATTGCCCACTGGACCAATATGATGATATTGCTATGTGAAAGCTTCAAAGAGGAGGTTCAGTGAATGTAGACATCACATTTTACAAATCTCATGACCCAAATATTCCAACACAATGCAGTATACTTATGGGATACAAGTAAGAGCATTACCTCTAAGCTATTGACTGTGGATAGCGATGTTGGTCCAATAACCAGTGTTAATTAAACACCCGATGGGAAAAATATTGCTACTGGATTGACTAGTTATGCTGTACGAATTTGGGACTCAACATATCATCAACAGTTGAGATCATTAAAAAGTCATCACGGCCGTGTAGGCTCGCTCTCCTAAAATGACACTGTTCTTGCAACCGATAGTGAGGACATTAAAATAATAATTCATGATATCCGTATGGATAATTTCAATGTAAAGACATACAGAGGCCATGAGCAAAAATTTGGGTGGATTAAAGTGGTCCTTATCTGGCAGGCAACTTGCGAGTGGAGGCAATGATAACTTGCTTCATATCTAGGACACAAAAAAAAAAAAGTGTCGTCCTCTAATGGTAGAAATCGGTATCTTCACAGAATGGAGGGACATAATGATGCAGTTACAGCCTCGGCGTGATGCACTTTCCACCACAATCTTTTGGCATCTGGTGCAAGTCTTGCAAAACGATCAATTAAGTTGTGGGATAGTCTCAGTGGAGCGTGCCGAAGACAATTGACACCAACTCTTTAGTTTGTGCACGTGGGTATCGCGACAATCAATTGGCTTTATGGAAATAATCATCCATGACAAAGATTGTAGAGCTCACTAGCCATACTTCAAGGGTGCCGCATCTTGCATAGAGTCCAGATTGGTCCTACTGTTGCATCAGCTGGAGTAGATGAAACACCAAGGCTTTGGAAAGTCTTTGGAACTCTCGATACCTCAAAGAATACCAAAACTAAAGAGCCAGAAAGAAAACCACCTATTCTCCAGCCAAGAACAACTTTGGATCTTCTACGAGGACTCAGAGCACAAAAGTGAAAGAAACAATTACCTTCTTCAAATCAAATGTTCTTGCGAAGCGACAATTTATCTTCTTCATTCAAGATTGTAGCATCACTATTTAGACTACTATCAGTGCATGAGCAATTGATGTTGCGAAAGATTATTTCTTTGTCCATATTCAATATATCCAACTTGGTGATGATCATGAAGGAGTCTTATCAAGTAACACAACAAGTCAATGATTCAACCATCTGAAGACATGTTCCAAGCTATACTTTTCAATTAGTGGTCATTGTTATTTGAGGTTAGTTTTGTTAAGGTTAATTAACCTCACCCAAATCACGTATTTGGGAGGTAGTTATTAACCTCAGAGAGGTAGTTATTAACCTCTATGTCTATATAAGGACACCTTTTGGCTTTGTAAAAAGGACTTTTTGGTTGGAAAAATAAGGGAACACTATGCTGAAATTTTGATCTAGGGATAAATTTTGGAAAGTATGTACACTTTTCATCTCTGAATTGAAGAATCTCTATTGCTTTCTTGGTGCAAGAAAATAATGGAATGTGCGGTTTGAGTTCCCTCTTTTCGAATCTAAATTGTTTCAAATGTTGATTCTCTTGTAGTGAGCATTCTCACGGTATGGTGTAGATGTTTATGAATCTGTGGATCAGCATTGTGCTAGTAATAGTTTTTCAAGCATAGATCTTGATCATTGTTATTAACAATTTTAATTTAGTAGTTTGGGAAAGCCTTGAAGTCGTGTGGTGCATTCGTCATCATGAGCTTTCTCCCCCTTCAATTTTAATTTTATATCTATTTGAAAAGCTTCGAAATTATATCATATGAGGGAGCTGCCCCTCCAAACGCAGAGGAAGGCCAGATATCAAGGGGCTATCCAACTGTTGTGAACGATTTTCCACACACTCCGTTGGGCAAATTCTACTGTGACAAATCTGTTTACCAACAATTCTTGACAACATCATTGTTGTCTGGGAAAGTATGGAATGGGCTCGCAAGTCCAAACAGCAGGCTATCTTTTTAAAGATTGATTTTGCTAAAGCCTATGATCACATTGAATGGCCCTTCATCTTGGCTATGCTTCAGGCTCTAGGTTTTGGCCCCAATTTTTTTCAGTCCGTGGAGATGCTCTTTGGTGATGCTAACGCTTGCATTACCATTAATAATTCACAATCTGAGGCTTTCAGAATTTTTCGTTCAATTAGGAAAGGTTGCCCTCTAGCTCTAGTGCTTTATGTCCTTGTTGTTGAAGGTTTTGGCTATTTGCTAGCTCATTCTATGTCTTCAAGACTGGTTTGTGGCATTTCCTTGCCTAATTCTTCCTCCTAGTTAGTCAATGGCCATTTTGCTGATGATTCCTTTCTTACGCTTCTTGAGGATGAAGAAAACATAAAAAATGCTTTAAATTGTCTGGACACCTTTTGTCAAGCCTCTAGCTCTGCCATCCAATGGCATAAAATGCTCTGTTGTCGCCAGTCTTTTTTGCCAGCTCCACCTTGGCTCAGCCAGTTCCAATGGAAATGGGTTACTCATGGGGGAAATCTTCCGCTTTCTTGGCATTCCCTTTGCCTTCCAAGCCTCTCCTGTGGAGCTTTGGAATGCTATGCTTGCCAAGATTAGCAAAAAGATGACTATTGGATTACTAAGCCGCTTTCTCTTGCTGTTAAATTCACGATTTGCTCTAAGATTCTAGCCACCACCCATGTCTACTATTCTTCTTGTTGGGCGCCATCCAAAGCTTCATATCTCAAGCTGGAACACTTGCTCAAAGATTTTCTTTGGGTTTTTGGTTCTGACCATCATGGTTTTCACAGAGTTGCTTGGGATTTTTGTTGTCTCCCAAGGGAGTGTGGTGGTCTTGGTCTGCTTTCCACTCGGAAACAAGGCCTTGCTCTCTGTGGAAAATGGATTATCTGATCTATCTCTGGGGACGAAGCCTGGAAGATTCTAGTAAGGCATACCATTTCTTTTGGCTTCCCTGTCAACAGGCCTGCGTGGAAGGGGATTGGTTTTCAAACCCTTCTCATCATGTGTGAACTAGTGGCCATTCAGGGCTCATTTATTATTAAGATTATCTGGAAAGCCTGGGAAGCTCTTAAGCCGTGGCTCCATTGGGATGGAGATGAGTTTCACAATGGGCTTTCCTTAAATCAACAGAACATTTGGTGGTCTCCCCTATTTGCAATTCAGGGTACTCCTCTCACCAAGATTTAAGGTGCCAGTGCTCTGCATTTTTTCAAACGTGGCATCCGCACTCCTAAGGATCTCTTTTCAAGAGCCACCATGAGTTTCAAGTCATGGGAAGATATGCAAGTTCAGTACCGCCTTGTCAGTACAGATCAACAGACTTTTGACCTTCTAATGTCTTCCATCCGTGTGCACCTTGTTCATAAGGTGGGGATTTAGGTTGGTCGGCCTTGGTGGCATGATTGGAAGTGGTATTCTGCCACTCCATTTGCTAATTATAAGCCTAGTATGGGGTACCAATGGCTCTCACCCCATCTTCTGATAGTTGACACGCTTAACCAGCAATGGCATTTGCAATCTTCACTCTCTCAATGGAGAAAACGTTTTGACACCATTTGGAGTGCTATTACAGAACCCAAGATTGCTCACTTTTCTTGGTACCTTGCCTTCCAAGGTCTTCCCCTGGGGCCTCGACTCAAGCACATGGGGGTTCCTAATCCCAAATGCCCCATCTATGGTCAGCCTGAGTGCTTTTTGCATATTTTTTGGTTTTGTAAGCGTGCTCAAAATTATTGACATTGGATTCATGACTTTTCCAAGCCTTTCAGGCCTGAACCATTTTCATGGCACATGATCTTGTTGGGTGATTCACCCAAAATTTCTTGGAAATTCACCCAGATTTGGCATACCTTCAGGATGGAAATTTCGTTTTCTCTGTAGAAAGAAATGTTGTTCTGTTCACTCACAGCTTTTTGGATGTTAACATTGCTATGTGCACTAAAGCATGCATTTGTAATAAAGTGATTATGCAGATCTAGGTGCAAGCTAATAAAGTTGCCCTAGAAGTTGCTCACTTATAGGAATTGTTAAATCACTAGGGCAATGCTCATTGTACCATTGCCAGAGTTCCTTCGGATGCCTCCGCTGATACCTCTATGCCTCGTGACCACCATTCTCGCCGCCACTCCTCAAGCCGCCAATCTCACATGTTGTGCTTCCAAGCTTCCTGCCACCGCTCTCCCAGTGGTGGTGATGGCGGATGGAGGCGCCGCTTTGCTTCCCCACCCTATAGTGGTTTTGGCTGGTCCCCAGCTTTGCCTCCTAGGCCTCGGCGGGCGCATTCTAGGAAATTTCCTCACCTGGCTTTGCCGATTTGTCCTCCACGGCCAAAGGTCAAGGAAGTGGAGGCTGCCCCTGATCTTGCTGCTGTAGATGATGACTGGACTGTTTCCAGTCTACCCCACAATCCCACTAATACGTGGGGATTTCCTGACAAAGATGATCCTCCTCCTTCGGTTGGCACTGCCTTGGTAGCTTGAGGTGGTTTATTCTATTTTTTTTTAATGAATAGTTGTTGTTTCTTGCTAAAGCCGTGTTATTAAGTTCGGCTAAGGCCGTGTGAACTCTTTTGTGAGGCGATCTTGTATTCTCCAGCCCCTTTTTTGTGAATTGTTTTCTTAATATATTTTTTTTATAGAAAAGGACTATTCATCAAAAAAAATGTAAACTTATTTTGTGAAACACAAACACATAATTATTTTTTTATAAAGTGATTTGACAGCTATGCATTAATGTTTGTTTGGTAAATTTGATATCTATTAATTATCATTATCAATGTATATGATGTAAACCATATGTTAGCCATATTTTGCTGAGTCCCCTGCATCTGGAAGCCTCCATTCATCTTCCTCTGTTTTCGGCGACACAGAGACACCGTTTGACTCACCCACCACCAGACATTGCTCTTCTTCTGTACTCTGAGGATTCAAAAGTATTTAGAGCATTCACATCTGGAATATCTCATCGCAGGTATATTCTGCCTCTATTTCGATTATCGACCCTAGACAGTCTGACTGGATACATATTAGTTTTGACGGACTTTTTGTTCATAGTGAACTATTTTTTGGCGCATATTTTTTATGTGTTGTTCTTTTGAGTCAGAAGAATCCAATCTCTTTTTTAAGACTGTTTTGGGCTACAGCTGCTTGTACTAGGATCTAGAATTTTTTCTCTTAACTTTGTTGTATTTTTTACGTAGCTGGGCATGATCAATGCAAAATCAAGGTTTTCTAATATCCTTTCTTGTAAGGATATGCGACATTTATTGTTAAAAAGGTGATTTTAGCTTGCACAGGTTACTCATTGAAATGGCCCTCCTTCGTTTGTTGGTTTATCTGTCCATTCTTATCAAAACCCTTTTCCCCTCGAGAGTTATTTTCAGAAAAATGAAGACTCTCTCAAACTTTTCTTGGTATTACAGAAATGCAACCCATACAAGCGCACAGGAAATAGTGGCATTTTACATGGATTAACAATTAGAACATATTTATTCCCATTCTAATCTTTTGAAGAACTTGTTGTCATTCTTAAACATCACACACTAAAGAAAAAATTAAGTTTGGAAAAAATAAGTCAACTTTGACTATTTAACACTTTTAGTGTAAATATCAAACTTAATATGTGATGTTTAAGCCGTCCAAAACTGATTACCTAGTCAATGCCTATTGATATCATCTCCTAATCCATCTTTCTGTTCTATTTCACTCTAGTGGGCATGCTTGCAGTTTTCGGTGGGGGGATTCCCATTGTTTTAATACAGATTAATATAGGAGTACTTGAGTGGTCTTAATAGCTTTGACAGTTAATGATTTTGTGAAATTTTTGCCATCCAAGAGAAACTAGATATATGAACATAGATTCTTGAATCTTGACAAGGTTTATTTTGCATTTAATTTGATATCAAATTATTTATTATCACATTCACATACAAAAAACTCATCAAATCTAAACGCAAAAAACTCATCAAACTCTTGAAATAATATCACAGAAAAGTAACTGATAAAATACCTCAAAGCAGATTCTGGAAGCATGTAAAGCACATAAGCATAACCTTTTGATTTCTTTCCGAGTGTATCGAGCACAAGATGTACTTGTGAAATCTCAATATACTTGCTAAATATTTGAATCGAAAAACTTAGAGAAAATGCTGAAAAGATAAACAGATATAAATTAAGGGACTTGGTTTGTTATAATTAGTGTAATGTACCTTGTGGTAAATGGTAAGTTCCTAATGAAAAGACGCCCTATTTCATTCTAATTCATCTAGACCTTCTATAGAGGATGCCCCATTCTGATCAATCTCATTACCATTCATATTCTCAACCTCTCTTCTTGTGTTAGTTACTTTACCTTCACTGAGAATTATTATTGTTATCTCTCTTTAAGTCTGTTGGTTGGACATCTGGCATGCACTGATCTAGTGGTTTCTTGGAATCAGTAACATTGACAAATTGCCTTCATTGTCCTCATTTCATCTGTCGAACCTTCTTCACAGCTCTCATGATCCATTTCTTCTTATGTGGGTTGTTTTTCACCACTATTGTTTTCATCATCCCATGAATGCTTAACTCTGCTCTTAAAGTACTCCATATCTCAAAACCCCCTCAACCATCTCAACATCTATCTTTTTCTTCCTCTCCCCTATCTGCCCATCACCTTGACCAGGCTTAAGATCATAACCATTTTTGGGACCCAAAATGGTGTCATTCGCCCAAAACTTTGTCTTGTTCCTTGGCTCCATAACCTGAACAAACTGTTGACGCAGGGGATCATCCTTATCAGTAGTTGAAGTTTTCTGTATTTGCTTCAGGTTTTCCTTTTTGCTTGATTTCAGTAGACTAGAATCCTTGTCCTTGAAATCTTTATTGACAGCTTTGGCTGAAAAACACAACTTGAATATTCACTGCAGTAGGAACCTAAGCTGGAGTAAGAACCGTACAAAAACAAACTTATTAAAACAGTAACAAGAATAACATCTAAAATAGCTATCAACCAAAGAGGGGTCCTTCTGCCCATTTTTATTAAGACATAATGCATACATTTCACCCAGCTCAAGGCTGTTGTACATGCTTTCATTTTGTTCGGGACTTACATATAAAATTTTGTTTCTTCGATGCTGACAAAGACAATTACATAAACTCAATATCGTTTCTTTTGAGCATGTCTCTTAACAACTAAACTCCAACAATTTCAATAATAATGTTATTTGCACCATATATAGTCCATAACAATGTTATTTTCTGAATGCTATTTGCACCATATATAGTTAATATGTCTTATGCTTTTAGACATTTACAATAATACATACCGCTTTATAATATAGTGTCTAAGAACCAAATTTCCTTTCAGTATTTTCATAAAATATATTTGCATTGTCTTATACATTTTTACACTTCTTTGATGATCTGATAATTGTTATGAAGTCCATACTTTTCCATTCACATAGAAAATTATTAATTTCATTCACATACAACAACTGCCTTATGTTCAAAATATGCCCAGTGAAAGAGCACTGCTGCAAATTACTTTCTTGTCATAATACCACACAGTCAATCTTATTATTCCTTTTTTGCTGCAAATTAGTTTTCAGTTTGTCTTAGTTTATGACTTGTTTTCAGTTTGTCTTAGTTTATGACTTCATGCAACCATAAAATATGCACGATTAGGTTTCAATAATGACATCTACGTAGTATTGTTGGCTCCTCATTTTAGTTCTGATAAGACTCTTCAACTTCACCTACCGTAGATCCTAATAACTAAAGTTTTAAACAAATGATTTTCGTAGTTGAATGTATGTTGCTTCCTTTCCAACTCTTTTTAAGGCTGTATTGAATCAAGTTTTCGTTCTTTAAAACAAAGCATACTTCACTCTCAAACATACATTTTAATTAAATCTTTTACTTATTCTCTTTATTATTCATTGTCTATATAGTGTTGTTGTTTTACAAGTATTGTGACAACCTCCTTATTGTCATTTTCCCCTAATCATTTCCTATTACTACCAGATTACCTTTTATCTTTATGGGAAAAAATGTATTTTATTCTTTAACATTCATGTATTTTTCCAGAAGCAATGGAGGTAATGTTCTTAGAATTTTCTCTCACACGACATGTTACATTTTATGATATATGACAAATATTGTTACTCGACCATAAATTATTGTCTTATTATATTTTGATGATAAATTAATTTATTTTTTATATTAGTTTAATTTTTTATTTAAATATTGTTTTTTAGTTTCTATAATTTATTTATTTAGTCAATAGACATTGCTATTTTTTCATATATATATATATACATATTTATTTATTTATTTTTATTTTTTTAAATTTATCTTATTATTTTTGCATAATAGATTTTTTTATGGAGCTTTTCTAGATAATTATTTTTTCATATTTGATAAATTGAATTTTAATAAATAATATTTATTAATATATTTAAAATATTTAAGCATATATTATGTTATTTAAATTATAAATTATTAATAATCTAATTTGTTCACATAAGATTATATTTTAAAAAAAAAAAAAAATTATCGAGCACCTATCCACTCATTGTTGCAAGTACAAAAATGTGCTACTACTAATTTTGTGTATCTTTCTTTTGATTTGTGTGTATATGTCATCTATATTCCTATGTTTATTCTTCTTGCTTTGACATGCTTCTACATTATTGTTGCTCCTATAAACTAGCTTATATATATATATATATATATATATATATATATATATATATATATATATATATATATATATATATATATATATATATATATATAATAAGCCGAGAGATATCTTTAAGGTGCCTATTTTCATACTCCCATAATTTTCATCATCTCATATTTATGTGAGTCTAAGAGGCATGAAGAAATGATTCGAGACTCTTGATCTGCCTCATTTTTACTTCGATTTCCTCTTTAAAATTTTCACAATTTTAATTATAATTATATTTAGTCTATTTCTATTTTGTTTTTCTGACATGTAAATGAATGCCAATTTTTTTTGAAAATGAAAAATGCTTACATTGAAGATTGCAGCCACTATAGAAAGCCTCTCAGCTTAAATATTTATGTCCTAAACTAAAGCCACTCTTGTCATCTTATCTAAGAATTTTAAATTATAGTTGTATAACATTTACATTTCCTTTTTAGCACTTGTTTAGCTAAGTGAAGATTTATAGATTTCATGATTTAGTTAGTGATGAAAAAAGAATTTATGAACCAATCACAATTTATCATATTAATTATTTTATTACAAAATTTATATTTGAATAGTATAAATGAAAGATATCTAACTTTATAAAAAAAAATTTAAAATTATTATTTTTAAATAGATTTGTGTCTTATGTGAGAACAATTAGTTAGCATTTTTTAAGCCCTCATTCTACTTATACATTATATTTAATAATATATTATTGTAATTTAGATTTTTAGAATTAATCCAATAATAATGTAAGATTTAATATATTGACTATAAAATATATTTATAAATATATGTAATAATTTATATATTATTAATTTTTTTTTAACATAATAATCAATTAATAAAATTAATATAAAAATATATAATTTATAGCATACATTTTTTATCAGTTTTATCTCAATTTTTTAAATAATTTATAATAAATTAATATTTAACATTATATTTGTCATTGTTTTTATATGATAACTAAAAATTATAGTAATATTTTAAAAATTAATATATTTAATACTTATAATAATAATTAATTACATAATTAAAGGTTAGTAATTAGCCACTACATGACACTTGTTTATATTGTAGCATTATTTATGATAATTTTGTTTCTTACAATTTAGTCTTGGCTTTTATTGATTCACGTAGTCATATAAATTTTCCATGAATTATCTAAATGAATAACAAGTTTTATATTTTTGTCAATGAGTGTGAATTGTCTATTACAAGTGGTTGAATTAGGTATTATTTAATAAGAGATTACTTCTATAATCCTAAATCATAATTGTAATATATTCCATATGCATATTGTGATTGATGATTAATCTTGGTCTATTGAAAGCTCAAAAAATATATCAATGATATGTAATTTGTTTACATGATTATATGCTTCTAAAATTTGAGTAAAAGATAAAATTTGCAAACTTAAAATAGCCACCTTTCCAAACGCATGGTTTAGTTAAATTTCTTTCCCATAAAGAGAGTTACAGAATTGTTAAGAAGTTGTCTCTATAATAGTTGGGTCCATGGTGATCAAACAAGGCTATGTAAGAAAGATACAGACCTTTAAGCCTTAAATGCACCTCACCCTAAATATTTAAAGGTTTTGATTATCAATATTTTCCCTTAAGAGTGTCCAATAAATTCCTTTAATTATTTAACTGATGGGCTATTTTAATTGGAAATGACTTGTCATTGAATTCTTCCTGTCTCACACCTATGAAAATATTTTTCCTATTCAAAACCATGTTGGATTTTTGGAGGCAATGTTAGATATGATCAAGAAACTTTTGAGTGGTGTTTGTAGCCAACATGAGCCTACTACCAAGACACATTATAAATGCATGTATAGGTCATGATTTTTTAACACAATATAGACCAAGCATATCTCCTAGTTTAATGGAGCCAAAACAGAATTATCTTGTATGCCAATGTCTATCAACCTCACTACAAGCCTCTACCAGTAATGTTAAAAAATTAAACTTCAAAATTAGAAAAATTTCTTTGGTCCACACTTTGTTATTGTTTCATTCTCTATAATCTTTTTGCATGGTGCAAATAAAACCCCTTCTTCAACAATAGAAGTTTTGTGAATCTCTAAATTTTTAAGAGAAAAGTTTAGTGATATGCAAACCTCAAATTATTGTCCTACCAAAGATTATACAACAACATGTTTAACTACTTCTTTGATGCCATCTAAGAAGATGACCTAGTTATTCAAGGTCGCACTAAAGTAACTTTGCATATCCACTGCTCGTGTCTACTCTATGGAGGTTGAGACAGTTCCAAAAAACCATCATTCAAATAGTCCATGATTTGCAATCAAATTTTAGTCTTCATTCTGAACGTTTTACTATTTTGGCAGGCCTTCATGAAACAATTGTTAGAAAAATTTGAACTTGATGGGGTGACTCTTGTAAAGAGCCATCCACCCCACTTTCCAAGCCACCTTTTAGAAGTAAAATAAAAAGCCCAAGATTCTTAAGACCTACTCTATTAATTTTAGACATCTTTGTAAATAAAGTTTTACTTTAGTGATTTTCCTTAAAATAAAAGATAAAGAAAATAGACTTGGGTACCTTCCAAACTTAACCTGACTTCAATGGGATCAATTTCTTTCTTTTTTCAAAGTCTTATGTGGACTATATGAATCAAGAAAGTCATACTTATAAAATATTATTTGAGCATATTAAATTTTGTCTAAAGACCCTCCTATGTGTAAGGAATAGTAAAAAGAAAATTCAAAATAAACTATATTAAAACGTCTTACTTTTTGCATGACAAATTGGTATAGGAATATTATTTGTAAGGGTCATTCTTTCAATACAAGTATAAAATGGTTCTTAAAACTTGGAAAATTATATCCCATCTTGGTATATAAAAGTTTGGAAAAATGATTATTATTGTATCTGGGTATGTACAACTTTGGAAAAATCCTTATTAGTGTATAAATCTAGAATAATGATATTTAGGTTTTAGATTTTATATTAGTTTTTTAAATAAGTGTTTATATTGGAATGCTAACTAGTTTATAGACTAAACATATTGCAAAAACTGCCCCCGAAATCAAATTCTTCATGTTGAGATAAAGGAAAGTTGGTGGTCATAGATTGCCTATGGAAATTTATAAATTGTTGAAAGTGTATTTATATTAAAAATTCAAATAAAATATATGAATTTAATAATTTGTCATATAATAGTTTACAAATTATAAAAAACTAATGACAATTAATATTTATTTTGAAACATAAAATGATAGTCAGTAAAATAACCAAATTGTTATTAGTTAAAATCATTCCAATTACATTACAAACTATTAGATTTCACTAATAAAGTATTTTTTGTTTTAGAAGTATACACCCTTCAATACATTATATAGAGTATATTTTACTATTGGCTTATCAATTACACTTCCTATTGGTGCAAGTACTAGTTATTAATAACATTTACACTACTAACTCATAGAAGTTTGATCAATTGAAAGATACAATCAACAACTATACAAGATACTTAAGTGTCTTTAAATTGTTATTCTCTTAATAAAGTTTCTTAAGATCTACTCCATTAATATCAGGCATCTCTATAAATAGAGTTTCACTTTAGTCATTTTCCTTAAATTAAAACAAAAATAAATAAATAAATACATAAAATAGACTTGGGTGCCTTTCAACATACAACCTATGTGCTAAAATTGAATTATTTAGAAATTTTAGTGAACGAATTTCTTACTTACCCTGACTTCAATGGGATCAATTTCATTTTTCTTTTCAAATTCTTATGTGTACTATATGAATCAAGAGAGCCATAATTATAAAATCTTACTTGAGCATATTAAATTTGTCTAAAGACCCTCTTATGTGCAAGGAATAGTAAACAGAAAAATCAAAATAAACAAAATTAAAATTTCTTACTTTTTGGATGACAAATTGAGATTAGTAACAATACTAGTAATAAATTCTTCAAAAGGAATATGATTAGTAAGCGTTGATTCTTTCACTAGTCTAAAATTTTCTACAATAAAAAGTAAACTTTCTCATTATTTTGGGTTTTATAATTTATCTTTTTAGACAAGTATAAAATGGTTCTTGAAACTTGGAAAATTATATTCCATATGTAATATATGTTATACATATTTTTTGTGATGGATTTACGTTGATATCTTTATATGTGTCATTCTAGAAATATCATATACTAAGTCGATATCTCTTCATATACTTAAGAGCATATGGTGTTCAACAAATCCTCCCTAACTAAGAGGGAGTATTAAAGTTGTAGCTTCACTTGAATAAATTCGATCTGAGATAAATTGTTATTATTGGTAACTCATCATTTTCTATATACATGTGTGTGTGTGTGTGTGTTCAAGTAATAATAATATATACATATTATAGTATATAATATATATTTATATTATATTATATATAATACATATACATATGTTATACATCTACTAATATTAATATATAGATACATATGCATATACATATATACATATATATTATACTAATTATTATTTTGAAATATATGTATTAATTAAATGATGATTAAACCTTGGAGACATGTCTTTTGAAGAACTATGTCTTCTCCTCTCATATTTATATGACATCCAAATATACATTTCGAACATATTTATTACAATGATCATATTATTACGGATTATATTTGCTGAAAAGATTCATGTTAATCAACATGATATCAGAGCCTAGTCTGCAAATGTTAAGCAGTGAAAGATAAATGGCGATCAGGACTATTGTAATGTACCATTGAAATTCTCACTACACTCTCGCTCACATTGTTCTCGAATAGAAGGCCAGTTGAGCATAAAGCTAAGATGGGCCTATAAGAATACATATACCCATTTCTAATTGCAAAACCATTTTTTTTTTTTTTTTTGTAAAGATCTTGAGCAACGTCAGAATATGATTTCTTACTTCCGTGAACACGAGATTGTGGAAACCCTGAACTCTCCATATGATATAAGAGGTCCTGGGATTCACAAACCGTATATGTGCTAAAAACATACCAATCAACACCCCACTTTGCTACATCAATTTCTTTATGTGGGGCAAAGGAAACACCATCTACAATCACTCTTTTTTTCTTGGATCCTATTTTCTCTCTGACGAATTCCAATAATTTTTCCAAGTCCATGGTTTCTCCAAAAATGTTGTAAACATGTGCAACTGCTAAGATTCCAAAAGATTCCAAGTCTGAGCTGAAATCTTCATTCACAGTCAAAAACTTGAGCTTTAGCCCTTTCTCCTCTACTAGTTGAATCCAAAGGTGTATATTCTCATTGTATATCACATATCTATTCAACAGCGAGTGCAAAGAATAAAGTCAGAGACGACAACATCGTGAACAAAATCATTGAAGAAGTAATAACATGCACCACCAAGTATAGGAGGTGGTGTGGCAGAAGAATATTGTAAACCACTACACATTAATTACTAAGACAGGCACACAGTACCAATCGGAAAAAGAAGGAAGAAACACAGAATAATAAATATCTAACAAATAACAACCACCACTTTCATCCCATGTGTACTCCTTCAGAAGGGAGAATAATATATGCATTTGAAGTTGAGGAGATAATAGAAAACCTTCATACAAAGGCACATTCGCATTGAGTATCAGATCGGGAATCAACACGTAGGTGATGAGAGATAGGGTCTGAGATTCGGCAACGGCTCCCGAGGAGTTATTTCGATTCCCTGGTTGCCATGCCTCCCACTCAACATTAGGCATACCGTGCCATGTATCCCCATCGGGCCGCACGCTGATTTGACGACATTTCATTGGGGGCCTCATACAGTTTATTTAAATGTAGTCCCCACTGAGCTTTAATGAAATATTATGAAGTGGAATAGGAACATAGGGATATTATTATTTTTAAAAACTTATATATGTAATTGTTTTTTTCAAATGGGTGAATCTTAAATTGAACTTATTTTATTTAATGTTAATAATTATTCAAAAATATATATCTTTTCGCATTTAATACATTTAAATTAAAGTTAAATAAGTAATGTAATTAGTACTATACATGCATGCATATATTATCAATTTTTTGATGAATAGTCCTTTTCAATTAATAAAATTTACTAAGATTACAATTCACAAAAAGGGCTAGGGGATACAGGATCACCCCACGAATGAGTTCAATCGGCCAAAGCTGGAGTAAACAACATAAAAATAACAATCTTCATGCTGCCAAGGCAGTACCAGCAGAGGGAGGAGGATCATCTTTATCTGGAAATCCCACGCATTAGTGGGATTGTAAGGCAGACTAGGAACAGTCCAGCCGTCAGCAACATCTGCAGGATCTGGGGTAGTTGCAGTCTCTGCATCTTTGCAGAGGAGAAATTGCCAAGGCCAGCCGAGAAAACTTGCCAGGGTGCGCCCGTCCAGGAGGAGGAGCCGGAGACCAGCTAGAAGCCCGCCCAAGGGGGGGAGCCGGGGACCAGCCAGCACCACCACGTGGTGGGGAAGCGAAGCGGCGCCTCCAACCGCCATGACCACCGCTGGGAGAGCGATGGCGAGGACCCTGGGAGCACGGTGTGTGAGAATGGCGGTTAGAGGACTGGCGTCTGGAACGACGACCGTAGGATGAGGAAGCATCAGCTGAGGCCTCCGGAGGCACTTTGGCAATGGTACAAGGAGCATTGCCCCAGTGGTTTAACAATTCTTGTAAGTGGGCAACCTCTAGTGCAACTTTATTAGCTTGCACCTGTATCTGCATAATGGCATTGTTACAAATGCATGCCTTAGTGTACATTGCAATGTTAACATCCAAAAACTGTGAGTGAATAAAACTGCATTCCTATCTTTCCATAGAGAAAACAAAATTCCATCCTGAAGGGAAAACTTTCAAGGAAATCTGGGGGAATCACCCAGAAGGATCATGTGCCATGAAAAAGGTTCGGGCTTGAAAGGCTTGAAAAAATCATGGATCCAGTGCCAATAATTCTGAGCACGTTTGCAAAACCAAAAAATATGCAAAAAGGACTCAGGTTGGCCACAGAAGGGGCATCTGGGTTCAGGAACCCTAATGCGCTTGAGCCGAGGCCTCAGGTGAAGACCTTGGAAAGCAAGGCACCAAGCAAAGTGAGCAATCTTAGGTTCTATAATGGCACTCCAAATGGTGTCGAACCGTTTTCTCCATTGAGAAAGCGAAGAATGCAAATGCCATCGTTGATTAAGCGGAAGGTGGGGCGAAAGCCATCTATATCCCATATTGGGCTTATAATTGGTAAATGGAGTGGCAGGAAACCACTTCCAATCATACCACCAAGGTCGAACAGATTGAATCCCCACTTTATGAAGTAAGTGCACAGGGATGGAAGACAACAGAAGCTCATAAGTCTGACGATCGGCACGAACAAGGCAGTATTGAACTTGCATATCATCCCAAGACCTGAAATTCATGGTGACTCTTGAAAAGATATCCTTAGTAGTGTGAATGCCTTGTTTACAGAAACGCAAAGCACTAGCACCTTGAGTCTTGGCAAGAGGAATACCCTGGCAGGCAAACAGGGGAGACCACCAAATGTTCTGCTAATTTAAGGATAGCCCATTGCGAAACTCGTTACCAGCCCAACGAAGCCAAGGTTAATAGCTTCCCAGGCTCTCCAGATGCTCTTTATAACAAAGGAGCCCTGTATGACCACTGGTTCTTGCATAGTGAGAAGATTATGAAAACCAAAAATTTTCCAGGCTTTATCTCCAGAAATAGCTCTGATAATCCATTTAGCACAGAGGGCAAGGCCCTGCTTCCTAGTGGAAAGCAGGTCGAGACCCCAGATTCCCTCGAGAGACAACAAAAATCCCAAGCAACTCTGTGAAAACCATGATGGTCAGAACCAGAGGCCCAAAGGAACGTTCTAATTTGAGGTATGAAGCTTTGGAGGGAGCCCAACAAGAAGAATAAAACACATGGGTGGCAGCCAAAATCTTAGAACAAAAGAAAGTGGCTTAGTGATCCAATAATCAAGCTTTTTGGTAATCTTTGTAAGCACAGCATTCCAAAGTTCCATAGGGGAAGCCTAGAAAGCAAAGGGAATGCCAAGAAGTGGAAAATGGGTTATATTATCAATTTGGTTATACTAATATTAAATTAAATTAATCTTTATTTAATATAATATTGTTTATAATATATATTAAATTTGACATTAAATTTAGTATCATCAACAATAATATTTTCAATATAATGTATTACTAAAATATTGTGATTTAAATTAAAATAATACAAAGTAAAATATTATAAATATAATTTAAAAAGTAATGTCATAGAGTTTGGTAGTGAAATATGGATAAGTATATAGTTATTAAATAAATTTGTTAGAATATGATAGCGTTTATAGTAATATTAAGTTTGTCAGTAAGGGGAGTTAGTGACTAGGATTACTAAACTGGTATTAGTATATAGTTTGTTTTGATTTAAATGTTGAGATTAGTGGTCATGATAGGTATATAGTTAGTCTTAATTTAAATTTTAAGAAGAATATTATCAAGTATTTTACAAAGGTCATTTAACATAATCTATCTTGATTTTTGTTATAGTCTCATTATATTTCTTGATTATTTTTATATCATTCATTCTAGTGCCACATCTTTAATTCCATAAATATATTTTATATTGTGCTCTCTAAGATTTTGTTGAGTTCACCAAATACTATGTGGGGCACATAACTTTTCATATAATAATAATAATTATTATACTAATTAATGTCGATAGGCATTCTACAATGGCAGAATGGGTGGAGGGGGATGGTGTGAGCGTGTTAATGTTAACTTCTATTCTTTTAGGTTAAATTTGACAATCATCAAGATGTCAAAAGTTTAAATCTTACTATAAATGGAATATACTTTTACAAATAATTTAATAAATACCACATAAAATATTTGTTTAAATTATAATATTTGGAGATATAAATCATATTTTTTAAGAAATTAAAATAAAAAGAATTAAGTTAGTAAAAGTTGATAGGCATTTTACAATGGCAAAATGGGTGAAGGGGGATGGTGTGAGCATGTTAATGCTAACTTCTATTCTTCTAGGTTAAATTTGACAACCATCAAGATGTCAAAAGTTTAAATCTTACTATAAATAGAATATACTTTTTTAAAAAATTTAATAAATACCACATAAAATATTTTTTTAAATTATAATATTTGGAAATATAAATCATCCATTTTTTAAGAAATAAAAATAGAACGCTTAAGTTAGTAAAAAGCTAAATAAATGGAGATAAAAGAAATATAAATAATTGTAGATGTAGTAAATTAAATTATTATTGTTATTTTATAGTGGACATTTATCTATACTAGTAATAACTCAAAACAAAGGTTTGAAGGGTTAAAGGTTCCCAAATTTAAAATTAATTAATAACAATTATTTGACTATTTTTGAAAGAATAAAGTACATGTTTATGATTCTATTTAAGAATGTGGAAGAAGTAAGTTAAACTAATCTTTAAAATTATATTTGTAGGTTAAATTATTAAATTTTCATATAAAACATTATGGATAGATCGCCTTCATGATAGATCATAAAATACGATGTGAAATGTTAAAAATAATCCAAAGGCAATATATATATATATATATAATAATTCATTAACAAAAAATTATGATGTATTACTTGAAAAAGTAGTATAGCAATTTTATTAAACTTAATACATAATATATAGTCTAAAATGTCAATTTTTTATTAAAATGAATATAAATTTGAACACTAATACAAAAAATTATGTTTAAGTTAAATTATTTATAGATTATATTTATTATTTTTTGAATGTGATTTTATTATTTTTCTTAATTTAAAATTTAAGAAATAATTTTCTACAACAATCTAATAAAATAAACTATACATAGAAATCTAATCTAAATTAAAAAAATTGAAACCAAAAACTTGTTAAAAAAACATCTTACCAAACACTAGTTAAAAAAATTCATCTTATGAACTTTACCTATACTCCACCTGATTTTGACTTTAACAATAATAAAACATAAAAGGATCAAGTACACATAGGCATGTACAAATGCATCTGACTATGATGGGTGTTGGAAAAGAAGTAGAAAAGTAAGACAATGCACAATGGGAGTATGGTCGAGGCATATGGCATGCCATGTGATGGGCATCAGCTGAGAGGCATCCAAGGAGTCAAAATAACTCCTTGGGTAGCCATTGCTTTGAGATTCTAAAGACCCTAGGCACAAAAATAAAATCAATGTGGATGGATGAAGTAATCAATAGGGGCTTAAATCATTGTCAATCAAGGAAAGCCATGTGGAACACTATACATGTCTCTCCTTGCAAGATAAGTTGCCTTGGTGCCCAAAAAAATGCACTGTCTAAAGGGGCTTCTGGGTTTCACATGTTGTTCAAATCTAACTGTGTTTAGACTTGGGGAATGTGGTATAAGGATCCAAAAAATATGATAGTGTGGGTTGTTGGAGGAAGTTATTTTTTCCTTTTTGAACTACTATCTTTCAAAAGCTAGAATTTGATGGTCACCCCTACCTATCATCTTATTTTTTTATGACAGTTTGGTCATATTAATGTCTTTCATTTTACATTTTGAGATAAATATCGATTGTCAAAAGTCAATATAATAGTATAAATTAGTAATATTTAAAAAAATATCATATCTTTAACTTTCTAAATTCATACGTTTTAAAAATTAATATAAAATTCTATAAAGTAATTAAACAACAACAATATATGCAACTTAAGAAAGTTTCTAAGTTTATATTTTGCATACTAATATTTCAAATTGGTAAAACAAATTTATATAGTATATTATAAAAATATTATCTATTATGAATTTTGACAGTTTATTTATAAACTTAAGTATCATAGTGACAGTTTTATAAAAAATTAACATGTCAGTTAATATGGTGCCACAAATTTTTAGCCTATCATATATGGCTCAAAAGTGGAAAAATGACCAACATGGCCATCAAATTTTAGGCCTATTTGAAAGGTTTTGCAACTTGGAGGAAGTTAAAGGAAATAAAACTGAGCTAGCATTTCAACTAATTTTATGATTGTGAGAAAAGTTGTGAGGTCTCGCCCCGACCCTTCATAGCCTTAGTTGTTACTTTATCATTTTGATACTCATGACTCGAGATGTCAAGACATTATTAGATACTTGAACATATCATATTATTTCATGTTGTGTGATGTTATTTTCAGATATTTGATGTTCGTCATTTAATGTTTTATGTATATGTATGTTGATGAATTAAGTAAAAGGTAGGATTAACATTTTGGTTTAAGATATTTTAAATGGTTCAGAATTGAATAGGATGAGAGGAACACTAATTTTTTTATAAATGGATGTTTTAATTTATGTGATTCCTGATACGTATATATACATATGTACATGTGATTTTTGGGACTACTGATGTGTGCAATGAGTGTGCAGATATTTTAGTCAAGAAAACCGATGGAGGAACATAACTGATCTCTATGTGCTAATTTTGGAAACCTTGTTGTTCATAATTAAATTGAGATGTACGTATGTATCCTTATGTGATCAATAAATGTTAATGTTCGTAACTGTGTTCTTATGGTGTCGTTGGACACTCATGAATTGTTTATGTTCTTCAGTGTGCTAATTAGGGTTAGCTGTGTAACCTTTGGACCTAAGTCGGATTAAGTTAATGTCTTTTTTTACTAATTTGGTTCTTAATCGAGTTTAGTCATCCTTAATCCAGTTTAGTGCTTAATCTACATTTTAGAGTTGTTAGTTGGTCCTATTTTATTCCTAGCTTTGTTTGGCTCTAAACATATTCCTAAGGCTTTAAAATATGAAATATTTTTACCCAAGGGGTATGGGTATGGGTTAGGGGTCTTTTCCAACCCCTAAGCCCCTTTTATTGACTTTTGAGATCACTCAAAAAGTCTCTTTTTGCCTTTGTGCGAAAATTGACTATGGCTACCATGAGTTTCATCACCCCACCTCCACTTAGTGTTTAACCATAGTGTGGGTTGAGTTAGGAGTTTCTAGAATTGTAAGTGGGTGGGAGAAGTTATTGATCCTTTTGATGGTTGAGTTTGAGGCTTATTTAGAGGCCCTTCTTGGACTAGTGGAGGTGGTTACCCAATCTCTACATTTAGAGAGGAGTCATGGAAGATTGAAGCAAGGAAGGAAAGAGCTCTTCTCAATTTGATCACTTACCATAACTCTTTGGTGAAGGTAGGGATTCTTCACTCCTTTGTATTTTTCTTCATGTTGTCTATGCTTGAATCATGTATAAGTTGATGCGTTGTTCTTTGTTTGTGCTTGCTTGTGTATTGGGATGGGTTTGGAGGGAATCTTGTTTGTTTCTTGATGCATTCTTATGCTTGTCTTGATGTTTTGTGTTTTGAGAGGATTTCATGGGGATTGTTTTGGCATTACTCACCCTTGGATAGGGAAGAAGTGGCCATGTACGAGGGTAGGGCCTTAGTTGGAGGTCAATGGTGTAGAGTCTCCTCTCATAGTGAGACGAGGGAAAGAGGGTAGGGTTTATGGGCCCCTACTTGTCATCACATGCCTTGTTTAATATTGTGAATTCTTGAATATGGAAAGGAATGAAAATCCTTGTGGTATTAGCCTCGAAAGGGCCTTGTGGAAGAACAGAAGTTCTTGACGTTTTAGCCTCGAAAGGGCTATGTTATGGCATGGTGATTGATGTCTCCCATTGAGAAAATCCACCTCCCCCCTAATCAAGTTCTATGTTTGGACCTATTGTACAAAACCGGGTTAGGGTACATGCTTGAATTGTTCTCGATGTTGTGATGATTCACTCGGGTCAGCTCTTGTCTTCTCCTTGTGTTTCCTTGAAGTTTTGAAGGTATTGAGAGAGAGCACTTGTGAAGGATTTTGAAGAGATTCCTTTTGAATTGTAATATTATGTAAAATGTATTTGAATTTTGATGTATTGGCAAAGACATCGAGTTTTCTTACTAGTTCTTTCCCGATGGAGTCTTGAACCAGGATGAATAGTAGAGAAAGGAAAAGATTATGAAATTCTCCTTGCAATGCTCTCATGTGTTTTCAAATTTTGGCATATGTATGTGAGAAAATAGAATGATAGATAATGTCTTTGAATTATGAATTTTCCAAGTTTTCAATTATGTTAATGCAAAGCAATTGTATGTTGAAGTTTTCAAATTGATGTCTAAGTATTAAATGTAATCAAAATCCTACATTGTGATCACAAAGTTATCACCTTCTTTGTTAAGTTTCACTGTGAACAAAATCAATTTGATCAAGAGACTATGTATTTCCTTGGATTCAAAAAAAAAAGGAAACATACACCTTGTTATGATAAATGATAAAATTTGAATTGTAGGATGAAAGACAAAAGAAAATATAACCTTTTTCTCATCTTTGTTAGTATGTTTGTTCATAGGAATCAATGTTATCATAGGTCCTTATTCATTCCTAGTATAACAAGAAATTATATAACTTGTCAACACTTAGTCAAAATTGGCTTCAAAAAAAAAAAAAAAGTGCATCTCCAGGAGTGAAAAACCTCTCTGGAAAATGTATGGGGAAAATTTTAATCTTCCCCAAGGTCACAGAGAATATTCTCTACATTATTCTTTAAATTGCAACTAAAATCAATATTAAATCTTTAAAAAGGATATAAGTTAAATGCATTGGAAATTAAAATATTTAAATGAACATTTTGTTGACTTTCCTCAATAACAATACTTTTACATTAACTCCTAGAGGCTAGAGGCATGGTACTAGCCTAAGAATTTATGTCCACTTTTATATTAAAATCCAAACAAACAAATTAATAAATAAATAAATAACACTCATCCTACCCACTTAATTTATTTCTCCCCCATTTCTTTAACTTGTTTAATCTCCCCATTGAAGGCCCATATACAAGTGTCTTGTCATCTTAGTGAGGGAGCAATGAAGTTTTAATATTTAAAAAAAAGGTAAAATTTAAACTTAAAAAGTTATGGGGAGACATAACCCCTTAATAGTACTCCCCATATACTCCCCTTATTGAAGCGTTGACCTCCCACTTGGGCCAGACCCATGCCTGGGGACAGTCTGCGCTAAGTCAGACTCGGGCAGCGTGCAACCCCTTGGGATGTGGGGACCTCATGGGGTGGGACAGGCCTAAGAGTAGGGGGGGTACAAGGGTAGGTAGTAAGGGTGGGGTTTGGTATTTTTTTTTGTAGTGTAAGTGGTTAGTATTAGTTAGTATGTAGTTCTAAGTTAGTTTAGTAAATTTTAGTTAGAAATTAGATGTATGTTTAAATTTAAATAGGGATGACATTATATTGTTAGTGCAATATTAAGTTAGTTAGTGGTTTTGTATTAGTTGATGTATTAATTTTTAAAAAAATTAGTAGATTGTTATTTTAGTTTGGTGATTATGATAATATTAGATTTAAGTTAGTTTTAGGTTTAATTTTGAATATGGTTTATCATTTTGGTTTAATTTTAAGCTAGTTGTTTTAAGTAGTATTTAATTTAATTAAGTTTTGTAAATATCTATTGTAAGTTAGTTTGTAATTAGTATAGCTAAATATTGGTTGATTTGTATTTGTAGTTTAAACTATATGTTTAAATATTAATTGTTTAGTTAGTTTAATTGTTAATGGAAGTAAGAAATATGATTTCATTTAAATTATAAAGTTATATAGTAAAATTCGTTTTAGTTTAATTATGTTATGGTTAGTTTTTTAAAAAAAAATTAGTGATTATTATGTCTTGTAGCTTAGTTATGTTTTAGATATATATATTATTAAAGTTTAAAGTTTTAGACTTAATAATAAGATTAATGACATTAATTCATTAAAATTTATTAAAAGCTTAGGTTAGTGTTAGCGTAGCATACTAGTTAATTTTGGAATATTAATTAGTTTCAAATTGATTATGTGTAAGTTTGAGTTTAGTATTTAATTAAAGCAAAGTTTGGGTTTAAATTGTATTTAATTTAGTTAATAATTATTTTATGATAGTTTTATTAATTCAATTTTAAATTAAGGATTCTTGAATTTTTAAATTAGCTTAAGTTTAATTATTATGAAAGTTAAATTAATGATTAATTTACGTGTGAAGATTATAAACCTAGGATGAAATGTAGAGAACCTTTACATTAATTGTGAACACAAGCATATCAAACTTAGAGCATTTTTAATTATTAAAAAAAAAAAATGTGTGTTTTTGCCTCGTAGCATGGGCATGACAAAAGTATACCCTATTACCATGCATTAAAGACCTGTATTTCTTTCACTACCAATCATACCAGTGAAACTAATTCTAACAAGATTTATGCTAAAATTGAAAGATCAAAGAATATTGAGACCATAAACATTGAGTGTATTAGTAAGTACAACTCTTTGTTGTGAAGACATTAGTTCCTTTATAGTTATCAAGTTATGTCCTCATTGATGAAGAAATATTAGTGAAGTGCAAATATGAAATAAAAGTCCTTAATGATTGTTGAAATCAGACAATGCTTCTACCACTATACCTATACTTTAATATCCAAAAATCATGTCCATGCAAATATATACACAAATTACATGTGCACACTTAGAGAAAATTGGAAGAAATGTTCTGACTCTATAAGATGGAAGAGTGAGAATTTTACATTGTGGGGGGAATAATAACAAATGTTCCATTTCAACTCAAACCATCTTTTGAAGGGAGATATAAGAGAAGGGACATCATCAGAGTTTCAATTTGAATCATCTCTTGGGCAACTTGTATTAATGATGGTGATGTAAACACAAGTATTTATTATTCTTAATCATCTTTGCCATTTGCAGTTTTATATGTATTACTTTTTCCTTCATTTTTTTCCCTTTATTTTTGAAGTCGATATACATGAAAATAAGAATGGCAGATTAGGAAGCTTATGAAAGTAGCTTCAAATAAGTTGTGATCAAGATGGATAAAGTGAGGCTCTTGAAGAAAAGACCTTGATGATTGAGATAATGAGATTCTTCTACATTAAGAGGGAGTATGACACTTCTCCTAAAGCAATAAAGGAGCTTAGAAGATTGATACTCAAAAGTAGTCTAAAAATACATGTATGTGATTGCATGATTTTGATGGGCCTACCCCTATACATCATGAGGAAATAAAGACTTATCACTGAATGTTGAAAGATTAATATCAAATTCAAAGAGAGTCTAAGAGGCATCCTTGGGTGAAGAGAGTCTCAAAGGGATTGACTACATGACTTGACTTCCCAAGATCATTGTTCAAAGGGAGAAATTTAGAGATGCAATCCTTTGTGGGTGATATATTCTCTATGAGAAGAAGTTCTAAGTGAGATTCTTTATAATGTGCTCTCCTTTATGAGAGAGAAGTCTGAGGTGAAAACCCTTGTTCCACGATCTAGTAGCAGCTAGGGTGGGTCCACATTCTGACTTGGTACACGGTAGATATCATGTGAGTTAATACATGATGTTTTTGTGATTATGTCATGAAAGATGATGATCTTTCATTGATATATATATTTAGAGGGGAGCTATTGAAAGGTGAGAATCTTATCAATTGTTGGACATGTTATCATAACATACTACATTATGTTGTTCTCATCGAGTGCTAGAAGTTATGGTAATGAATAGAAGTAACTATTGTAAGGTGATGATATTATCAATAGTTGACCTATATCCTATTAGATTGTGGTGACTAATCAAGAAAGTGCTATACATACTTCATAAATTATAACCCTAAAGTGGTAAAAATACTTGTATAAAAGGAGCTTAGGGTTAGAGATTATTTCATAGTTGTGATGCGAAATTGGTTCTTGCAGCAGTATTAAGTTGTAAGTGATTATGAATTGTAATGAGGTTGTAATCACTAGATCGTAATAATATCAGACTTGTTATTTGGTGGATGTAGCCCAATGATTGGGTGAACCATGTTAAATCTTGGTGCCTTGTGTTCTTTTATGTGTGATCTATTATTTTATGTTATTGGTTATATTTGCATGTAATTGTTATTTCTATCATTGGTTTAATCCTAACATATCCTAACACCAAAATGTGTTAGAGAAAGTGCTATCTTGGTTCTTTGGGATAGATTTTGTGGGACACGTTGATAATCAACTCATCATGGACGTTCTTCAGGCTAGATTTTGTAGACACCATGAAAATCAATTTGTCATGGTTCTTCGGGATGCATCTTGCCAAACACTATAACTTAAATCTATTATAGAACACACTTAAGGTAGTATTCAAACCTTGTATTATTAGTGCTAAAATTCTCTCCTTTCTCAAGAGGGAGTGTTGAGAAGTTTAGCCTTGTAGTGAATTGAAGAAAATTCCATATGTAGTATATGTTAATATGAATTTGTGTTGATAGATTTATGTTGATATCCTTATATGTGTCATTCTAGGAATATCATACTAAGTCTATATCTCTTCATATACTTGAGAGCATAAAGTGTTATATAAATCCTCCCTAGCTAAGAGGGAGTGTTAAAGTTGTAGTTTCACTCGAATAAATTTGATCCGAGATACATTGTTATTATTGGTAAATCATCTCTCTCTCTATATATACATGCATATTCAAGTAAAAATTATAAATATTACTATACATAGTATATAATATACATATTATAGTATATAATATATATTATATATAATACATATACATGTATATATAATATACTAATTTTTTTAAAAAAATTATCAATAAGAGGTCAAAGCCAAGATTCATTATTATTATTGTTGGTGTAAATAAGTATATACTTATTACACTTACTTAAGTTTACTTAGGTTAATACATTATTTATTTATTTTGCATTATTTTATTTGTGAGACACTTAGGAGTTTGTGCACTCTTGTGAGTTGTCTTGATGACATCATAGGGGTCCACACCTCTTTTAAGCACATGTTGTCTACAACATAGGAATCTTCTACACACATATGAAACTTAGTCATTATTATCCATTCATCTAGAATGTTGGATAAGGTGCTTAGTTGTCTTATCTTCTAGTTATTTCTAGAGACATTCTAGGTGCTTCCTAAGAGGCCCTAAATTGGCAAGTGGCTTTCAAGTGCCAACAACATCTTTTTCAAGGGGGGTTCTTTGATTTTTTCGGAGGTTTCTTTGATTGGTCCATCACAGAAGAGTCTGATTTGATCTACTTGAACCCAAATAACTATAAGGAATGGAGTCAACTTATGGTCAAATATCTATCTTAGCACAATGCACTACCATATGTGCCAGATCTTGAGTATCATCCTAAAAAGAGTCTCATCATTTGGCGTACTCTCTTTTTCTTTATGGTTGATGACATTCTGGATACAATGTCTAACATTAAGTCATCTAATCCATATGTTTTTTGGATGTATCTTTGGGAGCATTATGGAGATCCAGCTATTCCTCCATTCCCAGAAGATCTTCTTCCACTAGTTGCAACTAACTCCTCTTTCGATGAGATCACACCTCCAGATCCTATTGCTTCTACTGATCCTATTTCAGCCACAGATGCTTCAGAATCAGTGCAACAGGATACTTTATGTCTTCCTACTCTACTTTCATGTGAAGAATTCCTTTCAAACATTGCACAGTTGTTCCAAGAGTCTCACATTGAAGATGTGGGAGATATTCTTGATGACATTCATCTTCTTTTTGAGGTGGATACTTCATCCTTTTTTGTAGTGACAGATTCATGTACTTCAGCAATGCAGGGTACTCATGGTCTTCCAGGTGATGATTTCTTGCCAGACATTTCAGCTCTGCTCTTGGAGTCACACAGAGTAGATATGGGAGACTTTTATGATGATTTCTCACATCTCTTTGCTAAGGAGTCTTCTACAGTTGTTGTGAGGGCCCACTCTAACCCTGAACTCCATGCTCTACATGATCAATCCTTCCAGATTGGCGTGATTGTGGATTCTTCTTTACATCATCTGCAGGAGTTCTCTTCATCAGTTGAGAAGACTGTTGGTTTCCTGAGACAAGTTCTACCTCCTTCCTTATTTTATTTTCTCTTCTCTTCAGCAATTTTGGAGGAAGCCATCATTAGTATTGACATAGGGACTTTTGAATAAGTTTCAAAGATACCAGTCATCATAGAGATTCCTTCTCCATACAGGGAACACATCTCACAGGTACCCTTGCCATTGTTTCTTCCAAAGGGGAGGAACATCATACAAAGGTCATGGATTAGCTTCTACATAGGAGCATTTCTCACTGATTGACACACTACTTTTACAGGGGGGGGTGGACTACCTCATCTCCTTCTTCTCTTTTTTGGGGGGGACTTTTTCCTCATAGGAGGTTTTGTCCTTCTCCATTTTTTCTTGTATATACATGGATGCATGTCATAATGGGGGGGTCTTGATTACTCCATCCATCCATGCATCCATATTTATCTCTCTTTTTGGGGGAGGGTGTTTCCCATGAGGTTTTCCCTCTTTCCTCGCTTTATAGGAGATTGCATTTTCATTATGTATATGGGTACCTAATATGGCCTAGTAGCCGGGACTTGTTCTACATCATCATCCTAGTTTGTAACCTTAACGACATTCCCCTAAGTTGCACTTAAGGGGGGGTGTTGGTGTAAATAAGTATTTACTTAGTACACTTACTTAAGTTTACTTAGGTTAATGCATTATTTATTTATTTTGCATTATTTTATTTTTGAGACACTTAGGAGTTTGTGCACTCTTGTGAGTTGTCTTGATGACATCATAGGGGTCCACACCTCTTTTAAGCACATTTTGTCTACAACACAGGAATATTCTACACACATATGACACTTAGTCATTCTTATCCATTCATCTAGAATGTTGGATAAGGTACTTAGTTGTCTTATCTTCTAGTTATTTCTAGAGACATTCTAGGTGCTTCTTGAGAGGCCTTTATATACAGGCACTCCTAGTGTGTTGAACATCACATTCTAAATAGAGCAATGTATTCAGATATACTCTAATTAATTGATCATATCCATTTTTGGTCTACTATGTGCTTATGTTTGAGTTCTTAGTTCTTGGGTGAATTTTGCCCTTAGGAAAATTCTTACAATTATGTGTTGTGATTAATTATTATTATTATTTTATTAAGCTCGAGTAGACTTGAACCCAAGATCTCTCACATAAGAGGCTCACAATTTATCATTGTGTTGTAGGCTCTTGCCTTATATATATAATGATGATTAAACCTTGGAGACACATCTCTTCAAGAGACATGTCTCATCCTCTCATATTTATATGAGATCCAAATCTGCATTTGGAACATATCTATTACAATGGTCATATTATTACATATGTAGAAAATATCCATGTTAATCAACAATCTGGGTATGTAAAACTTTGAAAAAATCATCATTAGTGTATGAAAATAGAATAATGATATTTAGTTTTTATATTTAATATTGGTTTTTTAAAGAAGTGTTTATATTGGAATCCTAACTAGTCAATAGACTAAATGTATTGCAAAAATCACCCTAGAAATTAATTCCTCATGTTGGGATAAAGGAAAGTTGGTGGTATGTAAAGTGTTTATGGAAAGTTATATTTTGTTGAAAGTGTACTTATATTTAAAATTCAAATAAAATATATAAATTTAATAATTTGTCATATAATTATTAGAGAAAAAATGTTTGTTAATATTTATTTTAAAACATAAAATAATAGTCATTAAAATAACCTAATTGTAATAAAAATCTTATGAGAGTTATGGGTGACCTAAAAGTTAGTTAAACTCATTCCAATTACATTACAAACTATTAGATTTCACTAATAAAGTAATTTTTCTTTCCATGAGTATACACCCTTCAATACATTATATAACTTGTATATTTTACTATTAGCTCATCCATCACACCTCCTTTTGGTGTAAGTGTTGGTCATTAATAACATGTACACAAGTAACTCATAGAAGTTTGATCAATTGAAAGATCCAATAACAACTATACAAGATATATATACCACTTTGCAACTGATCTCTTTAAGTCTATAATTCTCTTATTAACTAGCCATGGTTCTAGAACCTCCTTAATTTGATCTTTAAGTTTGTTAAATTTATTATTCAAAATTATCACTCTTGATCAACTTAGCATCAATTTATTAGAAGTTTATAGAGTCTTGAAAATTAAGCTAATGTTACTTGAACTTAAATATTGTGGAAACATAATTAGATTTTAGGATTGTCCTTTACTAACAACAAAATGGGCTATGAGTTTGAGATGTAAATTTTAGGCTGTCTTTAAGACATTGCAAGTGACCTCAAGATATTTTGCAAGATTCTATACAAGCACTTACATTAAGTATTATAAATTTGTTACATTAAGCATTATAAAATTAAGATATTAACATATCATATATAATATTCTAGACCTTAGAATCTTAGTTCATAAAGTAAATTTGTACTAAATATTTATCCTTTAACTGATGGCAAAGCTAATGATATTAGCTCAAATTTACTTTTAGCTATGGATATCTATCTAGCCTCTATTATTAGCTTGAGCCCCCTCCAGATATATATATTGGTTCAATGTGGCTGGCCTAAGTAAATTTTTAATTTTTTTTCAACAAACCAATTTCGCTAATATCCCACAAACTAATTTTTTTTTTTTTTTCAACAAACCAATTTTGCTAATATCCTACAAGGTGTGCTTAAGTAGTATGGTATGGACCAAAATATTTTCTATTGTCAAATCCCCTTAAATTAAACTTAGAAAAATAAAACAATTTTGACTATTTAACACTTTTAACCTAAGAATCAAGTCTCACTTGCCATGTTTAAGCCATCCCATTTAGTCTTTGTGACTTTAGTAAATAAATTTTTAATACTTTTAATTTTTTATTTTTTATTTTTGGACTCAAGGTTAATGTGTTCTTTCAATTCAATTGTCAAGTCCAATGAATACCTATCTATTTCTACCAAGCCTTTGTGAGTGCAATTGCATCCAAATTTTTGGTTGTCTTCATTTCAAATGTCTTTTCAACTATAACATATTTTCATGATTTTCCTTTTTACATCAACTTTATTTCCAATTTTAAGCAAAGAAATAAATGCCATATCAGATAGTCCAACCTTTCAAGGGGATTTTATTTTGTCTTTCAAAGACTAACTTGACTTGGCATGTCCCTACGATAATTCTGTGTTATTTCTTGAAACATTGTTAGTTGCACCTCTCCTCCTCCTTAATCTCTTTCCTTGTCCTTCCCCTCCCAATTCACCCTCATGAATTAGTCTTTTGTGCTTTCTTTTCTTGTTATTGTCACTATTCCCCTTGTTTTCCCTACTTTTGCACTTGTAGTAGATGCATTGACAAGGAATGACAAGCCCTCCTTCAATTCAAGGCAACCCTCAATTACACCTCTAATCCCTACACCACCAATTTGACATCGTGGGAGTGTTATTTTAGGTAGCTTAGATAGTTGTTCATCCTTATGTGATTAATTGGCAAATATTTATTAATTAATTGACTCCTTCTAGAAGAAACTAGTAACTTATTGGTTAGGTTGTTTTAATTGAGAAGCTACTAGAAATTTCTTTGTTAGGTTGTCTTGATCAAGAAGCAACTAGAAACCTCTTGGTTAGGTGGTATAAAATGGGGGTCAAGGGAGGCATTTTGTGAATAGAGGAACACAAGAAGTTGTAGAAGCATTTGTAGTGTAAGTAAACAAGTTTGCAATGATAGAAAATAACCTTGCAGTGTTAGCAAGGATGTAGTGATTGTGTTGGGAATAGTAGTGGGGAATATCAATGGGAGAAATCAGGAGATTGTCTGAATTCTACCAATGAGAGGCAAGGAATTTTGTATCTCTTGATTTGCTGAAGTTAATATATTTTCCATCTACAGAACTGGTTTTCCCTTAGGGCTTTTTCTAGGGATGATTTGTCCGAAAATATTGTGTTTATTGTGTTGTGAATTTCTTTCCATATTTTATTGGTGAAGTTGTAGTTGTGTTATTTTTTGACATTGGCTATGAATTTATTCTCAACAGCTTAATAATCATTTACAATAGGAGATTAATAATCAATGACTACAATTGTGTTAATTTTCAAATGGTATCAGTGCATTGTTGAGGGTAGAAAAGTTTTGACCTAGGAAAGAAATTAAGGGTTGATCTCTTTAGAATTATTGTTGCTTTAATACCTTCAAATGGCTTCATCTAGTTTGAGAGATTAGGATAGATTGGATGGTGTCTCAAATTTTGGTGTTTGGAAGGCCAAAATTTCTTTATTGCTGGAAGAGAATGGTATCAGAGATTATGGTACCAATATTGTAGCTATACCAATGGATGTCACACAACTTGCAACATATAAGATGGATGATGCCAAGGTGAGGAGGATAATTTTGTTCCACATATCTCAAAGCTAGATATGTCAAAGAAGATGTGGGATACAATTTTGAATCTATACCAGAATGCTACCACTACTCGGAAGATGATTCTTAGAGAGAAGATGAAGAATACCCAAATGAACTAGGGAAAAGATGTTAGAAGTTACCTCACCAGGCTTAGACTTGTCAAGGACATGTTAGAAATTATTGGAGATAGTCCCAATAATGATGACCTAGTGAGAAATGGGTGTCTTTGTTCAAGTTGTTAGTGGATGAGATACCTTATCAAGTTGGGATCCACTATGGATTGATTTCACTCAAGAAGATTTTAGACTAATTCTTGTCAATGGGGCCAACAAGAGTTATAAAAGTGAGGAAAAATAGGAGAATGTTGCCCTAGCAGGGAATGGGAAAGCAAAGAAGGGATCTAACAAAGGATCAAATACACGAAGCAAGAAGAAGAAGAAGGACCTTTCTAAGGTCAAGTGTATTGGTTGTCATGAGTATAGTCACTATATTAGTGATTTCTCAGAAAGGAAGAAGGTAAAGAAGAAAGTGATAGTGGGGCATCATTTCATATGATAGGATTTAGAGAGTACTTCTCCAATTATAAGGAGGAGAACACCAATATCCAAATTTCTATGGGAAACTTGTCCAAACTCAACCCTGTTGGGAAAGAGACTCTTCAGTTTTAGAGGTAGAATGGAAAGATAATTTCAGTTCATGATGTGTTGCATGTGCCAGGTTTATGTATGAATTTGATTTATGTATTTATTCTTCCAGATAGGGGGTATAATGTACTCTATAAAGAGACACATGTGTTGATTATGCACAAGGATTGGAAATCACCCATAACTATTGGAATTAGGAGTGATTGCCTTTATAGGTTGCAGTTTGATACTCCTAAGGCACTCAAGAGCAATAGTAATCCTAGATCTTTTAGAGAGCTATGGCATAGGAGGATGGAACATACTCATCATGGAGCACTCAAATTTCTTCATGAGATAATGACAAGTGTTCCACAGGTGACCACAGAGCATGATGATGTATGTAAGGGATGCGTGTTGGGAAATTTTGTGAAAGCATCTTTTCCAAGGAGTGACACTAGATTTGAAGGTGTTCTTGATCTAGTACATTCAAATGTTTGTGGATAGATGTTGACAAAGTCTATCAGAGGATATGAGTACTATGTTACTTTTATCGATGATTTCTCTAGGAAGACCTAGATATATTTCTTGAAGACTAAGAATGATTTTTTTAGTTGATTCCAAGAGTTTAAGGCTCTAATGGAGAACTCAATGGGAAGGAAGATAAAGGTTTTTTGATCAAACAATGGAGGGGAGTACAAAGGAAATAACTTCTAGGAGTTGTGTACCAAGGAAGGAATCAAGAGAGAGTGGACTATTCCTTACAATCCACAACAGAATGGAGTTGTTGAGGGGAAGAACCATTCTATATCAGAGGTTGCAAGAGCTATGCTACATGACAAGGATATGCCCCACTACTTATGGGAAGAAGCATGTAGTATAGCAATCTACATTTAGAACAGGGTTCCACACAAGGTATTAGGGAAGATGACACTAGAGGAAGCTTTCATAGGTAAGAAGCCTAATGTTAGTCATTTTAGAATATTTGGGAATTTGGCATATTGTCATATTCCAACTGATATATGTACCAAGTTAGATCAAACTACAGAGAGCGGGTACTTTTTTGGGTACAGTGAAACCTCAAAGGCATATAGGAAACTTATGAGTAGGATGAGAAGAATTATTCTCAAACCTGATGTTAAGTTCATGGAGGACAAGGAATTTAGAAGGTCTAGAGATTTTCTAGCATATGATTAGAGTGAGTAGCCAACAAAAGCTCCAAGGCCTAATCAAGGGTAGAAAAGCACACGTATAGTTACTAGTACAAGTGTAGGTTTAAGTGGTGAAGATTTGTAGAGTATGGAGCAACATGTACAACAAGAAATACATCTAGAAGACTTAGAGGCTGATATTTCATCCTCTACAGTTGGTAGTAGGAACCGTGAGGTTCAAGAGACAATAAGGGATACTCAGGAGTTTGTGGGAGCTCCTAGGATGAGTACTAGATGTCAGAGACAACTAGCCAAGTTCAATGACTATGTGGCATTAGTTAGTCAGTTGGTAGATAGCGAGCCTTCAAGCAATTAGGAGGTTACAGAGCATTGGGTATAGTGAGATGCCATGGTTGAGGAGTATTCCTCAATAATGGAGAATGATGTGTGCCAGGAGGTGGTTTCTAGACCAATAGATAGGGTAGTTGTTGGATCACATTGGATCTATAAAATAAAGCAAGGTACATATGGTATAATCAGGAAATACAAGGCAAAGTTTGTGGCCAAGGGATTCTCTTAGAAGGAGGGAATAGACTATGAGGAGACATTTGCTCCAATGGCCAAGTATACTTCTATACGAGTTGTGATCTCATTTGTAGCACAGATGAGATGATAGATCCATCAAATGGATGTCAAGGAAACATTCCTTAATGGTGATTTGAAGGGTCAAAGCACAAACCTGTGTTACCCTTTTGTGAAGGAAAAGGTTAACAAAAGTACAATTGTTCACCTTCAATGATATAAAATTGGTATTATTATTTAGAATTTGAAAATGAAGTAAACTTATGAAATGTGTAGGAATTGATCAAGTTTAGGATTATAATTTTCAACAATTATTTGGATTAAGAATTGATATATTTTCATAATTTTTATAGATAATCTTTTAGTTGTTGAAAAATGTTGAAAATTAGGGGTCTACTTCCCACCACAAAACTATATGGAAATAAACTCATTTCCCTTTGATCTCAGACTATGTTATAGATATCATATGTATCTAGAACATTCAAAAATAAAAATTTCCATTAGATTTATATTTTCACTTTTATAATCATTCAAAGTTCAACTCACCTGAAATCGATAGTTTTTATCTCCCACCACATTTTTCAAAACAAATCTATTCTAACCGGAATAAAAATTATACATTCTACAAGTGGACTCTCTCCTCTAGAACATCATATAAGTTTTAAATTTTTATGATATGATTTTCTATTTTTTTCTTTCTCACAATTGATATCTTTTAAAGTGCTAAAATACATGCTTGTAGAATTTTTTAATTATAATATATTATATCTAATTAAAACACTATAAACTCTATATGAGAATATTCTTGACTTTGGGCTCTATAAAACGTTGTTTATAAGTTATTAAAAATATATCATAATTTTTTTTAAGAGTTATTGAAATATCAGTTTTCTGAAATAATTATATTTCTTTAGTAATTAGATACAAACTAATATAAAACAATAATTTAATAGACATTTCCAATTGGAAAAGTATGATACCATATATAACTTAGCTAGAATGAGTTTATCTAGATCGTATCTTTAAAAATAATTATTTTTTAGATAGAAATACTCAAATTTGGTCATTTTAATTAGTCGGCCTGAAAGGTGACCTGGATTTGTACTTTTACCTTGAAAGAGGAGGTATACATAGAGCAACCAGAAGGCTTTGTAGCACACAACAAAGAGATCCATGTGTGTAGATTGAAGAGAGCATTTTACAAACTCAAGTAGGATCCCAGAGCATGGTATGAGCACATTGACACATACTTGTGGGAAATGGTCTTTGTCAAGAGTGAAGCGAATGCTAACCTCTACTACTTGGTGGTTGGGGGTGAGTTTCTCATTTTTGTTCTTTACGTGGATGACTTGTTTCTTATAGGTTCACTAGGGCTCATAGAGGTCTACAAGAGGGCCCTTGCAGAAGAGTTTGAGATGAAGGACTTAGGACTTATGCACTATGTTCTAGGCATGGAGGTGTGGAAAATAGATGGAGAGATTTTCCTTGGACAAGATAAATATTGCATTGAAATATTGAAGAGATTGAGGATGGAGGATTGCAAAGCCATGTCTACACCCATGATCATGAATTAGAGTAAGGTAGATACATCTCAGGAGAAGGATGTAGATCCCACCTTATACAGATAGTTGATTGGAGGAAAGTAGATACATCTAAAGAGAAGGACATAGATCCCACTTTAGATAGATAGTTGATTGGTTCACCTATGTACTTGGTCAATAGTAGGCCAGATATTGCATTTGCAATGAACTCACTTAGTTAGTTCATGGTTGAACCAAAGAGAATGCATTGGATAGTAGCCAAGCATGTATTGTGTTAATTGAATGGTACAATTGAGTATGGGATTAGATAAGTTTGAGGTGAGGGTATCAACTTGATGGGCTATACTGATGCAAATTGGGCAAGAAGTACAATGGACAAAAGGATCACTTCAAGGTGTTATTTTAGTTTGGGATCACGAGTTGTATCTTGGTTTAGTAGGAAGCAAAAATCCATGGCTCTAAGTTTAGTGAAAGTAAAATACATAGTAGCTAGCATGGTGATATGTGAAAGCTATATGGCTTTGAAAGTTGTTAGTAGCCTTATTTTCTCTAAGTGATACATTGCGATAATCAGAGTTGCATCAAGTTGTCTGAGAATCCAGTGATTCATGATAGGTCTAAACATATAGACATCATATATCACTTCATCAAAGATTGTGTACAATAGAAGGTTGTTTAGCTATAGTACATACCTACAAAGGAGCAGGTAGCAGACATTTTGACTAAGGCATTGGGGAAGGCTAAATTAATCTTCTTCTGACATAAGTTGGGTGCTATAAAAGAATACCTTCCTCACTAAGAGGGAGTGTTATTTTAAGTAGCTTGGACAACTATTCATCCTTATGTGATTAATTAGAAAATATTTGTTAATTAATTGACTCCTTCTAGAAGAAACTAATAACCTATTGGTTAGGTTGTTCTAATCAAGAAGCAAGTAAAAAATTCTTGGTTAGGTTGTCCTTATTAAGAAGAAACTAGAAACCTCTTGGTTAGGTAGTATAAAAGGGGGGTCAAGGGAGTCATTAGGAGTGCAAAGGAACACAAGTTGTGGAAGCATTTGCAATGGTAGAAAATGGTCTTGCAATGTTAGCAAGGATGCAATGATAGTGTTGGGGAAAGCAGTGAGGAATATCAGTAGGAGAAATTAGGAGGTTGTCTAAATTCTACCTATGAGAGGCAAGGAATTTTATATCTCTTGATTTGATGAAGTTAATATATTTTCCATCTACAAAACTGGTTTTCCCTTAGGGGTTTTTCTCCAGGGACAATTTGTCCAAAATAATTGTGTTCTTTGTGTTGTGAATTTCTTTCCATATTTTATTGGTGACGTTGTAGTTATGTTATTTTTCAATATTAGCCATGAATTTATTTTTAGCAATTTAATAATAATTTACCATAGGAGATAAATAATCAGTGGCTACAATAGGAATTTTAATAGTCTTTTCTACTAGTAACATATTTCCATGATCTAGAATTGCTTGTAACATAAACCTATATTTGGCAAGAAAAATATCAAAATTCAAGTCTGTACTCGACACAACTTGCATAAATAATGACACTTAGAGAAAGAAATGTCTACTCATAAATGTAAAATCTTTTATAGTAATTTATTGTCTTTCAAAGATTGAGTTTACTTGGCATGTCTCAACGAAAATTGTGTTTTAGTGCATCCAAATTGTTGGTCACCCTCCTTTTTAATGTCTTCCCCTCTCCTCACCCTGCTAAGTAAGCCTAGGTAATCCTCATGACCCAGTCATTTGTGTTTACTATTCTTCTTGTTATTGTTATTATTCCCCTATTTCTCCTATATTTATGGAATGGATGTCTTGACAGGGAATACGAAGCCCTCCTTCAATTCAAGGCAGGCCTCAATTATTCATCTTATTCCTACACCAATATGTGTATGTGGGTGGAGGGAGTTGATTACTACAGCTGGGAGGGCATTTCTTGTGATTCGCTTAGATGGAGATTTCAATGGAGGTTTCATTTTTGAGAGCTTGTGCTCCCTCCCTTTTGTTGAGAGAATAGACCTCTCCTATAGTGGGTTAACAGGTACTATTCCTAACTAATGTCTAGGTAGAATATGGTATAGAACAAGTAGCTAGTGTATTCATAATCTCTAAGTAATAGACCTCAATGGTTTCAAACACTTTTATATCACTATCAACAATTGAAATATATGTATGATGATATTAGCAACATTTTGTAGAGCTATAAATGTAGCTTGTCACCATCCATTGAAAACTAAAATCATCAGACATAGGTCGATAATAAAATTAATTAAATTTATTATGACTCTTTCCAAACACCAATTACATTTTATTATTTCTATTACCTCCTTTGACATCAATGAAAACATGATGTTCAACAATAGAACTCACAAGTAAAATGTTTGAACCATTGTTAGCCAAATCCTTTTTTTAAGGAATCCACTCTATTCTTTTAAGTCCATCATATTTTTTCTATGTACATGAGCTTGAGCACTTCACTTGTTTCTAACTTCCAAAATTCTCCAATATGAAACCTATTTCTCTCCTACAACCTCCTATATTTTTGAATGCTACATCAGTATTATCTATAAATCTACAACATGCTTATAGATTAAAACATGGTTCTCACTTTGACATGCCTAATATTATTAAAAGTAATCATTTGTTAAAATTTAAACTTTAATTTCCAATCTAAAAACCATACAATCCTACAACTCTAATCACAACCTCTTTAACTATTTTATTTCAATATTTAAAGAAATTAAAAAATGAAATAAATTATAGTAATTAATTAAACTTAAAAGTAAACTTAAAACTAATCTTTACAAAAATTGAACCCAATGAAATACAAATAGGATATAACTAGTAGTTCCACATTTTTGTACGTGCAAGATAAACCAATAGAAGTAATATGCTTTGTATAATGTATTAAAAATCATGTGGAGCAATCACAATAGTCAACATAAATAATATCATTTTTAATTCCTTAGAACTAATATGAAAATTAAAAAACTTTTCTTGGTTTAAAAAATCAGTAATACATAACTAATTTCTATAATATGCAATTTTTTAACAAACAAGGAAGATGGAAATGGAAACCAAGGAAGTGACCGAGGAGTAGGTGGAGCAGTATGCCAAGCTAGAAAAGAGGCTTAAAATTTTAGAGGAAGGGTTCTTTACCTTCTCTAAATTTAACCTTAAAGTCAATCACACCGCAACCACTACCTTCCTGATGCTGGTGTAGGAAAAGGAGGATAGTGGAATGGATATGTAGGACCATAAGCTGCTCTTCAAATTCCTTGCTGATGACTGGTATTAGATTCTGCTGGCTACAAAGGGGAAGGAGAAAAATGAAATTTAAATTTTTTAGTTTAATGGGATCCTCGAATCCAAGACTTTTATGTTTATCTGTTGTTTTTGGTTTTACTGGTATCTAGCTGTAATTAAGACTTGGTGTTGGCCTATTATGCCAATAGTTTTATGGTTGAACTTTTGTAGTATTAGATGTTCTAGACTTTTTAGTTTAGTTGTTCATAGTATTATGTTGTTTAGTTTCTAGCTGTTGACTCTTTGGTTATTTGATGTGTTAGATAGTTTTTTGCTTGCTAGTGGACATTGCTGGTAATGTGCTAGTTACCAGCTTTTTGCTTGTAATGGCCGACCCCCTAGTTTTGGTCGCTTTTTATTTCAAAAACATATTACAGAGTAGGCATCGAATTTGATGGTCATATTGGTCATTTTAGCACTTTTGGACCCTATATGATAGCCAAAAATTTTGTTAGACCATATGAATTGATAGGCTAGTTTTCTAGAAAATCGTCAACATGACATTGAAATTTATTACTAAACCGTCAATATTTATTATAGACAACTAAAGATTTTACTTAATAATATACATAATATATTTTATAATATGTTTAATATATGTGTATAATATGTATCATAAATCTATCTTATTTAATATTATATATGTTTCTATGGCCTTATTTATATATGTTTCTATTTTGATTATTATATCTTTATAATAATTTAGAATCTTGTTAAAATAGAATAGAATAAATTTTAAACATAGTTTTAGTCATTTAAATTATTAGTGTGTTATATATTTATTTTTATATTATTTATTATATATTGATATTAATTAGAAGTTCTCAATTTATAAATATGTTTACTTTATTTGAGATGTTTTAAATAGTACTAATTTAAAGTTACAAGTCCATAAAGACTTTTTTATAGTTACTAATTTATATTTATTATTTTCTAATTTATAAAATATTTGAATTTAAAATGATATTTTAAACTTAAAAATAAGCAATCTATTTTATTTTTTAATGTAAAATGAAAGATATTAAAATAAATTAAAAAAATCACCTGACAAGTAGGATGACCGTCAAGTCCCAAGTCCTAGGCCTGTTGTAGAGTTTTACATTTGTAAAAAAACATACTACATGTAATAAAAACAAGATAGAAGATATTGGTAAATGGAAGCGAAAAGCAACCTATTGACCTAATTGAGTTATTACAACTTTAAAACTATGTTGTGGAATAATGCAAGCCATGAAATTGATCCAAAAATGTGTATTATATAGTTTGGTAAATAGTATAAAGTGAAAATATAAATTAGATTCTTTCAATGACAAAGTTTGTTTCTAATTAGCAAATACAATCTCTTGTTTAATAAGCTTATCCACATGAAAATTGCCATAAAAATGAAAAGGGAGAAAGTGGATTTTCCTGACTAAAAATACCATTGTGGGGCACTGTGGATATGCACTAGAGTCAAACCATAATTTATTTTCAAGCTGTGGCATTTTTGTGTTTCATAATTGAAATAAGGCAAAAAAAATTGTTGAGAAAAGGCCTAAAATTTCATGTGTGTAAGATTAAATATATATTTATATTCTTTTTTTTTTTCAAAATTTTAGTAGAGATCTCTTATGAAAAAGTGGTACAAATATGTTCTTTTCCATATTCCTTAGGTCTTGGGTTATTTAAATTCTAGTGAATGGCCAGTTAGCTAATAGGCTTCTCCTATGAGGTTGGAAGCAACCAACAATTGTCTCACACCTGAAAACAAGGTATTTGGAAATGGTTTCAGGCTGAAAATAACTAGTTTTTTAATCAAGCCATTACACTTGAATTGAAGCATGTTAAATCAGATGTAATAGGGGTTGTTAACTTCTAACTTCTCCCATCTATTTTCATAATGGATAAAATCTTGAAAAAACTTGTTTACAGATATAACATGATGAGATTGTAGTAGTTGACAACCTATCTTTAGAGAAGCAATCTAAAGAGATTCAATGGAATTTTGTATACTTCTTGGACAAGGTGAAATGCATTCATTATTAAATTAACATTATCTTAACCGATTTTCATTATTGTGTCTACCTATGCGGGAAGGTGAAATGCATTCATTTTGAACAAGTTCTAACAACAACAAAATCTGATATGATAGGCCAAATCTGATACTATAGACATTTCTAATCTAAAAGGACAAGTGATCCATGATTTAACAGTTTTGCCACCATAATGTGTTTGGGCTGCAAATTAGGTCGTTAAATAGTGATCCATTTCTTCATGTTTCTAATATCGACAATTAATGAGGCAATCAACTAAGACTTATTGTAGACAATAGCACCTTCAAAAATTGCAGCTTGATCAATTTCTCATTTTTCTCTTTTGCTTTCTTTTTTTCCCCTATTCTCACTTTGAGCATTTTCCATATACTTCATCTCTATCATTTGTTGCTTCACCAATCTAAGTTGAGAGCTTGGAAAAATCTCCATAGGGTCTCACTTATCTAGGGCTCCAAATAAAGTGGAATCCTACCAAAGAGTGCGAGCATTATTTTTCTCAACAATGGATTTGTGAATATGAAATCAATTCAATGTATTATTGTAATTGCATGAACAACCCCAATCCAGACTACTTGTTTGGTAAGAACACCAACTTGATTCTTTTTCTAATCAATCTTGAAAAAAATTAAGGTACAAATTTATCCACTATCTTACAAAGATGTATCCAAATTGTTGGCATTCATTATTCCACCTCTCTCCACCTATCCTTGGTTGGCAATCATTCTACAATTTTGTATAAGTGATCTTCATTTTGACCATGACAGCCACTATTAGTAGCTATTCCAAAGCATCAATAATTTTTTTCTATGAAAGCTTAGAAAGAACGAAGAGAATAAAGGTCTCCCTAAGTGAAGCCAAAGATAATGAATTATAAATTGAAGCAATCGATGGAGTGTACCAATTCTCATGTGGCACATCCTTCAGTGGTAGCAATAGGCAGTACACATTCCATCCCTGGTCACTTAGAAGCATAACTTCTTCCTACTGATCACAAATATGACCTGTCGCCTTTATTATCCTCTTCCTCCCACCACCACATCAATTCTCCTCTTCCTCCCACCCCTATGCCCCCTCTTCTATCACCATATTACTTCTCCTATAAAGCATACAAGTGAAGTTGTATGCTACACTCATGAGCTTCTGATTCAAGTGCAAATGGTGAATTCGCAAGCCATTCACAATTTATTATGTGATCTTCCTTTACCAAGTCTTATAGATCTGTAATTAGAAGTAAAGTGTTAATTCACATGCAAATCACATATTTAAATTATGCCACATTATGATCCGTGTGGGCAAGGCTAACAACTTTAGGTGTGCATGCATATATTTATCCATCTAAATATAGTTGCTTACTTTTGTTAACTAATGCTATGCATGTTTAAATTCAGAAATATAAGCCTCTTATAAGGGTCCGAGAAGCCTTCCTTTTCCTAATAACTTCAACCTTTTTTCCTTAGGTCTTTCTAAATGATTATTTTGTCTGGGTTCAATTGTTTTGTTTGGGTTCAATTGTTTTGTCTCAGTTCAAGAGAGATAGCTATAGGAGGAAGAATTTTGTTTGTGCCCTTGATAATACGCTTTAGTTCTTATATTTATTTAAGTTATGATTCTTCTTGCTTAGTCATATACAACATACATAAAATGAGACTTATAGAAATGTAACAACAATAAATAACATTAGTAAACTACAATGATGTATAACAAAAAGCTTCCACTTGCTTGGTAATCTCAACATGCTTCAAAAATTAAAAATAATTTATAAATGTTATAAATCTTCTACAAATACAGAACTATTTTTTTTTAATACTAACTTATATGTAAAATTAGGTATTAAAGTTGAAAAAAGTCTACAGTGATTAATAGTTTAATCAACATCAAAGTTAATAATCTGACAATTTAATCATGCAAAAAAATCACCATGAAATTATTAGGTTTGGTTTTAATAATAAATGTGTAGCACAAAAAAGACTTTATTAATTTTGTCATATCTTAAAAATAATAGATTAAAATTAGGTATAGGGTTTCCTCTAGCAATATGTGTTTTCATATATAGATGTTTATTTTTCCATTAAAATATTGTTTTCATTTTTAATTTACTAAATATTATGAATTAAAATATTCAAAAATTTAAATTTATTCCATTTGATTTTATTTTTAATGTACCAATTTCATTTTAAACATTTGTTATCTTTCTTAAACAAGAAACATGTCTATATTTCTTAAATCAAATTAGGTAAAATAACTTTACTAGTTTGATTTATTTAATATACTAAAACTTAATTTTATAGTTAAGTATAGTTTAAGAAAACAAATTATTTCTTCTAATAAATTTTCTTCTACCCAAATGTGTTTCCATATATACATTTTTTTTTTCTATTAGTTTGATTTCGTCTATAAAATTAAAATTTCACTATAATATGTAAACAATAATAATTTAGAATGATAATGTAGTTTACTAATAAGTATTGTTTTATTATTTTCTTTCCCACTTATAGTTCGACATTAAATGTGCCATAAGAGACATGTCTATATTTGTTAAATATTTGTAAAATTAGGTATAGGTTTTCCTCACTTTTGTGAGATGCAAAAAAACTAATACAATATTATTAGAAAGAAAGAAAAATCACATTTGCACTCGCTCTCCCATACATACCATATCTATGAAATAGATAATGGTAACGTTTCACATTCTAAAACTCTTCCTCTTTCATTTACTAGGTTTTTTTTTTCCTTGTATAAGGAATGACTTTTGTTGGATTCAAAGAAGGTGTTCACACAAAAAAAATGACAGAGAAAATTTCAAGTGTCAATTTACATTTGATGTTTTAATTTTAATTTTAATTTTTTCTAAAATTTATAACAATGACTCATATGTACTTCCACTCATCAATTAATTTCATTTCCCTCAAATAGGACTCAACTTACCTTTCTAGTCACAGTTAACAAAAATGTTTCAAAAAATTTACAATTCAAATCAACCCTTGAATTGGGATGTTGTACATTAAATATAATATTAAAGTTGTACAATGTCTTATGCTATCAATTCCTTTAATTTTACCTATTGCGTACCCCTTGCACCTCTTTCTGGTGCAAGTGCTATTAATGATAGCAAGACAAAAGATAGAAACTGAATAGCACACATGCATTAAGCCAACTTGACTAAAGACAAACATGCTTGGAATTTTCTTGAAGACTACAAATGGAAAATAGAGTTACAACAAGTTCTAGTAATGATAGCAAGACAAAAGATAGAAACTGAATAGCACACATGCATTAAGCCAACTTGACTAAAGACAAACATGCTTGGAATTTTCTTGAAGACTACAAATGGAAAATAGAGTTACAACAACGGTGCACTAACGAAGAAATTGGTTGTAAATAATAAATAAAATAATAGATTAAAGACAATAAAGATTAACAAATGCATGCAATTGGACAATAAACAATAAGAAATGCAAGATTTTACAAATTGAAGTTGCATGAAATCCTAGACTAAAGATGATGGAAGCCCTCTTCGAATCAATTGAAGTGGCATGAAATCCTAGACTGAATATGATGGAAGCCCTCTTCGAGCCAATATAAGTGATAGGAAGTGTAGGACAAAACTAATGATGCTAAAATATACTCACAAACTATGTTGACAAGTAACTAACACAATTAAGCTTTGGCTACAATCATGATGATGGGAATACAAGATAGTAAGCAACTAATTTCTCAATACATAGGAATTATAGTACTCAAATAAGCATCACGTAAAACATTAATAGGGAGTAGATAAATCACAAAGACAATCAATATCTTTAGCAGTTTCTTGGGAAAGTGACCAATTGTTACGCCGAGAGGCGTTCTATACAATGGCAGCACAAATGCCCAGCACGGGAATATGCCAAGATTCCTTGTCAATAAAAAAGAATTGGGAGCAGTTACAAACTTCCAAATTAAATATTAAAAAAGAATTCTCAAAATAATAGTTGGCCGAAATAATAGGAAGCTAAATGGAGGCCGAAATAATAGGCTCGAAAAAGTAGGGCCCGAAAAAGTAGGACCCGAAAAAATAGGGCCCGAAAAAATAGGGGCGAAATAATTTCAATATGATTTTTTTTTTTTTGTTAAATATAATTTTGCATGCACATTCATGCTTTTTTTTTTGCGGGGAGTGGGGGAATTTGAAACAAATTCGTGGAATGTGAAGAGACGTCTGTTGGGGGATATGAGGAGCCTCTCAGAAGTTATAAAACCAAGGCTCCTCATTTCATTTTCATTTTATGTTTTTGCAGGAAGGAAGAGGTGGAGGTTATTGGAGGATTAGATTGGAGTTTTTGAATAGGAGTAAATTGAAGTTTTGGAGTAACATTTTTGCAAGTGAGATTTCTATTTTTTATTTACATTTTCATTTAGATTTAGATGTATAAGTAAATTGAAATTCAAAATTAGTTATAATATTCTACTTTGATTTATATTTCAATTTTAATTAATTTCATTTAGATTTAGAATTCTGTTCATATGACCGAAATTGAGGCCACTGGAGGACCTGTGCAGAGTTTTTCGTGGAGATAAGCATGTGGGTACTGAATCAAGGCACATTAGGCCTCTTGGAGATGTAATTGCGGTGACTTCCATGGCTTTTTGAATCGAATAGGGCAATCTAAACAGTCTCAGATCTGAAATTCTTTTTTTCCTTTTCAGCCGAAGACAGAACAAAGATTGCTTGCAAGAAATTTTGCAGAGTTTAAGATTTGATTGCTTATGGCCGACTATTCTTGGTAACTGATATTTCTATTGTATATTCCCGTGCCCCAGGAAGTTTTAATCTATACAATTTATTTTGTGCATTTAGTGCACAAACTAAAGAATGCATATGCAATCAATTTTTTTTATCAATCTTTATGATAGCTTTTTTTTAAAAATAGAAAATAGAAATTATTCTTTTATGTATCTAGAAAAAAATTAGAAAGATTTTATGTATGTAAAAAATTAAAAGAATTCTATATACATCTAGATTTATTGAAAAGAATTCTATTTACATCTAGATATTTTGATTGAAATAAACATAATGTAAAAACAAAATATTAAATAGAAATGTTAATATATGTATGTAGAAAAAATTAGAAAGATTGCATGCATCTAAAAAAATTCTATTTACATCTAGATTTTTTTTAAATGGAAAAAAATGGATAATAGAAATATCAGTTGCATGTTTGTAGAAATAAATTAGAAAAACATGTATCTAAAAATTAAAAAGATTCTATGTGTCTAATTTTTAGATTTTACTTTATTCTAAACTAATTATTGATGGATATATATTTTAAAAATATTTATGTAGTTTAAAGTTTAGATTTTAATTCATTTGTATGCAAATAGGAAAAAGAATAAATATTTTATATATATGTAGATTAATTTCTATTTTTAAAATTTACAAGTAAATGAGTACTTTATTCATTTAAAGTAAACAAGTTTTTAAGTAATATATTTTTATTTTAGAAATATATTAATCATAATGTTCATTTATTATTACTTATTTAATATACTTACTCTCAAATCTAAGACAATAGAAATGATATTTTATTAACTTTGAAATAGGGAAGTGTTAAGCAAGTTCGTTTACAAAAATACCAAAAATATATTTGGTCTTTGATCAAATTGGAGTTAATATTAGAAATATAAATATGATCATTAACAATTAAGCTAAATTCAGTTCAAAACAATAATGTTATTTAAATTTAAATAATTTTTTTTGAAAAGAATACTATTTACATCTACATATTTTGATTGAAATAACCATAATGTAAAAACAAAATATAGAATAGAAATGTTAATATATGTATGTAGAAAAAATTAGAAAGATTGCATGCATCTAAAAAAATTCTATTTACATCTAGATTTTTTTAGAATGGAAAAAAATGGATAATAGAAATATCAGTTGCATGTTTGTAGAAATAAATTAGAAAAACATGTATATAGAAATTAAAAAGATTCTATATGTGTCTAATTTTTAGATTTTACTTTATTCTAAACTATTTATTGATGGATATATATTTTAAAAATATTTATGTAGTTTAAAGTTTAGATTTTAATTAATTTGCATGCAAATAGGAAAAAGAATAAATATTTTATATATATGTAGATTAATTTCTATTTTTAAAATTTACAAGTAAATGAGTACTTTATTCATTTAAAGTAAACAAGTTTTTACGCCGAGAGGCGTTCTATACAATGGCAGCACAAATGCCCAGCACAGGAATATGCCAAGATTCCTGTCAATAAAAAAGAATTGGGAGCAGTTACAAACTTCCAAATTAAATATTAAAAAAGAATTCCCGAAATAATAGCTGGCCAAAATAATAGGAAGTCAAATGGAGGCCGAAATAATAGGCTCGAAAAAGTAGGGCCCGAAAAAGTAGGACCCGAAAAAATAGGGCCCGAAAAAATAGGGGCGAAATAATTTCAATATGATTTTTTTTTTGTTAAATATAATTTTGCATGCACATTCATGCTTTTTTCTTGCGGGGAGTGGGGGAATTTGAAACAAATTCGTGGAATGTGAAGAGACGTCTGTTGGGGGATATGAGGAGCCTCTCAGAAGTTATAAAACCAAGGCTCCTCATTTCATTTTCATTTTATGTTTTTGCAGGAAGGAAGAGGTGGAGGTTATTGGAGGATTAGATTGGAGTTTTTGAATAGGAGTAAATTGAAGATTTGGAGTAACATTTTTGCAGGTGAGATTTCTATTTTTTATTTACATTTTCATTTAGATTTAGATGTAGAAGTAAATTGAAATTCAAAATTAGTTATAATATTCTACTTTGATTTATATTTCAATTTTAATTAATTTCATTTAGATTTAGAATTATGTTCATATGACCGAAATTGAGGCCACTGGAGGACCTGTGCAGAGTTTTTCATGGAGATAAGCATGTGGGTACTAAATCAAGGCACATTAGGCCTCTTGGAGATGTAATTGCGGTGACTTCCATGGCTTTTTGAATCGAATAGGGCAATCTAAACAATCTCAGATCTGAAATTCTTTTTTTTCCTTTTCAGCCGAAGACAGAACAAAGATTCCTTGCAAGAAATTTTGCAGAGTTTAAGATTTGATTGCTTATGGCCGACTATTCTTGGTAACTGATATTTCTATTGTATATTCTCATGCCCAGCACGGGAAGTTTTAATCTATACAATTTATTTTGTGCATTTAGTGCACAAACTAAAGAATGCATATGCAATCAATTTTTTTATCAATCTTTATGATAGCTTTTTTTTGTAAATAAAAAATAGAAATTATTCTTTTATGTATGTAGAAAAAAATTAGAAAGATTTTATGTATGTAAAAAATTAAAAGAATTCTATATACATCTAGATTTATTGAAAAGAATTCTATTTACATCTAGATATTTTGATTGAAATAACCATAATGTAAAAACAAAATATAAAATAGAAATGTTAATATATGTATGTAGAAAAAATTAGAAAGATTGCATGCATCTAAAAAAATTCTATTTACATCTAGATTTTTTTAGAATGGAAAAAAATGGATAATAGAAATATCAGTTGCATGTTTGTAGAAATAAATTAGAAAAACATGTATCTAGAAATTAAAAAGATTCTATATGTGTCTAATTTTTAGATTTTACTTTATTCTAAACTAATTATTGATGGATATATATTTTAAAAATATTTATGTAGTTTAAAGTTTAGATTTTAATTAATTTGTATGCAAATAGGAAAAAGAATAAATATTTTATATATATGTAGATTAATTTCTATTTTTAAAATTTACAAGTAAATGAGTACTTTATTCATTTAAAGTAAACAAGTTTTTAAGTAATATATTTTTATTTTAGAAATATATTAATCATAATGTTCATTTATTATTACTTATTTAATATACTTACTCTCAAATCTAAGACAATAGAAATGATATTTTATTAACTTTGAAATAGGGAAGTGTTAAGCAAGTTCGTTTACAAAAATATCAAAAATATATTTGGTCTTTGATCAAATTGGAGTTAATATTAGAAATATAAATATGATCATTAACAATTAAGCTAAATTCAGTTCAAAACAATAATGTTATTTAAATTTAAATAAATTTTTTTGAAAAGAATTCTATTTACATCTACATATTTTGATTGAAATAACCATAATGTAAAAACAAAATATAAAATAGAAATGTTAATATATGTATGTAGAAAAAATTAGAAAGATTGCATGCATCTAAAAAAATTCTATTTACATCTAGATTTTTTTAGAATGGAAAAAAATGGATAATAGAAATATCAGTTGCATGTTTGTAGAAATAAATTAGAAAAACATGTATATAGAAATTAAAAAGATTCTATATGTGTCTAATTTTTAGATTTTACTTTATTCTAAACTATTTATTGATGGATATATATTTTAAAAATATTTATGTAGTTTAAAGTTTAGATTTTAATTAATTTGTATGCAAATAGGAAAAAGAATAAATATTTTATATATATGTAGATTAATTTCTATTTTTAAAATTTACAAGTAAATGAGTACTTTATTCATTTAAAGTAAACAAGTTTTTAAGTAATATATTTTTATTTTAGAAATATATTAATCATAATGTTCATTTATTATTACTTATTTAATATACTTACTCTCAAATCTAAGACAATAGAAATGATATTTTATTAACTTTGAAATAGGGAAGTGTTAAGCAAGTTCATTTACAAAAATACCAAAAATATATTTGGTCTTTGATCAAATTGGAGTTAATATTAGAAATATAAATATGATCATTAACAATTAAGCTAAATTCAATTCAAAACAATAATATTATTTAAATTTAAATAAAATAAGCCATGTTTACTTTGAAACATCAAACAACTAATTAACTAATACAATAATTAAAATAAATGAATCTATTATGACATAGAAAAATATTTTCGAAGTATAATTTCTTTGTTTTTGAATCAATATGAGTTTTTTTTTCTACTTGAAAAGATAAACCATCCTAATTGTCATTCTTAGTTAACCCTAACAACAACCCCTACCTTAGCCCTAGCCCCAACAATGATGTACAATATAACTATAATCCAACATTAAACTATAATTATAGCACTAAATCATATCCCTATTGATATAACGAAAATCTCAGTCCAAACCATAATCTAAACCAAAAACCTACACACTAATATTGGTTATAGTCCTAACCCTAAAATCTAACCCTTAACCATAATGTAAAAAAAAACTCCAAAATATTGATCAAAATCCTAAACCTACCTATATGGATAACCATGATATTAAACTCTAAATCCAGTCCCAAGGTCCTAACCATGGTGTAAACCTATAACCGAACTCTTAAAAAATTTACTAATCCCTGATCCTAATCACATTCCCAACTTTAAACTTGAACCATAAACCATAGTTATAACCATAATCATAAACTTAAACAAAACCCTAACCCTAAAGGTACAATCATAAAATTAATCATAGCTTAGACCCTAATCCTAGCACAAACCACAATCATGACCAAATATAAATCTTCACCTTACCCCTAATCATAATTTCAATGTTAACCCTAACATTAGTTTCAATCCTACCATGATATGAACCCTAATATAGACTTCACCTTGATCCTCACCCTAATCTTAAGTCTAATTAAACCCTGACTAAAACCTAATCTAAATGATATATCTAACTATAATCCTAACTGTAATTATCATACAACCCAATGCTAACCCTCATGTATATTTAATCCCTAATCTTAACTCTAAATATTCTATAAACTCTAGAATTGACCTTGATTCTAACCATAACCCTAAAATCTAAATTGTAACCATAGCACGAAAGGTGGGGACCCCCGCTACATGGCACAATTCTGGGTCTTGGAGCCTTGCGAAAGCACTACAGAGTGAGGAAATGTCATAAAGGTGACATGTAGTAGCATGATGCAATTTTGGGCTTTAGAGCATTGCAGAAACAATGCAGCTTAAGGAGGCGCTAGAATGGAGACTCATGGAAAGAAGAGGAAAGACATTCATGTCGCTGGCAAAAAACTATGAAAAGAGATAACATGATGTCTTAACCTCCCACAAAAAATGCAAGGTTGATCCCAAGGGGGAATTTGGTATCCCCAAAAATGAATGATGGTCATCGATGAAGGTCTTCCTCTCAAAATAGACGACATAGATGCATCGTGAATCCTCACCAATGAAGGATTAAGTCACAACCGTCGATGTAGATTCTCCCCTCAAAAAGGATGACTGAGATGCAACGAGGAAACTCCTCCCAATGAAGGATTAAGTCACATTCGTCGATCAAGATTGGCTTTATTTCCAATGGATGACTAAGATGTAGTGAAGAGATTCCTCCCAACAAACGAAGTAGATAGAACAAAAGGTGTGAACCCCCTCCATGTGGCACAATTTTGGGTCTTAAAGACTCATGAAAGCATTGTGGAGTGAGGAAATGTTGGAAAGGCAATGCGTGGTAGCATGATGCAATTTTGGGCTTCAGAGAATTGAAGAAACAATGTAGCATGACGATGCATCAGAATGGAGATGCATGGCAACATCTTGTGCAATTCTAGGCTTTAGAGTGTTTCGAAGACACTAGCATATAAAGAAACATTAGAATGGGAATGCATGGCAACATCTTGCACTTTTGGGAAGATGGGAAGATAGCTCGAGAAGAAATAAGAGTTATCGAATCTCGCAGCATGAATCAACCCAACCAAGAAAAAATGATCCAGTGTGGTCAATGAAGAAACCGAGCCAACACAAAATGTTAGCCGCCAAATTTAGCGATGTTAACCCTCTGCAAAGAACCTATCCCATTTAAGGTCTCTCAGATCAGACATCAATGATGGGTTGAATAGGGGGAAAAAATAGCACACAATGCCCTCCTAAATGAAATTCTAAATGTAACACTAATAACCACAGTCCTACTTCTTTCCCTAACCTTATCCATGAGCATGGGAATATACATATTATTATATAGGGCACCTTATATAATAATAAATATAATCTAAAATCCCAACCCTTACTCCCCTCCTAACTATAACTGTAACCATAAGAAAACTTCTAAATATAACCCTTCCTCTAACTCTAACCCTAACCCTAACCCTAACTATAATTGTAACCCTATCCCTACCACTAACTGTAACCCTGAATCTAACTCTACCATAATTGGACTTTAACCCTAACTATAACTATAACCCTAAACCTAACTCTAACCTTAAACGTAACCATAACTGTAACCCAAAACCTAACCCTAATCGTAGCTAGGATTCTAATACTCTGTTTACCCCTAACTCAAACTATAGCCCTAACTATACCTCAAACTCTAATCGTAACTCATATTCTAACCCTAAACCTAACCCTAACCTTGACCCTAACCCTAACCCTAAGCCTAAGCCTAACCCTTTGTCTACCCCTATCTCTAACCCTAACCCTAACCCTAACCCTACCCCTAACTCTAACCCTAAATCTAACTCTTTCTGTAAATCTAACTCTACCATAATTAGACTCTAACCCTAACCCTAACTTTAATCCTGACTGAAACCCTAACCCTAACCCTAACTCTAACCTTAACCCTGACTCAATCCCCTTACCCTAACCTTAACATTGATATAACTCTCTCTATATATAACCCTAACTCTAAATATAAACCTAACCCTAACCCTAACCCTAACCCTAAATCTAACTCTAACCCTAACTGTAAGCGTAACCCTACCCCTACCCATAACTCTAACTGTAAATCTAACTCTACCATAATTGGATTTTAATTTTAACCCTAACCCTAACTCTAACCCTAACCTTGACTCAAAACTCTAACCCTAACCCTAACTCTAACATTAACCCAACTGTAAAATTATCTCTATTGGTAACTCAAACCCTAAAACTAACCCTAATTCTAACCCTAACTCTAGCTCTAGCTCTAACCCTAACTCTAACCATAACTCAAACTCAAACCCTAAACCTAACCCTAATCCTAACCCAAATTATAATGCTCTGTCTACCCCTAACTCAAACTATAACCCTAACCCTAACTCAAACTCTAACCCTAACTCATACTCTAACCCTAAACCTGACCCTAGCCCTAACCCTAACCTAGAACCTTACCCTAACCCTAACCCTAACCCTATCTATAACCCTAATCCTAACCCTAACTCTGATCCTAATCTTAACCCTAATTCTAATCCTAACACTAACCTTAACCCTACCCCTAACTCTAACCATAAATCTAACTCTACCATAATTAGAATCTAACCTTAACCCTAACCTTAACCCTAGCTCAAACCCTTACCCTAACTTTGTCCCTAACCATATATCTACGTATGACTATAACATTTTTCATTACAATATCCCAAAAATAAAATATATATTTTTATCTAAATTAAACTCCTTATATTAATTTAAAATAATATTTGACTCAAACCTTAACCGTAACCCTAACCTTAACCATGAGCATTACTCTAACCCTAACCTTAACCATAAACATAACTCTACACCTAACTCTAACCCTAATTCTAACTCTACCATAATTGGACTCTAATCCTATCCCTAACCGTAACTATAAGCATAACTCTAACCCTAGCCTTAACCATGAGCATAACTCTAACGTTACCCTTACTATAACCCTAACACTAACCCTAATCATAACCATAACCATAACTCTAACCCTAACCTTAACCATGACCATAACATTAACCCTAACCTTAAACATAAACATAACTCTAATCTAAACCATAACCATAACTCTAACAATAACCATAACCATACTCTATCCCTAACCTTAACCATAGCTCAAACCCTAACCCTAACTCCAACCCTAACTCTAATGCTAACCCTAACCCTAATTCTATCCCTAAGGTTAACATTAACTATAATGGTAACTTTGTCCCTAACCATATATCTATGCATGACTATAACATTTTACATTACAATATCCCAAAAATAAAAAATATATTTTTAATCTATATTAAACTCCTTATATTAAATTTTTAAAAATATTTTGAAGCATAATTTTATACTAACTTCATACAACTCTAATTAAAAATTAATTAACAATTTTATAGTAACCTTATCAAAATAAAAAATAAAAAGTAAATATTTTTTCTATTGCGCCGCGACTGCCACTAGCTATATATACCTCTATATATATTACGCCGAGAGTAATCGTTCTCGAGGCGCCTATTTTTATTTTCATTAATCCCAACTTCGATTAAAATAACTTTGGGATTAAATAAAAATAGGCGCCTCGAGAACGATTACTCTCGGCGTAATATATATAGAGGTATATATAGCTAGTTAAGTAATATATTTTTATTTTAGAAATATATCAATCATAATGTTCATTTATTATTACTTATTTAATATACTTACTCTCAAATCTAAGACAATAGAAATGATAGTTTATTAACTTTGAAATAGGGAAGTGTTAAGCAAGTTCATTTACAAAAATACCAAAAATATATTTGGTCTTTGATCAAATTGGAGTTAATATTAGAAATATAAATATGATCATTAACAATTAAGCTAAATTCAATTCAAAACAATAATATTATTTAAATTTAAATAAAATAAGCCATGTTTACTTTGAAACATCAAACAACTAATTAACTAATACAATAATTAAAATAAATGAATCTATTATGACATAGAAAAATATTTTCGAAGTATAATTTCTTTTTTTTTTAATCAATATGAGTTTTTTTTTCTACTTGAAAAGATAAACCATCCTAATTTTCATCCTTAGTTAACCCTAACAACAACCCCTACCTTAGCCCTAGCCCCAACAATGATGTACAATATAACTATAATCCAACATTAAACTATAATTATAGCACTAAAACATATCCCTATTGATATAACGAAAATCTCAGTCCAAACCATAATCTAAACCAAAAACCTACACACTAATATTGGTTATAGTCCTAACCCTAAAATCTAACCCTTAACCATAATGTAAAAAAAAACTCCAAAATATTGATCAAAATCCTAAACCTACCTATATGGATAACCATGATATTAAACTCTAAATCCAGTCCCAAGGTCCTAACCATGGTGTAAACCTATAACCGAACTCTTAAAAAATTTACTAATCCCTGATCCTAATCACATTCCCAACTTTAAACTTGAACCATAAACCATAGTTGTAACCATAATCATAAACTTAAACAAAACCCTAACCCTAAAGGTACAATCATAAAATTAATCATAGCTTAGACCCTAATCCTAGCACAAACCACAATCATGACCAAATATAAATCTTCACCTTACCCCTAATCATAATTTCAATGTTAACCCTAACATTAGTTTCAATCCTACCATGATATGAACCCTAATATAGACTTCACCTTGATCCTCACCCTAATCTTAAGTCTAATTAAACCCTGACTAAAACCTAATCTAAATGATATATCTAACTATAATCCTAACTGTAATTATCATACAACCCAATGCTAACCCTCATGTATATTTAATCCCTAATCTTAACTCTAAATATTCTATAAACTCTAGAATTGACCTTGATTCTAACCATAACCCTAAAATCTAAATTGTAACCATAGCACGAAAGGTGGGGACCCCCGCTACATGGCACAATTCTGGGTCTTGGAGCCTTGCAAAAGCACTACAGAGTGAGGAAATGTCATAAAGGTGACATGTAGTAGCATGATGCAATTTTGGGCTTTAGAGCATTGCAGAAACAATGCAGCTTAAGGAGGCGCTAGAATGGAGACTCATGGAAAGAAGAGGAAAGACATTCATGTCGCTGGCAAAAAACTATGAAAAGAGATAACATGATGTCTTAACCTCCCACAAAAAATGCAAGGTTGATCCCAAGGGGGAATTTGGTTTCCCCAAAAATGAATGATGGTCATCGATGAAGGTCTTCCTCTCAAAATAGACGACATAGATGCATCGTGAATCCTCACCAATGAAGGATTAAGTCACAACCGTCGATGTAGATTCTCCCCTCAAAAAGGATGACTGAGATGCAACGAGGAAACTCCTCCCAATGAAGGATTAAGTCACATTCGTCGATCAAGATTAGCTTTATTTCCAATGGATGACTAAGATGTAGTGAAGAGATTCCTCCCAACAAACGAAGTAGATAGAACAAAAGGTGTGAACCCCCTCCATGTGGCACAATTTTGGGTCTTAAAGACTCATGAAAGCATTGTGGAGTGAGGAAATGTTGGAAAGGCAATGCGTGGTAGCATGATGCAATTTTGGGCTTCAGAGAATTGAAGAAACAATGTAGCATGACGATGCATCAGAATGGAGATGCATGGCAACATCTTGTGCAATTCTAGGCTTTAGAGTGTTTCGAAGACACTAGCATATAAAGAAACATTAGAATGGGAATGCATGGCAACATCTTGCACTTTTGGGAAGATGGGAAGATAGCTCGAGAAGAAATAAGAGTTATCGAATCTCGCAGCATGAATCAACCCAACCAAGAAAAAATGATCCAGTGTGGTCAATGAAGAAACCGAGCCAACACAAAATGTTAGCCGCCAAATTTAGCGATGTTAACCCTCTGCAAAGAACCTATCCCATTTAAGGTCTCTCAGATCAGACATCAGTGATGGGTTGAATAGGGGGAAAAAATAGCACACAATGCCCTCCTAAATGAAATTCTAAATGTAACACTAATAACCACAGTCCTACTTCTTTCCCTAACCTTATCCATGAGCGTGGGAATATACATATTATTATATAGGGCACCTTATATAATAATAAATATAATCTAAAATCCCAACCCTTACTCCCCTCCTAACTATAACTGTAACCATAAGAAAACTTCTAAATATAACCCTTCCTCTAACTCTAACCCTAACCCTAACCCTAACTATAATTGTAACCCTATCCCTACCACTAACTGTAACCCTGAATCTAACTCTACCATAATTGGACTTTAACCCTAACTATAACTATAACCCTAAACCTAACTCTAACCTTAACCATAACCATAACCGTAACCCAAAACCTAACCCTAATCGTAGCTAGGATTCTAATACTCGGTCTACCCCTAACTCAAACTATAGCCCTAACTATACCTCAAACTCTAACCCTAACTCATATTCTAACCCTAAACCTAACCCTAACCTTGACCCTAACCCTAACCCTAAGCCTAAGCCTAACCCTTTGTCTACCCCTATCTCTAACCCTAACCCTAACCCTAACCCTACCCCTAACTCTAACCCTAAATCTAACTCTTTCTGTAAATCTAACTCTACCATAATTAGACTCTAACCCTAACCCTAACTTTAATCCTGACTGAAACCCTAACCCTAACCCTAACTCTAACCTTAACCCTGACTCAATCCCCTTACCCTAACCTTAACATTGATATAACTCTCTCTATATATAACCCTAACTCTAAATATAAACCTAACCCTAACCCTAACCCTAACCCTAAATCTAACTCTAACCCTAACTATAAGCGTAACCCTACCCCTACCCATAACTCTAACTGTAAATCTAACTCTACCATAATTGGATTTTAATTTTAACCCTAACCCTAACTCTAACCCTAACTTTGACTCAAAACTCTAACCCTAACGCTAACTCTAACATTAACCCAACTGTAAAATTAACTCTATTGGTAACTCAAACCCTAAAACTAACCCTAATTCTAACCGTAACTCTAACTCTAGCTCTAGCTCTAACCCTAACTCTAACCATAACTCAAACTCAAACCCTAAACCTAACCCTAATCCTAACCCAAATTATAATGCTTTGTCTACCCCTAACTCAAACTATAACCCTAACCCTAACTCAAACTCTAACCCTAACTCATACTCTAACCCTAAACCTGACCCTAGCCCTAACCCTAACCTAGAATCTTACCCTAACCCTAACCCTAACCCTATCTATAACCCTAATCCTAACCCTAACTCTAATCCTAATCTTAACCCTAATTCTAATCCTAACACTAACCTTAACCCTACCCCTAACTCTAACCATAAATCTAACTCTACCATAATTAGAATCTAACCCTAACCCTAACCTTAACCCTAGCTCAAACCCTTACCCTAACTTTGTCCCTAACCATATATCTACGTATGACTATAACATTTTACATTACAATATCCAAAAAATAAAATATATATTTTTATCTAAATTAAACTCCTTATATTAAATTTAGAATAATATTTGACTCAAACCTTAACCGTAACCCTAACCTTAACCATGAGCATTACTCTAACCCTAACCTTAACCATAAACATAACTCTACACCTAACTCTAACCCTAATTCTAACTGTACCATAATTGGACTCTAATCCTATCCCTAACCCTAACTATAAGCATAACTCTAACCCTAGCCTTAACCATGAGCATAACTCTAACGTTACCCTTACTATAACCCTAACACTAACCCTAATCATAACCATAACCATAACTCTAACCCTAACCTTAACCATGACCATAACATTAACCCTAACCTTAACCATAAACATAACTCTAATCTAAACCATAACCATAACTCTAACAATAACCATAACCATAACTCTATCCCTAACCTTAACCATAGCTCAAACCCTAACCCTAACTCCAACCCTAACTCTAATGCTAACCCTAACCCTAATTCTATCCCTAAGGTTAACATTAACTATAATGGTAACTTTGTCCCTAACCATATATCTATGTATGACTATAACATTTTACATTACAATATCCCAAAAATAAAAAATATATTTTTAATCTATATTAAACTCCTTATATTAAATTTTTAAAAATATTTTGAAGCATAATTTTATACTAACTTCATACAACTCTAATTAAAAATTAATTAACAATTTTATAATAACCTTATCAAAATAAAAAATAAAAAGTAAATATTTTTCCTATTGCGCCGCGACTGCCACTAGCTATATATACCTCTATATATATTACGCCGAGGGTAATCGTTCTCGAGGCGCCTATTTTTATTTTCATTAATCCCAACTTCGATTAAAATAACTTTGGGATTAAATAAAAATAGGCGCCTCGAGAACGATTACCCTTGGCGTAATATATATAGAGGTATATATAGCTAGTTGTACAGATTTTTTCAGAAAATCTAAATGAAGAAATTGAATGCCCCAAATAGCGGCTGCAACAATTTAAAGATATGGTAAAAGGAATAGAATAGAAATAAACAAGAATTGAAAGAATAGGAATAAATAAAATAAAAAGATAAATATTACATGGAGAAAAATAATATAAAAAATATTAAAAAATAAGAATAACGAAAAAGAAAATTTAAATAACTGAAAAGCAACTCAAATTTATTTGGTTGACAATTTTCGCCCAAAAATTTGTAAACATATTAATCTAAAAAGTCTGTGAATCACTTGGATGAAGAAGTGACGGGAAGTGAAAAATGAATGTCTACATAGGCGAACTGATACACAGATTTCGTAACTGATGGAGAAAAATGGAGGAAAGATGATATTTCCTTGACTTTGTGAAGAAAAATATTTCATTTCAAATCTGGCCATGACACATTTTCCACAATTATTCAGCCTTGTACTCAGTAATCAATTTTTGCAGTTTTCACAAGTAATCAGTCGTGCACCAAGCGCTGCAATAATGAAAATTCTACTCAATTTGTATCCATCTAAGCCCAGTCAATACCTATTTCTGTTTAGTCTTTTTGAGTGCAATTTCATCTTAGACGTCTTTTGTACTTGTAACATATTTCCACATTTTCCATACTCTATGAATAAGAAAAATATAGAATCTCAAGTCTGGGGTCTGTAGATACTCGACACAACTTCCACAAACAACGTGACCTCAAGAAAGAAATGCCTACTTAGGAATGTACAATCTTTTGATGGTGATGAGTTGTCGGACTGACTTGACTCAGCATGTTTCTACAAAAATTGTGTGTTGGTGCATCCAAATTGTTGGTCGACTCTCATTTGTTGATCCTTTATAATCACTTTCCCTCTCCTTGCCATCTCAATTCACCCTAAACCCCATGGCCCATTCATTTGTGTTTACTCTTCTTGTTATCCGTATTTTATTAAGGAAAACAGGATTTAAAGGGCCTTGAAACCCAAGTACAATAGAACAACAATCCAGAGGAGAAACAGTACACCAACCCCTAAAAGCTGACCGTGGTGACCACAAAGATAACACAATACAACTCAGTCACAATGACAGGTTTTGAACGGGCACCAGGAACCCCATGATTAAAAAGATAAGCATTAAGACCCTAACCATGAACCACAATAATGGACAATAGGCCAAAAGAGCCAGGAAAGCAAAAGTTGGAGAGGGGCTTAAGATTTCCCAATTGGACCCACCTTTTGAGAATGCAAAGACATATCAAAAGCTGGGGTGGAGAACTTGACCTTTTTCTTCTTGACAATTGTCCAACCGTCCTCCACCAAACCAACAGTCTTTTGCCAAGCAAAGACTTTATCAACGCAACCATCCCCCAAAACCCTAGCAACCCAAGGACCCTGAAGCGAGGCAGAAACCACAGTAGCAAAAGGAATCATAGGAGAAGAGCCAACAGTAGGAGATTCTTCTTGTTATTGTTACTATTCCCCTCTTTCTCCCTATTTTTGCAGCGGATGCATTGACAGGGAACATGAAGCCCTCCTTCAATTCAAAGAAGCCCTCAATTACTCCTCTGATTCAGTTACCAATCTGACATCATGGGAGGGAGGGAGTTGATTGCTACTTCTAGGATGGCATTACCTGGAGTTGATTACTCTCAATATGGATGCCAATGGAGGTTTCATATCCGAGAGCTTGAGCACCCTCACTTCTCTTGAAATCATATACCTCTATGACAGTGGATTAACAGGTACCATTCCTAACTGCATTAGTAAACTCTCTTCCCTCAAAGAACTACATTTATCTGGCAATAGGTTGGCTGGGAACATTCCACGGACCATTGGAAACATGTCTTCGCTCACAAAACTCAATTTATCTAAGAAATTTCCACAGTCCTTTGGAAACATGTCTTCTCTAATGGTTTTGTATCTTTCTTATAATCAACTCACAGGAACCATTCACTCTTCTCTATCTAATTTCTTTCAGTGAATCAATTGAGTGGTTGTATTCCTAAGTCCTTAGGTGATCTATCTTCACTGGATGACATGGATCTTTCTGACAACCGGCTAAATGGATCTCTTCCACCAACATTTTCAAAGTTGTCCTCCCTCACATAACTCAATGTTCAGAGAAATGCGCTCAGTTTGAGGAACTCTTTGTTAGAGCTACCCTCCTCACTACGTCAAGCTTCAATACATCATTCTCACAACAAATCATTTCCAAGGTCACAAATCATCTCAAGGTCACCTTTTCTTAAACACTTCAACTTGGAATGACTTGTGGGTCTTGAATGTGTCGGACAATGTCTTGAACGGAGAGATGCCATCAACTTGGTCATCTGCCATCTAATATGCACACTTTGTTGCTTAATGAAAATTTAATGACTGGAAATACTCCTCCAATGTTGGAGGGAGGTTGTGTTGACCACGGTGACATTTGAAAGTTGGCAAAATGCGTTCACTTGAATATTTAAAAAAGTGGCAAAACATAAAGGCATAAATAAATATTTGAAACGTGGCTAATAAAGACATGGCAAATAAAGAGGCATGAAACTTGTCTTTTGGTGGTAGCATATAAGACCATAAACTAACTGAAAGGACGTAATATTTAATACTTACCTACAGGTTATCACCAAGTGTTGGAATTTTGTGGCAGAATTGAAACAATAGTAAAATATGGTTTTCTTTGTGGGTGCTTGTTTATGATGAAAGAAAACATTTTTGTGAAAGGTTTCAGCCAAATGCATTGTCTAGAAATATATTCTTTGACAGCGAAATATATTGATTTACTTTCTTTCTCTGCAAAGTATACTAGATTTGTATGAATGGATTTTTGGGTCTTCCACATGCAATTTTTTTTTGGAAGCAATGTGTTTTAACAACCGCATGGAATAGGGTTGCAGAAAGGATTTTATGAATAGGTCTTCATACTATGATGTTTTTCTTACTGGTTTTCATACTCATTTGCCATCTTCTATCTTGTGCATGCTTGAGAGATGAATAATGGGGTCATTTTTTTTTAAGAAAAGGAAGAGGTGTTCTTAAAGAAAAATAGGTATCTTCAAATGCATGAGAGTTTCAAAATAATGAAGGTAATAAAATAGCAACTTTAGGTGTGTTACCACAAAGGTATGTTGTAGTCCATTCATTCTTTTTGAAAAAGAAATAAAAGGAATAAAATTTCATTCATTCTTGTTTCAGTTTTGAGAAAGGTTTGAGATTTCTTGAGAAAAATATAGTTGTTTTTAAAAAAAGATGCAAAGATGTTAGTTTCAGTTCAGACAGGGGTTTCAAAGAATTCTTTTTAAAAGAAATGCATGAGATTTTTTATAAGACTAGGTCATAAAGAAATTTCTTCAATCCTAAAGTTGGCAAAATGACTTCAAAATAAAAGCACAATCAGGCATTTCTCTTAAAAAACAGTAATTTGTGAACAACGGTTTCGAAGATTTTTTTGCTCATTCATTTTTAAAAAAAAATGGGAACTCCTTCAGATACTCTTGCGAAGACAATGATAATTTTGTTTAAATGGCAAGGAGATCCAATCATCAAAATAAATTCTTTTGCATGTTGTTGTTTGGTTTTTTCTAAGATCCAAATGGCAAATTTTGAAAGTTCTTTATTGTCAAAAGAAATTTTTTTTAAAAGGCTTTTTCTTGTAAACCCCAAACAATTATTTCTAAAGGCAAAAGAAAATAAAAACAATCAGATGAAAAACCTAAAAAGGGTTTTACCAAAGCACATTATCTGTTGTAATATAAAGGATATTTTGTCTTCATAACTGATAAAGATTGTTTAGAGGCAATGTATATTCAAACCTGAATACTGAATGAAGGTTCAACAAACAGAAGTAATGACTAAATGAATTTTTTTGAAGATCTCTTTTTTGAGGTTTTTTTGAGTGTTTCAAACCCAATATTCCGTTGTACAGTTTTGAAGAAAGATATGGCTGACAGCTCATAAGACAAGGCCAAATTCGAGTCTTAAGTGATTGAAGTTGGTTTTTAAACAATATTTCAAAAAGGGTTTTTCTTAACAACCCTAACTAGTTCAGTGGTTCCATGAAACTAATTATATTCGAATTTCATCTCTATTTATAGAGATCATTTGTAAATCTAAAAGGGTGTGTGAAAAAGTCATTGAAAGAGACATATATACATTTGTAAAAGTTCTAAAAAGAAGTTGTATTTAAAAGCTACATTATAAGCTTGCATACATGTATAGATGCAACATATACATTTGTATGTGTATGTGTATATGAGATTGTAGGAATAGAAAGAGAGAGAAAAGATTGAACACCCTGAGCAATTCTTGCTACTAATTGTAAAGGAATTGAAGCAATAAAGATTATAGCTTCACAGAGTGATTTTTCTCCCTATGATGAATCCCATTTGAGGAATTTTGAGGGTTTCCAACTTCGCAAAATCTATGTCTCTATACTTTTTGAGTTGGCATTTTCTTTCTATTCATGGTGAATGTCTTAGTTTCTAGCACTATTTTATTCTACTATAAATGGTTAAGGGATTGTAATTAGTATTTTTGAATTAAATCTATATAGTTCTGATCCCCCTCAAAAGTGGTATCAGAGTGTAGGATTCCTTTTAGGAATTGTTCTAGGGTATTATTTGGAAGTTATGGCACACGCTAAAGGAGCTTCCCTTAATAGGGGTCCACTATTTTATGGAAACAATTATGTTTTCTAGAAAGTTATTATGGAGGCCTTTATACACTCTTTAGATGTAAGAATGTGGGATGTTGTTATTAAACTGTATTCTGTGCCACAAACAGTCCCTACTGATGCAAATGATAAACTGACATTTGAGTTGGATAAGAAAGCAAGATATGCCCTTCTTTGTGGTCTCACAAAAGATGTTTTTGCTAAAGTTGTCTATTGCAAGTCAGCAAATGATATTTGGGTCAATCTTGAACCAATCTATCACGGAGATGAAAAAGTAAAAGAATCCAAATTGCTAACTCTCAAAATATAGTTTGATAATCTGAAAATGAATGAAGATGAAACCATTGCAGCATATTTCTTAAGAATTGATGAGGTAGTAAATGCTAGAAAGGGTCTATGTGAATAGATAGAAGAACGTGATATAGTTTCAAAATTCATTAGGTCAGTATTACCTAAATTTGAAACTAAAATATCTACATTAGAAGAAAAGAAAAGCTTTTCAAAAATGACCCTACAGCAACTACAAGGAACTTTAACTGCATACAAAATGAGAATTAACGATCAAGCTAGTTCCTCATCAAAAGAATCAACCTTTAAGGCTAAAAAATATGATGAGAGTAATTCGGATCTAACAAATTCTTTAGAAGCATTGCTGGTCAGAACAATGAGAAAGAAGTATAAATGAAAACCTAAATGCTTTAGCTATGGTCAATTAGGACACTTTGCTGCAAAATGTCGAAATGTTGAACTAGAAGATTGTGATGAAAAAACTTAAAATTTTTCTAAAGAGAAACCTTGGAATCAAAACAAAAGATTCAAGGATTTCAAAAAGAAAAACCTTCTATCTAAAGAAGATTGAAATGAAGATTCTAGTGATATTGATGAAGAAGGGGAAAGAATGTTCTTGGCTGAAATTGTCCATGACCCTAAACCTAAAGTTAGAGAATCTGAATCTTTATTTGATTTAGATGAAGAAGTAGATCTTGAAGAAGAACTTTGAAAATCTTTGCAAGAACTCAAAAGATTAAAGAAATTAATTTCAAATCATGAAATTGAAAATCAAAAACTTCAAGAAGAGTTAAAAGAAGCAAATTTGATTATAGAAAATAAAAAATTCTTACTTGAAGAAAAGGATAAGAAATTGAATGATTTACAAAGTTCAACTAAAAAGTCTACTAGTTAGAAAACAAAATTCTTATTCAAAGGTTATTGTTTCAATTGCAATATCTTTGGGCACAAGGCTAGTTTTTGTGAAAGCAACACTAGTCAAGGCAAAAGAAGAATTATCAGGTGCTTTAAATGTTTCCACTATGGCCATTATGCAAATCAATACAAATTGAATTTGAGACCTAAATATATTTGGAAGCAAGTAAAGACAATTGAAAAATCATTAATTGTTGAAACAACCCTATTTGTTCAAAAACCTACAACATGGATTTTGGATAGTGGCTACCCACACCATATGATTGGGTGTAAAAGAAAATTCAAAACCTTGGAAGATTTTGATGGAGGGTTTGTATAATTTGGTGATAATTCAGGAGCTTATATAACAGGAAAAGGCTCAATAATTCTGAACAAGGATACACCAATTCATGATGTATACTTTGTTGAAGGTTTAAAACAAAACTTTTTGAGTGTTAGTCAGATATGTGATAGTGGGTACTCTATTTCCTTTAATGCAAAAGGATGCAATATTAAAAATGGAAGAGATAGAGTCATTGCTAGCGGGTTAAGAATAGGTGTAAATCTTTATAACCTAATTGATTCAACTATTCAAGAAACTTCATTGGTTAATGCTTGTCTTATGAGTCAAGTAGAATAAAATTAGCTATGGCATAAAAGACTGGGACATCTAAACTTTGATAATCTTGCTAGAATTAGCAAGAACAAAAAGGTCAAAGGACTACCAAAAATAACCAAACTAGCAAATATTTGTGAAGAATGTGTTAAGGGAAAACAAATGAGAGTATCCTTTAAAACAAAAGAATACTCATCAAATAGACCACTTGAATTAGTGCATATTGATCTATGTGGTCCAACTAAAACTACCTCATTAAATGGTGAAAAACATTTCATGTTGTTCATAGATGATTATTCAAGGATGGTTTGGGTAACATTTCTGAAACATAAATTAGAAGCCTTTGAATGCTTAAGAATTTTCAGAAAAATGGTAGAAAGAGAGATTAATTTAAAATTGAAATGTTTAAGATCAAATAGGGGAGGAGAATTCACCTCTTAGGAATTCATTAAGTATTGTGAAAAAATGGCATGAAAAGACAATATTCTACTACTAGGACACCACAGCAAAATGGTGTTGTACAAAGGAAAAATAGAACCATAAAAGAAATGGTCAGGACCATGTTGAATGAAGCAAAACTGCCTAATAAATTCTAGAAATAAGTTGTTCATACAACTATTTACATCCTAAAAGGAGCACAAATCAGAGTTAGAACAACATATACTCCATATGAGTTATGGAATGGAAAAACAATGAATGTGAAGAATTTTAAAATTTTTGGTTGTAAATGTATATAAAAAAGAATGATGATTCTCAAGAGAACTTCAACTCAAGATCTAATGAAGGGATATTTCTTGGGTACTCCACACATATCAAAGCCTATAAATGCTATAACAAAAGGCTGAACAAAATTGTAGAAGCTATAAATGTCATATTTGAAGAAAATTTTGTATGTTGTAATGAAAAAGAAGATCTTGAAGATTCATCTTTCCAAAAATCAGAAACTTTACATGATGAACATCCTAAAAATGATAAAACTAAACTTGTTGATGAAACAGAACCAGAAAACTACTCAAGTCCTAAAGTAACAAATGTTGGTTCAAAAATAAAAACTTCTTCGAGAATAATAGCTAAGAGACATCCTAAGTCTCAAGTTATTGGTGATGTAGAAAAGGGAATTTTAACTAGAAGAAAAGCCAACATAGGTGAACAAGAAAACATTGTTGAACATTTTTGCTTGATATCAAATTTTGAACCAAAGAGTGTTGCTGAAAGCTTTATCAGATTCCTATTGGCAAAATGCTATGCAGGAAGAAATAAATCAAATAGAGAAAAAAATGACTTCGAAACTTGTTCCCAAGCCTAATGATAAAAATGTTATAGGTGGAAAGTGGATTTTCCATAACAAATTGAATGAAGAAGACAAAGTGATCAAAAATAAAGCCAGATTTGTTTGCAAAGGGTATGCTTAGCAAGAAGGAATTGATTTTGGTGAAACCTTTGTACTAGTTGCAAGGATTGAATCAATCAGAATCTTTCTTGCATATGCCAGCCATAAAAAATTCACTGTTTACCAGATGGATGTTAAAACTAATTTCTTAAATGAGTACCTTGAAGAGGAAGTTTATATGGAACAACCAAAAGGTTTTGAATCTTTTGACAAACCCGATTATGTTTACTGACTAAAAAAGGCTTTGTATGGCTTAAAACAAGTTCCTAGGGCTTGGTATTCTAGATTGGATAAACATTTGACTTCAAATGGATTTTCTTGTGGAAAGGCAGATGACACTTTGTATATCAAAGTGATAAATGATGACATTTTGGCAGTCAAAAGTTATGTAGATGATATCATTTTTAGGTCTACCAATGATGATTCAACAAAACATTTTTCAAAAATCATGAAATCTGAGTTTGAGATGTCAATGTTAGGTGTGCTCACATTTTTTCTTGGTTTGCAAGTCTCACAGCTTGAACATGGATTATTTCTTTCTCAAACTAAATATGCCAAAGAAATGTTGAGGAAATTTGATATGGTTGAATGCAAACCTATCAGCACTCCTATGGAGACTGGCTGCAAACTAATAAAGAGTGATGACTCACCTTCTATTAATCAGACTCTCTATAGGTCTATGATTCAAAGTTTGTTATATCTAACTACATCAAGACCTGATATAATGCAAGCAGTATGTATGGTATCAAGATTTCAATCTGATCCAAAGCAATCTCATCTAAATGCAGTCCATAGAATAATGAAATACATTTAGGGCACTCTTGATTATAGTTTATGGCATCCTTACAACAATATTTTTACACTTACTAGTTATACTGATGTAGATTGGGGCAGATTTGATGATAAAAAGAGCACCAGTGGTGTAGCCTTCTTGGTGAGTGTTTGATTGCTTGGCATACTAAGAAACAAGATTGTGTCACTTTATCTACTTGTGAATCTAAATATGTTGCTGCTACAACATGCTATACTTAGTTAATTTGGATGGATTATCAGTTATCTAATTTGGGCATTCAGGTTTCAAAACCTATTTCTATAATGTATGATAACATGAGTGCTATCCAATTGAGCAAAAATTCAGTAATGCACTCATGCATAAAACATGTAGCATTTAAACTTCATTTCTTGAGAGATAATGTCCTTAATAATGAGTTCAAATTGGTTTATGTGCCTACTAAAGGATATGTGGCAGACTTTTTACAAAAGCACTACCTAGAGAACTATTTGAATAGTTAAGAACTCAATTGGAAGTTTTCTCCCAATCAATGTTGGCATAAAAAATCTTGATAATAATCATTCTGTGTTAGGTTTCTACTCCTTTCACAGAAAAAAATCATGAAAAGCAAATGGTCAATTTTTTGAAGCAAAAATTTTTGGGGAGTAATTAGCATTCTCATATTTGGTTTAGCATTCTCAAATTTGGTGATTTGGTTGGTTTAGATTGGATTAGTTCAGATTTGGTTTCTTTGTAGATCAACATATCATGGTATTATCAGTATTTTTTTTCTATTCTATTCGTTATCTTGTATATATAAGTTGAAATTTTTTCTCACCTTATATATATGAGATGGTGAAATTTTTTCCCTCAGAAAATGGGGGAGACTGTTGACCACAATGACATTTGAAAGTTGGAAAAATGCATTCAATTGAATATTTAAAAGGGTGGAAAAACATAAAGACATAAATAAATATTTGAAACATGGCTAATGAAGACATGGCAAATAAAGAGGCATGAAACTTGTCTTTTAGTGGCAGCAAATGAGATCGTAAACTGACTGAAAGGATGTAATATTTAATACTTACCTGAAAGTTATCACCAAGTGTTGAAATTTTGTGGCGGAATCAAAAAAAATAGTAAAATGTGGTTTTCTTTGTGGGTTCTTATTTATGATGAAAGAAAACATTTTTGTGAAAGGTTTCAGAAAAATGCATTGTCTAGAAATATATTCTTTGATGGAAAAATATATTGATTTGCTTTCTTTCTTTGCAAAGTATATTGGATTTGTATGAATGGATTTTTGGGTATTTGACATGCAATTTTTTTTGGAAGCAATGTGTTTTAACGACCACATGGAACATGTTTATAGAAAGGGTTTTATGAATAGGTCTTCATACTATGATGTTTTTCTTACTAGTTTTCATACTCATTTGTCATCTTCTTTCTTGTGCATGCTTAAGAGATGAATAATGGGGTCATTTAAAAAAGAGAGGATGAGAGGTTCTTAAAGAAAAATAGGTACCTTCAAATGCATGAGAGTTTCAAAATAACGAAGGTAATAAAACTAGAAACTTCAAGCATGTTATTGGAAAGGTATGTTGCAATTCATTCATTCTTTTTGAGAAAGAAATAAAAGGAATAAAATGTCATTTCTTCTTGCTTTGGTTTTGAGAAAGGTTTGAGGTTTCTTGAGAAAAACATAGTCATTCTTAAAAAAGGGGAAAAGATGTTAGTTTCAGTTCAAACAGGGGTTTCAAAAAATTCTTTTAAAAAGAAATACATGAGATTTTTTATAAGATTGGGTCATAAAGAAATTTCTTCAATCCTAAGGTTGGCAAAATGACTTCAAAATAAAAGCACAGTCAGGCATTTCTCTTAAAAAATAGTAAAATGTGAGCAAGGGTTTTGAAGAATTTTTTGCTCATTCTTTTTTAAATAAAAAAGGGGAACTCCTTTAGATACTGTTGTGGAGACAATGATAATTTTGTTTAAATGGCAAAGAGATCTAGTCATCAAAATAAAATCTTTTGCATGTTGCTATCTAGTTTTTTCTAAGATCCAAATGGAAAATTTTGAAAGTTTTTTACTGTCAAAAGAATTTTTTTAGAAAAGGCTTTTTCTTGTAAACCCTAAACAATTATTTCTGAAGGTAAAAGAAAATAAAAGTAGTCAAATGAAAAACCTAAAAAGGGTTTTACCGAAGCACATTATCTATTGTAACATGAAGGATATTTGGTCTTCATAACTAATAAAGATTGTTCAGAAGCAATGTATATTCAAACCTGAATACTGAATGAGGATTCAACAAATAGAAGTAATGACTAAATGGAATTTTTTGAAGATCTCCTTTTTGAGGTTTTTTTGAGGGTTTCAAACTCAATATTCTCTTGTACAATTTTGAAGAAAGATACGGTTGATAGTTCATAAGACAAGGCCAAATTTCAGTCTTAACTAATTGAAGTTGGTTTCTAGATAGTATTTCAAAATGTGGTTTTCTTAACAACCCTAACTAGTTTAGTTAGTTCTATGTAACTAATTATATTCGAATTTCATCCCTATTTATAGAGATCATTTGTAAATTTGAAAGGGTATGCAAAAAATGCATTGAAAGAGACATATATACATTTGTAAAAGTTTTGAAAAGAAGTTGTATATAAAAGCTATATTATAAGCTTGTATACATGTATAGATGCAACATATACATTTGTATGTGTATGTGTATATGAAATTGTAAGAATAGAGAGAGAGAGAGAGAGAGAGAGAGAGAGAGAGAGAGAGAGAGAGAGAGAGAGAGAGAGAGAGAGAGAGAGAGAGAGAGAGAGAGAGAGCGAGAGAGAGAGAGAGAGAGGGTTGAACACCTTGAACAGTTCTTGTTGCTGATAGTAAAGGAATTGAAGGAATAGAGATTACAGCTTCACTGAGTGGTTTTTCTCCCTATGACGAATCCCATTTGAGGAATTTTGTGGGTTTCCCACTTAGCAAAATTCGTGTCTCTATACTTTGTGAGTTGGCATTTTCTTTCTGTTCATGGTGAATGTCTTAATTTCTAGCACTGTTTTATTCTGCTATAAATGGTTAAAGGATTGAAATTTGTATTTTTGAATTAAATCTATATAGTTCTAATTCACCCCTCCTCTCAAAACTCTTACACTTCCAATAGGTTGTGCACTGGAAACATTCAATATGGAAAATAACCATTTGAATGGAAGAATCCCTCCAAGTATAAACCATTGTTTATAGCTTAAAATATTGTATTTGGGGGATAATAATTTGATAGGAAGGATACCATTTGAATTCAGTAAGCTAAGTGAATTGTAATCACTAGTGCTAAGGAATAACAAGGCAAGTGGATCACTCCCTCCCTCTAAATCAAATTGTTCAAAATTGATTGTTGTAGATGTTGGGAAAAATTTTTTAAAAGCTCAAATTTCAAAGTCAATAAGAAGTAATTTGAAGCTACAATTGTTACCAATGAGGAGGAATAATTTTGAAGGTAGTATTCCTATAGAAATTGTGGGGCTAGAATACCTTCAAATTTTGGACCTATCCTCAAATCACCTATTAGGTCTCATACCACATGGTATTTTCAATTACAAGTAATGATGGTGGAGCCACATTAGGAATTCAACTTGGTTTCAATTGGTCTAAATATGATTTGATTTAATCTATTCTTCAATTCAATAACAAATGTCCAATACACATATAAGACTAGGTTAAATATGGACTCTAAAGGCATGGATGAGAACTATTGTATATATTTTCGAACGTGGCATTCATTGACCTCTCAAACAATCAATTGAAAGGGAATGTTCCTTTTGATTTGGGAAAGTTGAAGGGGTTGAAAGTGCTCAACCTTTCTATGAATAATCTAAATGGTACCATTCCAAATATTTTTAAACAACTAACTTGGTTAGAATCATTAGACTTTTTAAGAAAAAAAAATTCAGGACACATTTCAAATCTTGGTTCTTTAAGCTATTTGGGAGCCCTAACCTGTTCCAACAACAATCTTTTAGGGAGTATATCATAAGGAGGACACATGTCAACATTTTCTAAGCATCATATTTACATAATCCAAATTTATGGGGATGTCCACTTGCAAAGAAAGGCCATTGGCAAGAATTTGCCCCAACTTCTCCTTTTCCTGCATCTATCAATGAAGAAAAGAACAACAAAGGAAGTGTGTGGTATGGGATTGGGGTTGGACTATCACACAGAGAATTTTTTCAATGGTGGTGGTATTTATTGTATTGAAAAGGAAATGGGGGCATACATACTTCAAGGGAGTTGATGTGGTATTGAAATTTTTTTCCCCTCAACTTATATGCTTTTTCTATTGCTTTGCCTTTATCTATTTCTCTATTGTTGAGGACTATGATGGTGAAGCCAATAATGGTTGATAATAGAAGTGTAGGGATTATGAAAATCAATACAAATTTCTTCATTCTATTATTTTCCTCTCTTGTATTAGTGGTGTACATAATGTTTTTGTAGGGATCATAATGATATGTTTTATAGTTTCTAAATTCAATTGTCTATCAGTTTTTAATATCAATATTTCATATCACACTCTATAACCCATCACTATAATGTAAGAAAGTAGCAGCATGGAAGGAGGCTCCATAATCTATCACCCAAGAATCTTATTTTGTGTGTTCTTGTATAAAGAATTAAAATAGTTCCATCTTTCTCATAGGCTATATTGGCTTCAATATTCCTTACTTTTTCTCGTGCTTTCTTGTAAGCTCAAAAATTTTTTCTTTGAGTGACCAGGCTTACCACAAAAAAAACACTCTCCATCCCTACCTCTTGACCTTGATTGATTGGGTGATCTAGATTTCCTTTGATTGTAGTGATTGTTACCTCTATGATGGCTTCTTCCCCTTTTCTTGGTGCTGACCATGGTGAGAGCATCACCATATGAGGAGTCTTTGTTACTCCTTCTCATGTCTTCACTTAGTTAAGTGTCAAAAACTTCATAATAGACTAGCTTTATCTTTGTGGAGTTTGAAGTGCTTACTGCTGTAACCATGAGATCCCAATTGTCAAGTAAGGAACACAACAAGATGATGGATTTGGCCTTGTCATCTTGAGTCATACCAATTGAGATTTCTTGACATAATAGAGTGTTCAAATCATTTATATGATTTGACATCATAGTCCCTTCCTTCATTTTTAGTTTGTAGATCTTCTTTCTGATGAAGGTTTTGTTTGTAGCTAACATTGTTTGATAAATGCTTTGAAGTTTGTCCCAAACTTTATTCATTGTCTTTTCATTCAAAATATTAAATAATACATTTTGTGATAGTGAGAGAAAGATTGATGCCATCACCTTTTCATCAGTCTATTCCTAATCTTTAGTTGACATTGTAGTTGGTTTCTTAGACTTTCATTTGATTGTGATTGATAAGTCTTACTTAACCAAGAAAGAGCACATCTTTACTTTCCATGGGCTGAAATTCTTGCCTACGAATTTCTCCACTTTTGCATCTTCCATATTTTGGAAATTCAAAACTGATTTCCAATCTACATAACTTGTGCTCTAATACCAATTAAAAGGTTTTAATGTGGGAAAGAAAACAACAGATGAATTTATGATTAAAGAAGAGAAATAAACGACATTAGATTTATCTTGGTTCACCACAAATGTGGCTACATCTAGACTATAGAGTATTGTATTAATATATAAAAGATGTTTACAAATGAGTAGGAACAACATATAAATAAGCTCTAATAACATTACAATTGAAAAGTCTCATGAAACAAAAAGACACAATATATGCAGGGAAAAAAATCCATGACTATTGGCCTTCACATATTGATAGATTTGTACACATTCTAGGATTCATTCAAAAAATGCAAAAACACAAAAAAAAATATCAAATGATGAAGATTTAGTGAGTGATTATGAGGCAATATGCTTGTAAGATTTATGATTTTATTGGATCTCCACTACAATTTCCATGGGTAGTTGGCATTGTGCCTGCATATGTAATAAAGAAATAGTAACATATTTTTAGGATTTGCAGTATTTTCATAATTCATGACAAAGGAAAATTTTGAGTGTGAAATCTATGAGTATGTGGTCAAGAAATTTTTTATAACTAATCAGCAATAGTGTGACCTAAGGAAAGAAATGAGTATGTAGATAATCTAATCTTTTATGGTGATTGGTTGTTTTTCCTAGACTTACTTGACTTCACATATATCTATGAAAAATTATTTGTTAGGACATTGAAATTGTTGGTTTCCTCACATTTTTGAACCTCCTTCGATCATTGCTCCTTTATAATCAGTTCAAACACTAATGGCTTCCAAATCCTTCATACACTAATGACTTCCTCGAGAAGTTACTTATTTTCACTAGGGCTATTCCCCTTTTTCTTCTTTGTTTCTATTGCACATGTATTGACAATGTTTGCTAGGTGGGGGAACTCAATTTCTGATTTGTGTTCATCGTTCATTAGATAGAAATAAAATGCATTTTGGTCTCATTTGGTATTCAAAATGCATTTTATAGGATTGAAAAATGTACAAATATGATATGGAAACTAGGTAGTTACTTTCACATGAGCTTTTAAGAAAGAAAACTTAAAAAATTAAAACATTTTGCTATCAAATTATTTTAGTTCTTGTGAGGTTTTGGTAACATAAGTTATTGAAGGATTTTTGGGTGGACTCAATGTAATTTTCCTTTCAATTCATGTAATTTGGTGTCTAATGAGGCTTTTGAATATCTTATATGAGTAGTTGTTTTGTTATTATTAAGCCGACAGGCTTGTATGTGGGAGCTTTGTCCCAAATTTAATTTCTTGCCAAAAAATTGTCAGCTTGAGTTGGCAAAAATTATTTTAGACTAGCTATTTTAGATGTTTTAGTTTTCATTGATTTCTTTTTGTTCCCTTTAATTTTCTTTCTATGTTTTTGTCCATGGTCTATTTGTTTCTAAAAAATTTCCCTCATCTGTATAGAAACATTTTCCTTCATCTTGTTTTTTCCTTCTTCATGCACAATCTTCTTTTGTGTACTATGCATTTATATATAGCTCCTTGCAGGATTTATTAGGTGTATATTTATTTAGATTTATAGAGGTTTGGGGCTTTTACATTTTTGGTAAGTGAGTTTAGATCATCTATCATTTTAAAGAAAATTTCAATATGCTCTCAATGTTTTTTGGGTTGATTTATATTTTATTGTGGGTATTTTTGCAGATTCAACATTTGATTGAAAAACATTTGCAATTTATCATGGATCAACAAGAATGTGTTGATGCACTTTCTTAGCTTGCTAATATTCAACCCATAATAACTATTATAGATATTATAGATAATTGATTGATAGTTAAACTTTTTCTTGATGAATAGTCCTTTTCTATTAATGAATAATATGCTAAGATTACAATTCACAAAAAGGGTTGAGGGATACAAGATCACCCCATGAGAGTTCACATGGCTGAAGCCATAATTGTCAACTATTCATCAAAAAAACATATAAAGAAACCCTCAGGTGGCTAAAGTAGTGTCTGCTGAGGGAGGTGGCTCATCGTGATCATGAAATCCCTAATCATTCTTGGGATTGGGAGGTAGATTAGGAATAGTCTTGGTATTAGCAACAACATCAACAACATCAGTGGCTTGGTCAGCATCCTTCATATCAAGCAAGGGGATGAAATAACTAGTTCTAAGAGAAAAGGCCATTTCCCAAAAACCAATTGTTGAGAACTAGGAGAAGGAGCCAAGGACTAACCATTACCACCACAAGGTGGGGAAACCAAGTGACATGTCCATCCATCATCACCACTACTGGGAGAGTGGTGGCAAGAAGCTTGGGAACTCAGAGTGTGTGAGTGGTGACCTAAAGAGTTGCACCTCTGGCGATAGCATCTAGGTGTCAAGGTATCAATTGAGGCATTTGGAGATACCTTGGAAACAGTACAAGAGGCATTTCCCTAGTGATTAAGAAGCTCTTGAAGGTGGGCCACCTTGTTTGCTTGCACTTTAATCTGCATCATTACATTATTATGAATGTGCACCTTAGTGTACATATCAATATCAATACCAAACTGTGAGTGCAAAGAACAACATTTCTATCTTTCCACAAAGTGAAAAAAATCTCCATCCTGAAAGTATGCCAAATATGGGTAAATTTTTTATGGATCCTAGGGGAATTAGCCAAAATAACCATGTGCCAAGAAAAGGGGTCAGGATGAAATCACTTAAAATAATTATGAATCTAGTGGCAATAATTTGAGCACATTTACAAAACCTAAAAATATGTAGGAAGGACTTTGGTTGGCCATCAAATGGACACCTAGTTTCCAGAACTCCAATATTCTTGAGTTGAGGTCCAAGGGGAAGACCTTGAAAAGCTAGGCACCAAGCAAAATGGGAAATCTTGGGTTTTGTAATAGCACTCCAAATAGTGTCAAAATGCTTTCTCCATTGAGAATTAGAAGATTCTTAATGCCATCTCTAATTGAGCATATCCACCATCAAAAAATTGGGAGAAATCCATCTATAACCTAAACTCGATTTGCAACTAGTGAAAGGAGTGGCAGGATACCACTTTCAATCAATCCACCAAGGTCTATTAGACTAAATACCCACTTTATGAATTAAGTGCTCTAGAATTGTAGAAAGCAATAATTGAAAAGTCTATCGATCTGAATAGGAAAGATGATACTAGACTTGCATATCTTCTAAAGATCTAAAACTCATGGAAACCCTAGAGAAAAGATCTTTAGTAGTCTTGATGCCTCATTTGAAAAAATGTATAGCACTAGCACCTTGAGTCTTGGGAAGGGGAATACCCTAGATGGAAAATAGGGGAGACCACCAAATGTTCTATTGGTTCAAAGAGAGCCCATCACAAAACCCATCACCAAACTAGCAAAGCCAAGGCTTGATAGCTTCCCAAGATTTCCATATGCTCTTGATGATAAAAGAGCCCTATATGAGCATAGGTTCTTGCATGATGAGAAGGGTGTGAAATCCAATCCCCTTTCATCCAAGCTTATCGATGGGAAATCTAGAAGAAAATACAATGCCAAACCAAAATCTTCAAGGCTTCATCTCTAGTGATGACATGAATAATCCATTTGGCACATAGAGAAAGGCCTTGTTTTTGAGTGGAGAGAAGGCCAAGGCCTCTAGACTCTTTTGGAAGACAAGAAAAATCCCAAACAACTTTGTGAAAGCCATGATGATCGGAACCAGAGGCCCAGAGAAAATCATGAAGCAATCGCTCTAATTTTTGATAGGAGGCTTTTGAAAGAGCCCAACAAGAAGAATAATAAATATGTATTGCTGCAAGAAATTTTGAGAAAATATAGAATTTTCATAGAAGAGAAAGTGGTTTTGTAAGCCAATAATCTAGCTTCTAAGTAATCTTGGCAAGCACTACACTCCACAGATCCATTGGTGATGCTTGAAAAGCAAAAGGAATGCCTAGAAAGTGGAAGATATCCCAATGAGCAGTCAATTTCCATTCACAATGGTTAAGCCAATGTGGCGCTGGCAAAAAAGACTAGCAATAATAGAGCATTTTATGTCATTGAATAGAAGACCTAGAGGTTCGAAAAAAAGTGTCAAGGCAATTTAAGGCATTCTTGATGTTTTCTTCATCCTCCAAAAGAGTGAGAAAGGAATCATCAGCAAAATGACCATTGGCCAACTAGGAAAAGGATTCTGGAAAAGAAATGCCATGAACCAAACCTGAAGACATAGAGTGGGCTAGAAAATGTCAAACCCTTTAGCAACAAGAACATAAAGTGTCAGAGCTCGAGCGAAACCTTGCCTGATGGAACGAAAAAGCCTAAAGGTGTCAGATTGGGAGTTATTTATGGTAATGCAAGCATTAGCATCTCTAAAGAGCATCTCCAACTTTAGGCATGAATTTAATCTTTCCTTGGTTGATAATAGCTTCTAGGCTTTTATAATGATAGGTTTCAATATAAACTTTGTGCAGATTAGGACCAATATACTCTTAGAGGTGTTTATAAAATTCACAAGAAAACCCATCACACCCAAGGGACTTATCCATGGAGAAACCTACCTCTTTAAGGTCTCAGAGGGTAAGAAGTTGCACACAGAAAGCACGTTGCTCAACTACTAGGTGATTTGGAGTAACAAAAATACACTTTCTGAGAGCTTCTTCTCGAGCAACCAAAGTTCCCTGTGAAGCAAAAAAAAAAATCATAGTGATGAAAAAATGCTTGAAGGATGTCAAGGAGACTAGAGAGAACAAAAGTACCTTGTTGATTTTATTAATCCAAAAATTGGTATGATGGGCTCAAAGAGCCTGGAAGAACTCCTTCGAAGCTTTATTGCCAATCTCCAACCATGGACATGAGCTTTGATTTGGACTCCTCAAGTAGCATAATTATCCACAACCTATTTTCCATGGTAAATTTTGGCAAGTTGAATTTGTAAATCAACATCAAAAGGATTAAGGGTGAGAGCCTCAAAATCATTTTTTAGCACAAAAGTATCCTTTTGAAAACTACCAATTGCCATCCATAGATGCACAAAAAATGAATGGTTCTAGTTGTGGTATGATTCCACCTCTAAATCCACCATGTTTGGGAATCTGAATGTGGCTCCGAATTCTAGACACATAGGATATGAGCAATAATGGAAGCATGCATCAACATAGATGTGTTGAGGAAGAATTGTGACTTGACAACTTTCTAGATAGTTGTTTGCCATGAAATGGAAAAATAAATGGGATAGTGGTCAGATAATGTCACATTTAGCAAGAGAATCATAGGTAAATCTTGATCCTCAAAAAAAGAGAAAAAGATTATGAAGTAATCATGGCATCATTGAGATGCTTTAAAATGTGGTCAAAGTCAGCTTGAAAGTTGGACCAAGTGTGCCAAACTCCACTATGTTGGTGGTAGTTAGTATTGGGATAAAAAAGGCCCAATTTATCACACATGTAGTACCATTCTTTCATTTCTCCATCTATCCAATGAAAAGGGAAAATTCCATCTTTGTTAGAGGCCAACTCAACCATATTGAAGTCACCACACATAACCCAAGTAGCTGGAGGCAAGTTGTTAGCTAGCCAACCCCACAATTGAGATCTTTCCACATCATCATTGGGAGCATAAACATTAATGACTCCAAAAGAATTATTGTTAATGGAAAGAAAAAGATAAATGATTTTGTGCATGGGGTCAAAATTGTGTGAAATAATAATAGAATGAAGACAAGGTCACAAGAGAGTAACTACACCACCTTTGCCAGCATCGTGCTAAGAGGAAAACATAATATCATTTGGCCAAATTATGAAACATGAAAATGAAAGCATGAAACCAGAGATCTTAACTTCTTAAAGTCTAAATTTCCAAGTCTATGAAAAATATCCCTGACATAATACTTTCTGGAGAGGCTTGTGAGACCTCGCACATTGCATGATAAAAAAATCATGAAAATTCTTCCATATCTTTGTCATCCTTAAGAGAGGAGTAACTATTCTACAAGAAAGTAGAAAGTGGGTTAAAGTCAGAAGGAAAACCCTCTAGATTAATGGCCCTTCAATTCTCCTCTAGTTTCTCAGCATGCTCGAGAGGACTATGAGAATGTCGTACATTCTAAGTCACTATGGAAGAAGAAGCAAGAGGGGTACGAATCATAACTGAGGCATTAGCCCTGGAGGCCACCTTTATCCCCTTTGAAACACTAGGGTTTGAAACCTATGAAACACCAAGGTTTAGTTCCAAAAAAAATTTTCTTGCATCCCTAAATTGGTTGGGGTTTGTGCTCTTATTGAAATAGGAGGAACCATAATGACCACCACATATGACTATTTAGGAGCCAATGGAGCCTTGCCCTTGCACTTAAAATTAGTCCTTTCTTCTTTTTTCCCTTATGATGGCTTGACAAGAACCTCTTTAGGCAAGGGTTTAACCCTAGGCACAAGAAAAGGGCAATCCCTAATCTTGTGTTCTGCTAATTGGCACCTATAGTAGGTGTTAGGTAGGTTCAAATAAAGCAGATTTTGTGAGAAAGTTGGATCCCCAATCTAGATTTCCACATAATCCTTAAGGTCCTTGGAAAGATCAACCTCAATGCAAACACATTTATGAGGAAAAACATTGAAAAATTTCTCATGTTCCTTTCTAATAACTTTGCCAAGAGTATTGGCAATGGACTCAATAAAAGGCCAACATGGCAAGGGTAAACTTGGGAACTCTACCCACACAAGAACCCTAAGCTTTTTGTCATTAGAGAGAGTGAAGTCTCTCGACCATTTTTATAAAACAAGCAGGGAGGAATGCACAAACCAAGGACCATTGCTAAAAACTACATCTGCCTACAATAGATTGATGAAGCAAAATAAAAAAATCTTTGATAAGGTTTTGCACAATGTCAAGATGGACTCCATGAGGAGTCCAATTCTTGTTAACCCATCCTTAGAGCATAGCTTCAGGAGGAGTCCTACCCAAAAAATACCCTATTAAGGTATGTTGTTCTAACCAATCACAAGCAACATTAAATTCTTGCAATGGAAGGATAATATTAGGATTACCTCATAAAAAAACCTTCACGAAAATTTTGCAAGGATGTTTGTTCAATGGAGGCGCCATGGCTTTTTGAAGCAACAACATGAACACCAGTATCAACAACTGGGTCACCACTAGCTAGGGCCATTATAAACTAGCCTAAAAACTCTCATGGTAAATGTGGTTTGACAAGTGGAAACAATAGAAGGAAAGCTCAAACAAAGAGTCATACACAAGAAAATTGAAAGATTGCATCATTCACCCTTTTTTCATAGACATAATTTTTTTTCCTTCCTACAATCTTTATATTCAACTGAATTTATAAACTTGAAAAGTCACATTTAAAATAATAGAACTAGAGAACATTTTCTAATATCTCGTTAAGGATTTTTTCAACCTCATAGATCTCATCCATCTTCCATTTATTGATTTTTTTTTGAATGAAATAGGGAAGGAATATCTTATAAGACAAAGAAACAATGTGAGTGTGGGGTGGAAGATATCTGCTCTCACTATGCATGGAAGAAAGTCTTAGAGCTCTAAATGGAGAATGTTAAAATGCTCTAAATGAGTTTTTTTAATTTTTAAGATCATATTTAATGATCTATTATTATTAAAAAATGAAGAGAAAAATAATAATAACAGTTTGCAAATTTTTACAATAAATGAGTTTATTTTAGTGTAACATTTTAGATTTAATTTTCTGCGTATATTATGTTACATTAAGATTAAAATAATAATAATTTATATTATTTATCTTATTTGTGATATATTTTGTTACATTAAGATTAAAATAATAATTGTTTATATTATTTTTTCTTATTTATTTTAGTAAAATTTATACAATGAGAGAAATTATTATTTTTTAAAAATATAACTAATATTTTCTCAATATTTTTGGTTTGATTTATATTTTGTTGTGGGTATTTGTGCAGATTCAACATTTAATTGAGAAGTATTTGTAATTTATCATGGACCAACTAGAATGTCTTGATGCACTTTCTTAGCTTGCTAATATTCAACCCATAATAAATATTATAGATATGATAGATAATTAATTGATAGTTCACCCTTTTTTCATAGACATAATTTTTTTTCCTTTCTAGAATCTTTATATTCAATTGAATTTATAAACTTGAAAAATTGTATTTAAATTAACAAAATCGAAGAACATTTTCTAATATCTTGTTGGAGATTTTTCTCAACCTCATAAATTTCATCCATCTTCCATTTACTCGTTATTTTTTGAATGAAATAGGGAAGGAATATCTTATTAGAGAAAGAAAACATGTGAGTGTAGGGTCGAAGATATTTACTCCCATTATGCATGGAAGAAAGTTTTAGAGCTCTAAATGGAGAATGTTAAAATGTTCTAAATAAGTCTCACATAGAAATGCAAGTTAGAAATGCTCTTTTAAGATTTGATTAATTTTTAAGATCATATTTAATGATCTATTATTATTAGAAAATAAAGAGAAAAAGAATAATAAGAGTTTGCAGATTTTTACAATATATGAGTTTATTTTAGTGTAACTTTTGGATTTAATTTTGTATATATTATGTTACATTAAGATTAAAATAATAATAATTTATATTACTAATCTTATTTGTGATATATTATGTTAAATTAAGATTAAAATAATAATAATTCATATTAATTTTTCTTATTTATTTTACTAAAATTTATATAATAAGAGCACTTATTTTTTTTTTTTAAAAACAAGTATTTAATTAAATTTGGATAGAAAAACTCTATAACTAATATTTAATGAATTTTAAATTTACATAATAGAATTCTATATTGAATCTTAATTTAAAATTAGTTTTATTATTATTTTACTATTAAAATACATATAAATGTTAATTTCAAAGAGTATAGATAAAGTTTATCTAAATTAAATTTATTAGCATGGAAAATCTTAACAAATGGGAGGAAAACTTTATTAACTTTTTTTAAATAAACAAAATAAGAAAACCATTCTAAACATTTTTCTTATATTTCTTATTATTGCAAGGTTCTAATTTCTGTGCCTTCAAAAAATTTAAAAAGATTAAGAGTCATTAAGTAAATTAATTTAAATAATTTTATACATGTTTAAATAAATATTTTTACTTTGATAATAGATCACAAGATGTAATTCAAAGCTTTTACTTTTATACATGACTATCTACTTTAATTCTTTTTATTGATTTAATTGCAAATTAGAAGGATTATTGATCTATTAGATTATTAAGTATTAATTGTGATTATGAAGTCTAATTTTATCATACATTGGAGTTAAAACTAAATAATTTTACTCATTTAATTATAGATTAATCTATAAAAATATTAATTGTGTCATTACATGAAGAGAACCTTCACTTAATACAATTGTAATATTTTTTCCTAGATCACTTTAAATGAATTCTATTTTGACTTCATCATGTTCTATTTTATAGTCATGCACTACAAATAAGATTTTGCAATATGCATAACTACAATATTAACAAAGTTTGCCACATTCTTTTTTTTGTTGCTAAATTGAAAGTGTTTTGTGCTCAACTCTCATTACATTTTTCTACTTTTAATCTTTTTAAATGTGTCATATCAATATATTATATATCATATTTACAGGAGTGAATTCAATATTTGAGATTATATTTCTACATTTTTCTATCAAACTGACCTGAAACCTCTTCTTCTACTAGCATGTGCAACCTCTAACAAATATAATACAAAATTTCTATGAGAAACTTTTGTTTTTGCTAGAATACAAATCACTCCTATCAGCTACTTGTTGCATGTACATAAGCATACAACTCCTAGTTATTAGACCAATTAATTTAACTACATCTAGTCAATAGTATTTAAGAATTTTTTAGAGATATAAATTTAGACTATTGTTTATATTCAGCCGATATGCTATTAGTGGGAATTTTGTTCCTAAAAATTAAAATTTTGACGAAAAATTTGCAAGAGCTTGGCTAGAAAATTGAAAATCCTTCCCATTAAATATTTACCAGCCAGTGTTTATCTCCCTCCATTTTAAACTCTTGATTTGATTTTCATTATCTGTCATCCTCAATTTTAACTATTGTTTTTCTTTTTCTATTTATTAGTTGTGATCTCCACATTAAATCATGTTGTAATCTATTAGTCAACTTTTGATTTTTAAAATTGATTTAGATTTTATTTTCTAAATTTTTAAATTTTTTTTGTATATTAGTTCAATTTTTTCTTTAATTTTTTTTTTTTTAGTTTCTATAATTGATTTAGTCAATAGAATATTTATTAGACATATTTTTTTTTGTATTTTTCTTATTAATTTTTTATCATAGAATTTTTGATGGGTTTTTTAAGTGATTTCTTTTTCATATTTGATAAATTTAATTTAAATAAATAATATTTATTAATTTATTTAAAATATTTTAGTAAATATTATGTTATTTAAATTAAAAATTATTAATAATATAATTTGTTCACATAAGATTATAATTTAGACATCAACTTTTAACTATTCTTTTTTTTATCTTTTTTTTAATAATTACTTGTGATCTCCACATTAGATTATGTTCTGATATTTATTTATTAAACTTTAAATTTTTAAAATGGATTTAGGTTTTAGTTTTTAAATTACTTTAAATTATTTTTTTATATTAGTTTAGGTTTTTTTTTAAATATTGTTTTTCAGTTTCTCTAATTTATTTAGTCAATAAAATATTTGTTAGAGATATTGCTATTTTTAATTTTATTAATTTCTTTTTTGATGGGTTTTTTTAAAATGATTTTTTTTCATATTTGATAAATTGAATTTAATTGTAAAATATTAAAATTATTGAACACATTGCTTAAGCAATATTCATATTTCCTAAATATTGTAAACTTTATATCGATGTCTTAATCTTCAACATTTTTTTTTTGATGAATAGTCCTTTTTCTATTAATATAATATTCTCATGTTACAATTCACAAAAAATGTGTTGAGGGATACAAAGCATATAAGGCAACCTCAGGCTGCCAAAGTAGTGCCCGCTAAGGGTGGTGGATCATCTTTGTTTTGAAAACCCCAATCATCTTTAGGATTGGGGGGTGGGCTAGGAATAGTCCAACCATCATTAGTAGTAGCAGTAATAGTGGCAACCTCAACATATTTAACCTCTAGCTATGACGGAGAGATCGCCAGGTCTAGGCGAGGCCACTTCCGAGAATGCACATGATGAGTACCAGGAGGAGGAGTCGGGGATCAACTAGAACCACCACAGGGTGGGGAAGCTAAGTGGTGCCTCCATCCACCATCACCACCACTAGAAGAGCAGTGGCGAGAAGCCTGGGAGCATGGGGTGTGCAAGTGGTGGCTGGAGGTGTAGTGCTGAGGATGGTGGCAGCCATGAGGCATTAGGAGTAATTCTAGCAACAGTGTAGGGAGCATTTCCCTAGTGATTCAATAGCTCCTATAGGTGAGCTACCTCAAGGGAAACTTTGTTAGCTTGCACCTGAATCTGCAAAATTACTTTATTACAAATGCATGCCTTAGTGTACATAGCAAATGTTAACATCCAAAAAACTATGTGAAAAGACTAGCATTCATATCTTTCCACAAAGAAAACAAAATTTCCATCCTGAAGGTATGCCAGATCTGGTTGAACTTCCAAGAAAATTTGGGAGTCACCCAGTAGAATCATGTGCCAAGAAAAAGACTCAGGTCTGAATGGCTTTAAAAAATCACGAATCCAATGCCAATAATTCTAAGCACACTTACAAAACTAGAAAATATGCAAGAAACACTTCGGTTGTCCACAAAAGAGGCATCTAGGATTAGGAACCCCAATGTGTTTGAGCCGAGGCCCTAGGGGAAGAGCTTGGAAGGCCAAGCACCAAGCAAAATGTGCAATCTTGGGTTCAATTATAGCATTCCAAATGGTATCAAAGTGTTTTCTCCTTTGAGAAAGATAAGATTGCAAATGCCATCTGTGGTTTAGTGTATCAACCATCAGAAGATGAGGTGAAAACCATTTGTAACCCAAAATTGGCTTATAATTAGAAAAAGGAGTGGTAGGACACCACTTCCAATGAAGTCACCAAGGGAAAATAGACTGAATCCCCACTTTTTGAACTAAGTGAACAAGGATGGAAGAAAGTAGAAGTTCAAAAGTCTGCCATTCTAAATGGATAAGATGGTACTGTACTTGCATGTCTTCTTGAGTCTTGAAACTCATGGTGACCCTTGAAAAGAGGTCCTTAGGAGTTCTGATGCCAGGATTAAAAAAATGTAGAGCATTGGCCCCTTGAGTCTTGGTGAGTGGAGTACCCTAAATGGAAAGTAGGGGAGACCACCAAATGTTCTACTGATTCAAGGAGAGGCCATTATGGAATTCATCTCTAGCCCATTGAAGCTAGACCTTAATATCCTCCTAGGATTTCCAGATGCTCTTGCTGACGAATGATCCCTAAATGGCCACTAGCTCACGCATGATGAGAAGGGTTTAGAAACCAGTCCTCTTCCATGTAGGCCTATTGATATGAAAGCCGAAAGAAATGCAGTGCCAAACCAAAATCTTCCAAGCTTCATCTGCTGAAATAACCCTAATAATCCTTTTTGCACAAAGAGTAAGGCTTTGTTTATGAGTGGAAAGTAGGCCAAGACCACTAGACTCTTTTGGGAGACAAAAAAAATCTTAGGCCACTCTATGAAAGCCATGGTGATCAAAACTAGATGCCTAAAGAAAATCCCTAAGCAATCTTTCTAGCTTCATGTAAGAAGCTTTGGATAGAGCCCAACTAGAGGAGTAATACACATGAGTGGCCGCCAGAATCTTTGAGCAAATCTAGAATTTTCTAGTGAGGAAGAGCGGCTTTGTGATCTAGTAGTCAAGCTTTTTGCTAATCTTGGCTAGCACAACATTCCAAAGTTCCACAAGCGATGCCTGGAACACAAAAGGAATGCCAAGAAAATGGAAGATTTCCCCTTGAGTAACCCATTTCCTCTCAAACTCGCTGAGCCAAGGTGAAGCTAGCAAAAATGATTGACAGAAGTAGAGTGTTTTACGCCATTGAATGGCAGAACTAGAGGCTTGACAAAAGGTGTCCAGGCAACTTAAAGCATCATTGATGTTTTCTTCACCCTCTAAAAGAGTAAGAAATGAATCATCAACAAAGTGTCCATTGACTAATTGGGAGGATAATTCAGGCAAGGAAATGCCATGAACCAGTCCCGAGGACATAGAATGCACAAGTAAATGGCTAAAGCCTTCTACAACAAGGACATAAAGTGCAAAAGCTAGCTGGCAACCTTGCCTAATGGAACAAAAAATTCCAAAAGCCTCAAATTGCAAATTGTTGATGGTAATGCAAGCATTACAATCACCAAAGAGCATCTCCATGAACTGAAGGAAAATGAGGCCAAAACCTAGAGCCTGGAGCATAGCCAAGATGAAGGGTCATTCAATGTGATCATAGGCTTTAGCAAAATCTATCTTTGAAAAGATAGCCTTTTGATAGGACTTGCGAGCCCATTCCATTCCCTCCTAGACAACAATGATGTTATCAAGAATATAGTTGGACTTGATGAAGCCAATTTTCTCTAGCTGCACAATTAAGGGTAACATGTGTTTGATTTTGAGAGAGAGTGCCTTGGCAATAATCTTCTAAGACACATTCAAAAGGGTAATGGGTCTCCAATTGTATATGTCCTCTGGATCATCGGCTTTAGGTATGAATTTGATATTTCCTTTGTTTATAATGGCTCCTAAGCTTTTAGAATGATAGGCTTCAAGATAAACTTTGTGCATATCAGGACCTATATGCTCCCAAAGGTGTTTGTAGAATAAACAAGGAAACTCATCACACCCAAGGGACTTGTCATCTGCCATGGAATAGACCGTCTCTTTAAGGTCTCAGAGGGAAAGGAGTTGCTCATAGAAAGCACATTGCTCAACTGCTAGGGGGTTTGGAGTAACAGAAATACACTTTCTAAGAGCTTCTTTCTAAACAACTAAATTTCCCTATGAAGCAAACACGTTCTCATAGTGATGAACAAATGCTTGTAGGATGGTAGGGAGACTAGATAGAACAACATTTAATTGTTTGATCTTTTTAATCCCAAAATTGGTATGATGGACATAAAGAGCCTAAAAAAACTCCTTCAAGGCTTTGTCACCAACCTCCAACCAATGGAGATGGGCTTTGATTTGGGCTCCCTGAGCAGGAAAATTATCAACAATTTGTTTGTCATGGTGAAGCTTGGCAAGCTGAATTTGTAAGTCCACATCAAAAGGATTGAGGGTGAGGGCTTCAGAGGCTTTTTTGAGGGCAAGTGTGTTGGCTTCATATGACCATTTTCTAAACATAGCCAATTGTTGCCCAAAAATGCATAGGAACCGGCCAATTCTAGTAATGGCATCATTCCACCATTGGATCCATCCCTTTGAGAATGCGGATGTGGCTCCAAATTTTAGACACGTAGGATGTGGGAGATGGTGGAAGCATGCATCAACACAAACATGTTGAGGAAAAACTGAGACTTGGCCAGCTTCAGGACAACTATTTGCCAAGAAATGACAAAATAAATGGGATAGTGGTCAGATAACGTCACATTTGGTAGGGGAATGACAGGTAGATCTTGATCCTTAGAAAAAGAGAAAAAAGATTACGCAGTGATCATAGCATGATCAAGGCATTTTAATATGCAGTTAGAGCTAGCTCAAAAGTTGGACCAAGTGTGCCAAACTCCACTATCCTAGTAGCAGTTGGTATTGGGATCAAAAATGCCCAATTTATTGTGCATGTAATACTAAGTTTTTCTTTCTCCAGTTATCCAACAAAAAGGTAGAATGTTGTCTTTGTCAGAGGCCACTTCAACCATATTAAAGTCTCCACACATGACCCAAGTAGCTGGAGACAAATTATCAGCTAGCCAGGCCCACATCTGAGATCTTTTCACAGCATCATTGGAAGCATAAACATTAATAACTCTAAAAGAATGATTGTTAATGGAAAGAAAAAGCCAAATAATTCTATGTGTGGGGTCAAAACTGTGTGAAATAATAGCAAAATGAATGCGAGGTGATAGGAGAGTAACTACACCACCTCAGCCAGCTTTGTGCTGGGAAGAAAACATCACGCCATCCTGCCAAATTACACGGCATGCCGAATAAAGCATGAAACCAAAATTTTTAACTTCTTGCAAATAGAGAAAATCTAAAGTACCAGTCTATGACAGACATCTCGAACATAGTACTTTTTGGAGAGGTCTGTGAGACCTCGAACATTCCATGATATGAAGTTCATGAGAACTCTTCCATATCATCTTCTTCCTCCAGAGAGGAGTAGCTATTTTGCAAGAAGGTAGAAACATAGTTGAAGTTAGATGAAAAACTCTTTGGACTTAGAGCTTGACGTTTCACCTCTGGTATCTCTGTACGTCCAGGAGGACAGCGAGAATGCCACATCACCAGTGGTGCAATGGAAGAAGCAGTAAGAGGAGTACACACCCCAACCAAGTTAGAAGCCCTGATGGCTACCTTAATCCCCTATGTACCAGCAGGGTTTCAAACCTATGAAACTCTAGGAGTATTCCTTTGCCTGTTGCTTGCATCCCTATGCTGGCTGGAATTGACATTCCTATAGGGATAGGAGGAACCATGGCAATCATAGTATAGGACTGCTTGGGGAGCAAGGGATTTGAGGGAGCCTTGCCCTTATGCCCAACAATAATCCATTCTTCTTTTTTCCCTTCGGCCTATTTGACAGGTGCCTCTTTAGGTGTGGGCTTGACCCTAGGCATAGCCAGAGGGTAGTGCTTGATTTTGTATTCTGTGGATTGGCACCTATAACAAGTGTTGGGGAGGTTCAAGTAAAGCACCTTCTGGGAGAAGGCTTTTGTCCCAATCTAAATTTCCACAGAATCCTTAAGATCCTTGGAAAGATCCACCTCTACATGAATGTGTCATTGCAGGCGGGCATCAAAAAATTTCTCAGGCTCCTTGGTGACAACTTTGCCAAGGGCTTTGGCAATGGACTCAATGAAAGGCCAACATGGCAGGGGTAAACCTGGGAACTCGACTCACACATGAACCCTAAGCTTTTTATCATCCAAGACTATGAAGTCTCATGACCATTTTTGAAAAACAAGCAAAGAAGAACGCATAGACCAAAGTCCATTGTTAAAGATTGTTTCTGCTTGGGATGGTTAGCAAAGCGAAATTTAAAAAAAAACCCTTTGGTAAGGTTTTGCACAGTGTCAAGGCAGACACCATGAGGAGTCCAACTCTTGTTAACCCATTCTCGAAGCATAGCTTCAAGAGGAGTCCTACCCACAAAATAACCTATCAAGGTGTGCCATTCTAACCAATCACATGCAACATCAAATTCTTGCAAAGGAAGGATAATGTTAGGATTACATCATGAAAAACCTTCGGGACAAACTTGCGCAGGCGTTTGTTCTATGGCGGTGTCATGGTAGACTGAAGCAACAGTGTGAACACTAGAAACAACTGGTTCACTGCTGGCTGGAGCCATTGTATCCTAGCCTAAAAAAATCTCGTAGTAAATGCGGTGTGACAAGTGGGGCTTACAGAAAGAAAGTTCAAACAAAAAGCCATACACAGAAACCTAAAAGTTCGCATGAAGCAAGAAACCCTAGCAGAGCGAAAAACAATGGTTCTCCGAATACAACTACTTTTTTATTTTTGTATTTTCATTTTTAAAAAACTTATATTTACATTATTTAATGTTCATTCTACATATTTCTCTTAAATCTTATCTCCTATCAGCACACTCGTGGCATGTACAAAAGCATGTGATTGCTACTTAAATATATTTTGAAAAAAAAAATCTATGCTGCTATTGGATGTTGGAATAAATGGTAAGGAGAAAAATTAAATTTATTAGTAAGAAATAATTAAAATAAACAGAAACATCCCTAAGCTTCTTTTCATATTTTTCATAAACAGAAACATCCCCAAGCTTCTTTTCGTATCATATTTTTCATGGTTGTCGGGCCTCGCAGACTCCACCGCCATAACCTCCTGCACAATCCCCATAGTAACCACAACCAGATCTTCAGCACTGTGGAGACCACATTTCAATGAGGCATTTTAACTCACATACAGAATTTGTTTAAAAAGTTGAGTATTACGCCTACCCACACGCTCCAGCAGGCATGAAGTTAAAACTTTCAATGGAAGAGGCCAATTTCAGGCTGAACCCACTTCAATTCTTTACATTGGCAACCCAGGCTCTACCTCATGAATGGAAATGTGGATGAATTTCAACCCGCTGAAACAGAGAATGTCAATGCCAATGTATCAATGGTAATGGAAAAATTGGAGAGCCTTATTGCTGGTGTCCCCAAGCAATGCAGTAATCTTAACTGCCTTCCTTTTATTTTGCCATTTGTCTTTAGAAATACGTCTAAAACAACAAGACGTCATTACTACATGGAGTGATTTATTCTTTTTTTATTGGGGATTCTTGCTTACATGGGTACTTCTTATGCAGGTTCTACAGATCTTCAAAACTCATTGTAGTGGCAATATTTACATTACCATAATGTTCAACCTTCACAGAAAAGTATGATTGATACAGGTATTAGAAACCCATTACTTTCCATAGTCGAAGGTAGTGTTTTCTCCGCTAAAGTGTCAAATACAAGATGAAGGCAGAGGAGTTTCAAGATTGCCAATTTGGTTGGACGCCCCAGTTAAATAAAAGAAAATCTATGACGATATACACAAATGGATAATTAAGGAGAAAATGTCGGTAATATATATGTTATCTCGCCAAGCTAACAGGCTAAAGTGCTTCAAGAAATGCATAGAAGTGCCAAATACAAATAGTGCCCCAAATGCGAGGAACTTGAACTGCTGTCATAAAAAATGCAAGATTATAAAGCTAAATTCCAAGAACATGTTGAATCCTTCCGCGCCAATGCACCCATTTAGGCTTGGCAAACATTAGGAAACAAATTCAAACACTAAAATCATATAAAATTGATGGAAATTGATTTTAAGTCTTTTATGCCTCTACAGTTACAGAATTTCTGGGATCTCGGTTTGCTTTTAGAATGAGTAGTTACTGAATCATCCATTTATCACTGAATGGTTCCAAGATCATTTCCATCAATATTATATTGGAGCCCAATCGCCACTCACCACTCTGGATTCGTCTCTCCCACAAATCCATGATATATAATGAACCTGTGTACTCAAACACCCTCGGCGGCCCTTCACTGCAGATGCACACTACCACCGCACTCTGCTAGACGGGGCCACCACCAAATGTCTCCCCTCAACTGTAGTCCTTTATGAGTACGGTGGTGGCTAATCTACCAATGACTAAAAAAAGTCAAACATAATTCTTTTTCATGAATACATAATTCTTTTTCAGATTCATGAAAATTAGAAAATATACAGGTCATGAAAATTAAATAATGAAATTTAAAAAAAAAATCATTTTATTTTCATTTTTTTGAAATTTAGTAAATGATGCAATTTGTAGAGAGGATGGTCTTACCCCATGATTACTCAATCTTGGCATTGTAATCTAACCCTCAATCTTAAAATTACAGTTCGGTCCATTGTAGGTGACTGTCCCCTGATTTCTCAAACATTATTGTAGTCATGATTTCAATATCCTAGGAATTTTATTTTTAATAAAACAAAAGCAGTAAAACCTACACTAAGTTCTAGTTGCTAAAAAATCACTTAAGTGGTAGGTTGCATTTTATCTATCAATTGAATCACAAGACATTACTTTCTTTTATCTCATTATATAAGTTCAAAGTTACGATACAATGGTTTATATTTTATAATGTGACTTTAATTTGTGTTATTTAATAAATTAGCTAAAAAAAATTCAATAATGTGACTTTATTTGATAAAAAATAGAATGATACTTAGTTACAATTTTTTCATATTGTTCAATTGAAAAAGCAAAAACTTGATCTTATAAATGATAACTTTCTTTATCAAATTTTAAATATGCGAAGATCAAGATTAATATAATCTAATATTAAAAATGAAGTAATACGTAAATTTTTATTTTTATTTTCCTATTTATAAAGTTGAATTAGGTAAAGCAATGTACAAATTTAACATTGCATTAGCAAAAAGTCAAAACATGATATAAAAAACATAAATTAATCGTTGAGCTATATAATGGTTGTACACTTCAAACTCATTTCATATTTTGGAATTTGCAATGACACTTATTATTGTACTAAATGATGCTTTTATGAATTTAGATGTTGTCAGCCAAATACAAATTCAAACATAATATGTAGTGATTTCTCGCTAAATATTTAAAAGGGCACTTCTTCCACATTGGAACCATTGAAGCCCTTCAAAGTAGTTCATTCACTCATATCTGTATTATCTAAATGGTGGCTTTAACTAGGCTTTTGCACCATATTTTCTTTTCCATCTTCTTTATCCTTAGGATTGCAATTGCTACAAAAAGAACTAGAATTCTAAATTGGATTATAATAAATTCTATGTATCCATATAACCATCCAAGTGAGAGCATGTGACCACAACAATAATGATATTGGAGGCCAACAGCATAGACAGAAATATAATCTTGAGCTTTGGAGGTTATTCACTCTTACTATTACCTCCTTGAGATTTGCATTCTACACAAAAATAAAATATTTTCTTAACTTGAATTGCATCTCATGTTTATGATTTAGTTGCTATTGTTTATTATGTTTTCCCCTCCACATAATAGTTTGAATGCAAATGGTAGAAGTCGAATGAAGGCAAGTGAACTATCCTGCAAGATGTCATACATCATACCCACGATCTACATGCCAATGAATCTATGTAGCAACATAGCCCTGCAAAAATTACAAGAAGATGGAAAATTGTAAATTTAGAAATGTACTAAGCATAGATATTGTTTATGAACAATATCTATTTGAAAATGAAAGGCTACGTTCTAGCAATTATAATGTTAAAAAATGAGATTGCAAGAATCCACTATGATATCTCCTTTAGTTACCAAATTGGAAGCAATCTAGTGGTTGGAACTTAACCTTGCAACCAATCAGATGCCTTTTGGTAACCAATCCAGTGATTGGAATTTAATTTTACACCCAATACATGCCTATTATCAATGTTTGGTTCTATTTTAGATTAGTCTTTATCACTTAGATTAGTGGCTAGACTTGATTGTTTTTCCTCTTATAAAGCATAGAATGAAATACAATTTCACAAATGAAGCACACACCTTATTAAAATAATCTATGTATAAAATAGACCCAAATCAATGGAAAACTAAAAAAACTCAATGCTTAAGTAAGGACTAAACGATATCATTATTTCCTTACCTAGTAACTAGATACTTCCACTCATCTATTCTTATTGGCTAGACATATATATGTATTTGTATATACATTATATTTAAGTGGGCATAATACAATTATACAGAAGTCAAGAAAATTCACATTTTCACCAAGTTTCAAACTAGTTCAAAAGATCAACTTTTTTCTGACACCAAATCTAACTGTGCAAAATTATTTTGTTACATTCTCCATTAATCAAATTCTCACTTCAACCATTCAAATAAGTATAATGCAAAATATCAATATAATACCAGTATAGATGTTACTTCTAAACATATTAAACATTACACTTTAGGTAGGAACTTTGATGCTTGGGTCTCTTGTTTTTGTTAGGTTATTATGGTCATCCACTTTAAGAAGGACATTCTTCTCTCTTTTTTAAGGTGCTAGATCACAATATATGATTGACTACGGTGATATATCAATATTGCAACTTCATTTGCTTCAAATAGATATAACATAACAAAATTAATTGATCAAAATGGATGTAACAATAGTTTTGATCAAGAGTGAGAGATTTACATGCTAAAAATTTAATTGACATGAAGTGGGAGAACAGACACAAGCCTTTAAAAACTCACACCCCACCCACTTCAATTTGTTTCCTAACAATCAAAACTCAATATACCATCACTAGGTTAGTCCCCAAATTCAAATCAAACAAAATATACATATACTTATTCATTATTTGCATTTCCAATTTCATAGCAAAATTAATCATATTTAACCACATTTAATTTTATTTTTAACATAAAAGAATATCAAAGTATGGTAATAATTATGTGACCTAAAAATAAAACCATCCAATCTGATGTAGGAGCATCTTGCATTAGAAAATAAATGGGGGAATAATTTTGTTTATTTTTGTTTTCACAAAAATAAAGAAAAAAAATTGTGGAAGAGAGAGAAAGTGATGAAAATTAGAAGAAAAATAATGAAAATAAATTAAAAATGGAGAAAAGAGGGAAAAGGCATTTAATAGGTGGCATTATTAAATGCAACTTGTGGCTTGAGGGCTTATCTAATGTTGTAACTTGCTAGGATGAGTTGTGGCTTATGCATATGATTAATGTAAGGGTTTATTTTAATTTGTAATGGGCTAGGCCAACTTGTGACTTAGTTGGGTATAAGTAGGGGGTATTGTGGAGTCTCTTAAGGCATTCATTCAATGGAATGAGTCATAGAGAGCGTTGGATCCAGCTTGGAGAAGAGCATGGAAGATAGACTAGTTGAGTGAGCGAAGTTTTCTAGAGTGTGTGGACAAAGCCCCAAATGTAAGGCAATATACACTAGGATCTTGGATAAATTTTGAGAAGGGCTTGTAGCTAAGGCTTGGGAAATTACAAGGAGATTTCTTAGTGGGCTTGTGAGCACAAGTTTAGATATTCCATAAAGGTTTCTACCAGAGTGTGGATCTAGAGTAGTTAGTATTTAAGATTGGATCTTGCAAAAGTATTATTGTAATTGCTTTTGTATTTTGGCCATAACTAGGAAGGCCTTACAACCTGACACATTGCATGTAAACAATTTTTATATGAATAAAGTTTTGTGAACTGGTATCAGATCTTGCATTGTTGTTATGTTTTCACTGTGTGGTTATTTGTTAGGGGCTAGGACATCTCTTTTGGGGATTCTCGTATCTTATTCTATGTTATATGGTATCAGAGCACAATTGTTCCTGAGTGTGTAGATAGATTGCCAAAGTTGAGGCAATTTGCACTAGGACCTTGGGAGGTCATGTAGATGTATCTATGTGTGTGAAGATGAAAGGTCAATTCTATTTGGGAAGATTGATATATTGGTAATTTGTTACAGAGGGTTTTTGAAGATCTTGGAAGATGGCTCTAAGAGGATTCAACCTTGGGATGATTGTAAATCTCTATGATATAGTGGAGAGGAGGATTAATGAGATAATAGCTCGAGTGGACACTACAGTGGATGGTGCCTTTTCTAAAATAGTTGAGAAACAAAAGAAGAAATTTGTATGCTATTGGAGTTGGAGTCTACCAATCCGAAAGAGAGTTGTCTGGTGGTTAGAAGATTTGTTCGAGAGAGAAGATGGCATCGCAAGGTCAAGGTGGAAGAGGTTGGTTTTGTTAACCACTTTATGGAGTCTGATATAGAACCTCTAGAGCAACTAGAGGCTATTTTTGAGGATATTCCTAAACTTGTTAATGCTAGGGTGGAGATTGGTTTTCATGATCAGTTGGTTGAGTCTAACATGGAGATTGCACAGAAGTGGTCATGGATGATTTGGTTGTTGTTGTTGGTGACTTGTATATTGTAGAGCATCTTGTTGTGAGCAATGAGACCATTGGTGTTGTGAGTTTGGAATGTGTCGATGGAGATCTGTATGTATTTCTATTGATGTGGAGTTTTTTGTTGGTGTGGATTCACTACTTGCTACTATGGATGTGGATTTATTAATGAAGCATTATGTTCAATTTGTTCCTTGGAGTGAGCATGCTGATTGGATGATTGAGATTTTGGTGTTTGATAGATGGATACAAATGTGGATGATTTGCATGTTGGTTTTATTGTCCCTAATTGAGTGGAAGCCTTTGGTTAAGTTGAAGATGGTTGAATATATTTCTTTTGGCATCAAACTGTGGGCCACACTTTTCCATCTACTTGGGGAGTCTAATGTAGGAGTATCTTGCATCAAAAAATAAACAAGGAAATAATTTTTTTTTTAATTTGTGGAGGAGAGAGCAAGTGATGAAAATTAGAAGAAGACAAAATTAAAACAAATAGAAAATGGAGAAAAGAGGGAAAAGGCATTTAATAGGTAGCATTATTAAATGTAACTTGTGGCTTGAGAGTTTATTTAATGTAATCTACTAGGTTGACTTGTGGCTTATGCATATATTTAATGTAAGGGTTTATTTTAAATTTTAATGGGCTAGGTCAACTTGTGACTTAGTTGGGTATAAGTAGGGGGTCTTATGGAGTCTCTTAATGCATTCATTCAATGGAGTGAGTCATAGAGAGTGTGGGATCTAGCTTGGAGAAGAGCATGGGAGATGGAGTAGCTGAGTGAGAAATTTTTTCCAGAGTGTGTGGACAAAGCCCTGAATGTGAGGCAGTTTACATTGGAATCTTGGATAAATTTTGAGAAAGACTAGTAGCTAAGGCTTGGGAAATAAGGAGATTTCTTGGTGGGCTTGCTAGCACAAGTTAAATCTTCCTTGGAGGTTTCTACTATAGTGTGGATTTGGACTAACTAGTGTTTAGGATTATATCAAGATCTTGCAAAACTATTATTGTAAATGCTTTTGTATTTTGGCTATAACCGAGAAGGTCTTACATCCTGGCACATTGCATGCAAACAATTATTTTATGAATAAAGTTTTGTGAATTGGTATCAGATCTTGCATTTTTGTTGTGTTTCTATTGTGTGGTTATTTGCTAAGGCCAAGGAAATCTCCAATGAAGATGCCCTAGCCCACAACAAATAATAGTACCACAGAAGATAAATAATAACATAGATATTTAGATCCATAATAATGCCAATGCTCATAATATAATTATAAGATTTACATCCAACATACCTAGTTGTAAGGCCTTCTAGGTTAGGACCAAATATATAATCAGTTATAGTGTGTGTTCCAAGTTGCTGTACAAAAAGTGGACAACCTCCCACCAAAATAAATAAATAATTTCAATAACCTAATCAGGTTTTCAATAACTTGATTGAGTTAATTAAAAGTGAAATGTTGGCCAAGCTTGGCCATTATTACAAAACCCAATTAGGTTTTTTGAATTATCTAATTTTATAACCCGATTGAGTTTCACAAAACTCAATCAGGTTTTATAAACTATATATGTTGTCTGTTGTTTGCATTTGAGGGTATTTTTATACCCTCGAATGACAACAACAACATGGAGTAAAGAGGAGAACATCAAAAGCCGATTAGTTTTAGCATAAAAATGATATTTTATTTCATTTCCATCCATGGCACCCCACAAGTGAGGTAAGTCTTCATTATATTTGTTGTTTATGCATTTTTTTAATCAAATTTTGTAATGTGGTTTTGTAATTTATAATTTTTGTAATTGTTTAAAAAAAAATTAATATAGATGCATCAAGAAATCCAAGAAAATGAGGGAGAGATGAAAGACGACCTCCTACACAATCAAACCCTCCACCCATCATGACACAACTGCAAAACAATCCACCCATTGTGACAAAACCACAAAACTCTCCATTTTTAGTGAAAAACCACAAAACCCTCCACTTAATATACTCGTTCAACAATCACCACCTCCTATAAACCCCTACATATAAAATTAAATGACTTAACTACTACACAAGAGGACCTTATAAACCTCCTCTCACAAAATAGTGCTAGCATTACCCAAATGGTCATTAGGTTGTAGTTATCTGCACTTTCACACCACTTAACTATAGAAAATACACTTGAACAAATGATCCAAAATAAAAATGAGGTCTCTAGGGAGGTTACAAAATGGGGTACATGGAGGGATAGGTGTCTTGCATTTTAGGCCAATGGGTTAACATATTAGCAAGTGAAAGATAAAGATATAAAGAAAGGTACTATATGTTCTCTTTTCATTGATCCTATATTCGGCAACTCCCTATTACACACAACCAAAACTTTTCCTATTCATCAGTGCACTCATACTTGGATGAGATCATGTTTTTGTCATAGGTAGTATATGGTGTTTGACCTACCACCATGTGATAATTATGAGGTGCCTCTATATTTTTTTAGAAAGCTATATTGTGAGTTCATCCTTTGCGAGAAGCCAATTTACTTTGACATCTATTAATTCTAGGGTAGAGGGAGAGGCTTTGTGTAGGATAAAATTGGGGCTCATAGGGTGGTAAAAGAACATGAGAGAATATGTACAACACAAAAAAACATGCCTCATGTTGTGCTCCCAAAAATTGTAAAGGAGTCTATTCATTTACAAACTCTTCATGTGGTTGCGTAATTGATATATGTTATCATTCAACATGGCTCATAGTTAGGTGGTTTTTCTTCACCTACAAAACCTTGACCATCATCGGATGCACCTTTAGGGTCATCACAACATGTGACAGTTCCATCACCATCAATTATGGCACTAGCGTCATCATAGCATTCGACAACTCCATCATCATTGCATATGGCACCTCAATCATCATCTAGGACAACTCCATCAACATCACTTACACTACCAATGTCATCTTCGCATTTGTCACCTACACTACTAGTTTCATCTTCACTTGTATCACCTGGACCACTAGTGTCATCCTCATTTGTGTCACCTGCATCATCATCACATGCATCATTATAGTCTTTGAGGTCCAATCAACACTTTTGTTTTAGTTGTTAGCACATGTGTGATGGGATAGATATGGAGGTGTCTTAGGATGGAGCATCATATCATCCATGTATACATTGTGGGAATACTTGTTATTCATATAGAGGTGGGGATTTAACACTCATAGATGATTTGATGGTGATGGTCTTCACTAGACAAGGGTCATAGGTTTGTTTGTTTGAGTTTTTGCATGATATTATTTAATCACCTAAATATTATAAAAGTAAAATAAAAATAAAAATTTATAGATCACTCTAGATTGATATGTGAACAATATGCAATGTATGGTGCAGGAAGCAATACGATAACACTACCAAGTACTCATTCTACTAGAGGTGTGAGGCTAGGAGCAAGAACACCCTAGGTACAATTTTTTAAATATTCTTAAAAGTACAATAATATATTGGCTTTAAAATATTGTTTCTTAATTGGTATGACACTAAAATACCTCTTATAGATCCTCTTCCATCTCCTACCATCATTATACCTCTCATTCATCAAATCCATCCAATTCCCATCCACGTCTATTGCTCCTAGCATTACCCAAAACCCATATAATGAACCTCATGAGTTTTGACATGATATTATTTAATCACCTAAAAATCATACAAGTAAATTTTTTAAATATTTTATAGAGTACTTTAGATTGATATGATCAAACAATATGCAATACAAGGTGCAACAAGCGGTATGAGAACACCACATAGTACTCATTTTTCTAGAGGTGTGAGGCTAGGAGCAAGAACACTTGAGGTAAAGTTTTTAAAAAATATTCTTAAAAGTACAATAGTACATTGGCTTTGAGATATTATTTCTTAAAAGTACAGTAATACCTTTCCATCTCATACCATCATTGAAATCCTCCCAAAGTCATCATATCTCTCCAATTCCCATCCACATATCTTTCTTCTAACATACCCAAACTTCATCTAATGAACCTGATAGGTTCATCCTCCATATACCCATCCACATCAAATAAACTCCATATCACATAGGTTGTCTTGAAGGAGTGTGGAGATCATGAATCTCAACTTTAATTTCTTGACAAGGTGCCAGAAGTTCATTTGCATGTTGCTTTTCCTTCTCAATCTCTTCCTTTACAATTTAGGTCCTATATTGTCCTTCCAATATCATTTTTCAAGTCATTTTTCCTTTTCTCCCTCCTATGATCTTCTTGTTGTTATTGTGCCTTCTTTCAATTTACAACATTATCTCATATTTATAATAATACTCTTTACTATTTTATAGGATTTGTCTGGAGCTGAAATTTCTCAAATTGATGATGCTAGGCTTTTTTCCATTAACTTTGGGCTTGAGAGATATACGGTATCATAGCTTACACACTTATCAAGTTTACGATTTGAGTTAAACTCATGATGTGTCTTATTGATACCTCTTATGTTATATTTTTTTCTTCTTTAGGGTACTCCACATAGCTTGAGGTTTGGAGAAAAGGAAAAGAAATCAGCAAGAACATCGAAACAAAAAATGTATTAAATTCAAGTCAAGTTTATATTTTGATATTTATTATGAATGAATGTATATACATGTACTCAATATTGATGAATACATGTTCACTTTTTTTTTGAATATATGTAGAAACAATTTAGCATTTTAGAGTTGTTGAATGCACTGGGGACTATCGATTTTGAGCCAATGGAAGAGGTAAAATTTCATATTTTCCTTCTCATAAATTTTAGGTTATAGTATGTATTTTTTCTATATACATATTAAATAGTTACACTTACAAATGAGTACATTTTTTTTTTTAGTTTTATAATAATTATCAACAATTTTTCTTATTAAATGAGTTATTTATCTTTTACCTATTACAACACTCTTTGAGACTTCATGTAAATCCTTTCATATTTCATTTTGTTAGGAGTCCCTAGAATCAAAGATGAGGTCAAACACAACAGAGGCCAGAGGTATGTATGTAGAGTCTTAGTTGAAGCACTCTTGTGATCTCAATTTGGATTGCTTGTGTGTGTGATAGAAATCCCTAATGCCTACTCTACAATTCTAACATTTAATCATTTACCATATAGGTTGTGCCTCATGCTAGCATTGATTCACTAGTGGTTGTTCCTCCTGCTAGCAAAGGAGATCTAGCTTAGACTACAATACATTTTTTATTTTATTACTCTATTTGGAACCCCCGATGTCATTATATAATGCTAGCATTTTATCACTTACCATACAGGTTGTGCCTCATACCAACACTGGTTCATCAGAGGTTGTACCTCTTGCTAGCACAGGAGATCTAGCTCGAGCTACAATACATTTTTTTGTTAATTTACTCTATTTGCAATCCCTAATGCCACTCTATAATGCTAACATCTTTATCACTTACCATATAGGTTGTGGCTCATACCAACATTGATTCATCAATGGTTGTGTCTCCTATAAGTATTGATTCATTGGTAGTTGTGTCTCCCATTGTCACTCTACCTAATCATTCTTTTAGGAATCCCACCCATCAACAAAGGAGCCCATTAATACCATTATCATTTAGCCAACTCTAGAAGAAAGGGACGAGGTAATGAAAAACTCAACTGTCAATAATTTAGAAGCCAATTTCTAGTTATTTTCATATTACCAATTTATAAGATACGATATTTGATATTGTATTTAAATTTTTCTTCTATAGACACCTAGTGAGCCACAAACTACATCAAAGAGGCTCAATTTTGATGATCATGTATAGTCATAGATATTGATTTCTATTGTACACATTCAACATTTGTCGGGTATTCAACTTTTGTATTGTACTAATGAGACATAATGTCTTTTTGTAACTATATGATTGATATGAATTAATATATTATTCATTCTAATATACATTAAACTTGGATTTCCATCCAACTTGTTCAATGTGTGCATACATACTTGTATTTCAACTTACTTTCTTACAATTAATCAAAGTCATGAATGTCCATTATTTTATACAAAAATGTAACATTTTTATCAAATTCATTATAACATGTAATCATATGTTAGTTATTTTTAGGTAATAAGACATGAAAAGTAAAAATATGTCATGATTTTTGTATTTGTGTCAAAGGTTGCAGCCCAATAGTGCTTAGAGACCCTTAGGGACACTTCCATTCATTGTGGTTGATACTGTTAGAGGGACATTGTTGCTAAAATGAGGTTGGTCCTAGGCCAAACCTAACTAACTAGAGCTAATAGAGTAGATGATTCAATCCTAGGACCAACAGTTTGAAATATACACAACCTTACTCATTTTAAATAAGTAACATTGTAATTTTTGGCAATAAGTGAGATACGAATGCCAAATCCAAACAATGTCAAATCTCTAAAAACTATGATAGGTTGTTTTAAGCCTATAAAATGCAATCTTGTAGTACTTGACAGTTTGTCAATACCTCGCACAAGCTTAGCGAAATGCCTGATCAAAGATCACAGTCTAATGGTTCTTAGAGACCCTTAGGAATTCTTCCATTCAGTATGCTCAATACCATTAGAGGGACGTTGTTGCTAAAATGAGGTTGGTCCTAGGCTAAACCTAACTAACCAAAGCTAACAGAGTAGATGATTCAATCCTAGGACCAACGGTTTAAAATATACACAACCTTACTAATTTTAAATAAGTAACATTGTAACTTATAGTAATAAGCGAGATATGAATGCAAAATCCAAACAAAGTCAAATCTCTAAAAATTGTGATAGGTTGTTTTAGGCCTATATAATGCAATCTTGTAGCACTTGACAGCTTGTCAATACCTCGCACAAGCTCAAAGAAATGCCTGATCAAATATTGTAGCCTAATGGTTCTTAGAGACCCTTAGGGATGCTTCCATTCAGTATGGTCGATACCATCAAAGGGACATTGTGGCTGAAATGAGGTTGATCCTAGCCTAAACTTGACCAATCCGAGCTAACAAAGAAGACAATTCGATCCTAGGACCAACGGTTTGAAATATATACAACCTTGCTCATTTTAACTGAGTAACATTGTAACTTTTGGCAAGACGCAAGATACGGATACCAAATCCAAAAAAAGTTGGATCTCTAAAAGTTGAGATAGGTTTTTGTAGGCTAGATAACACAATCCTCTAGCACTTGATAGTTTATCAATATCTCACATGAGCTCAGAGAAATGTTTAATAAAAAATCATAGCCTAATGGTGCTTAGAGACCCTTAAGGACACTTCTATTCAGTATGGTTGATACCATCAAAGGGAAGTTGTAGATGAAATGAGGTTGGTCCTAGCCTAAATCTAACCAACCCAAGCTAATAGAGTAGTCATGGATTGCTAAGAAAAGCCAAAATTTCTTATTAGGTCCTAAGTTGGTCAAAAGTTGCTCAATGAGCCAAAAGTTTTCTAATAGGTTAAAAGTTTCTAGGGATGGAAAACTAAGGTATTATGTTAATTAATATGTCCTAGGAATCCTAACTAGGGTCTTACAATAGTCCTAGATGGACCCATTTGACCAAAAGATGTCAAGAGAAAAAATTGCTCAAAAGTTGCAAATGGAGGTTTGAGAAGTTGTAACTACTCATGATTAGGTATATGAGCATGAGGAATATATTTTGGAAGGTTAGAAGGTTTCCAGTTAGATTCCAAATTGCAAAAATTGCACTTTTTCAAAATTTACACTTTGCAACTTTTTAACAACTTTTTGCACTATTATGCAATGTTTCTCTTCTCATGATTTATATAGGGTGGTTTGGTGGTTAGTGACCCTTTAGGACTCTTCTTCAATTCTTTGTAACTTTCTTTCCAAAATTTTCTCAAGAAACTTTTGAAAGTTGCAAAGTTGCATGATGGAACTTTAACATTTTTTTGCAACTTTTTACCAATTTGGTCAAATGACCTTCCTATCATCTCAAACTTAACCAAAAACCTTACCTATGGTAAAAACCTAACCCTAAATCTTCATAGACCCTATTGACCTCATGATGATGTCATCATCATGCCTTCTACCAATCAGACGGCTATTTTAAGCCTAAATAGGGGTGATATAGTGTGACAGAAAAGACACAATCCAAAACAATCCTATCCAAGCCTTGCATATGTTGTAGAAAATCCAAATGGGTATCCAAATCTACCATTTATTTTCCTAATGTTTCGAGAAATTTGGGAGAAAAATACAAGAGGACAGCCATCTAAATCCATATAAGTTGAAGATAAGGGTCCGTTTGGTTCCTGGAAGATGACAGGAATTGACTTTTTCAAAATTTGGATTTGAAAATTTTTGCATTTGTTTCAAAATTGGAAAAATGGAATTAGCATACTAGACTTCCAATTTTGCCTCAAAACCAGGTGTTCTAACTTCCTACTAGCAAGTAGGAATTGAAAATCAAAACCTAGTTATGTTTTTTAAGGAGTGTAAAAACGATAGATTGGACTACTTTTTGAAATTTTCCTTCATCTCCAAACTTACACATAAAAATGTGTCTTCACACGCATCTTCCAAGTGAAAAAAATAGTTTAAGTAAAATCCCAAAAATTGAATTGAAGATTTGTAAAACCTTGATTTGGCTAAACCAAGGTTTGTAGAAATTTGGGTTTTTAAATAACACAAACCAAATGAACTCTAAGAGTTCATTCGATAAAATCAAAAAGCATACAACTATTTTTTAATATGTTTTAATTAAAAAAATAGTAAAAGATATTGAAAAGTACATAGAGGAGAGAGTCCAATATATATCTATACAATATATAGGTTTTTGGTTGGAATAGATTTGTTATGAGAAATATGATTGGAGATAAAAACTATCAATTTTAGGGGAGTTAAAATTGGAATTGTTATAAAAGAGAAAATATAGGTCAAAGGCCATTTTTTTTTTTAATTTAATAGTATATATATATATATATATATATATATATATATATATATATATATCATTTATAACATATTTTGATATCAAAGGGAAAACCATTTATTTACATATAATTTTTTCGGTGGGAACTAGATCCCTGGTTTTCATATTTTTTCAGATGCTAAAAAATCATTATTTAAAATTATAAGTATATATTGATTCTTATTCCAAATAATTATTCAAAATAATAATCATGAATTTCGCTCATTTCTACGCATTTCATCAATTTAAATCTTTTTCAAATTCTAAACAACATTGTCACTATAATGTCATTGAAGTTGAATAGTTTTACTTTTATTAGTCTTTTCCTTTATACAAGTTTGACACATATTTGTGCTTTTATATATAAAATCTTATTTTTTGCCCCACTTTTATATGTCATTAGTGTTTGATAGGTAACAGATTTTTATTTTATCTTAACTAATGTTCCTATTGTGTCTAAGAGGTACTACAATAAAGTGGAGAAGCTAACTTCCTAGAACAATAAACATATTAGAAGATGATATTGTAAATTTTCTAGCTCAAGGATGCCAACATAGGAGCTAGACATTTGCATGAGTCTAGGATACTAGATCATGCATGACATAGTGCACTAGAGTCCTCAAAATATGTTTGTGGCTCATTTAGTGCATGTGTCCATTGTGGGCACGCTAGGCCTACATTTTAGTCTCGGGAGGTTTTAGGAGTTTAGGTTATCAATTTTGATTATTTTGTAGTTGTATTTTGAAGCTAGAAACTCTAGGAACCCTTAAAGGAGCATCAAGTTGGTTTAGAGAAGTGAAACCAAGAACCTCAAGGACAATAAAAGGACAAATACCTATTTGGAAAGTACAACCTACACCTTAATGAGATTCCCTTTCAATCCAAGATCCTTCTTTAGTGCAACTCACCTAAACTAGGAGATATCTCAAAAGGTAGTGGTTTGGAGTGGTCTAAATCCACCAAAATAATTACATAGGAGGTGTGAGAAAGCATTAGTACATAATAAATATAATCTACATCATAAGATGAATCATAAAATGTAAAATTTGAAAATGTTTCTCAAAAATGGAAACTTATAATTGTGTAGTATATAAATAAAAGGTACTAGAAACATGCCAAGTTTATCATTAGGAACCCTTAGGTTCCCCTTATAATTCTTAGTTCTTAATCATGCAATTGAAATGACAAAATTATTTTTCTATGCATTTAATGCCTTATGTATTTCTCTACATGTTTATTTCAAGTAAAACACTAGTCTTCTAAACTATTCTTCTATAAATTCAAAGCCTTCTTCCTAAAAATACATTAGCATTACATAAAACAAGTGTCACGTAGTGACTTAGTAGTTGCCTTTAGTTTTTATATAAATATAGTTTTAAATTAATAAATATATTATAGTTTATAAAATATTTTAATTAATAAAAATATTATATATTTATATTTCTCTATAATGATATTAATTATAATTATAATTATAATTTTATTTATTAATATAATTATTGATATATGTTTTATTGAATATATATCATGTGATGTTATTATATTATAAATAAATTATTTTATTTTAAAGAGGGGTAAACGCTTTGACCTGGAGCTATGAACCAGTGAGGCCACAAACGGGGGACCTCATCCCCATTATAAATAAATTATAAAATCTTTATAATAATAATATTTCTTAAATGATTATATAATATAAGAAATTTTTTTTTTTAAATTTTTAATTGAATGACAAAAATTATGTTATAAAAAATGTGATATTAAAATATAAAAATATAAACCAACTCACCTACATTAAAGAAAAATATTAAAAATGAATCACATTCACCTTAAAAAAAATCAACTATACAATCCATGAAACCCAACCAATGAATTCACCCAATCAAATCTTAGATAAACATTCTATAAAAATTGTAAAGTTAAAAATCTTGCATCTATGCTATGCAACATATTAGTTTGATAACAAAAGTTAATATCAATTAACTTTGAGTAGTACGAACCAAAAAGTTTAATCACTAGTTAAAGCTTAAAATTCAAAACGTGTCACAATAGTACTTAGCCTACCAACAAGTACTAAAGAATTAATATAAATTGAAATGCTCATCTTCACACTTTTTTATAAATAATATTCAAGAAATAGAATTCAGGAGAGGGACTTGATCTTTATACATGATTACCATATAAAATAAAAAATATTCACTCATTTTACCTTCGTTCAATGCTAATTTAGAATGTGATTCATGAGTTGTTGTATCTTATGCTATCTTCTTTCGTTTTCATTAGATCAATGCAAAAAAATATTGTCATAACTCTCATATCCACTCTCTTCCATTTTTAAAAATCAATATTCCTTTAATTTTAATTTTTCCATTTTTTTGGGTGTATTTTTCTTTTGATTTGTGTGTATATATCATTTGTATTCTTGTGTTTATTCTTCTTGCTTGGAGATGCTTCTATGCTATTGTTGTTCCTATAAAAGATTTATGTCCTAAACTAAAGCCACTCTTGTCATTTTATCTAAGAATTTTAAATTATAGTTATATAACATTTATATTTCATTTTTAACATAGTGAAGATTTTTAGATTTCATTCTTTAATTAATGACTAAAACAAAATTCTTGAACCAATCATAATTATCATATTTTTTAATTTATTACAAATTTTATATTTGTATAGTATAAATGACAGACTTTTAACTTTATAAATTCTAAAAATTATTTATTTTTGCTAAATAGATTTGTGTCTTATATGAGAACAATTGATTAACACTTTTTAAGCCATCATTCTAGCTACTTATATATTATATTTCATAATATAATATAATAATTTATATTCTTAGAACTAAATAAATAATAATATAAGATTTAATATATTTAGTATAAAACATCTTTTTAAAATATTAAAATATTTTTAAATAGATGTAATAGTTTAGATATTATAAAAATGAAATATAATTTATATAATATTCAATTAATAAATTAAATATAAATTTATAACACTCAGTTTTTTATCAATTTTATCTTAATTTTTTTTATAATTTATAATAAATTAATATTTAACATTTAATATATCACATGTTTTATATCTAAACTAAAAAATTGAATGATAAAAAATCTATTAATAATTAAGAAATTAATATACTGAAAACTTATAATAATAATAATTAATTACGTAATTAAAGAAAGTAATTAGCCACTACATGGCACTTGTTTATATTGTAGCATTATTTATGATCATTTTGTTTCTTACAACTTAGTCTTGGCTTTTATTAATTTAAATAGTCATATAAATTTTCCATGAATTATCTAAATAAATTCATAATGAGTTTTATATTTTTGTCAATGAGTGTGAATTTTCTATTACAAGTGGCTTAATTAGTTATTATTTAATAAGAGATTACTTCTATAATCCTAGATCATAACTCTAAAATATTCCATGTGCATATTGTGATTGATGATTAATCTTGGTCTAGTTGAAAGCTCAAAAATAGATCAATGATATGTAATTTGTTTATATGATTATATGCTTCTAAAATTTGAGTAGAAGATAAATTTCACAAACTTAAAATAACCACCTATCCAAAGGCATGAATTGGTTAAATTATTTTCCCATAAAGAGAGTTACAAAATTGATAAGAAGTTGTCTAGATACAATAGTTGGGGTCATGGTGATCAAACAAGACTATGTAAGGAAGATATAGACCTTTAAGCCTATGATACACCTCACCCTAAATATTTAAAGGTTATGATTTTTAATATTTTCCCTTGAGAGTTTCCAATAATTTTTTTTTATTATTTATTCGATATACTATTTTAATTGGGAATGACTTGTCATTGAATTCTTCCTCTCTCACACCCACAAAAATATTTTTCCTATTCAAAAACATCTTGAAGTTTTGGAGGCGGTGTCAGATAAGAGCTGGAAACTTTTGAGTGGTGTTTGTTGCCAATGTAGGCCTACTGTGTAAATACACTATGGTGCCTCTCCCAATGGATTTCTATAAGTCATCATGATGTATGCAACCCCGATGATCTTGCTTTGTGATGTTTTATGCATTTATCATTCAATTAGGTGATTTAATGTATTTATCACTTCTACTATATTACTATATGCAATTAAACATGATCATGTTTAGTGCATAAATAGTTTAATTAGGTGATTTAATGCATTTATTACTTCTGCTATATTACTATATGCAATTAAACTTGATCATGTTTTTTAGTGTGCATGATTTATGTCCTTAGCAGTGGCACATGGAGTTAGTGATTCAGTTGTTCATATCTAGCCAATGTCATCCCTATATGGTCAACATATCCTATTCAAGTGATTTAATTAAACCCTCTAATGATTTAATAAATTTGGAGTCATTTGCATTATTAGATTAGACCCATGAGAATGTCTATGCATTTAGAAGTTCACATTTGCCACAAAAGTTAGTAAGGAATTTTGTGTCCTAATAGTTTAAGAAAATCTTATATTTGATTTAATTATTTTATTTCTTGACAACTTTGCTGTAGTTGAATTCCAATTACTTGGAATAGCCTATTTTTGTTTGGGTTGATTTAGGTTTTAACTAGGTGACCTGGTTAATTACCAATCCTTTATTCACTCAAAAAGTGAATATATATCCAAAATGGAATTTTATTCCTCACTTCTCACTTTCTGAAATAGAAAATTGAGAGCAAATTGCAAATCCTCTTCAAGAGGAAATAATATTATGTTTGTTATGGGAGCTATGGGTTGGGATTGTCATGAGGTTGGTTTCGTTGGATCTAGCTTGGGGAGACCTTGGATTGCTATGACTTTCTGCAATTTTTGAGAGATTTTTTATTTTATTGTTTAGATTCTCATATTTTCCCTTTTGGCTATTGGGTAGGGCTCTTTTGTTTTACTTTTTCAGCTCCATTTCTACATCTTTTTGTGGTAGTCATTTGTTTGGAGGTTAAGAACTATTGTTCCCCTCCATTTTTGAGTGCTAGTTCTACTCGGTTAGGAAGGTACAACCATTTCCCTTTTTTTGGGGATAGGGGTTTGGGGTTTTACACTATTATGTTAGTTTCTTTTGCATACAAGGTTCAAACCTAGTTTTTATTGGATTTTTGTGGCTCATTTATCCTAGGGTAGAATGGGTTTTATTTTTCTTGATTTTCATCAATGTTGGGTTTTTGAGGTCTTCACCTCGATTTGCATGTCGTCTAGTTTTATTGGGTTTTCTTAGCATAATGTTGGTTGTAGATTTAGATTATCCATGGGATTTCTATTCGACCATTGTTTCATCTTTATGTTTGCATTGGGATACATACTAAATCCATACTCCTGACTTGTGTTTAGTTGAGTGATTTTGTACCTGGTGTTATTATTTCTAATTGAACCCTTGTCATTTTCATGAACACTAGGATTCATGTAGAATTTGTACTCTTGGATTTAGGCTGGTTGAGTGAGTTCATGATATTTGGTTTTGTTGCCTCTTTGGGATTTGTATAGAATCTATACTCTAGACATAGGCTAATTGAGTGAGATTGTTGTACTTGTTTGATTGTTGCATTTCTCATATCCAATCCTTGTATTGGTATTATGAAATTATTTCATGTAGTTGGTTGTACCCACATAGGAGCATGTGTGTTTGTATTTGACAAGTGCTTGGAAGACCTGAACTCCTAGTTATAGGCCAATTGAGGGACTACTCATTTGGGGTTGGGTTCAGAACTTGCATTTCCTTTGTGTAGTCCTTATGAGATGAGCATGGATATGTAGAGTAGATGTGTGGAGTGGCTTCTCTCATATACCCCGGTTGTATTCCAGCAAGGTAGTGTGAAGAAGTTCTAACAAGTGATAACTAAATTAATAAATGGGTACTAAAACTTAATGAAAGATAAGATTATGGAACACCTAGCCTCCTGAGAGAGTTGATCCAAGGTGTGTATGTTTCTAGCCTCCTGAGGTAGTTGATTGAAAGCTCTAAGTACTTGTGCTACTTGATGGAAAGTAAGGACACTCTACTAGATTCCTTGAATAGTTATCCATAGAGGGTCTAACCAAGACCTATTGTATTGCATTGTCTCATGCTCTTGGTTTCAGTCCTCTTTACTGTCTGGCATGAGTGTTAGCAATGGACATTTGTCTTATATGTGTTTGTGGTTGGATCATTATCTCCATCAACATGATGAAAGTGGACATGTAGGTTCCACATGGTTAGGAGGTGTAGCTGCCTATACCACTAGTAGGGACCAGTGTACAGGGATGGTTTACTTCTAGTTGAGACATGTGCTTGATGTTCATTTAGTTTTTTGGATTGCTGAAGTATGTTTCCTTTTAATTTATGCTTTAATTGGAATATTTTGATATCATGTTTAGAAGATGTTTCATTTGATTGAAAATTCCTTTATTATGATGTTATAGCATATGGTTAGATGATGTGATTCACTACTAGTTGGAGTATTTATGCTTTGATGGATTAGCTTGTTAGATCTTCTTTTCTTATGATGTTACTTATGTTGTAGTAGTAACATCCTCATAAGACAACTCTGACTATCTAGTTGGCAGTTTGGGATGTTATGTTCGAGGATGGCTAGGGCCCTTGAGGTCTCATGATGCTATTATTATTGGGAGGAACTGAGCATGATTCTTAGTTGTGTTGGTGCTTAAATGTTTATGATTTTCTTCATATGATGTTGGTTTATGTACCATGTATGTACATTGCAATGTTGCTTTTTGCATGTGCCTTCATAGGCTATTATGGATTAGATGGGTAGATGTTTCTCTTCCCTATTGCATGGTGTCTTGTAATTCATGCATTCAAGTGTCCAAGCCTTGATTTTGTGGATTTGGTACTCCTCAGTGTGGAGGTTCTTACCCACTTTGT